>JBBHAA010001587.1:1117500-1717500 GCA_037953035.1 Aquarana catesbeiana
GCACTGCACAGCACATGACAAGGTGGGCACTGCATGACACAGCACAGCACATTACATTGTGAGCACAGCACATTAAATGGTGGACACCACACATGACATGATGAGCCCTGCACACCACATTCCATTGTGGGTACTGCACGGCACATGCCATGGTGGACAATGTACAGCACATTACATGGTGAGTACAGCATATTACATGGTAGGCACTGCATGGTGCAGCACATGACATGGCGGGCACAACACAGCACATGACATGGTGGGCACTGCACAGCAATTTACATGATGGGCACTGCACATGACATGGTGGGCACTGCATGACACAGCACATTACATGGTGGGTACAGCGCATTACATGGTGGGCACTGCATGGCACAGCACATGACGTGGTGGGCACAGCGCATTACATGGTGGGCACTGAATGGCACATAACATTACATGGTGGGCACAACACATTACATGGTGGGCACTGCATGGCATAGCACGTTTCATGGTGGGAAATGCAACTGCACATTACATGTTAGGAACTGCACATGACATGGTGGGCACTGTTGAACAGCACAGCACATTACACAGTGGGCACAACACACTACATGCTGGGCACAGCACATGGCAGGGTGGGCACAGCGTAGCACATGACATGGTGGGGAGTGCACATGACATGGTGGGCGCTGCACATTACACGGTGGGCACTGCACATTACATGGTGGGATCACTGTATGGCACAGCACATGACATGGTGCACACTGCAAATTACATAGCGGGCATTGCAAGGCACAGCCATGACATGGTGGGCATTGCACATGACATGGTTGGCACTGGATGGCACATCACATGACATGGTGGGCACTGCACATTACATGGTGGGCAATGCAAGGCACAGCACATGACATGGTGGGCACTGCACATTACATGGTGGGCACTGCAAGGCACAGCATGACATAGTGGGCACTGCACATCACATGAAGGGCAATGCAATGCACAGCACATGACATGGTCAGCACAGCGCATTACATGGTGGGCACTGCAATGTACAGCAAATGACATACTGGACACAGCACATTACATGGGGGGCACTGCAAGGCACATGACATGACATGGTGGGCACAGCACATTACATGGGGGCACTGCAAGGCACATGACATGACATGGTGGGCACAGCACATGACATGGTGGGCACAGCGCATTACATGGTGGGCACTGAATGGCACATAACATTACATGGTGGGCACAACACATTACATGGTGGGCACTGCATGGCATAGCACGTTTCATGGTGGGAAATGCAACTGCACATTACATGTTAGGAACTGCACATGACATGGTGGGCACTGCAAGGCACAGCATGACATAGTGGGCACTGCACATCACATGAAGGGCAATGCAATGCACAGCACATGACATTGTTCAGCACAGCGCATTACATGGTGGGCACTGCAACGTACAGCAAATGACATACTGGACACAGCACATTACATGGGGGGCACTGCAAGGCACATGACATGGTGGGCACAGCACATTACATGGGGGGCACTGCAAGGCACATGACATGGTGGGCACAGCACATTACATGGGGGGCACTGCAAGGCACATGACATGGTGGGCACAGCACATTACATGGGGGCACTACAAGGCACATGACATGGTGGGCACAGCACATTACATGGGGGGGCACTGCAAGGCACATGACATGGTGGGCACAGAACATTACATGGGGACACTGCAAGGCACATGACATGACATGGTGGGCACAGAACATTACATGGGGGCACTGCAATGCACATGACATGGTGGGCACTGTAAGGCACATGACATGGTGGGCACAGAACATTACATGGGGACACTGCAATGCACGACATGGTGGGCACAGCACATTACATAGGGGCACTGCAATGCACATGACATGACATGGTGGGCACAGCACATTACATGGGGGCACTGCAAGGCACATGACATGACATGGTGGGCACAGCACATTACATGGGGCACTGCAAGGCACATGACATGACATGGTGGGCACAGCACATTACATGGGGGCACTGCAAGGCACATGACATGACATGGTGGGCACAGCACATTACATGGGGGCACTGCAAGGCACATGACATGACATGGTGGGCACAGCACATTACATGGGGCACTGCAAGGCACATGACAGGACATGGTGGGCACAGCACATTACATGGGGGCACTGCAAGGCACATGACAGGACATGGTGGGCACAGCACATTACATGGGGGCACTGCAAGGCACATGACATGGCATGGTGGGCACAGCACATTACATGGGGGCACTGCAAGGCACATGACAGGACATGGTGGGCACAGCACATTACATGGGGGCACTGCAAGGCACATGACATGGTGGGCACTGGGCACAAGAGAGCACATTACATGGGGGAAGCAGCAGTCTGTCCCCTAGCACAATAATTACACAACATCTCCCTAACAAATGTACTGACCTTATCATAACAGCATGTAAGATGTCCTTCCTCCCGGGCTCCTGCTGGTTAGGACATCAGCGCCCCTCCCCCAGACACTGAGGATCTGTGTGAGTGAACAGATCATGTGATAGGAGTCAGGAGGCATCGACAGAGACAGGACTCGGCTGCACTGACTTGTCTCCTCCATGTGTGCACAGAGGGCTCCTCTTCCTTCAGGAAGGCACACAGGAATTGACAAGCCACTGCCATGGGCCTATATTGAGGGAGGGGCCTGGAGCTGCAGCTCCACCAGCCCCTATGTTAATCCGGCCCTGTTCCCCTTGACCCTCAGTTTTTGATTGTGTTTCTCCCTACACAGCGAAACCGTTTGTTTTTTTCCAAATGACCCGAAGCCTGGGGCTGGTGGTCCCCCCCTGGGACCCGGACCAAATGCCTGGGGAAGGCCTACGGCCACATCACCCTGAAAGTGAAAGAGGGCGCCGCCTGCCCGATCTCGTATGATCTCGGAGGCAAAGCAGGGTCGGGCCTGGTTAGTACCTGATGGGCCTCTGGGTCTGGCCGGATATATTTATCCTTCCTGGGGGGTTCCCCTATCCTTTCCTCAGGGGGGGCAGCAGAAACTGGAAGAGCCCCCCTGAGAGCTGAAGGCCCCTGGGTACAGTGGTGTCCCCAGAACTTCAGGGGCCTTTTTCCTGTCTCCCCCCCTTACCTGTCCGGGCGTCCGTTCAGACAGGGGTGCTGGCTGTCAGTTCTTTCCAGGGCCCCCGACTCCTGGGCCCCTGGTAGCTCGCGTGGGCTGCTGGGGAGGGCGCCGCCTGAACGACCCGTGTTCTTACCCAGGAGGGAAGGCTGAGAGTCAGCAGGAGCAGGCGCCCACATCCTCCTTTCGAGGAGGCACCAGTTCACTACAGTGGATGTCTGCCTAAACCACCTCAGAATGGAATGAGGAACGTACGGCATTGCCCCCCCAAGTGTATATACTGACTGGCAGGACACAGCCTAACCTTGCAGCTCCCTACGGGGACAGCAGTTGGGGGGGCACTTTGGCGGCTATCCTCCTTGCGTGTGGACCATAAGGATGGAAAAGCAAGCCCGGTGGCTGTGGAAAAAGGGGAAGACTACAACGGTGAGTACTTTTCCTTTACCTTGGGAATTTAGCTGCAAAATCCCCAATCCCAGCCAGATGGTTTCTGGGCATTTGAGATAATCTCCCCTGGGGTCTAGATTCAAATAGCCCAGAAGCTTCTGCTAAAAACACCAGCTACAGCTCCCTCTTACATCAGAGATGCTGTATGGTGGACAAGTGGTGCAGAGGAGCGAGTGTGCCTAAACCACCTCAGATGGGAAAGAGGTAGGTAAGGCATTTCTTCCCCTTCCCCCTGTATTTACTAAGTGGTGCAGTGCAGGACCTGGGGTCTGCATAACAAAATAGCCCAGAAGCTACTGCTAAAAACACCAGCTACAGCTCCCTCTTACATCAGAGATGCTGTATGGTGGACAAGTGGTGCAGAGGAGCGAGTGTGCCTAAACCACCTCAGATGGGAAAGAGGTAGGTAAGGCATTTCTTCCCCTTCCCCCTGTATTTACTGAGTGGTGCAGTGCAGGACCTGGGGTCTGCATAACAAAATAGCCCAGAAGCTACTGCTAAAGACCACCAGCCACAGCTCCCTCTTACAGCAGAGACACTGTGGTTATCACAACAGTAGGTTTCCAGACTCTCCCTACATGTCCGGTTGTGGGACATTAGTAGGGATGAATAGAGCGAAGGGGGGGAGGACCTGGTAGATACAAAGAGTTCCTTACAGGCCAGGTATACCACTGAACAATTTATGGATTGTGCAATGGTTGAAGGATTCAGGAGTAAGCTCTCCTGGTCAGCAGGTGCACTAGGTTATATGGCCCTATTAGCCCAGCTGCTAGGAATCTGAAGTCATAAGCTCCAACCTCCCACTCCACCTTTACATTGTGGTTATATTGAAGTGCAGGAGGTAAGAAAAACCTTTTTGTTGGTTTGGGCTACAGTCAACTCAGTGACAGATCTAAAGGCGATTTACCGTAAATCGCTTCCTATATCCTTTAATTAAGGTTTTTCTGTGCAAACATATGCAAGAGCTAGATAGATACATGATTGCTTGTTTAAGGCCTGCAGGTGGCTATTTTCCTCCAGGCTAAATTGGTGATCACCTTGTCTAGAGGCTGTCCTAAATTGGTCTCTAGGGCTGGGCTCATTGAGACTTTAGTTTCTGATCAGCCCCACCTGTGTGTGAGCTGGCCAGCGTTTGCTCAGTCCACGGAGGTAAGGTAGGACAACAGCTACTATAGTAAGGTGTCTAACCATTTTTAGAATTGTTCCTTCACTAGGGGTGAAGTGTTAGTATCTACAGCCCAGGCTATGCCTAGGGATCAAATTGCTCTGTTTGGTTATTTCATAAAGGGATACACCATGAATCCTCCTTGGTTGCACACCAGTAGACCTCAGTAGTGAAGGTTTGTCCTTGCTGGGATGTTTTGTGGCACAGCAGAAATGCACATTGAGATTTGTGACATCTCTGCGCATAAGGGGTATATTGCTGTACATCAGAAATGCACTGCACTGAAGCTTGGTTGTTGTCTGTTATATCCTAAAGGTACTGCCTTATTTGGCTACAGATCAGAAAAATACAACAGGGAAGGTGGTCTGTACTTTCTGGTCTTGTGACGCATGGCGGAAATGCACATCATTGAGTCTTATGACATCTCTGCTCATAATTGTTATATTGCTGCACATCAGACATACTCAAAATTGAGTTCTGTCTGGGGTTTTTTATGACCTGTATTACTGCCTTATTGGTTGCTTATTAGAAAGGCAGTAGTGAAGATTGATGGTCCTGAATTGTTGGGAAATACAAATTGAACCTGTGCTAGGGGTAGTACTGGTACTGCCTTTGGTAATCGGTGCAGCCCCGCAAAGTGGCGTCAGGCTGACAGTACTATTAACGGCAAGGGTTGCCGATTTTAGGCATGCGATTTGACATGTTGAGTCGCATGCCAAATCCCTTCAATATGGATGTGCTATCTCTATTCAGATTGTTATATTGTTGCACATCAGATATATACAAGATTGAAGGTTGTCTGTCCTTTTTATGTCTTACATTTACTGCCTTATTGGCTGCATATCAGAAGGGACACAGCAGTGGGGTTGCTTGTCCTTTTCTGATTTGTTTTTGCTGCCTCAGCAGGGAGACACATTGAGGATGGTGGCGTATCTGCTCAGTATTGGTATATTACTACACATCAGACATACACAAAGATTGTAGATTGTTTGTGTCCTGTATGTTCTATATTTACTGCCTTATCGGCTGCATATCAGAAAGGCACAGCAGTAAGGGGTGTCTTTTCTGTTTCTCATTGTTCTACCTTGCTGCTTCTTAGGGATACACAGCAGGGGGTTGTTGGCTGCACGCCTCCAGGGAGATACAGCATTGGGGACCCCTCGCTTGTTCAACCTGAAAGTTGCAAGTTACCTGCGACCTGTGTAATCTTGAGGTCTGTGGATCCAGAAAGCAGGGTCTGCTTGGTGGCGCTACGACCTGGAGTTGCACAGACACAAATGGTTCCCATTGGAAGCCATAGTGTATGACTTTTCTCTTGCGTTTTTTGCGGTTGCAGGTTGGGTCGCACAGGTGTGGGAGCCCTAAGTTTCCCTTCTGGTTGAGGTTTTGCTACACACAAGAATAGACATCTTGGAGTTTATTGCCTTACTTTTCAATACACCAGAAAGATCGCAGCTAGGAAGGCTGTCTGTTTTTATGTGGCTGCACAGCAGAAATACTCAACATTGAAGCTTGTTGGTGCTTTCTGTTTCAGATTCCCTTACCTTACTGCACTTCGGAAAAACACAATGCTGCAGGTTGCTTGGGTCCTTTCCGTGTTGGTTCTATGTGACTGCACTACAGAACTGCATAACAGAAAAGATATTGTCTTGTTATGTTGGTTTAGCTAGCCAGTGCCATATTGATCTTATAACTGTATTTGGTGGTTCATCAGAAATACGCAACATAGAAGTTTGGGTCTTTCTGTCTTATATTTATGGCCCTGTTTTGCTGTACATCAGTAAAACTCCACCGTAAACAGGACTCCCGTCCTTTATGTATATATATATCAGTTATGACCTAGCTAGCTGCACTTCGGAAACACGCAGCATTTAGGGTCGGTTCACACTGAGGCAGCACGACTTACAGCGTGACTGCCTCAGGCGACCCAGGACACGACTCAGCGGTGACTTGCGAAACGACTTCTGTATAGAAGTCAATGCAAGTCACCCCCAAAGTCGTACAGGAACTTTTTTCTAAGTCGGAGCGACTTGCATCGCGCCGATTTAGAACGGCTCCATTGCACAGAACAGGACGCTACTTGTCAGGTGACTAGGTCGCCTGACAAGTCGTCCCAGTGTGAACCAAGGCTGAGGGTTTGCGTGTGTCTTAATGTTTTTACAGATTGGCTGCACATCAGAAAACCAAACTGTGAGGACTGTTTGTCTACATTGAAGTTCAGATTTGGGTCTCTCCCATATTTGATATGTTGGTTTAGCTAGCCACACTCAGATACACATTATTGCCTATTCTTGTGTCCTTTCTGTCTAAATCTATTGTGCTGGGTCCACAATCTATGATCTTTTTTAATTTTTGATATTAATAATGCATGTATCACCTTTTGTATTTCAGCCCTCTTTTCCGTGGAGGGGCCTGGAGTTCTGGCTGCAGACGTCACATGTCAGAAAGCCTCAGCCCCTTACATTCAGGGATGCTGGAACCATTTCCTAGGGTTGAAGCCCAGTAGGGTTATAGGACACTGGAGGAAGGCGATAAAGAATCACCCGGCTTAGTAAGAACTTGGGAAGTTCTGTTCAGAGGAGTATTATGACCTGAAGATGAAGTATAAAGATGTCCACCCGACCGAATAGGTTACGGCTTGGTGCATGGCCTTCATCTCACCCTTCTAGCAGAACTAGATGTAGCAGTATAAGTGTTATACTCCTGCTATGAACTTTATTCTCCTGAAGTAGGCACTCAGGCGTAAGTAAAGCCACAGAGTGGGCATGCCTTAAACCCAGGGATCAAGCCTCGGTTAATCTATTACCCTTAAGTAGGCTTCCCTTTAGTCTTTGCTGATGTAAAGATAAAAATGAACAAAAAAGGTTGTCTGTTAGGGGCCCACCTTTTTTTGCAGTTTTAATTCCCTGAACAGGGTAGTGTTAAGACAGGTCCTCTTGGTGATCAATTAGTGTCCTTGTCTTACAACACAGGTCTCTGATTAATCTTTAAGGGTTCTAAGTAGCACCTACAGGCACAATAGGCCATGGTTGTTAGATATGTGAGACAGGCAACATTGATAACCTACAAGTTTAACATGTTTTCTGATTCCATCTTTAAGAGCCCACTCCACCTAGGTCCTGCATCCGAAGCAGAGAAGGCAGGGACATCGGTGGAGTAGACCTGCAGACCAGCTGCATGATTCAGCTATAATACCTTCATCAAGCATACGGAGTGGAGGTAAAACTCACTGCAGAACCAAGGTTCGCCAACAGGGTCTTGCAGTGGTCCCACCCTAAGGTAGGCCTGAGGTACTTGATTATCCTCTCAGGTGTGCCGTCCTGGAAGATGACTAGAGAAAATTGACAGTTACTTACCGATAACTGTTTTTCTAGGATATCTTCCAGGACAGCAGGCCTACTTCCCGCCCGTTGGAGGAGGGAAAATGGTAGAACACTAGAAGGTGAGTACCTATGAGGAATGATTTCCCTTGTGAACCAGGTTCAGGAGTTACTTCTCTACAAACTGAGGATCAAGGGGAAGGGTGGGGACTTAAAACAGCTGTCGATTGATTGTGTTTCCTGTAAGGAGGAGCCTCTCATCTCTCAGGTGTGCCGTCCTGGAAGATATCCTAGAAAAACAGTTATCGGTAAGTAACTGTCAATTTTTTTTTTTTTTTTTTGTGGGTGTCATTTTGTTTTAATGTTTTATAGCTTGTCTCAGGGTCTCTATGGTTTTTATGATTTTGAACTATGAAATATGACTTTTGAGGGAGTCTGAAATTAAAATAAATAAGTCACAATTAGGGATGAGCTTCGAGTTCGAGTCGAACTCATGTTCGACTCGAACATTAGCTGTTCGCAAGTTCGCCGAACACCGAACAATTTGGGGTGTTCGCGGCAAATTCGAATGCCGCGGAACACCCTTTAAAAGTCTATGGGAGAAATCAAACGTGCTAATTTTAAAGGCTTATATGCAAGTTATTGTCATAAAAAGTGTTTGGGGACCCGGGTCCTGCCCCAGGGGACATGGATCAATGCAAAAAAAAGTTTTAAAAACGGACGTTTTTTCAGGAGCAGTGATTTTAATAATGCTTAAAGTCAAACAATAAAAGTGTAATATCCCTTTAAATTTCGTACCTGGGGGGTGTCTATAGTATGCCTGTAAAGGGGCGCATGTTTCCCGTGTTTAGAACAGTCTGACAGCAAAATGACATTTGGAAGGAAAAAACACATTTAAAACTACCCGCGGCTATTGCATTGCCGACAATACACATAGAAGTTCATTGATAAAAACGGCATGGGAATTCCCCCCAGGGAAACCCCGAACCAAAATTAAAAAAAAAAAAAATGACGTGGGGGGGTCTCCCTAAATTCCATACCAGGCCCTTCAGGTCTGGTATGGATATTAAGGGGAACCCCGGCCAAAATTAAAAAAAAAAAAATGACGTGGGGTTCCCCCTAAATTCCATACCAGACCCTTCAGGTCTGGTATGGTGTTTAAGGGGAACCCCGCGCCAAAAAAAAAAAAAAAAAACGGCGTGGGGTTCCCCCAAAAATCCATACCAGACCCTTATCCGAGCACGCAACCTGGCAGGCCGCAGGAAAAGAGGGGGGGACGAGAGTGCGGCCCCCCCCCTCCTGAACCGTACCAGGCCACATGCCCTCAACATTGGGAGGGTGCTTTGGGGTAGCCCCCCAAAACACCTTGTCCCCATGTTGATGAGGACAAGGGCCTCATCCCCACAACCGTGGCCGGTGGTTGTGGTGGTCTGCGGGCGGGGGGCTTATCGGAATCTGGAAGCCCCCTTTAACAAGGGGACCCCCAGATCCCGGCCCCCCCCCTGTGTGAAATGGTAAGGGGGTACTTACCCCTACCATTTCACTAAAAAACTGTCAAAATAGTTAAAAATGACAAGAGACAATTTTTGACAATTCCTTTATTTAAATGCTTCTTCTATCTTCCTTCATCTTCTTCTGTTTCTTCCGGCTCTTCTGGTTCTTCCTCCGGCGTTCTCGTCCAGCATCTTCTCCGCGGCGTCTTCTATCTTCTTCTCCTCGGGCCGCTCCGCACCCATGGCATGAGGGGAGGCTCCCGCTCTTCTCTTCATCTTCTTCTTCATCCTCTTCTCTTCTTCATCTTCTTCATCTTCATCTTCTCTTCTTTTCTTCTGCGGGCCGCTCCGCATCCATGCATGGAGGGAGGCTCCCGCTGTGTGACGGCGTCTCCTCGTCTGACGGTTCTTAAATAACGGGGGGCGGGGCCACCCGGTGACCCCACCCCCCTCTGACGCACGGGACATGACGGGACTTCCCTGTGGCATTCCCCGTGACGTCACAGGGAAGTCCCGTCAAGTCACCGTGCGTCAGAGGGGGGCGGGGTCACCGGGTGGCCCCGCCTCCCGTTATTTAAGAACCGTCAGACGAAGAGACGCCGTCACACAGCGGGAGCCTCCCTCCATGCCAGCATGGGTGCGGAGCGGCCCGCAGAAGAAAAGAAGAGAAGATGAAGATGAAGAAGATGAAGAAGAGAAGAGGATGAAGAAGAAGATGAAGAGAAGAGGGGGAGCCTCCCCTCATGCCATGGGTGCGGAGCGGCCCGAGGAGAAGAAGATAGAAGACGCCGCGGAGAAGATGCTGGACGAGAACGCCGGAGGAAGAACCAGAAGAGTCAGAAGAACCAGAAGAAGAAGAAGATGAAGGAAGATAGAAGAAGCATTTAAATAAAGGAATTGTCAAAAACTGTCTCTTGTCATTTTTAACTATTTTGACAGTTTTTTAGTGAAATGGTAGGGGTAAGTACCCCCTTACCATTTCACACAGGGGGGGGGCCGGGATCTGGGGGTCCCCTTGTTAAAGGGGGCTTCCAGATTCCGATAAGCCCCCCGCCCGCAGACCCCCACAACCACCGGCCACGGTTGTGGGGATGAGGCCCTTGTCCTCATCAACATGGGGACAAGGTGTTTTGGGGGGCTACCCCAAAGCACCCTCCCAATGTTGAGGGCATGTGGCCTGGTACGGTTCAGGAGGGGGGGGGGCCGCACTCTCGTCCCCCCCTCTTTTCCTGCGGCCTGCCAGGTTGCGTGCTCGGATAAGGGTCTGGTATGGATTTTTGGGGGAACCCCACGCCGTTTTTTTTTTTTTTTTTTGGCGCAGGGTTCCCCTTAAAATCCATACCAGACCTGAAGGGTCTGGTATGTAAATTAACAGGGAACCCCACGTCATTTTTTTTTTTTTACATTTTGGCCGGGGTTCCCCTTAATATCCATACCAGACCTGAAGGGCCTGGTATGGAATTTAGGGGGACCCCCCCCCACGTCATTTTTTTTTTTTTTAATTTTGGTTCGGGGTTTCCCTGGGGGGAATTCCCATGCCGTTTTTATCAATGAACTTCTATGTGTATTGTCGGCAATGCAATAGCCGCGGGTAGTTTTAAATGTGTTTTTTCCTTCCAAATGTCATTTTGCTGTCAGACTGTTCTAAACACAGGAAACATGCGCCCCTTTACAGGCATACTATAGACACCCCCCAGGTACGAAATTTAAAGGGATATTACACTTTTATTGTTTGACTTTAAGCATTATTAAAATCACTGCTCCTGAAAAAACGGCCGTTTTTAAAACTTTTTTTTGCATTGATCCATGTCCCCTGGGGCAGGACCCAGGTCCCCAAACACTTTTTATGACAATAACTTGCATATAAGCCTTTAAAATTAGCACTTTTGATTATTCATGTTCGTGTCCCATAGACTTTAACGGTGTTCGCGTGTTCGAGCGAACTTTTTTCCTGTTCCCATGTTCTGGTGCGAACCGAACAGGGGGGTGTTCGGCTCATCCCTAGTCACAATATGTTTTTCAGTCTCCCAGATAAAAGGATCTTGAGGGAATAAATGTTAAAAAAGAGAGATATTGCTGGAGTATAAATAATTCAAAATAATGAGTTGGATTTAATAAGTAAATACCACCTGGCAAAAAATGGACAATACATGTTTTCCTGAAATGGCATCAGGCATTGGGATATGGTCATTTTAATCTATACAAAATGTAAACGTTTAACCACTTCAGCCCCGGAGGGTTTTACCCCCTTAATGACCAGAGCAGTTTTTGCCATTCGGCACTGCGTCAGCTTACCTGACAATTGCGCGGTCGTGCGGCGTGGCTCCCAAACAAAATTGACGTCCTTTTTTTCCCACAAATAGAGATTTCTTTTGGAGGTATTTGATCACCTCTACGGTTTTTATTTTTTACGCTATAAACAAAAAAAGAGCGGCAATTTTTAAAAAAACGCATTATTTTTTTACTTTTTGCTATAATAAATATCCCCAAAAAATATATAAAAAAACAAATTTCTTCCTCAGTTTAGGCCAATATGTATTCTACATATTTTTAATAAAATAATCGCAATAAGCGTATATTAATTGGTTTGCACAAAAATTATAGCGTCTATGAAATAGGGGATAGATTTGTGGCATTTTTATTATTTTTATTTTTAGTTTTTTTTACTAGTAATGGCGGTGATAAGCAATTTTTAGCAGGACTGCAACATTGCGTCGGACAGATCGAACACTTTTGACACTTTTTTGGGACCAGTGACATTTATACAGCGATCAGAGCTAAAAAAATAGCCGCTGATTACTGCATAAATGTCACTAGCAGGGAAGGGGTTAACACTAGGGGGCGATCAAGGGGTTAAATGTGTGTTCTAGGGAGTGATTCTAACTGGGGGGGGGGATTGGACTGCCTGGAGGAGGAGAGAGATTGCTGTAGTATGAACAACAGATCTCTCTCCTCTCCCCTGACAGAACAACGATCTGTCTGTTTACATTGACAGATCTCCGTTCTGTGTCTCTCAGGAGCGATCGCGGGTGCCCGGCGGACATTTTGGCCACTGGGCACGCGCATCGGCTCCGTCGTCGCGCTGTGGGCGCGCGCCCCCTAGAGCTCTTAAATCGACCGATGTATAGCTACGACAATTTGCCCAGGAGAGCCAACCTGCCGCAGTATAACTGCTGGTGGTCTAGTGGTTAATTGGTTTGTGTGGAAGTTATAGTGTCTACAAACTATGGTGTATATATACTGGAATTTTTTTAAACTTTTTATAATAGTAATGTTATTGGTGATCAGCAGGATTGTGCGGCGGGAAATCTGTCACTAACTGACACTTTGTGGAAACTAACTAAATGGCACTGACACTAATCAGGGATAATAATATACACTGTCACTGTACTAATGACCCTGGCTGGGAAGGAGTTAACATGTGGGGGGGGCAATCAAAGGGTTAACTGTGTACCTAATGTTTACTGTGTGTAGTATGTGCTGCTTTTACTAAGCAATGTTCCTGTTTTTACTCCCTGCTCTGCAGTAGGGATGAGCTTCGAGTTCGAGTCGAACTCATGTTCGACTCGAACATTGGCTGTTCGCAAGTTCGCCGAACAGCGAACAATTTGGGGTGTTCGCGGCAAATTCGAATGCCGAGGAACACCCTTTAAAAGTCTATGGGAGAAATCAAAAGTGCTAATTTTAAAGGCTAATATGCAAGTTATTGTCATAAAAAGTGTTTGGGGACCTGGGTCCTGCCCCAGGGGACATGGATCAATGCAAAAAAAAGTTTTAAAAACGGCCGTTTTTTCAGGAGCAGTGATTTTAATAATGCTTAAAGTCAAACAATAAAAGTGTAATATCCCTTTAAATTCCGTACCTGGGGGGTGTCTATAGTATGCCTGTAAAGGGGCGCATGTTTCCTGTGTTTAGAATAGTCTGACAGCAAAATGACATTTTGAAGGAAAAAACTCATTTAAAACTACCCGCGGCTATTGCATTGCCGACAATACACATAGAAGTTCATTGATAAAAACGGCATGGGAATTCCCCAAAGGGGAACCCCGAACCAAAATTAAAAAAAAAAAATGACGTGGGAGTCCCCCTAAATTCCATACCAGGCCCTTCAGGTCTGGTATGGATTTTAAGGGGAACCCCGCGCCAAAAAAAAAAAAAAAAAAAAAGGCGTGTGGTCCCCCCCAAAAATCCATACCAGACCCTTATCCGAGCACGCAACCTGGCAGGCCGCAGGAAAAGAGGGGGGGACGAGAGTGCGGCCCCCCCTCCCTCCTGAACCGTACCAGGCCACATGCCCTCAACATTGGGAGGGTGCTTTGGGGTAGCCCCCCAAAACACCTTGTCCCCATGTTGATGAGGACAAGGGCCTCATCCCCACAACCCTGGCCGGTGGTTGTGGGGGTCTGCGGGCGGGGGGCTTATCGGAATCTGGAAGCCCCCTTTAACAAGGGGACCCCCAGATCCCGGCCCCCCCCCTGTGTGAAATGGTAAGGGGGTTCTTACCCCTACCATTTCACTAAAAAACTGTCAAAAATGTTAAAAATGACAAGAGACAGTTTTTGACAATTCCTTTATTTAAATGCTTCTTCTTTCTTCTATCTTCCTTCATCTTCTGGTTCTTCTGGCTCTTCTGGCTCTTCTGGTTCTTCCTCCGGCGTTTTCGTCCAGCATCTCCTCCGCGGCGTCTTCTATCTTCTTCTCCTCGGGCCGCTCCGCACCCATGGCATTGGGGGGAGGCTCCCGCTCTTCTCTTCTTCTTTTCTTCTCTTCTTCTCTTCTTCTCTTCTTCTCTTCTTCATTTTCTTCTCCGGGCCGCTCCGCAATCCATGCTGGCATGGAGGGAGGCTCCCGCTGTGTGACGGCGCTCCTCGTCTAACAGTTCTTGAATAACGGGGGGCGGGGCCACCCGGTGACCTCGCCCCCCTCTGACGCACGGTGACTTGACGGGACTTCCCTGTGATGTCACGGGGAATGCCACAGGGAAGTCCCGTCATGTCCCGTGCGTCAGAGGGGGGCGGGGTCACCGGGTGGCCCCGCCCCCCGTTATTTAAGAACTGTCAGACGAGGAGCGCCGTCACACAGCGGGAGCCTCCCTCCATGCCAGCATGGATTGCGGAGCGGCCCGGAGAAGAAAATGAAGAAGAGAAGAAGAGAAGAAAAGAAGAAGAGAAGAGCGGGAGCCTCCCCCCCATGCCATGGGTGCGGAGCGGCCCGAGGAGAAGAAGATAGAAGACGCCGCGGAGGAGACCCTGGACGAGAACGCCGGAGGAAGAACCAGAAGATGAAGGAAGATAGAAGAAAGAAGAAGCATTTAAATAAAGGAATTGTCAAAAACTGTCTCTTGTCATTTTTAACATTTTTGACACTTTTTTCGTGAAATGGTAGGGGTACTTATGTACCCCCTTACCATTTCACACAGGGGGGGGCCGGGATCTGGGGGTCACCTTGTTAAAGGGGGCTTCCAGATTCCGATAAGCCCCCCGCCCGCAGACCCCCACAACCACCGGCCAGGGTTGTGGGGATGAGGCCCTTGTCCTCATCAACATGGGGACAAGGTGTTTTGGGGGGCTACCCCAAAGCACCCTCCCAATGTTGAGGGCATGTGGCCTGGTACGGTTCAGGAGGGAGGGGGGGCCGCACTCTCGTCCCCCCCTCTTTTCCTGCGGCCTGCCAGGTTGCGTGCTCGGATAAGGGTCTGGTATGGATTTTTGGGGGGACCCCACGCCGTTTTTTTTTTTTTTTTTTTTGGTGCGGGGTTCCCCTTAAAATCCATACCAGACCTGAAGGGTCTGATATGGAATTTAGGGGGAACCCCACGTCATTTTTTTTTTTTTTTATTTTGGCCGGGGTTCCCCTTAATATTCATACCAGACCTGAAGGGCCTGGTATGGAATTTAGGGGGACTCCCACGTCATTTTTTTTTTTTAAATTTTGGTTCGGGGTTCCCCTTTGGGGAATTCCCATGCCGTTTTTTGTCAATGAACTTCTATGTGTATTGTCGGCAATGCAATAGCCGCGGGTAGTTTTAAATGAGTTTTTTCCTTCAAAATGTCATTTTGCTGTCAGACTGTTCTAAACACAGGAAACATGCGCCCCTTTACAGGCATACTATAGACACCCCCCAGGTACGAAATTTAAAGGGATATTACACTTTTATTGTTTGACTTTAAGCATTATTAAAATCACTGCTCCTGAAAAAACGGCCGTTTTTAAAACTTTTTTTTGCATTGATCCATGTCCCCTGGGGCAGGACCCAGGTCCCCAAACACTTTTTATGACAAAAACTTGCATATTAGCCTTTAAAATTAGCACTTTTGATTATTCATGTTCGTGTCCCATAGACTTTAACGGTGTTCGCGTGTTCGAACGAACTTTTTTCCTGTTCGCATGTTCTGGTGCGAACCGAACAGGGGGGTGTTCGGCTCATCCCTACTCTGCAGGGAGAAATAAAATGGCATATTGCTGCTGTCTGTAGAGAGCCCTGTGTTGTTTACCATTTACATGATCCAGAGCAGCGAGGCCGCACTGTTGCAGTATATGGACAGATTGCGGTCTGCAAGCTGGTACACGATTGATATAGCTGACTTAACCACTTCCATACCGGGCCTTTTCTGGCACTCCTCTCTTACATGTAAAAATCATAATTTTTTTGCTAGAAAATTACGCAGAACCACAAAACATTATATATGTTTTTTTTTAGCAGACACCCTAGGGAATAAAATGCCAGTCATTGCAACTTTTTTATCTCGCACGAAATTTGGGCAATAATTTTTAAATTAAAAAATAACAAAACAGTAAAGTTAGCCCAATTTTTTTGGATAATGTGAAATATAATGTTACGTAAATAGATACCCAACATGTCACGCTTTAAAATTGCGCACACTCGTGGAATGGCTCCAAACTTCAGTACTTAAAAATCTCCATAGGCGACGCTTTAAAGTTTTTTACAGGTTACCAGTTTAGAGTTACAGAGGAGGTCTAGTGCTAAAATTGTTGCTCTCGCTCTAACACACGCGGCAATACCTCACATCTGTGGTTTGAACGACGCTTACATACGTGGGCAGGACTTACGTGTGTGTTCGCTTCTGAGCACAAGCTACCAGGGACAGGGGCGTTTTAAAAAAAATATATATTTTTTTTTTTATTTTACTTTTTTTACACTTTTTTTTACATTTAATTTTTTTTGATCACTTTTATTCCCATTACAAGGAATGGAAACATCACTTGTAATAGGAATCTATCCTGACCGGTCCTCTTTATGGACAGGTGCGGGGTCAATAAGACCCCACATCTCTCCTCCAGGCTGTAAAGCATGAGATCGGAAAAAAAAATTCACAGATCTCATGCTGACAGCCGCGATCGCGGCTTTGTTTACATGTGGGGTCACGCCCGGGCTTCCGACGGTCATAGAGATGACTGGTGACCATCTGGTCATCATCTGGCGGTGTATAATTCTTTCTCCAGACCCCCGATGGCATGGGAGAGCCCGGAGATGCATCGGATGGCGGCGGGGGGGGAGTCCCCTCCTGTCGCCTATAAAAGCGATCAACTGCCTCTATGATCATTCTTATCGTGCACAGAATCGCCGGCTGGGCTGCAAATAATGATATCTGAATGATGCCTGTAGCTGCAGGCATCATTCAGAAATCCCCTCACAAAGTCAAGGACGTCATATGACGGTGTGCGGTATTGTTAATTATTCGTTCAAACTTCCCGACAAGCTTTGTCGTCCTATTTTCCAAAGCACATTTGATGGTATTGTTTACCTGGGTAATATGTCAAATTCAAATCCACCATTTGTCCAAAAGTTTTTTGTTTGTTTTTTCATATTTGACAATATTTTAATATATATATATATATATATATATATATATATATATATATATATATATATATTTTTTAAGTGCAGAATTCACAAGACTATTTTTTATTGCCAACTTTAAAAAAAAAACACCGCGCTTCCAGGTTTTGGCATGAAGAATGAGCCAATTGCGTGCTCAAAACGCGTCCCACCCCTTTTTTTTTCTTCTCATATTTGACAATATTTGTCCAAAAAGTTCTTCATTCACTCGACATACAGTATCAAAAGTGACTTTTATTATTTGAAAACTGTTTAGACATCTTTCACATTCATAATTTTGTTGGTCTTATCAGGTGGATGTGATCAGAATAAATTTTTAGTTTCTGTATTTTCCTACAGGTGAGGGTCTGGTGGATCAGATTCTGCTGGATGAGGGGGGACACTCGCTGACTCCGGAGCTAAAAGGTAATTTCATTTTAAAAAATCCACAATTTTTCCAAAGTGCAGACAGAGCTGGAATTATGTTCTCCCTAAGGCTAGGTTCGCACTTGTGCAGGTTGAAAAAACTCACAAAATTGTGTTTGTTCTTGACCAGGGGCGGACTGACAACTCATGGGGCCCCCGGGCAATATGAGATTATGGGGCCCTCAGACAATAGATTATGGGGCCACACAGTATACACACACACACACACACATACAGTATACACACACAGACACACAATATACACACAGTATACACACACAGAATACATATACACACACTGAAAAGGTACTGGAGAGGTGGGGCAGCTATAATCTTGGGATCTTTAAAAAAACACAGATTTTTATATACTGTCTCTGGTTTTATTGAGGCTGGCCAACCTGATGGGGCCCCTTAGTGGCATGGGGCCCACGGCCAGTGCCAGGGTGCCCGAATGTTCAGTCCGCCCCTGTTCCTGACCCACTGGATAAATGTGTTGCTTTGTTTCAGACTTGAAGGGCTGCTATTAGTTCTTAACCGCTTGCCGCTCGCCCACCGTCAAATGACAGAGGGACGGTGCGGCTCTCATTCTGGGAGGACGTCATATGACGACGTCCCAGAATGGCTGCTATCGCGCGCCCACTGGGGCATGCAGCGCGGCGATCGTGGCCGCTCCGTGTTTCTAGGATGCGGCGCGACCCCCATCTCTTTAAAGAGCCTCGGCCGTGGCTCTTTAACCATGTGATTGGCTCGCCTCCATAGACTCCGTACTCCTCTCATATACATACTACCCACCCTCATACCCTCCACTTTCCTTTCCTACTCAAGTTTACCGCCATTGTAGAATGCCATCATATTAGCATCATGGGCACTGAGGCCCCTACTAGGGAGATGGTGACCTTTGGCATACACAGTGCACTGCAGAAAAAAACAGTGAGCGTGGCTAAATTATGCTACATATTGGGCATGGCTTTTTAGTTTGATTAGAAATTTTAGTCTGATTTTTTTTTTACAGCTTTATTATTATTTTTTTACAATTTTTTAAATGTTTTATGGTTTGGCGAGATATCAGGGGTCTAAACAGACCCCTGAAGTCTCACTTTTGAGACCGAGAAAGGGACTGAGGAAACACATTCCCCAGTCCTTCTCTGTAGCCTCAGCTGCACTGCAGTTTAATGAACAGGAGACAGATGCTCCTGTTAATTCATAAACCAAAGCATAGTAAACAGTTTACTATACTGCAGTTATAAATGAACACAGTGAGTGATCAGTACCAATCACTTACTGTGCTCATTTAGAAAAGGAAGAGGCTGGTAAATTACCTTTACCAGCCCCTTTTCCCAGCCTCCATCCTGAAGATCCCCCACAGCAGTCAGAATGAGAGAAGAGGAGAGAGGCCAGCAGTGCTGTGGGGGAGGGGCACACAGTTATTTTTGTCTAAGTTTTGCCTAAGGCCTCACAAAACCTAGAGCCGCCTCTGCCTGGGTTGAATCTGTGTCAGGGTTGAGTGACTCAGGGAGACTGCATGACTCAGCAAGCAGCATTTCTGATGACCCACTGTTTTCTGGAATCTTGGAGAATTTTCCAGATGTAGTGGGTGGAGGCCAGGAGGGGCTGTTGGCATATTTATGAGGTCTTTGACCAATCCCCAGCAAAAAGGGGCTCAAAAGGGGTAGGCACCTCATAAATAGGCATAAGTCCTGCCAGCTGGGGAAGTCGGGTGGAATATGGAAAAGGAGTGCTGAGGAGGCTGTCGGTGGCCTTTGAGGGTGCCCCCTAGTCTGAGGGGGTTGACATCGGGCCTTGGGTTCAGGTGCTGGAGGGACCCTCTACAACACTCAACAATCATTTCCTGGATGCATGGGAGCAAGGAGAGGACAACAGGAGCAGGTCAGCACATCCAGAAGATCTCCTAAGAAGTCAGCTGGGTGAGCTGGTGAGTGTTCAGCCTGGGAGGACTGTGGAGAGAGTGTCTGTCAGTCTGGGAGGACTGTGGAGAAGTTAGCCAGGAGGACTAGTGAAAGGGGCAGCTGAAGCCAGGTAGGCTGAAAGTGCCTAAAGAGGTGGTGCTGGGATCAGTGACTACAAAGAGGAAGTGCTGGGAAAGTGTAAGCTGTGTCACCCTATCTTCCAGTATAGGGGCTGCGAGTCCTTGCCTGTAATTGGCCTTAGCTACCAAATTTCAACAAGGTGACAGCTGGAGTTCTGCAAGCAAGTTAGTGCTGGAGGGAGCAGAGGAGTGAATATAGGAGAAGTTGTCCCTGAAGTTCTCTTGAAGTCAAGTGGGCATCTCATAATGTTTCCAATCCTTATCAAAGTTCTAATCCCTCAATAAATAACAAAAACAGAGTACTGGACTGTTTTCTGAGTCCGAGGTGCCTGTGAAGATTTGGTGTGCCTGGCTGTGCAGGGTGGGGGATTCCAGTTACTTGCAGCCCTTGAGGGGGTGCGCTATGTGGAAAAACAGAATTGTTGGGGATGATGTACTTAAAGTAGAGTGGAAATGGATTAGAACCCCTGTCAGGTTTTTATTGCTGTCTGTGCTGTCATTGTTTGAAATGGCTCCCAATCACTCCAAACATAATACAATGTACATGCATCTCACAATAGTCTAATCAGGGGTCTCCAAACTTTATAAACAAGGGGTCGGTTTACTGTCCTTCAGACTTTAGGAGGGCAGAACTGTGGCCATCGGTAGTACAAAATGTCCCATCGTCAGTATACAATCCCCATCATTGGTGTCATTGTTAGGAATTGTGCCCCATCATTGGTGTCATTGGTAGGAATTGTACCCCATCATTCGTGTCATTGGGTCCCATTGTTGGTGTCATTGGGAGGAACTGTACCCCATCACTGATGTCATTGGTAGGAAATGTGCCCCATCGTTGGTGTCATTGGGAGGAAATGTGCCGTTCATTGGGGTCAGTGAATAAAATTGCATCCCAAGGGCCAGATGAAAGCGAGCAACGGCCCGCATCCGACCCCTGGGCCGCAGTTTGGAGATCACTGGTCTAATCCCTTGTTAGAACATATGTCATATGTAGTGGGAATACTTTACTTATTCACAATTATTTTTAGAGTATACAGTATTTGGTTCAAATGTTTACAAGACAGAAGTGGATTAGGAATGCATTTCCCCCTATTCAGTTGCTGCCTCGACTTCTTTGCAGGATCAAGCTGGAAAGAAAACCGGTAATTCTGGCAGCACCAGCATGGCCCAGAAGGTCATGGTATGCAGAGGTCGTAAAGATGGCAGTGGGAGATCTGTGGTCCCTTCCACAAAGGCCAGACCTGCTCTCACAGGGGCCGATATTCCATCCTACTTTACGAATGCTAAATTTAATGGCCTGGCTATTGAGACCCACATTCTGAAGAAGCGTTGGCTTTCCAGGGCAGTTATTTCTACTTTAATGCTAGGGAACCAGCTTCTAGAACTATATATTATAGAGTCTGGAAAGCTTATGTTTCCTGGTGTGAATCCAAGAGTTGACACCCTCGGAGATATATATTATAGGCAGAATTCTTGCCTTTCTACAAGTAGGCGTAGAGATGAAGTTGGCCCTGAGTCTCAGCCTTATCAATTTTATTTCAAAGACCACTTGCTACGCATTCTTTAGTCCGGGGTTTCCTGCGAGGAGTGATGCGGATTAATCCGCCAGTTAAATCACCCTTAAGCCCTTATGACTTGAATTTAGTTTTGTCAGTGTTACAAAAACCGCCATTCGAACCATTACAGCATGTTCCCTTAGTCCTTCTGACTAGGAAGCTGATATTTTTGGTTGCTATATCCTCAGCAAGGAGGGTTTTAGAATTGGCTGCTCTTTCCTGTAAAGAGCCATATTTGGTTATTCATGAGGACAGAGTGGTGTTGGGCCCTCGTCCAGGTTTTTTACCAAAAGTGGTCTCAGGTTTCCACCTGAACAAGATATTGTCCTGCCGTTTTTTCCAAAACCATGTTGGTTATTTATGAGGACAGAGTGGTGTTACGCCCTCATCCAGCCAAAGTGGTTTCAGGCTTTCATCTGAATTAAGATATTGTCCTGCCGTCGTTTTTTCCAAAACCATGTTCCAAAGAAGAAAAGTCACTACATTGTCTTGATGTGGTGAGAGCAGTGAAGATCTATTTAAAGAAAACTGCTCAAATTCGTAAGACTGACGTCTTATTTATTCTGCCAGGGTCCTAAAAAAGGACAGGCAGCGTCAAAATCCACTGTGGCTAAGTGGATTCGGCAAATTATAATTTGAATTTATGATTTAAAGGGAAAGATTCCCCCTTTTCAAGTTAAGGCTCACTTTACCAGAGCGGTTGATGTTTCTTGGGCAGTGCGTCACCAGGCCTCCATGTCTCAGATCTGCAAGGCTGCAACTTGGTCTTCAGTGCATACATTTACAAAATTTTATCAAGTAGATGTAAAATGGAATGAGGATATCGCCTTCGGGCACAGTGTGCTGCAAGCAGCAGTATAATTCCTCAAGGTCTGGGGGTGCCAAGTAATTACTTGAGGCTCTGTGTCCTATGATGTACGATAAAGAAAATAGGATTTTTAAAACAGCTTACCTGTAAAATCATTTTCTTGGAGTACATCATAGGACACAGAACTCCCGCCCCTCTGTTTTATGGGGTGAGAGTATATTGCTTATATTGCTTGGCTACAAAAACTGAGGACTCCTGGAAGGAGGAGGGGTTATATAGGGGAGTCAACTTCCTGTATTGGTTATACCAGTGTCAACACCTGAAGGTAGGCCCATAACCAACCAAGTAATTACTTGAGGCTCTGTGTCCTATGATGTACTCCAAGAAAAGGATTTTACAGGTAAGCTGTTTTAAAAATCCTATTTTTTTACTTTCTGCTATAAAACACATCCAGTAAAATAATGTAAAAAAATCTAATTTCTTCATCAATTTAAGCCAATATGTATTCTGCTATATATTTGAAGCACTAACCCCCGAAGGAGCTGCTGATTTATATCGGGCTGTTACCATCACCTATTTACCTGTAGTTTCACCAATACCAAAACTTAGAGTCCACGTTGTGCTTTGTATCTGACAATGTAGGCACCAGTCACTTTATTACTTTTCAATGCTTTAATAGGAGATAACTTGAAGAAGTAGCAGGAAAGAGGTAGAAGAAGAGTTGCAGGGAAGTTCAAATACCTTTTATTTGTGTAGCACTAAGGAATTGAAATCTCGGGGAGGAATGTACCTTCAGTCCAAGATTAAATCTTTGCCCAACCGGGTAGGTCTCTCTCACTAACCTAGCAGCCAGAATGGCGCACAAACAAAAGTCTCTGCCACAGACTTTACATGAACAAATTTGTTGTACGATCCTCTGCCACAGGATGTAGTGTTAGATGAACAGTCCTCTGCCACAGGACGTAATGGGTTTAGATGAATAGCGACACAGTACCAGAACCTTTAAGCCGACCCAGCAGTACTTGTGCGTTAGATTAAATTAAGATGCGTCCTCCAATCGAGTCACCAGGGCCCTCTTAAGACTAGCCTTCCGCATGGTCCCTTCCAAGATGGGTCCTCCCCTGGGTCTTCTCAATTGTTCGGCTTCTTCCCGCAGGACAGACAGCACAGGACCATCCCAGCAGTTGTAGGCCCCAGACAGGCTTCTGGGCCTACTTGCATGGCTGCAGAGTCGCAGCCCTCCAGCCTGGAGGGCCATGAGGTAGAACTGACCGTCACATACCTTTAGGCCAGGAGGGCCAGTAGTTGAAAAAGCAAGAAAAATGGCGTCTGCCCCTCAAGTACTCTCTCCCAGAAACGCATAGCAGCGGACCACTTATGCAGAGTTACCTCTGGGAAAGAAGAGCACTCAATATACTTCAGCTTGTTGCTTTCCAGCACTGACCCACGGTGACAACGACACCCACAGGCAACAGTGCGGAACTGCACGCAACACAGCCAATGCTGGAACAGAGGCTAATTTAGCTATAGATTGAATTTAAACTATGTACAGAACAGATGACCCACTAAATTTACATATAAGCGGTAGATCAAAAATCTGCCAGCGCTACATATTTTTGGTAAAAAAAATCCCAATAAGCGTATATTGAATGGTTTGCACAAAAGTTATCTCATTTACAAACTACGGGATAGATTTTTGGACTTTTTAAAATATTTTTTACTAGTAATGGTGGCAATCAGCAATTTTTAGAGGGACTGTGACATTTCGGCAGACAAATCTGACACTAAATGGCACTTTTTGGGGACCAGTGCTAAATAAATGCATTGATCACTGCACTCTAGGCATTGGCAGGGAAGGGGTTAACATCAGGGGCGATCAAAAGGTTAAGTGTGTTCCTAGGGAGTGCTTTATAACTGTGGGGGGAATGCTGACATGGGAGGAAAACAGAGATCTACGTTTCTGCTTAGCAGATCTCTATTTTCCTCTCTGGCAGAACACCAGTCTGCCTTTCCTCGGAATGATCAGCGGGACCCACTGATTGCCTCCCGCTGTGTCCAATCACAGCGGGAGCGGGAATCCAGCACTGGGTGCCCCAGACCCGGAAGAAGCGAACAACGTACAGGTACATGGTTTCGTGCAGCCGGGCCGCCCTGCCACAGTATATGTGTGGTGGGTGGTCTGGAAGCAGTTAAAGCAAGGTTTCTCAACCAGGGTTCCATGGCCCCCTTGGGTTCCTCCAAAGGTTGCTAGGGGTTGCTTGAACAATGAGCAATGTCTGCCTCCTAGATAAGTTCCTACTGACACCATTGATCTGTTTATCTGTAAAGGGGGGGGATTCTTCCAAATAACAGGTGTAAGGAGCATTCATCCCACTGACCATCACTCTAATGTATTATGAGTTTTAGATATAGTCAGTTTTAGTAGGGGTTCCCTTAGCCTGGAAAGTTATTTTAAGGGTTCTTCTCTCCAGAAACGGCTGAGAAAAGTGTCTTTAAAGTGTAACTATAGGATTTTTTTTCCAGTTTGGATAGAGTAATGGAGGGTTAGAACCCCTGTCATTTTTTTTCTTCTGCCCTCTGTGTCCCATTGCAGAGATTTCCTGTCCCATAGCCAAAACAGGAAGTGAGAGGAAATCCCTGTAAATTAAGGGAATCCCTTAGGTTACCAGAACTAGTGTTCCCATTGGAAGATTTCCCCACTATTACTTTACTGTACAAAATAAGGTCTGTTGGCATGGACCATAGGGTGAGTACATGGATTGAAAACTGGCTACAAGGGCGAGTTCAGAGGGTGGTGATAAATGGGGAGTACTCGGAATGGTCAGGGGTGGGTAGTGGGGTCCCCCAGGGTTCTGTGCTGGGACCAATCCTATTTAATTTGTTCATAAACGACCTGGAGGATGGGATAAACAGTTCAATCTCTGTATTTGCGGACGATACTAATGGGGTGGGCAACTG
Source organism: Aquarana catesbeiana (assembly GCA_037953035.1). Classification (NCBI taxonomy): domain Eukaryota; kingdom Metazoa; phylum Chordata; class Amphibia; order Anura; family Ranidae; genus Aquarana; species Aquarana catesbeiana. The sequence goes on from JBBHAA010001587.1 coordinate 1,142,701, forward strand.
CATGGCAAATGAGGTTCAATGTAGAAAAATGTAAAATAATGCATTTGGGTGACAAAAATATGAATGCAATCTATACACTGGGGGGAGAACCTCTGGGGGAATCTAGGATGGAAAAGGACCTTGGGGGTCCTAGTAGATGATAGGCTCAGCAATGGCATGCAATGCCAAGCTGCTGTTAACATAGCAAACAGAATATTGGCATGCATTAAAAAGGGTATCAACTCCAGAGATAAAACGATAATTCTCCCGCTCTACAAGACTCTGGTCAGGCCGCACCTGGAGTATGCTGTCCAGTTCTGGGCACCAATCCTCAGGAAGGATGTACTGGAAATGGAGCGAGTACAAAGAAGGGCAACAAAGCTAATAAAGGGTCTGGAGGATATTAGTTATGAGGAAAGGTTGCGAGCACTGAACTTATTCTCTCTGGAGAAGAGACGCTTGAGAGGAGATATGATCTCAATTTACAAATACCGTACTGGTGACCCCACAATAGGGATAAAACTTTTTTGCGGAGTTTAACAAGACTCGTGGCCACTCATTAAAATTAGAAGAAAAGAGGTTTAACCTTAAACTACGTAGAGGGTTCTTTACTGTAAGAGCGGCAAGGACGTGGAATTCCCTTCCACAGGCAGTGGTCTCAGCGGGGAGCATCGATAGTTTCAAGAAACTATTAGATAATCACCTGAACGACTGCAACATACAGGGATATACAATGTAATACTGACATATAATCACACACACAGGTTGGACTTGATAGACTTGTGTCTTTTTTCAACCTCAACTACTATGTAACTATGTAACTTTTCTGGGGACAACCTCTTTTACTTTCACTTTCAATGATAATGATAAACAGGACAAATAGAGAGGGTGAATTTCTCTAATGGGGGCACAGACAGCAATAAAAACGAACTGTGATGCAAAATAAGGGTCAGTGCCCATCAATGCAGCCTAATCAGTGCCCATCTGCAGCCTCACAAGTGCCATTAAGGAAACCTCACCATTGCCATGAATGCAGCCTCACCATTGCCATGAATGCAACCTCACCATGCCACCATTTCAGCCTCACCATTGCCACCATTTCAGCCTCACCATTGCCATGAATGCAGCCTCACCATTGCCATGAATGCAGCCTCTGAATGCAGCCTTTGAATGCAGCCTCACCATTGCCATTACTGCAGCCTGATCAATGCCCATCTGCAGCCTCAAAGGGGACAGGGGGGACGAGTGCCGACAGATTACATACAGGAGAATCTCCTGTTTACTCGGCGGCCTCTTTAATCCAAAGTCCTATGATAGACAGAACAGTCATCCAATACCTGCCCAGGAGGTGGGACTTCCTATTACAGAGGCTGCCGAGTAAACAGGAGTTTCTGCTGTATGTAATCTGTCATCAGTCGCCCCACCCCCTCCCTGTCCCCTCCGAGACACAGATAAATACGGGTATATATCTTTTGTGGCCCCCTGCGGCACTCAGGGATTCGTTGGGGGCCACAAAAGATATATATATATATCCAAATTACCAGTGGGGCCATTTGAAACCGGAACTCTGGCCGCAATTGGCCCGCGGACTGGACTTTGGACATGCCTGCTCTACATGAATGGAACTAATTTCTCTTTATTGGAATAATTTATATTATATCACTTTATAAAACTCTAGGAAATATAATTTTATAAGAAGAATGTTATAATGGAGTAGACTCCCCAATATTGTCATCCATGTGTAGAGACGGTGATATCTCCATACACAGGACGAGCACAGAATACCACTGACATTACTCCTATTGTGCTATAATCTCCTTGTGTATGAAACATGAATGGTATCAGCAGACAGTGTGAGGCAGAAATCAGCATTGCTAGTGATTGGATGGGAAGATTTTTTTTTTACGTCAAAATTGGTTTTAGACCAGCTAGAAAACAGAGATAGTAAATTAGAACACTTGCAGAATTGAGCGATTAGGGAATCATGGGGAAATTTATTTTATTATTATTATATAATTCTTTTTTATATTTTTTTATAATTATTTATTATATTAATTTATGATTTTGTGTTTCAAACTGTATCATACCCTGGATATCTACTAGACTCTTGTTTGGACAGATTGTGAGTTATTCCTAAGAATTACAGGCCTACAATATAAAACGCCAAATTTCTATGCAAAATAATTGTACCACTTTCAGCACCTAAAATCCATCATAATCCTAACCGCCAGGGAGGTTAATATGAGACAAAGGGGTTGATTAAGGCCCCTTTCACACTTATACGACTTCAAAGTCGCGCGATTTTACCGCGATTTCGCGGCCGCGATTTTAACGCTATTTGGGAGCAGTACTACTTTGTACGACTTTGCCACGTTTTTGGCATTAACAAATGAAAACATACAGTAGTTGGTATGAATCATAAGGGGGAACTCCACGCCAAGTTTTAAATAAAAAAACTGGCGTGGGTTCCCCCCCAGGGGCATACCAGGCCCTTAGGTCTGGTATGGATCTAAGGGGAACCCCCTACGCCAAAAAATCGGCATGGGGTCCCCCCCAAAATCCATACCAGACCCTTATCCGAGCGGGTTGGTCGGGGGTCTTACTAAGGCCCCTTTCACACTTATACGAATTGTCCCACGATTTTGTACTGCAAAATCGTATGACAAGTCATTCTCCATGATTTTCAATGACTACCATTCATATTGGCACGACTTTAAGTCGTGCCGACTTGAAAGTAGTCCCTGCACTACTTTGGTCCAACTTCCATACGATTTGTACTCCATAGACCTCAATGTTAAACCCTCAAGTAGCATGCAAATCGTACCTGAATAATATAGACATGATTTCAGCACTACTTTAGTCCAACTTCAATACGATTTGTACTCCATAGACCCCAATGTTAAACCCTCAAGTAGCATGCAAATCATACCTGAATAATATAGACACAATTTCAGCACTACTTTGTAAGCACAAGCTGAGAATGGTTAATGCCAAAGTTGTGGCAAAGTCGTACAAAGTAGTACTGCTCCCAAATCGTGGCAAAATCGTGGCAAAATAGCGGCCACGGAATCGCGGTAAAATCGCGCGAAATTGAAGTCGTATAAGTGTGAAAGGGGCCTTAAGGCAAATCCACTTTGCACTACAAGTGCACTTGGCAGTGCAGGCGCTTTAGATCTGAGGGGAAGATCTGCTGATTTTATCATCTAATTGTGTGCAAGCAAAAAAGCTGTTTTTTTTTTCCTTGCATGTCCCCTTAAGATCTACAGCGACTGCACTTCCAAGTGCACTTGTAGTGCAAAGTGGATTTGCCTTTAGTAAATAAACCCCAAAGTCCCTCCATATTTTTGGTTTAATAGCTCGACCATAGCGAGAGAAAGTAACCGCTGGCTCATCATCCGTAGGATTGGTGTCCAATTGAGAGTCAATCCCAGCATTATCACATGCCAATACGCTTATGCTGTCCTCGGTATCCTTAGTAGACTCAATGGGGGTTGTTTACGAAAGGCAAATTCACTTTGCACTACAAGTGCACTTGGAAGTGCAGTCGCTGTAAATCTGAGGGGAAGATCAGAAATGAGGGGAAGCTCTGATGATTTTATCATCCAATCATGTACAAGCAAAAATGCTGTTTTTTATTTTCCTTGCATGTTCCCCTCAAATCTACAGCGACTGTACTTCCAAGTGCACTTGTAGTGCAAAGTGGATTTGTCTTTAGTAAATAACCCCCAATATCCATGTGTAGCTCCCCCTGGGTCTACTGGGAGTAGAAAGGTACCTCCAGATACAGGGAGGGAGCTTATATTCACCCCAAGGCTGAGTCCATGGCTAAAATGGGAAGTTGAACAGAATTTATGTGCCAGTCACTTTAGGTATTTTTCAATGCTTTAATGAGAACTTGAGAAAAGTAGTAGGAGAGAGGGTTAGGGGAGGTTTCAGATACCCTTTTTAGCAGATCATTTACAGACTCCTTGAATCCAAAAGACAAAACAGCTTTCTTTTAGAAGATCTTGAATACCCGGATAGGTTTCTCACACAGACCTAGCAACCAGTAGAATGTCTGGACAAGCCTCTCTCACAGACCTAGCAGCCAGGAGCTAGTTACCTTGTGTAGATTGTAGAACAGCTTGACAGTACCAGAACCTTTAGGCCCCTTTCACACTATTGGACCATTCAGGTCCGCCTGTCAGTTTTGTCGGCGGACCTGAATGGGCGCTCCATGTTAGACGTGTCACCGCTGACATCCGACCCGGTCCGATCCACTAAAATCAGACGGATGGGCCTACGCTCACATCCGTCCCTGGCGGATTGGGTGAGATCTGATGAAAAGGGACATGCTGTCCGTTTTTGTCCGATCTCTCCATAGCAAGCAGCGGTGCTCGACAAGCCCCAGAGAGATCTCCCGCTGAGCTGACGGACTCCGTGGCAGCGTATCCGCCTGGTGTGAATGAAGCCTTAAGCCGACCCAGCGATACTGTAAGGGTAGTTTAGATAAGACACTATAAGGGTTGCACAAACCAATCAATATATGCTTATTGGGATTTTTTTTACCAAAAAATAGGTAACAGAATATATATAATTTAAGAAGAAATTACATTTTTAAATTTTGTTTATTGGATATGTTTTATAGCATAAAAAAAAAAACTATATATATATATATATATATATATATATATATATATATAATGTTTTTTTTTTCAAAATTGTCCATCTGTTTTTGTTTATAGCGCAAAAAAAAAAAAATAAAGCAGAGGTGATCAATTACCACCAAAAGAAAGCTATTTGTGGAAAAAAAGTTACATATATTTTATTTGGGCACAGCGTTACATGCACAATTGTCAGTTAAAATAATGCAGTGCAGTATCGCAAAAAATGGCCTGGTCATGAAGGGGTAAATCTTCCAGAGTTGAAGTAGTTAAGAAAAATTTAAAAAGATTTGCCAATTACAAACATTTTGAACTACAATAAGTTAATTAATACAACTAATCTTGACTCGGGTATTCATTTAAGCTCCAGGAATTGAGCCACTTTGATAAATGTGTAATAAGAAGTCCAAAATGGTGCATGCCATCTGAGGACTTCTCTAAATTAAATCTAACAATTGTATGCCTCTCCAGAAGGATAGCTATCACTAGAGTTTTGAAACTTTAACACTATACCTTCTGGTCTCAGCTCCTTCATCTGCATAGTTGCAAGTAGCTGCTGTACTTGCCCCTCCCATCTGCTGCCTCATTCACAAAATACAAAGGCTTCTGTGAATGGGCAGCAGAGACGAAGGATGGGCACAGATGCTGTGTGTGAGAACACAGCTTCTCTCCTCTCAGAGTCCCAGAATGTAATCCTCTGGGAGTGCCATAAAACTGTCAAATCAAAATTAAAGAGAGAAGTCCTCAGGTGGCATGTGCCTCGTTTCACTTAACTCATAGTATGCCTGCACACTTGTCAAAGTGTCTGAATTCCTGGAGTTCAGTTTTAAGTAAGTCTGTACAATTCTTTTATCAATGAGTTAAAATATTATCTATTTGTAGTACATTCCCAATGATCTATGCTCAGAATATGACACAAAGTTTTTCTTGGAACTAAACATTTTATTGTTAATTTCTACTATAACCTGAGTCATAAAATATTTCCATTATATTCCCAGATATTCAGGAAAAGCACAAACAACATCTAATGGAGAAGACTGAGACTCTGGTGGAGCATAGACCCCCAGGAACTACCCTGGAACCACAAAGATTCCTCATCAATGAGCGTTTTGTGAACCTGATTGTAGTCTCCACTGATCAGTTCAGGCAGCGACCACAGAATGAGCTAATACAGACTGGGGTAAAACATGAGAAATGCTTGAAGGAAACACAAACTAGACTGGAACACATTTCCCTCAATAGGCTGTTCCGATGGAACCCCCAGTCACGATGTGTACCACATGCAGTAATGGTGAGCGGAGTGCCAGGAATAGGGAAGACCACACTGATGCAGAAGTTTGTCTATGACTGGGTGACCGGAAAACACTACCAGAGATTTGCCTTTGTCTTCTTCTTCAGATTCCAGGACATTAATAGAATGGGAGAAGTCAGCTTGGAGGAGATGATTCTTCAACAATATCCACATCTGAAGAGTCAGATTGGAGATATTTTACAAGATCCAGAGAGACTTCTGTTTATATTTGATGGATTAGATGAAAGTATTTACAAAATGAATTTCGGATCAAGTAGACTCTTTGCTTACAGGACAAATTGTGGTAATCTTGTGGTCAGTTTGGTGAGGCAGAGTCTTTTTAAGGGTTGCTCTGTACTGATAACCAGCCGCCCAACCAGACTGGCATCACTTGATACCGGTGTTTTCCAGAGAATAGCTGAGATCATGGGATTTCTCCATGAAGACAGACTGATCTTCTTTAATAATTCATTTGAAAATGAGAAATTGTCAGAGAAGGCTTTTCATTATGTGCAGGAGAATGACACACTGTACACTTTCTGTTATATCCCATCATACTGCTGGATCATCTGTACAGTATTATCAATCTGCTTCAGAGCCCAACCAACAATCACTGACCAGCTGATGACATCATTACCCAAAACAGTGACACAACTCTTTGTGACTTTTGTTTCCAACATTCTGGCCAATCACAGCCAAAATAAAGATGGTGGTCACGAGGACCGGGAACTGCTGACATCTATTGGGTGGATGGCAGAACATGGAGTCACGAATCAGATGATTGTATTTGATGAGCGTCATCTGAAGTCATTCAGTGTGAGAAATGATAATCATCTCTTTTCATCTTTCATGATGGAATCCGGTCAGCCTCCTGATGTGGATTACACCTTCTTACATCTCACTCTTCAGGAGTTTTTTGCTGCTTTCGTTCATTTTATTAACTATAATCCTGACAGATTGCAGGAAACACTTGATGAGGCTGAATCTTACAAAGACGGCCGTGCTGAAATATTCCTCAGTTTCCTCTGCGGTCTCTCAGACTCTTCTACTAGATCCATGTTAAAGTCTCATGTGGGAGAATTGTCTACTCAGGCTGTCACACATGTCCTCACCTGGATCCTGAAGAAATTCACAGACCAAAGATCTGACAAATCCATAAGAGGTGACAGAGATCTTCTTAATGTATTCTACTGTCTCTATGAGAGCAGAAATAAGGCTCTGGTGTCACAATGTATTGGATCAAATAAAGTTGACTTTTCTGGTGTCCCCCTCAGCCCTCTGGACTGCTCTGTGCTGTCTTTTATCCTTCAATCCTGCAGAGAGACAGAAGTAAATCTACATTCATGTAATATTCAGAGGGAAGAATTGCTGAAGTTTATAACGGCTCTACACAACATCAAGAGTTTGAGGTAATGATCAACTTTAAATAATAACATTTCTGTTAAATTGGAATTTTCAACAACTCCTCCAGATAAATGATTGATTATCAGATTACTTATTTTCTATTATAAGTGTGCTTTATATGTAATTATGTGAAAATTGAATTGCTGCACACAATGAAGAGATGAGTAGAGGCAGTAGAATCCAATCTATGGGATGTCTGTCAGATAGCAGTGACAGTATTGGCCCAATGTCTGTGTGGTCTCAGGTCTGACCCTTCAGAGCTACAAGGAGGTTGAATTGGGGGTTATGCCTTTGCTGGAAAAAACAGCCCATCTCCCGAGAGTTCCCTGTACTAAAATTTTAACATTGCTTCTTCGAAATCAAATTAAATTGCATTTTAGTCAATGAAGAAGATGTAATTATACCTAAACTTCAGCCTTCCTCTGTATTCCCCCACCTCCCTGAGATCACAGAGTAGAGGCCCAACAGTCTTTTTAAGGAGTATCTTTTTGTGCGATAACTATAGTCACTGTTCAGCTGCTGCACCCTCACCTCCACTGTTTTACTTGATGATCTATAGGGTTTTTGTTTTTTTCTGTTTAACATGTATATATGCTTTCTACTAGGTGAAAAAAGGGGAAGGGGAATTTTGTGTTAGGGCTTAATATTTTAGAGTTTGTATCAGAGGCGTAACTAGAACCTTCAGGGCTCTGATGCAAGAAACCATGGAGGGCCCCCCTGACCCCCGGACAGGGCTCTTTTCTCCGAGCCTGATGGCGGAACAACAGGGCCTGGTCGCAAGTGGGTAGCTGCATATAAAGGAATTGATTTCTCCATCCCCCCCCCCCCGCGCTTCTCCTCCTCTCCCTCCCACAGGCATTAAGTGGCTGCAGGAGGAAAATGGAGAGATCAGTTCCTCTATGTCGGTGTTTCTCAATCTTTTTCCAGTCAGGGCACCCTTGAAGTACACCCCTAGGTGAATGGGGCTGCACTGCAACCACCCTGCAACTGTGTGCATTACATGCATTTGCAGTATAGTGATGATGCATTTAAGGGGTTAAAACAGGCGGTCAGGAGGCAACATATTGCCTCTTTACCGGCTGTCAAATGCCTCTGAAAAGCGATCTGAGCATGGGGAACAGCTTTTTTTTGCTGGTACTATGAACAAGCAAAAAAAAAAAAAAAAAAAAAAAACGGTTCTAATGGGATACATATAGGGGATCAGGATTAAAAGCGCATACATAAAATGTGCATATATTCATGTAAACACACATACATATACACACACACATATATATAAATACACACACACACATATATATATATATATATATATATATAACTGTTGGTACTCAAGTTAAAACAATCCACCCCTACTTAAATTCACACCTCGGACAGAAAGTGCTATCAAAAATAAAGCTGCCACTTTAGAGATTATGAAATGTAAGTGGTGTTTTATCCTTATATTAATAAATACCTAAATAGTGACTATAAGAAAAAAGGAAAAAACAGTGGCGCTAAACTAAGACAGAATTGTCCAAATTAGACAAAACTGAAAAAAAATGTGTATAAATATTGTAATAAAACAATTAGATCACCCTGTGACAAGTGAAATTCATATGTGAATAAATCAACAAAAAGTCTATAAATTGATATTCAAAATGTCCTTGACTAGTTGTGTCTTCTTATTTCATCCACCACACCAAAGTGTTTAGTGATCCCACTCCCTTAAGAAATGCACTCACCGACTACCAATGCCTACACTTGCATGCAAGGCTAAAGCGCTTTTATAACCACACAGAAAGGGTTAAATCGATGAACCGATATCCAATTGTGTATGCAAAGATTGTTCCACATGTAAAATAATAAAGGTGCTCCAATAGTCTAAAACAGTATAAACCAGTTTATTGTAAACACTACCAATCTTCAACCTTTCAACTCACATTTCACAAAATCCAAACCAGCAAAGAAAGCTTCAAATCACAGCAAGCTAATCAAATGGATCACACAGTGTAGGGATACGGTCACGGCGGACCCGAGGTATGCAGGAGTTAAAGTGGTGTTCCGGCCGAAATGATACTTTTCAAATAAAAATACCCCTATAATACACAAGCTTAATGTATTCTAGTAAAGTTAGTCTGTAAACTAAGGTCTGTTTTGTTAGTTTATAGCAGTAGTTTGTTATTTTATAAACTTACAGCAGGCCGTGGCCATCTTAAGTCTGGGGTGATTGTCATCCCGTACAGCCAATCCCATGAATAAGTCAGTTTATGACGAAACAGTTCGGGGGCGTGGCATTCTTCACCAGTGACGTGTGATGCTTGAAGCCAAACGAGGAAGTGGTGATTTGATATTGTGGCCAGGCACTGAGGAGGGGGTGAGAGCTGAGACTTAACGCCTGCATACCTCGGGTCCGCCGTGACCGTATCCCTACACTGTGTGATACATTTGATTAGCTTGCTGTGATTTGAAGCTTTCTTTGCTGGTTTGGATTTTGTGAAATGTGAGTTGAAAGGTTGAAGATTGGTAGTGTTTACAATAAACTGGTTTATACTGTTTTACACTATTGGAGCACCTTTATTATTTTACATGTGGAACAATCTTTGCATACACAATTGGCTATTGGTTCATCGATTTAACCCTTTCTGTGTGGTTATAAAAGCGCTTTAGACTTGCATGCAAGTGTAGGCATTTTTTTCAGTTTTGTCTAATTTGGACAATTCTGTCTTAGTTTAGCGCCACTGTTTTTTCCACCAGCTCCTACATTCATAATGCAGTTCCAGTTACTGCCACATGTGCATGCTGCCACATTCTCACTGGTGTGCTCACTGTCACATTACATGCCCGTTTGCACTGCTATGTGCCCATATTGCTGCCACAGCAGCAGTAGTAAAAAACAAAGTAGTCAGTCCCAGCATAATGTACCAGCAGCATAGGACATCCAACAGGCTCCCCCTTCTGGACACTTCTGCCCCTAGTGGAAAAAACAGGAAAGGACACATTAAAACGGCCCATATGATCTTCCTTAAATGGCACCATACTGCAGGAACACTCAATACACAAATATGATGAGGATCCAGACTTCACCCATCACATCAGGCTATGTTACTCCAGATCCTTGGGGACTCAATCCCCCTTTTCTTGGGGTTCACTGCCCAGTACCTCTATAGCAACCTACTAGAAAACACATTGGTCAGTTATTACTATATACAGACAGTGTTCTGTATATGTAAATATATAATTTTACAGCGTGCCATTTAGTAAATAAGAAGTTGGGTACCACATCCTAACAAATCTATAAACAAAGAAACAACAAAAAAAAGTATTTTCCCAGTACCCCAAGAACGTTAAGCAACAAAATGTAAACTATCAAAATGTATTACAAAAACTGCTTAAAAAAGACAGTAAAGTATTCCAAATACAATACTTACTGTTAAAAACGAATACATTTTGCTCCCCTCTATCCCTGACGTAGGCGATACACATCTCTTGAATTGAGGTAAACTTCAGAGTAGGAATACACAGGAACAGAGGTACAAAAGGCCTTCTATATGTTTCATAGTTAAATCTGCTTCTTCAGGAAGGATAGGGAGCATAGAACATTTAAACAAGAATAGAAGTACAGTATAGTTGAAATAAACACATAAGCAATACACCATAAAGTAATATACAGTATATATACAGCTAGATCGCAATACAAGATGGCTGTAAAGTGGGTCCAGTGATTAACCAGGGGGCTTACCCAGATCCAGAGGATGACCCGTAGAGTCATCAAGTCCCAAGGATAGTTAATGATAATACATACCCCTAATGTGAGGTTACCACAGATGTAGCAGCAAAAATATGATTCACATATTGTCAACAGGTTCAGTGTTTATCAGAGCTTTTATTAGCAAAGCACAGTGGGGACAATAACTATAGACTGACACTGGTCCCTTAAATCAGAAAATCTTCCAACACAAATGGGAATTCACAATAAAATCTGGTCTAGCACAAGTATCACAAAAGGTGGAAAAGAAAAAGGGATTATAATAAGTAGCATACCAGCATCTCAGTGTGTAACAAGTATCCCCAATGCTGCCATTAAAGTGTATCCTCTAGTCACCAGGAGGTGAGTTGAGTGCCACCCCTTATATGGCTCTGACCCCGCGCACCAGAAGCTGTCAACAGCCAGCTAATGTCACCAAGCCCAGTCCCCCAACTGAGCATGCGTGGGAAACCAGCACCTGCGCAATGCCCAACAACAAGGCTGCCATCACGTACTTGATGGTAGATCCTGACGTTCAGTGGAAGGCCTCTCTTACAGCTTTGGCTCAGGGACCACTGGTAGTGAGACAGTGGCCACAAAAGCATGGTGAGGTACAAGGGCCCGTAGATTGTCCAGCAGACCACAAGGATGAAAAGTAGGTACTTCACAGGTATGGATCAGGTGGTCAACACAGTTGATAGAATCTGGAGCAGCAGACCCAGAACTTGGCAGAAAACAGATTGGTAGTGGATTGGCAGACAGGTGACTGGTCACAGGTGGAGGGAAGACATGTAACACATTGTAGATGGATGACCAGCAAGAACCAGGTAAATGGAGTATAGAGCTGAGCAGACAGGTAACAGAATGCGTAGTCAGTAGGGATGCACCGAATGGGTTTTTTGGTGCGGAAACCGATACCGAAAATAAATCTTCCTTGATCCCAAAAACCAAAACCAATACTGAAACAGCACCGATACCGAAAGTGACTGTTTTTAAAAATATTTTTATACAGGAGATGGTCAGAGACTGGGGACATGGTACAGGAGATGGTCAGAGACTGAGGACATGGTACAGGAGATTTTCATAGACTGGGGACATGGTACAGGAGATGGTCAGAGACTAGGGACATGGTACAGGAGATTGTCAGAGACTAGGGACAAGGTACAGGAGATTGTCAGAGACTAGGGACATGGTACAGGAGATTGTTAGTGACTGCAGACACATTACAGGAGATGGTCAGAGATTGGGGACATGGTACAGGAGATGGTCAGAGACTCGGGACATGGTACAGGAGATGGTCAGAGACTGCAGACACATTACAGGAGATGGTCAGATACTGGGGACATGGTAGAGGAGATGGTCAGAGACTGCGGACATGGTAGAGGAGATGGTCAGAGACTGCAGACATAGTACAGGAGAGGGTCAGAGACTGCGGACATGATACAAGAGATCAATGCAGCCTTACCAGTGCCCGTTATGCAGCCCGCGTTTGCCCCTCAGATGCAGCCCACATGTGCCCAAAAGATGCAGCCTGCCTGTGCCTATGAGATGCAGCCTCACCTGTGCCCATCATGCAGCTTGCCAGTGCCCGTCATGCAGCCTGCCAGTGCCCGTCATGCAGCTTGCCAGTTCCCGAATCAGAGTGGCGATCTCTGTGTGTCACTGAGCTGCATTTGAATTGCCCGGGTCGCAGTAGCGATGTCCCGCCTCCTGTAATTACGTCACACTGATTCAATGTCCCACCATTGGATCCGTGTGCCATCTGTCACAGGAGGCGGGACATTGTTTCTGCGGTCTGTGTAGTTAAGCTCCGTGATACAACGGAGATCTCGGTGAGTAGGGAGGGGAGGAGGAGGAGAGAGGAGAGGACTGCAGCGCGCCGCGCCATACCAGAAGGACCCCCCGTAATGGGCAGCACCAGGGACAGGGCCCCGCCCAGGCCCCGCCCCCATTTTCCATGCCGTTTTCGGCGAGATTTCCTTGCCATTTTGCCGAAAAGGCCATTTTTGGACGATATGTTTTGGCGGAAAATTCGGTGCATCACTAGTAGTCAGACAAACCAGATCAGCAACAGAAGGTCAGGTACAAGCATGGACAGCAGGTAGGAGAATGTTCAGAGTACAAACAAAGGTCAGCAACACTGGAGCAAGCAGGTGAGCAAGAGACAAGCAGAATCCAAAGACAGGCTGAGGTCAGGGCAGGTAGCGTTCAAGCGAAGTCAGGACAAGTCCAGTAAATCACATGAATCAAGAACAGGAACGGGCGCAGGAACACAGGAAGAGCTGCAGATCATACAACAACCAACTAGTGCAGCTGTTGCACTTATACATGCTACTTGGCGCCAGCATCAGTGGCAAATGCAAGAGTGCCTGCACATATGCATGTGCAGTGGTGTCACTAGGGGGGTGGGGGGGGGTGCGGGCCGCACTGGGTAACACCTGCCAGAGGGGTAACACCTGTGAGCAGCGCACTGTCCTCACCCCTACACTGATGTCTCGCATCTTGCCAGCTGACTCACACAGCGGAGCAGACCAAAGCCGCCTCCTCCTCCTCTCTGTTTACATCTACACAGGGGGGGCGGCTTCAGTCTGCTACACTGTGTGAGAGGGAGGAGGGAGTCTGAGGGACACACCACTGTGCCTATCCCGTGCTGTTCTCAGGTCTTTAGTTTAATGTAATGCAAATGGACATGTGCTGGGGGGCACCATGGGAGGGGGGAGTAGGGTCTGCACTGATGGAGGAGGGTCTGCACTGAGGGGGGTCTGCACTGATGGAGGGGGGTCTGCACTGATGGAGGGGGGGTCTGCACTGATGGAGGTGGGGTCTGCACTGATGGAGGGGGGTCTGCACTGATGGAGGGGGGTCTGCACTGATGGAGGGGGTCTGCACTGATGGAGGGTGGTGGTCTGCACTGATGGAGGGGGGTCTGCACTGAGGGGGGTCTTCACTGATGGAGGGGGGACTGAGCTCCCACAGAGCCCTCCTTACATTGGCTTTGTCAGAGTTCTCCCTTACGTTAAAGTCTGGAGAGCCCCCTTACATCAGAGTCTGCAATTCCCCCTTACATCAGAGACTGCAGGGTCTCCTTACATCAGAATCCACAGAGCCCCCCTTACATCAGAGTTGGCAGAGCCCCCTTACATCAGAGTTTGCAGAATTATCCCTTACATCAGAGTCTACAGAGACTCCCTTACTTTAGAGTCAGCAGAGGCCTGCCCTACATGAAAGTCTAAAGAGCCTTTCTTACATCAGAGTCCACAGAGCCCTCCTTACATTGGCTTTTTCAGAGTTCTCCCTTACGTTAAAGTCTGGAGAGCCCCCTTACATCAGAGTCTGCAATTCCCCCTTACATCAGAGACTGCAGGGTCTCCTTACATCAGAATCCACAGAGCCCCCCTTTTATCAAAGTTCGCAGAGCCCCCTTACATCTGAGTTTGCACAATTCTCCCTTACATTAGAGTCAGCAGAGCCTTTCTTACTTTAGAGTCAGCAGAGCCCTGCCCTACATGAGAGTCTAAGTAGCCTCCCTTACATCAGAGTCCACAGAGCCCTTCTTACATTGGTTTTTTCAGAGTTCTCCCTTACATCAAAGTCTGGAGAGCCACCTTACATCAGAGTCTGCAGAGACCTCTTACATCCGAGTTGGCAGAGTTCTCCCTTACATCAGTGTCTGCAAGGTCTCCTTACATTAGAATCCACAGAGCCCCCCTTACATCAGAGTCCACAAAATTCCAACTTGCACAGTATGGGGACCTCTGTGGCTCTGGAATTTAAAGGGGAACTCTGATGTAAGGGGTGCTCTGGGAACCCTGATTTAAGGGGCTCTGATGTACGAAGGAATGGTGTGGACTCAATATTGTACTCAGGGAGGGACACTTCACTCACAGACAGAGGATGGAGGGTGAGCTCACTCAGTTACGCTGGAGGCTCAGGCATTGGCTGTCAGCACCTTTGATCATCCAGCTGCTGGACTTCACACTTTCCATAGAGCAGACACAAGAGAAGATGAGAGGGAGGAGGAGGTGAGCAAAGAGAAGGAGCTGACCAGCTCTCTCTCTCTTTTCTTATTTGAACAAGGGGGGGTACTGTCAGTGCTGACTCTGGGCTGTGTGACAGAGACATCCCCACAGTGGTGAAATGGCAGGGCCCGTTGCAAGTGTGACCTTTGTGACCCTGGTAGTTCCACCACTGGTACATATGCTTCTTTTCCTGCTTGCTACACTGTTCTTCCTGTGTAGAATGGGTTATATAGGGGGGACTTCCTGTCTGTTTTTTAGCCAATGTCCATTCACCTATAGGTGGTGCATAACCCAGCTAGTCATGAATAAAAACATGATCTGTGACCAATGATGTTTAAATAAGAGAGTCTTTCAATGGGTATGAATCTGATTGGGGTTCTACTGTGTATAAGCTATATCTAAAAGAATACAATGGAAATTCCAAAGTCAAATATGCACTGCTAGGGTACAAAGTTTCTGAGGCTCTCCATGAACTGTTCATAAACTACAACATACAGCTTTAATGGAACCACAAACCTGTAATTTAAAGGATTTGTTTTAATTCTGGAATTGATATATGCTCTCCAATGCCTGACTTCCCTTGTCTTTTTTTTAAAACAATAGTTTGTTTATGAGCCCCATAAAAAAACTAATTTAATTTATTTGCCCCCCCTAGACTTTAATGGGGTACATAAAAAGTTTTGATTTTCTGAATAAGGATGTTTTGCAAAACTGGTCATGAACTGAACCCGGGCAGATTAGCTCATTCATAACCACTAGCAATGCTGATTCCGGGCCTCACACTGTCTGCTGACACAATTCCTGCTCCATACACAAGGGGATTACATTCTGTGCTCATCCTGTGTATGGAGATATCACCGTCTCTACTCATGGATGACAATATTGGGGGGTCTACTTAATGATAACATTTTTCTTATAAAAGTCTATTTTGTGGAGTTTTATAAAGTTATCTAATAAAAATGATTCCAATAAAGAGAAATTAGTTCTATTCATGTAGACAATAGTTACATTCATTACATATTCTGGTAACATTCTTCTCTTCTTCTACAGCTTGTCCTCTAATGACCTGACAGACAGTTCCTGCCCCCACCTGGCATCTGGAATAAGAAATAACCAAACACTGAGGACACTGGACCTGTCTAAGAACAATCTGGAGGGTCCTGATTTCAGTGATCTGATGAAAGCTCTTACAACAAGCCGGATAGAGGAATTACAGTAAGTATAACAGGACTGAGGCTAGGTTCACACTAATGTGGTGCGAGAAATATCACAATCCATGCGCATTTCCTGCACCACATTCAAATTGCACTGCCCTTGCAAGTGGGTCTCGGTGCACTGTTAAGGACACCCCAAACACAGGTTGCAAACACGGTGCATTTGTTGACACCAGATCGCATTGTACAAAATGACAATGCAATCTGGTTGCAGCGCAGTTCACAAATTGTTGCATGCACACCTTTGGTGCAATGTGGTTTGATTTGAGCCTATTCAAAAAGAATGGGTTAAAATTTCACAGCACTGAATCACATGCAAATTGAACAGGAATGTGGTGCAGTTCCTGTGCAATTCACATGCACTTCTTAGTATGAACCGAGCCTGACTAAGACAATAATATTCTGGGGCAGTTTAAATCTTAAACTTGTAAAAATAGGATACATTGTAATCAAGATCTTTGTAAAATATCTGTGGAATAGTAAGAATACAAAAGTAAACGCACCAAGCCACCCCCTCTATGACCAATGGATAGATTCATGCATAGCATGGCAGCATTTGATGGGTACAGTGGCAACATTTGATGGGGCACAGTGGCAGCATTTGATTGGGCACAGTGGCAGAATTTGATGGGCAGAGTGGCAGAATTTGATGGGCACAGTGGCAACATTTGATGGCACAGTGGCAGCATTTGATGGGGCATAGTGACAGCGTTTGATGGGGCACAGTGGCAGCGTTTGATGGCATAGTGGCAGTGTTTGATCGGCACAGTGGCAGTGTTTGATGGTACAGTGGCTGCCTTTGATGGGCACAGTGGCTGCCTTTGATGGGCACAGTGGCTGCGTTTGGGCACAGTGGCTGCAATTGATGGGCACAGTGGCTGCATTTGCTTGGCACAGTGGCTGCATTTGGGCACAGAGCCTGCAATTGATGGGCACAGTGGCTGCGTTTGGGCACAGTGGCTGCTTTTGATGGGCACAGTGGCTGCCGTTGATGGGCACAGTGAGGCTGCAATTGATGGGGTTTTTTCAGAATTTTTCAGTTTATGCCCCCCCCCCAAATAAATTTTGAGCACCAGCCGCCACTGGATCTCTCCATTACCTCCTATGAGTACATAGATCTTCTCAGCAAAGATAAATTGAATATCAGATAAAAATCATCCGTTCCAATCACTAGCAATGCGGATTTTTACCTTGTACTGTCTGCTGATACAATTTATGCTCCATACACAATGAGATTATAGCACGATACCAGTCATGTCAGTGGTATTCTATGGTAATCCTCAGTGGTGACATCTGTCCAAGAATTTATGGATAATTTGTAAAAAAAATGACACTTTTCTCCTTTTCATAAATGACAGTGAACAGGAGAAAATCACCAGTAAATTTGCCGGCTAACCTGTGGCTCTGTACAGTTTTGGTGTCAGCCAATTAGCAACCACCTGAGCTCAGCTCAGAATCAGTTTGGGCTTGTCTTATCCTTGGCTTGGGCTCATGCTTCGGCAGGGGGAAAGGTTTAGTTGTGCATTGACATTATGGCTCTTGCTTGGAGCCTTTTCTGCAAATACAAAGGAGAGAAGAAGCCAACTGCCTGAGTCTGAATGGGCAATGTTTGCTGCTACAGGATGGAGGTAAAGTAAGTGTGCATCATTCTGTGGGGAGGTTCTGATGTTATGGAGTAGCGAGTGAGTACACTAAGGCAAGAGAGCAATCTGACGTAAGGGTGCTCTATGGATTCTGATGTAGGGGGTTTTCTGTGAATCCTGATGTAAGGGGTGCTCCGTGGACTGTGATGTAAGGGGTGTTCTGTGGACTCTGAAGTAAGGGGGCTCTAGGAACCCTGATTTAAGGAGGAATGCTGGAAACTCTAATGTAAGTGGTGGCTCTAGTGACCAGAAAACTCCTTACATTAGAGTTCCCTTTTCCATCAGAGTCCGCAGCATTCCCCATTACACCAGAGTTTTCAGCGTTGCCCTTTACATCAGAGTGCAGCCCTTAAATCAGGGAACCAAGTACACCCTTTATATAAGAGTTCCCGGAGTTTCCCCCTTACAATTTAAGGGGGAACTCTATGCACTCAGATGTAAGGAGGTCTCTGGGAACCCTAAATAACATGGAATGCTGGGAACTCTGTTGTAAGTGGGGCTCTGGTTACCAGAGTTTCTCTTTACACCAGAGTCTGCAGCTTTCCCCCTTACATCAGAGCTCCCTTATATCACAGTTACCAGGGTTCCTTCTTAAATCATGGTTCCCAGAGCATCCCTTACATCAGAGTGCCCAGAGTTCCCCCTTATATCGGAGTCTGCAGAATTCCTCTTTACAGTGTAAGGGATATATCCACCACAGTTCCTGAAGGTTTTACCCCTTAATGGCCAGATCATTTTTGCTATTATGAGGAGTATCTGTACTGTCTGAAATCAGGATTGATCAATTTTCAAATATCCTGTATTCATTATATCATAGTTTGTAGAATCTATAACTTTCACACAGACTAAATATCAAACACTGACTTGGGTTATTTTCACCAAAGAAATGTAGCAGACTACATTTTGGCCTAAATTTATGAAGAAAGATATGTTGTTTGCAAAATTGTATAACAACTGTATAACAAATTTTTGGTATTTTTTCATTTAGAGAGCAAAAAATAAAAAACCCAGTTTCTGATTAAATACCATCAAATGAAAGCTCTATTTCTGGGGAAAAAATTATACAAATTGGGCACAGTGTTACATGACCGAGCAATTGTTAGTTAAAGTAGCATAGTGTTGAATAACAAAAAATGCCCTGGTCATAAAGGGGTGAAACCTTCTGTAGGTAAAGTATTATCGATTGTCTTAGTTTATAACAGGAATTTCTGTCTTATTTCAGGATGACAGTAAAAAATGTGTTTGTCAGTAAAATTTCCAGTTGTTATTAGTAATAAAATGAATGGCGGGCAGGCAACCTTGGTAATCCTATGCATTGAGATATCACAGTCTCTACACATGGATGACAATATTGGGGTGTCTACTTCATTATAAAATTTTTCTTAAAAAAGTCGATCTCCTGGAGTTTTCTAAAGTGATCTAATATGATTAGAATAAATAGAAATGAGTTTCATTCATGTAGAGAATAGTTACATTCATTCCTGGGGGAGAAATTCATTTTCTTCTGGTAACATTCTTCTCTTCTACAGTTTGAAGAATAATAACTTAACAGACAGTTCCTGCCCCCACCTGGCATCTGGAATAAGAAATAACACGACACTGAAGACACTGAACCTGTCTGTAAACAATCTGGAGGGTCCTCATTTCAGTGATCTAATGGAAGCTCTGACAACAAGCCGTATAGAGGAATTACAGTGAGTATAATAGGACTGACTGAGACAATAATAATCTGGGACAGTTAATTTCCAAAACAAATGAAAAGAGTTTACATTGTCATCAAAATGGATGTTTGGACTCTATTAGGGCCGGTTCACAATTTCGTGACTCTGTGATGTCACTAGAGTTGGTGTCAGCTGGTGCGGTAAAACATGGGGTCACGCCCTTCTGTCTATCCTCCCCAGCACCCCGCAAGCAGCGCATGGTCACTCTTTCTCCTTCTTCAGGTGCAGGATCAACCAGAGTGAAGGAGTCTGAGGAAGGAGTGGAGGAGGCAGTCACACCCCCAGCTCTGCCCCCCCAACTCTGGCTGCCTCTGGAGATATTGAAGACCCCCAAGGAACAGCTTGACCTGATTTAATGACTGGGGAGTGTTATAGTCAGCCTCCCCCGCATTGCTGGGTGCCCTGCTTGCACTGCTCCGCTGCAGCTCTGCAAGTGCAAGCAATATAGTACAGTGTTTAGCCCCGCACCCCCATAGCAACGACTTGTTAGGCGACAAGTCGCGCCCCATTAAGTGCAATGGAACCATTCTAATTGGTGCGACTCAAGTCGCTCCAACTTAGAAAAAGGTTCCTGCACTACTTTGGGGCAGCTTCAGCACGACTTCCATTGACTTCTGTTAAAGCCCAGGGCAGTGTAGCCCCCCCAAAATACCCCTTTTTTGGGGGGGGGCTGAAAGTAGACATCCCAAGGAATTTGTTGAGAGCATGCTGAGCCACTGGAAGTTTTTATTTTTTGTCACAAGTTTTTAAAATTTGACAAAGTTTCCTTTTTTTTACACAAAGTTGTCAATTTAACCACTTAAGGACCGGGCTTATTTTTCAGACTCTGTGTTTACAAGTTAAAATCTTTTTTTTTTTTTCTAGAAAATTACTTAGAACCCCCAAACATTTTATATATTTTTTTCAGACGCCCTAGAGAATAAAATGGTGATCGTTGCAATACTTTATGTCACACCGTATTTGTGCAGCGGCCTTACAAGCGCAATTTTTTGGGAAAGAATACATTTTTTGACCTAAAAAAATAAAACAACAGTAAAGTTAGTCCAATTTTTTTTATATTGTGAAAAATAATGTTAGGCCGAGTAAATTGATACCCAACATGTCATGCTTCAAAATTGCGCCCGCTCGTGGAATGGCGACAAACTTTTACCCTTAAAAATCTCCATAGGCGACATTTAAAAATTTCTACAGGTTACCAGCTTTGAGTTACAGAGGAGGTCTAGGGCTAGAATTAGTGCTCTCACTCTAACGATACCTCAGGTGTGGTTTTCATATGCGGGCATGACTTACTTATGCGATCGCTTCTGCGCACGAGCTCGGCAGGACGGGGTGCTTTAAATTTTTTTTTTCTTATTTATTTTAATTGAAATTTTTTTTATTTTTACACTGTCCTTTTAAAAAAAAATTGGGTCACTTTTATTCCTTTTACAAGGAATGTAAACATCCCTTGTAATAGAAAAAAGCATGACAGGACCTCTTAAATGTGAGATCTGGGGTCAAAAAGACCTCAGATCTCATATTTAGACTAAAATGCAATAACAAAATAAATAAAAACATAAATGGTCCTTAAGTGGTTATTATGATATTTCTCACATGCCCTGGGCGTATGTGGAATTACACCCCAAAACACATTCTCCTACTTCTTCCAAGTAAGAGGATATCACATGTGTGAGACTTTTTGGGTACTTAGCCGCGTACGGGGCCCAAAAACAAATGAGCACCTTCAGGTTTTCAAATGGGTTAATTTCCTCATTTCACTTCCAGTCACTAATTAGCTGCTAGGATTGCTTTTACAATAAAGATGACCGCCAGCTGAAAAAAAACAATACCAGAATGATGCCTACAGCTCTCAAAATAACCACTCAAAGTCCAGCAACGTATTGGTAAATGGCTGGTCCTTGTTGGGCATACATGTAATGTTCTTTTCTTTTTTTACGCAGCCTGTGGGCTGAACAAAAAAAAGCAGATTTCTCCATTCATATCGATGGATGTGGATGCCATAAAAAGTGAAAAAAATATATGCCAAAGCATAGAAGCAATCTGCCCACTGACTACTCCAGGCCCCTTATGCTTGGGCATATAATGTTCTTTTTTTCACTGCAGATGAGAAATCTGCTCCTGCAAGCACTGATGTATGTATTCTGAGAGCAAAACCCTGCTGCTGTCATAATAAACAGATCAGTACTGCAGCTTATTGGCATTCCTGCAAAGCAAACAACAATGGTTGACAATAATACACAGTAACAAAATAACATGAACACAATAAAACAACATATTTTTTTTCTACTTTTTTTACTTTTTTTGTAACTTGTCAGAACCATGAACTTTCCAGGCTGTGATTTTAGGGTCTCTCAAAATGCGATAGATAGTTTCCTGACTATCTAACACCTTTTGAAACCCTTGTGTGTGAATTGTGTGCCCTAGACTGTTCCATGCTGTACCCTAGTCTAATACTCCACTAGTGTGTGGTAGCGACAGAAGCAGTACTTGATGCAGAGACCGGGTTGGCCAGGACAGGAGGAACAGAAAAAATGGGTGTCTTGTCTTATTCCATGTCTGCTACAGAGACAACATTTTCTTTGGGGCGATCTTTGGATTGGGGTGCCAGAGAGGATATCTGGAAAATGCCTCTCATGCAGCTGGCTCACTGCATCTGGATTTGGGGATTGGTTCACAGAACCTTCTGGATACAAAAGGGCCGTGATGAGCTCTTCCTGAACATTTAGAAAGGATCCACCACTTCCTGTTGCTTTGTAAATTACAAAAGCATTATATATAGCTAATTGAAATAAATAAATAGACACCTTTTTGTACCAGTGTCTGACTGTCAGAAACCATGAACCAGACCGAGACAGAAGTACAGTAAAATCGTACTTGTTTATTAATAAAAATAAAAAGGTAAATAGAGTAAGCGTAGTCAAAGCATAGCCAGAGTCCAGTAACCGGATTAGGTAGTCAGCAAAGTCAGAGTTCAGTAACCAGATCGGGTAATCAGCCAAGCCAGAGTTCAGTAACCAGATCGGGTAATCAGCCAGGCCAGAAGTCAGGGATCCAAGTAGAGGAACAGCAAGCAGGGTAAGGAGCCAGAAGGGATGTCAGCAAAGCCAGTCTTTAAACAGGAACACAGGAAATGGTTTCTTGTGATGTTACCAAGGTGAAGGTAGGAATGAAGTGAGCTGGACGTCTTTAAGTAGGCAGGACTGACGAGCAGATCCACAACAGCTGGTTAACTGTGGAGAGAGAAGAGAGCTGGCAATGAGCCGACAGCTGAGCAGCCAGCTCAGAGAAGGAAGGGCTGAGCCAGCCCTGACAGTACCCCCTCCTCAACGACCCCTCCCCCTCGGAGGACCACTGGGCTTGAGGGGAAAACGTCTATGGAAATCATGGAGGAGAGCAGGGGCATGTACGTCCGAGGATGAGACCCAGGAGCGTTCCTCCGGACCGTAACCCTTCCAATGCACCAGGTACTGTATGCACCCACTGAACCTACGGGAGTCAACAATGGATTATACCTCATACTCCTTGTGGTTCTCAACCTGTATAGGGTGAGGACGTGGCACCGAGGTGGTAAAGCGGTTGCAGACAAACAGTTTCAATAGGGAGACATGAAAGACATTTGAGATGCACATACTAGGAGGAAGGTCCAACGCGTAAGACACTGGGTTAATTCTGCGAAGGATATGGAAATGCCCAATAAACTAAGGTGCGAACTTCAGTGAGGGAACATGAGGTTGGAGGTTGCGAGATGACAGCCAGACCCTGTCCCCAACCTGGTAGGAAGGCGCAGGCAGGCATCTGCGGTCAGCATGGAGTCTGTATCTATCATTAGCATGACGCAAAGCCTCCTGTTCTTGTGCCCAAGTGGAACAAAGACCACGGAGATGTTCCTCTAGCGCAGGAATACTCTGCGGAACAAACGAGTCAGGCAACATGGAAGGTTGGAAACCATAATTCGCCATAAACGGAGACAATCGGGAAGCAGAATTCAAGGCACTGTTGTGAGCAAACTCTGCCCATGGTAATAGGTCTGACCAGTTGTTGTGATGGTCAAAAATATAGCAACGTAGGAATTGCTCCAAGGACTGATTGGCTTGTTCTGCGGCCCCATTACACTGCGGGTGATACGCAGAGGAGAAAGCAAGCTGAATTCCCAGCTGTGCACAAAAGGCTCGCCAGAACCGGGACACAAACTGACTATCCCTGTCCGAGACAATCACCTTGGGTAGCCCATGTAAGCGAAAGATCTCCCGAGCAAAAATGGTAGCCATTTGCTTAGAAGTGGGCAACTTTTTAAGTGGAATACAATGACACACCTTTGAAAACCAGTCAACCACCATAAGGATAACCGTGTTGCCTTGGGAGTTAGGCAACTCCACAATGAAATCCATAGACAGGTGGGTTCAGGGCCTCTCTCCATTGGGTATGGGTTGTAGGAGGCCCACTGGAAGGTGTCGTGGAGTCTTACTCTGAGCACACGTGGAACAGGCAGCTACAAAGGCAGTTACATCAGCACGTAGACTAGGCCACCAGAATTGTTGGGAAATGGCCCAAACGAGTTGATTCTTCCCAGGGTGGCCAGCTGCCTTGGAAGAATGGTAAGTCTGGAGCACGGCAGTACGCAGACACTCTGGGACAAAGCAGCGGTCACAAGGTTTCTCAGGAGGAGCATCGACTTGAGCAGCAAGAATTTTGTCACCCAAAGGAGAAGTAAGACTGGTGCGAACCGTAGCCAGAATACAATCAGGAGGAATCATAGGAACTGGAACCGACTCCAACTTAGAAGTCGAGGAAAATTGTTGTGACAAGGCGTCAGCCCTTACATTCTTAGTACCAGGTAAGAATGAGACAATGTAATTGAAACTTGACAAGAAAAGAGCCTGTCGCCTCCTTCTGGGAGAGAGGCATTTAGCCACAGGCAAGAATGTGAGATTCTTATGGTCAGTAAGAATGAGAACCAGCACAGTGGTACCTTCGAGGAGATGTCTCCATTCTTTCAGGGCTAAAATGATCACCAACAGCTCTCTGTCATCAATCTCGTAATTGCACTCCGCAGGTGACAATTTCTTGGAAAAGTATCCACAAGAATGCATAGCACTCTCAGAGGTAGGATGTTGAGACAGAAGGGCGCCAACACCAGTCTCAGAAGCATCAACCTCAAGGATAAAAGGTAACGTAGGATCAGGATGTGCCAACACAGGAGCAGAAACAAAGGCAGCCTTGAGACTTTCAAAGGCCTTAATGGACTCCGGAGACCAACTCTGTGGGTTACCGTTCTTTCTGGTCATATCAATCAGGGACTTGACCAGAGACGAGAAGTTATGAATAAACATCAGATAATAGTTGGCAAAACTCAGGAAACGCTGCAGAGGACGTAACCCCATGGGTCGAAGCCACTGTAGGACTGCCAAAAGTTTCCCTGGGTCCATTGGAAAACCAGCAGTGGAAATGACATAGCCCAGGAATTTAACCTGTTCCCAATGGAACTCACACTTCTCCAGTTTACAATAGAGATTGTTCTCTCTTAATTTGTGAAGCACACGACAGACATCTGTGTGGTGGCTCTCCAGGGACTTGGAAAATATGAGGATATCTTCAAGATAAACCACCACACATAGATGCAACAAATCTCGGAGGACATTGTTAATAAATTCCTGGGAAACTGACGGGGCGTTACAAAGGCCAAAAGGCATTACGAGGTACTCATAATGGCCTGTTCTGGTATTAAAAGCAGTTTTCCACTCGTTGCCCTCCTTAATCCTCCCGAGATTGTAAGCCCCTCTCAGATCAAGCTTAGTGAAAACTGTTGAAAACTCTGTAATCAACGGGATCGGGTAGGCATTCTTAATCGTGAAATGATTTCTTTACAAAGAAGAAACCAGCACCAGCATGAGACGAGGATTTGCGGATGAAACCTCGAGAAAGTGCGTCTGCAACATACTCCTCCATGGCTTTATCCTCCAAGACCGACAAAGGGTAAACCCGACCACGAGGGGGAGTGGCACCAGGTTGAAGGTCAATTGCCCAATCATACGGCCGATGTGGAGGCAAACTACCGGCTTGACCTTTGTCAAAGACATCGCTAAAATCACAGTACTCCTCTGGCAGTGGGAAGAGTGAAGAGGTACACAGGACCTTGGCTACCTTCCGGAAGCATGTTTCACTGCATTGTGGTGACCAGGAGAGAACCTCAGCATGGAGCCAATCAAAAGAGGGGTTGTGCCTCTGTAACCAAGGATAACCAATAACCAGCGGAAACTTAGGGAGGAAATCACTTGAAATTGGATTATCTCATGGTGAAGAGCCACTATGGCCATGGACAACGGAAACCGTCTCATGAGTCACATGGGCAGGCTGTAGAGGTCTCCCGTCAAGAGCCTCAATGGCAAGTGGAGTGTCACGCAGCTGCAATGGAATCGAGTGTTTTGATACAAAGGCAGCATCAATGAACAGGCCTGCAGCCCCAGAGTCAATTAGAGACTGTATCTCGATAGACGACTTAGCCCAAGAAATTGTGACCGAAACCAGGGGCTTATCCTTCTGGATAACTGGGGACGACAAAACACCACCTAAAGTCTGTCCATGACAGGACCTCAAGGTTCGGGTGTTCCCAGGACGGGTAGGCCAAGACTTCAAAAAGTGACCTGCCTTGCCATAATAAAAGTACAATCTCTCCCTTCTCCTAAAGGCTCTCTCATCTGCAGAGAGACTCGTGAAGCCCAAGTGCATGGGTTCATCTTCACTGACCGACTCGGTACCAGGAGGCATAGGAGGTGAGGGCAGCATGGGTGAGACTGCAAAGCTCGGAGGCAAACGTACAGGAGGCTTCTGCAAGCGCTCCTTAAAAGAAAGTCTTTCCCTGAGTCTGGAGTCAATGAGGATGGCAAACGAGATCAAGCTCTCCAGCTCAGTGGGTATATCTCGGGCTGCTATCTCATCCTTGATGGAATCCGAGAGACCATGAGAAAAAGCAGCCATAAGTGCCTCATTGTTCCAAGCAACCTCTGCTGCCAGAGTACCGAACTCAATGGCGTAGTCGGCAACAGTTCTCGTACTCTGTTTGACGGACATGAGGCACTTGGCAGCAGAAGCGGAGCGTGCAGGAACGTCAAATACCCTTTTAAAGGAGGCCACAAACTCAGGGTAACTCAAGACAACAGGTTTTTGCGTCTCCCAGTCTAAAAAGTGGCATGCTTGTATAAAAGTTGTCCATGTACAAGTTGTAACCATTGCAGAACAAGGAAAACGCCAAGTCCCATACTATCTTGCCACTGCTCCCCATGTAGTCTGAGCAGTCAGGGGGCTCTACTTCACTGTCTCTTCCCTCATAAACTCTAAATCAGTTTGTATAGCATGTGGCCAGATCACAGAGCTTATACATTTTGACCCCAGATCTGACACGGCTGAGATACTGCTTGAGTGCAAGGCAGCCAGTAAAATGTATGAGGGACTCATCTATGCAGATGTTTTGTTGGGGTATATACACATCTGCAAATTTCTGGGAGAGGTAGTTTATGAGTCAAAATTGGTCAAATTTTGTAGAGCTGATCATATTCAGGGTCACTCAGAGTGTGTTATCACTAAAATGCATGAAATGCATTATCGTCTCATATCTATTCCTGGCCATTGTAGCAGAGAACGTAGGCATATGATTAATTGGTCTGTGGACCGATATGACCGCAGTGCCCGTGTAGAGGGTTAGGCTAAAAAAAGTTTTAAATTCAGCAACTGTGATAGGTTTCCATGCAAATTGTCCGGAAAGGTTGGAAATTGGGGCTGGCAGCGACGTATTTTTGTGCGTATGAATTACTTTCAATTGAATAGTTGTTAAATTGGCTGTTTCCACCTGAATTTTGGGTTGGGCTGTAAATGGTGGAATAAAAGGTGCTCCTAAATCTGTGGGCTGCAAATCAGGATTTGCATACACATTTAGAAGGACACTATGGGCTCTATAGGCCTGTGCACAATTTCTTGGTGGCTGCGGTATGCTACTAGTGCTAACCTACTCATTAACTTGGACTGCACTTATGGGACTCACCACATTGCCATGTGATACTGCAGTGCTGGTGTGTAAAATGCCAGAATATACTAGGCTGCCTGGCAGTTCACCAAAAGATAGTGTGGCACTAATACTTGGACCCTGCTGCATATGAGACAAATCATGCATTCCTAGCACTTCAGCTACCTGGGGTTGGGTACTCCTGATCTTAGCAGGGAACTCTTGTCCATTATCCGAGCTCCCTGTTGGGATGCCATTGCTTTCTACAGGTTCGTATTCTGAGGCAGATTCTGTCAGTGAGACTTCTCTTTAGCTTTCATCTGACATGCTCAGAATCCTGTAGGCCTCTTCACTAGAGTACCTTTTTTGGGACATTTTGGCCACTAAATTTACAGGTACCTAGTGCAACTAATGGAAAAAGAGCTCCTGACTTTCGGGGACTGCTTGAATCGCTACAAATACAATTTACCTGTAAGAGCTAGCATCAGGTCTGATTGTGGTAAAGCTGTGGATTTGTGTCCAAGCAACGAACGCTAACACTGCATTTTTGGGGACACTATACTAAAGAGGCAATACTATAGTTCTGTTTGTGATCAATATATTGATCCGTACAAACACTATGCTAGCAATGACGGTGATCAGCGACCTATAGCGTGAGTACGATAGCGTGCAGGCAATCTAATGCTAGCTGACCCTGGCTGGGAGGGATTCTAACTGACCTTGATGCTATCTGACACGATTTGATGTCACTAGTGGCAGTAATACAGTAATCAGTGAAAATTATGTACACTGAAACTGTAATAATGGCACTGGGGGGATGACAGGGGTGATCAAAGGGTTAAAGGAGAAGTACAAATACAAGTACATAATGGCTGGTTCCGCTCTGCAAGTAGTTGCCTTGTTACAGAGGCTGTGGCTGGAGGCTTTTAATGTTATTTTACCATGGGAGTACAGTATATTTTTTTTTTCCTTGGCGCTTATCTTTACAAGCCGAGATGTGATGCTTATCTCTGCACTGGGAGCCAACAAAGGAATATATACTATAACCAAAGCCTGTTTGACCATTTATAACTTTATGGTCTATCTCATCTGGTAAGAGGCCATAAAGGTGTTATGTGGCGGTGGAATTCCTTTCAAGTTTGGGTGTATGCACCATCTGCCTACGGATGGATGTGGATTTTTACTTGTTGTCACAACTCAAGAGGTGATTGCATCTGCACATTTATGTTTGATCAATGTCACAGGTGAGAAGATTTACTCACATATGGACCTTCATGTTTAACTTAATATTGTTTGTTGTTTTTGTCATTATTTTAGCGCTGCACAATTTGTATCAAAATTATACAGTGGCTGCTTTGTACATATTTACTAATTTCTTGTGGTCTAGCATGGATATTTTTGGTGTTTTTACAATACAAGTCATGACAGTCGTTCATAATTTTGGACCAACATTTATACTGCTACATTTCTTCAGTAAAAATAACCCAAATCAGTGTATATTGTTTAGTCTGTGTAAGGCTTCATGTACACGGGATGTTTTTACAACCTCTCCTGAACGATTTAACTTGACAGATAGTAACCCGCGTCTAAAACGTCCATTATGCCAGGTTTAGCAGCATTTCTCGGTGTTTGTATTTAGAAGCGTTTTAAAAAATATATGTTTTTTTTCAAAATAGCCAAAAATGATAAACATCTGTAAACGAAACGCGAGTTACCGCATTTAGCCGCATTTAGAAGCGTTTTTGGAGCTTGAAATGCCTCTAAACTCAGCTTTTGGACCCATTTTTTTGCTTTCCAAAAAAGCCTCTAAACTCAACTGCCTAGAAACTACTGTAAACGACCCTGTGTACATGTACTGATAAGATAACATAGAGGAGAGTTCAGGAGCAGTTGAAAAAAATGCCCAACTGCTCCTAAACGTCCATTTAGCAGCAGCAGTGTACATGAGGCCTAAAAGTTATAGCTTTCAAAAGCTATGGTACTACGGCCTATCTAATTTCTTGAGGCCCTGAAATGTCAGGACAGTACAAATACCTCCAAATGACCTCTTTTAGGAAAGAAGACACGTGCCCCCTGAGGCCCCCAGTGGCATGCCCTGTACCATGCCTTCCTGAACCGCCTGTACTGTTCCCTCCTGACCTTCCAATACTGTGCCCTCCTGACCCCCCTGTTGCATGCTTTCCTGAGCCCCGTACTCTCCTGACCTTCCCATACAAAGCCACCCTGAACCCCCATTTAATGCCTTTCCAAGCCCCCTGTATCGTGCCCTCCTGACCTTCCTGTACCAGACCATCCCAAACCTGTGGTACCATGCCTTCCTGAGCCCCCGGTACCATGAACTTCTAATTCTATTCTAATGTATATTGCTCTGCTAACCCCCAGTCCTGCTCACCCACATCCACTGTCCTACCTTTCCCTGTACACTGCCCTACTTTCTACTGACCTATGTGTATTGCCCTACTTACTACTATCCTCTGTACACTAACCTACATACTACTGACCTTTGTACACTGCCCTACATCCTACTGACCTCTGTACACTGCCCTATTTACTACTGCTCTCTGCACACTGTCCTTCTTACTACTGACCTCTGTACACTGCCCTACCTACTACTTAAACTGGCCAGAAATCAGAGCATATAGCCAGGCCTGAAACTAATTAAGCAAGTCAACCTGCAGTACCAGATGTTCTACCTTCATGATGAACTCCGGCATCTGACTTAAAGGGGGTGACCAATTACTTCCCAGACATTCAAAAAATTGTGAATGAAAGTGAATGCAAATTAAGTTTCTGGCTGAAGCTAACTTTTAAGGCTACATTTATATTTTTACAGTGACATTAGTTTTATTGTATGTTTTAAGTTTTCTCCATACAGTCCTTGACGTTACTTTTCATTGGGGGCTTGCTAGTTAACTTCTTACAAAAAAAAGTTGCCACACCCCAGGGACCTATGATCTCTTCTTTGTTGTCCAGGTAGATCTCCACCTCTCAAAGGTTGCCTAACCCTGATGTAGAGAATAGTTACATTCATTCCTGGGGGAGAAATTCATTTTCTTCTAGTAGCATTCTTCTTTTCTTCTACAGATTGGTTGGTAATCACCTGACAGACAGTTCCTGCCCCAACCTGGCATCTGGAATAAGAAATAACAAGACACTGAAGACACTGAACCTTTCCGTAAACAATCTGGAGGGTCCTCATTTCAGGGTCCTGATGGAAGCTCTGCCAACAAGCCAGATAGAGGAATTACAGTGAGTATAACAGGACTGACTGAGACAATAATATTCTGGGACAGTTTAACACTTCAATCATTCAAAAAATTATATTGTTCACCAAATTGATCTAATTTTTTGAGTCCCTAAGTAGCCAATCCCAGACTGTTGTCTAATGCTGGCTATAAATATATCAGAATATGGCAGGATTAACAAGGACCATCTGAACTTTGATCAGTGTGTGGCCATACCTATTTAAGAGTTGATCACTAGGTCAACTTCTGTTGAACAGACAAATTGGAAAGCTTTTTTCATCAGTGGCTGAAACCACTGATCAAGGTATTTTGACAGGGCTAGGAATACAATATCCCAGCAGAGGGGATTCCTCTATCCACCTTGTTTCTGTGGATGGGAGAATCTGTTCATTTTTTTTTGGTTCAGCCCACTGGCTAAATTAAGGAAAATTATTATAAATAGAAAATTACTATGCTGCGCTCTCTCCTAACATTAGTTCCAACAAATACTTTTAAAGTGCCTACTTTACAATGCTGAGAAAAATAATAATAATAAAAAAAATTGATAAACTAACAAAAATTATAATATATTCCAAAACAGTATATAGGGTTTTTTGATTGCTGTGATGATAAATTATGTGTTAAGTGTCACATTCCACAAACAAAATAAAAATAATAAGCAAACTAATAAAAGTTAAATATATGGTATTTACCTTTTATTAGTTTGCTTATTTTATTTTGTCTGTGGAATGTGACACTTAACACAGAATCTATCATCACAACAATTAAAAAAACCCTATATACTGTTTTGGAATGTATTATAATTTTTGTTAGTTTATTACGTTTTTTTTATTATTATTATTATTATTCTCATCATTGTAAAGTAGGCACTTTAAAAGTATTTGTTGGAACTAATGTTAGGAGATAGCGCAGCATAGTAATTTTCTATTTATATTGTTTTCACACTACTTTATGGGACATGATCAGTGCTAGCAGCTGTCGATCATTATTACTCGTCTAGTATATTTTGTTTTTGATTTATTTTGGCACTTTTAAAATAGGTAGCTCGCAAGATCCTCATAGTTTGTTTTAAGGAAAATTATTCTATTGTTAGCTGTAATCTTAGAATCTTATCACACTCTCTTATCAGTTACAAAACAGACTTTTCCAAAAGCTTGTCACACAGTACAATTTTCATTATATCTACTATCAACTATGTAGTGCACAAGCCTGCCTGATTGGATACAGACAGATTGGATAGATTGTGTACGTCCTCATATTATGTAGCTTTGGTAAATTTAAAGTTGATTGTGCAAAGATTATATGGTAAGATTGTAACATGTATAGTGACCCTAAAAGCTTTAAAAGGTAAACGTTAAATTTAGTCTGGTATCTATATAAATAGATGAGATTATGGTGAACCTAATTTTACTGTAATAAGCAATCAGAGCTTTATATACAGTAAATTTCTTCCATCTGACATGGCCATCCGCTATTCAGTATCAGGGGATCCCCCCCATTACTTCCTATGGGTACAGAGCTCTTATCAGCGGAGATAAATAGAACATCAGATAAAAATCCTCCCATCCAATCACTAGCAATAAATATAAAGGCAATAAAAAAAGTCTCAAGTTAAAAAGTCTCTTTAAATATTGCAGCAGCTCTGTCCCTACTGTTCCAAAAGGACAGTTTTCCATATACAATCTGTGTATGAGCCAACATAGGAAGCGGGGGAGATAAGCTATAACATTCGCTGTGTCCTGTGCAGGGGGCTTCCACCATACAATTCCACCACGTGAGGGAAAACTTCCACTTTGGGGATGCACTCACCAGAAATACAGCAATAGCAAGCCTTTAAACTTAGATCCAGCGCTCCAATGCATGCATCCACCAGGTGTCAGTCACGCTATCTGGTGCTCAAAATGAACCATAAGGGAGGAAATGGAATGTCCACATAGTGTGATATCGTTTAAACTTTAAAACTTTATTCCATCAAAAATACCCCCCAATAAAATATGCGTACCACAATGTAATAATAATGAAGCAAATATGAGTGCACTATGCTTGTATGATGCTCTGGACGCCGGCTGAGTGGAGGAAGACCTCTGCTGTGTACAGCAGCGGTGTACTCCCTGATTCCTCCTCGGCCCATGGAGCGCACTCATCACTTCCGGTAGATCACGTCCCTCAGGGTGGACTGGTGAACGCATGCATTGGAGCTCTGGAGAAATCGAATTAAGTTTCAAGGCTTGCTATTGCTGTATTTCTGGTGAGTGCATCCCCAAAGGGGAAGTTTTCCCTCACGTGGTGGAATTGTATGGTGGAAGCCCCCTGCACAGGACACAGCGAATGTTATAGCGTATCTCCCCTGCTACCTATGTTGGCTCATACACAGATTGTATATGGAAAACTGTCCTTTTGGAACAGTAGGGACAGGAAGCGCTGCTGCAATATTTAAAGAGACTTTTTAACTTGAGACTTTTTTTATTGCCTTTATATTTATAATTTGATTTTAAGTAGCTGCTTTTAAGTGTTTTATTATTACCACAGGAATCTTTCCGCCCAGGGCACAGAGTGGTGTTTTATTAGGTGGGTACATTTTATAGAAACATCTTGGTTCACAATCACTAGCAATGCTGATTCTGGCCTCACACTGTCTGCTGATACCATTCATGCTCCATACACAAGGAGAATATAGCACAATATGAGTCATGTCAGTGGTATTCTGTGCTCATCCTGTGTATGGAGATATCACAGTCTCTACTCATGGAGGACAATATTGGTGGGTCTACTACATTATAAAAATTTTCTTTTAAAATTCTATTTCCTGGAGTTTTTCTAAAGTGATCTAATCTAAATTATTCCAATAAAGAGAAACTAGTTCCAATCATGTAGAGAATAGTTACATTCATTCCTGGGGGAGAAATCCACTTTCTTCTGGTAACATTCTTCTCTTCTACAGTTTGCGTTATAATGACCTGACAGACAGTTCCTGCCCCCACCTGGCATCTGGAGTAAGAAAGAACAAGACACTGAGGAGACTGAACCTGTCAGGGAACAATCTTCAGGGTCATCATTTCAGTGATCTGATGGAAGCTCTGACAACAAGCCAGATAGAGGAATTACAGTGAGTATAACAGGACTGACTGAGACAATAATATTCTGGAACAGTTTAACATCCAAAACTTGTAAATATTCTGATTTCAATTGTTGTAATAGTGACTTCTCTTCCTGAGATCTCTATGTCTGGTCTGTATGGAGCAGAGACGATCACTGCAGACATTATTAGATAGTTGAACTCCCCAAACACTTGGAATCCCCAATTTGTTTATTGTATGAAGAAGCTTACGGCAAATTATATTATGTGGTAGATATTGGTATATGAAGTTGTTAAAAGGAATATTTTTCCTCACCTCAGTGTGTGCATTGCAGGAACTTCCATTAAAGAAGAATGAAATAAGATTATACAGATACAGGGGAGAATGCAGAATAAAATAAGCACAATAAAAATAGTGGCCATAGGGTGACACCATAACAATGAACAATTAGATTAAAGTGGTTGTATACCTCAGGCATGAAATATGAACAAAGCATATCCCTGTATACTGTGTACTTGTCTCAATCCAGAGCACTAAACATCATTTCTGTCTGCTGCTTTGTTTCTCTTCTATAATCATGGGTCACTTCTGACAAGTTTTCTTGACACCAAAAGGGAAAATGGTGACAGGGGAGGGTACAGCTTATGAGTGACAGCCTCAGCTCTGTTCCTGTGTGCTGTGTGGAGGGAGGTGTGTCCCTTCCCTCTAATCAGCTCTCTGAGCTTTCCTCACTGATGTAACTCCAACTCCCCACCCCCTGCTTTTCAGAGCTGAGAGATTGTGTGTAAATTCTGCACTTTAAATGAATGTAGGGGAAAGGCAGCTGCAGATAAACAGGTACAGCTTATGTAGGAGGATTTGTTTTATCTCAATGTATCCCCTGAGGCCAGTCACTGCACTGGGTATATTTAAGGGTTTACAATCACTTTAACACTTGCCAACACTTTCAGCCTCTTCCTTCCCAGGCCAATTATCAGCTTTCACGCCTGTCACACTTTAAATGACAATTGCACGGTCATGTAACACTGTACCCAAATTATATTTTTATAATTTTTTTCACACAAATAGGGCTTTCTTTTGGTAGTATTTAATCACCACTGGGGTTTTTATTTTTTCCTAAACAAACAAAAAAGTCTGAAAATTTGGAAAAAAAAAACAACATTTTTCATAGTTTGTTATAACATTTTAAAAACCGGTAATTTTTCTCCTTCACTGATGTGTGCTGATGAGGCAGCACTGATGGGCACTGATAGGTGGCACCGATAGGCACTAATTGGTGGCACTAATTGGTGGCACTGATGAGGCGGCACTGATGAGGCAGCACTGATAGGTGACACTGACTGGCAGCACTGGTGTGCACTGACTGGCAGCACTGGTGTGCACTGACTGGCAGCACTGGTGTGCACTGACTGGCAGCACTGGTGTGCACTGATTGGCAGCACTGGTGGGACTGCACTAATAATCAGGACATTGATAATCAGTGCCGATGTGCCTTTAACACAAGCCTGTTATCGGATTTCTTCTCTCCTCGCGCTGTCAGTGTGAGGAGAGAAAACCTGATAACTGGCTTGTGTTTACATCCTGTGATCAGCTGTCATTGGACACATCACTTGGTAAAGAGCCGCTGTAATTGGCCCTTTACCCCGATCTGTGATCAGCTGAATCCAAAGGACTGGGCAATCACAGAGCACTCTGCCCGCGCGCCGCAGGGGGCATGCAGGCAGCGCGATCACAGAAGGACAACCATGGACGCTGTCACGGAACGCCCCACACTCCGCTTGAGTCCTTCCGTCATATACCGCTTCCTAAGTTCTGGAACACGAGTCCAATGGATCTGGCTATAGGAACCCCAAGAACTAGACAACACCAGTCTTGGAGTACATCAGAACTAACTTTATTTTGAGATCTCACAGACCTTTATACAGCAGGGATGACTCAAAGCTAACCTAATTAACATGACCTAATTTACTACAAAATGTACCCAGACCAGATGACAGTCTTGTGGGCACCGAGCTTCACACATTAATACAATTAACAATACAAACAACAATCTCCCCCCTCCTCAGCCTAGACCATTCGTCTATTAGCCAGTGCTGGTGGCTAATGTGATCAGCTCTCTCAATTAACATAAACACATGTTGATAACACCAGCATCTCCTCACAGGATGTGTCCCAACAGAATGAATCAGTCTCATCAGCAGGGGGCTGCTGGAGGAATCCCCCCTCCCTCTTCAGGGACACAAATCTACAGTAAGGAGTCCCCATACAATATATACATGACTGAGTCCGATTAATACAGTTCAGACTGGATTTCTCATTCACCTCAAATGCTAGGGCCCATAATCGGTGGGCAACAGGCTTGCATACAGTCCTCTCCAACAGCCTCTGCTCCGGCCAGGTCCGTGACATTTCTCCCCTTTCGGCAGGAGACTAACACAGGAGGAGACCCCAGACGGGTTGACTCCGAAGTTAGTCCATAGTTCCAGTCCTCTACTGCCTGTACCCACACAGTACCCCAAACAAATTATTCCAAACAGTGTATTACTCACCCAGCCATCCTCTGCCTCTCTCAGAGAACATATCTGCCGCTGGGGAGAGGCCCGGACTGGCCCTTCTCCCTGGAATCCTTTCTGCCGCTGGAGAGAAGACAGGGGGACTGGGCTCACTCCATCCTGCTGTTGGGGATCTGGGCCGACTGCCCAGCATCCCTGGGGTATACAGGTGGGGACTGAAGCCCCATCAACCGACACCAGATCAAGCTGCAGTTGTGAGGTGATGACTGCATTCTCTCCTTGGCTCCTGATCTGCAGCTCGCGATAGACTGCCACCTCCTCACCTTGGGCCTCCACAATTGCTGCAGGTGTGGGGCAGAGGTCTTGGACCCTCTGTCCGGTTGCCAGCACTTCTGCTGGGGGTTTGCCAGGTGGTTCCTCCTCTACAGAAACGTCTATTAAATCCCCAGTCTCTGGAATTGGTAAAAGTGTGGGACAGAGGTCTTGGACCCTCTGTTCAGTTACCAGATCTTCAGCTGGAGAAGTTTGTTTTAACTCCATAGATGCTGCTGGCAGAAAATCACATGTCCCTGTCAGTGTTGTGGGAGAAAGGCTGACTACCTCTTCTCTCAGGAAGGCCGAAGCCACTGTTGGTGCTGGGCAGAACACAGTGAACTTTGGCAATGATAGCAGCTCTTCTGCTGGAGGCTCATCAGGTTGTTCTTCCTCAGCAGAAAAGTCTATCAAATCCCATGCCTCTGCAACTGATGTCTGGGAATAGAGGTTCACCATCTCCTGTCCATGGAACCCAGAAGATGTTATCATTTCTGGACAGAGGTTAGCAGAGCTCTGCCCTGTTGTCAGCACTTCAGGTTTGGGGACGGCAATCTCCGGATTTTCCACTGCCGATTCTCTGGCATGCTGCTGAACTTGTTCTAGCAGTTTCCTGTATGCCCTTTCCAGATGCTGTTCCTTCCTTAGCAAATGGTCCAGATCAGGTTTGAGCTCTGAGACCCCTGCAAGACCGAGCATAGACTCTCTATAGTCCCTCATGTCCTCAAGGTCAGGTTCCCCCTCATCGCCAAACATAAAAAGATC
Organism: Aquarana catesbeiana; assembly: GCA_037953035.1. Classification (NCBI taxonomy): domain Eukaryota; kingdom Metazoa; phylum Chordata; class Amphibia; order Anura; family Ranidae; genus Aquarana; species Aquarana catesbeiana. The sequence continues at coordinate 1,180,250 of JBBHAA010001587.1, forward strand.
TGTAAGGTTCTCCCACAGCAATCCAGGGCCGCCAAAGTCATATCCCTCCGGAGAGCATTCTGTTGTCTCCCCTAAATATCCCTCCTCTGCGTGCCATTGCAGAGCCCGATAACGATTGTCCAGCTCTATCTCCTGCTGGACCAACATGTCCAACTCAGTCACCCATTGCTCCTGGGGCTGCTCTCCCAGGAATGCCATCCGCAATGCCCGTTGGTCACTGGCCCGTTGCTCTTGGGTTGGAAAGCACTTGCCCTGTTTTATACCAGCGAGACGGAGGGCTGCAATCCAGAGCTCCACCCGAATCAGCTGCCTGAGCTCCAGGTATTCATCCTCAGACACAGTCCTGGTGTATGTTGAAAGGATGATCCGCAGCAGCCCCGGGAATTCTGATGCCAGGTCCATATCTCCGCTGGGGTGACTGAAGTCTGCTATGCTGATCTTGGATCCAGTTGGAGGTTTGGATGTCCCAGACTTCAGACTTCAGGAAGCTTTCCCGCTGCTTGCCACCAATGTCACGGAACGCCCCACACTCCGCTTGAGTCCTTCCGTCATATACCGCTTCCTAAGTTCTGGAACACGAGTCCAATGGATCTGGCTATAGGAACCCCAAGAACTAGACAACACCAGTCTTGGAGTACATCAGAACTAACTTTATTTTGAGATCTCACAGACCTTTATACAGCAGGGATGACTCAAAGCTAACCTAATTAACATGACCTAATTTACTACAAAATGTACCCAGACCAGATGACAGTCTTGTGGGCACCGAGCTTCACACAATAATACAATTAACAATACAAACAACAATCTCCCCCCTCCTCAGCCTAGACCATTCGTCTATTAGCCAGTGCTGGTGGCTAATGTGATCAGCTCTCTCAATTAACATAAACACATGTTGATAACACCAGCATCTCCTCACAGGATGTGTCCCAACAGAATGAATCAGTCTCATCAGCAGGGGGCTGCTGGAGGAATCCCCCCTCCCTCTTCAGGGACACAAATCTACAGTAAGGAGTCCCCATACAATATATACATGACTGAGTCCGATTAATACAGTTCAGACTGGATTTCTCATTCACCTCAAATGCTAGGGCCCATAATCGGTGGGCAACAGGCTTGCATACAGTCCTCTCCAACAGCCTCTGCTCCGGCCAGGTCCGTGACAGACGCCCTCCCGGCAATGTAAGCCTGTGCTGTAGCTGTCTTTCGGCTATAGCATGGGTGGAAAGTGGTTAATGACAGTGCACAGGGAAAAAAAACGATTGTTTGGTCAACATAACTGCTGGAGGCAACACAGCAAATTTTAAAAAATGACGTCATCAAAATAAAGTCTGGAGTAGGTGTTGGGAAGCAACTATTACAAAAGCTCACATCACTTAAAAGTATTTTAAACATCCTTATTGGCTAAGAGCATCAAATACAGCCAATGTATTTTGGTGGTAAAGTCCCCTTTCTTCAGGGCTTGAGCAGTGGATGCTGTTAGAATCAGAATGAGATATAATAGAAGACCAGTGTTAGGGCTTGGTGGGGACTGTCATCTCTTATCTGCACTGTGAACTGCTGACTGAGAAACTTTATATGGCAACAATGTGTAAGGGGCTGTTCAGGGTCATTTCCTGTTTTTCACAGACAGCCTAATGCCCCCTACACACGGACGTTAAAGATGCACTTCAGCTTCCTGTTTTTTTTTCTGCTTGACAGTGTTCATGTGAAAGAGGGCTAAGAGCAGCGTAATATTCTGGTTATGACAGCTTTAAAAGAGAAGTATGAGTTTGGGGGTTATTACAGATTAGTCAGTAATGAGGCCTGTGAATAATAATAATATAAGTAATATAAAAACCAATAATCATACATATCTCTCATAATTGCACCTCAGAGAACAAAGGATATTAGATTGATCTGTTGAGATCTGATGACTATTTCTATCCTCTTTTCTAGGATTGAGAACATTGAATTATCAGATGAAGCTAAAAGGGAACTGAAAAATCTGAAATCCCTCCGGCCAGGACTGAAAGTTTTCATGATGAGCCCAGAGGAAGAATCTCAGCTGCAGCTGTGAATGGAGCCGGGACATTGTTCTGGATGATGAGATTTGGGCTCCATGCACACTAGGAGCTTTAACTACTTCCAGACCACCCACCACACATACATTGCGGCAGGGCGGCCCGGCTACATAAGACAACGAACCTGTACTTTGTTCGCAACTTCCGGGTCTGCAGCGTGTGTGCGTGCGCTGGCGACCCACTAGCGCTGCGATGGGACAAAGCGGGAGCCTATCAGCGGGTCCAGCGGGCAGTGATGGCTGCTGGCCTCCCACCCACATTCGTTCGGAGGAGAGACAGAACAGCGGTCTGCCTATGTAAACAAGGCAGACCGTCGTTCTGTCAGACAGGAAGAGAGATCTGTGATTCCTGCTAATCAGGGACACAGATCTCTCTCTTTCTCGAGTCAGTCTATCCCCCACACAGTTATGCAGAGTACACACGATCACACATTCCAACAACAAAATACATGTTTTTTTTCCGACGGATGTTGTCTTGCATACACACGATCACACAAATCTTGTCGGAAGTTCCGAACGTCAAGAACGCGGTGACGTACAACATGTACGACGAGCCCAGAAAAATGAAGTTCAATAGCCAGTGCGGCTCTTCTGCTTGATTCCGAGCATGTGTGGAATTTTGTGCGTCGGAATTGTGTACAGACGATCGGAATTTACGACAACAGATTTTGTTGTCGGAAAATTTGAGATCCAGATCTCAAATTTTGTTTGTCGGAAATCCCGACGGAAAATGTCCGATGGAGCCTACACACGGTCGGAATTTCCGACAACAAGCTCCCATCAAATATTTCCCATTGGAAAATCCGACTGTATGTATGCGGCATTCCCCAGGAGCACACTTAACCCTTTGATCGCCCCTGATGTTAACCCCTTCTCTGCTAGTGTCATTTATACAGTGACAGTGCATTTTTTAGCACTAATCACTGTATTGGTGTCACTGGTCCCCAAAAAGTGTCACTTAGACCCCTTTCAGACTGGATCATTTTGCAGGCGCTATTGCACTAAAAATAGCGCCCGCAAACCGACCTGAAACAGCCGTAGCTGTGTCTCCAGTAGGAAAGCCCCGAGGGCTTTCACACTGGAGTGGTGCGCTAGCAGGACGGTAAAAAAACTCCTGCTAGCAGCATCTTTGTGTGTGTACCGCTCCTCCACCGCTCCTGCCCATTGAAATCAATGGGGCACCGCAGCTATACCACCGGCAAAGCGCTTCTGCAGAGGCGCTTTGCAGTGGTCTTTAACCCTTTCTCGGCTGCTAGCTGGGGGTACAACTGCCCTGCTAGCGGCCGAATAGTGCTGCAAATTCGACGGTAAAGCGCCTTATCGCCGACGCACCTCCCGCCCCAGTGTGAAAGGGGCCTTAGTGTCAGATTTGTCCGGCGCAATGTCGCAGTCCAGCTAATAATCACTGATCAAAATAAGGTCTATTTGTGGGAAAAAAAGGACATCAATTTTGTTAGGGTACAACGTTGAATCACTGCGCAATTGTCAGTTAAAGTAACACAGTGAAGTATCACAAAAAATGGTGTGGTCATTAGAGTGTAACACATTCCAGGGCTGAAGTGGTTTCTCAAAAAAACACTGGATAAAGAACACTCATATGAGCGTTTTTTTCCAGCATTTTTCTGTTGTGGCGGTTTCTTGCCGGTGTTTAGCAGTGTATAGCTGGTTGTTAAAGAGCAAGCTGACCGCCCCCGTCCTTAAAAACTGATGACTCATCAGCTGTCAACGGGATTCCCCAATTGACAGCTGAATGTAAACAAAAGAATTGCCGGCAATTGAAGTTTGAGAAAAAAAAAACGCGTGGGGTTCCCCTCCAATCCGTATCAGGCCTTTTAGGTCTGGTATGGATTTTAAGGTGGACTCCACACCTAAATTAAAGGGGTTGTAAACCCCCGTGCTTTTTCACCTTAATGCATCTTATGCATTAAGGTGAAAAACTTCTGACACTAACCAGCCCCCCCCCGTTTTACTCACCTGAGCCCGTTCATTCCCACGGCGGAGACACACTCTACCTTTCTGCTCTTCAGTGGATAGATTGATAGCAGTGCAGCCATTGGCTCCCGCTGCTGTCAATCAAATCCAATGACACGGGCGTCAGGGGGGTGGGCCGAGTCCTGCTTTCTATGTGAATACACGCAGAAGCAGGACTCGAGAGTGCGCCAGGCACGGTTGTTCGCCAAGGAGAGCGCTCCTCCAACGCAGACACCCAATGTGGGGAGGAGCTACCAGCGCCGCCGGGGGACCCCAGAAGAGGTGGATCGGGGCCACTCTGTGCAAAACAAACTGCACAGTGGAGGTATGATATGTTTGTTATTTAAATTAAAAAAAAGAGGTTTTACAACCCCTTTAACTGCCTGACGCCCACCACCGTCAAATGACGGCGGAGCGGTGTGGCTCTCGTTTTGGAACTCTGTTACCGTGTTGCTAGGACACGGCGGGACCCCGATCTGTGTAAAGACCCTTGTCCGTGGCTCTTTAACCATGTGATCAGCTGTGTCCAATCACAGCCGGTCACATGTAAACACGGAGATGCCGGTAATTAGTGGGGGATAGATGCCACATTGCATCCATACCTAGGTGGATGCAGTGAGTATGATTTAAAAAAACAAAAAATAAAACCCATACTTCTTTTTAAAAGGCTCTAACTTATTATGCAAGTATGTAAACAAAAGACTATCCTGATTTTTTAACCACTTCAGCCCCGGAAGATTTGGCTGCTAAATGACCAGAGCATTGTTTGCGATTCGGCACTGCGTCGATTTAACTGACAATTGCGCGGTCATGCAATGCTGTACCCAAACAAAACTGATGTCCTTTTTTCCCCACAAATAGAGCTTTCTTTTGGTGGTATTTGATTGCCTCTGCAAATTTTATTTTTTGCGCTATAAACAAAAAAAGAGCGACCATTTTAAAAAAAACACAATATGTTCTACTTTTTGCTATAATAAATATCCCCATTTTTTTTTTAAAAAAAAGCTAATTTTTTCCTCAGTTTAGGCCGATACGTATTCTTCTACATATTTTTGGTAATAAAAATCGCAATAAGCGTATATTGATTGGTTTACACAAAAGTTATAGTGTCTACAATATAGGGGATAGATTTATAGCATTTTTATTATTATTGTTTTTTTTACTAGTAATGGCGGCGATTTGCGATTTTTATTGTGACTGCAACATTATGGCGGACACGTCAGACAATTTTGACATTTTTGGGACCATTGACATTTATACAGCGATCAGTGCTATAAAAATGCATTGATTACTGTAAAAATGTCATGGGCAGGGAAGGGGGCAATCAAAGGGTTAACTGTGTTCCCTGGCTGTGTTCTAACTGAAGGGGGGATGGGACTAGCTAGGGGAAGAGATAGATCGGTGTTCATACTTTGTATGAACACACGATCAGTCTCTTCTCCCCTGTTTACACACAGAAATCCCGGTTCTCCCCGTGTCACGTGCAATTGCGGGACCGCCGGGCACTCGCATCGGCTCCGGGGACAAACAGGTGGCGCGCACCCCCCCCTAGTGGCCACAAATAGAAGCAGAAGCAACGTAACATAAAGGCGATTCGCGCAGCCAAGCCATGTTGCTGCAGTACAACTGCGGCGGCTGGTCAGCGAACGGTTAATGTATGAGGATTTTGATTCTATCACCGCACTATGTTATTATTATGTACTTCTTGTTTTGTACCTGGATGCCCCTGTTACCACTGATGAAGTTTGTGGAAGCCAATTGAAACAGGTTGGGGATTTTTTGGTAGGAAGACATTTTGCCAAAGTCAGTATTCACAATATATGTAGTTGTGTCTTCTGTCTGAAAAATATCAGGGATGTAGAAACATATTTTATAACACTGCCAGAGCATTGATATGTATTTCTTTTATATGTCTTTTACCAGAGCATTAATATCTGTTTCTTTTATATGTCTTTTACCAGAGCATTGATATGTGTTTCTTTTATATGTCTTTGAAAGATAATTTTGTACAATAAAATTTAATATTTTTTATATCATACATTGTGTGGTTTGGCTGCAAAAAAACGTTCTATGGGAGAAATTATTGTTTGCATGACTATAAGGCTTCATGCACACGAGACGCCAGTGCAAACTCTGCTGAACACATGTTTTTAAAAGCTGAAACCGGCGTTCAGAAACGCCCGTTTTGCCACGTTTGCATGCTGCGTTTAGCCGCGTTTTACTGCGTTTGCGTCTAGAAGCGCCTGCAGAGCAGAGAATGACATTTTGCTACCCAACTTTTGGGGGTCCTAGCACTAAGTGGCCCTGAGATACGGGGCCCCAAAGTCAGATCGCAAAATGTCAAGCACTTCTGCAGCAGAGAATGACATTTTGCGACCTAACTTTGGGGCCCCGTAACTCGGGGCCACTTGGTGCTAGGAACCCCAAATTTGGTGTGCAAACACAGTGGAACTAGCACTACAACATATCCAAATTTTCACCAATTGGCCCCGAGATATGGGGCCGCAAAGTTGGGTTACAAAATGTCATTCTCTGCTGCAGAAAAATGCTTGACATTTTGCAACCTGAATTTGGGGGCCCGTATCTCGGGGCCACTTGGTGCTAGGAACCCCAAATTTGGATATGTTGTAGTGCTAGTTCAACTGTGTTTGCACACCAAATTTCCCTAGAACCAAGTGGCCCCGAGATATGGGGCCCCAAAGTCGGTTCGCAAAATGTCAAGCACTTTTCTGCAGCAGAGAATGACATTTTGTGACCCGAATTTGGGGCCACATATCTCGGGGCCACCTGGTGCTAGGAACCCTAAATTTGGATATGTTGTAGTGCTAGTTCCACTGTGTTTGCACACCAAACTTGGGTTCCTAGCACCAAGTGGCCCTGAGATATGGGGCCCCAAATTCGGGTCGCAAAATGTCATTCTCTGCTGCAGTTTACCATCATATTTCTGTGTTTTCTGGTCCAAAAAATAGGGTTCCTTTAAAAACACTTATAAACACAAACGCGGCCGCATTTAGCCACGTTTGGCGTCTGAAACGTGGAAAACGTTTGCTTCTGAACCCATTTTTTTGCTTCTGGAAAAGCGAGGTTAAACACAACTGCCTAAAAACGCCAAAAAACGAGACTGTGTACATGGACACATAGGATAACATTGAATGAGTTCAGGGGCAGTTGAAAAAAGTGTCCAACTCTGAACGCGCGTTTAACAACTTCTCGTGTGCATGAGGCCTTATGTGTAAATAAAAACACAAATGAAAAAATTAGACTTTAGAGAACACCAAGCGGCACACATCGGCCCCTCCCCTCTCCACTGAACACACGGCGTTGGTGTCTTGCCGAGAAAGTTCCCCAGCTATTCAGCTTCATTCGGCTATTTCCGCCAGCTCGTACTGCGCAAGCGCTGCGCCTGTGCAGTACAGGGGGTTCCTTACTTGCCGAGGGGAACTTTCTCGGCAGAACGCCGGCCGCTCCTGGACGTGTGGTGGGGGGCGTTATGGGAGGGGAGGGTCTGCACTGGCACTGATGGAGGGGGTGGTCTGCATCGAGGAGGGCCTGCACTAATAGAAGGTGGTCTGCACTAATAGAGGGGGCTGCACTGAGGGGGGTCTGCACTAATAGAGGGGGGCTGCACTGAGGGGGGTCTGCACTAATAGAGGGGGGGATCTGCACTGAGGGGGTTCTGCACTAATAGAGGGGGACTAAGGAAAGGGTTTCCGCGCTCACGGACCTGAAGGCTTGCAGCCTCCCCTAACACTCACCCCCGAAGGAGTGAGTTACTAATACAGAGAAAAAAAAAAAAAAGGACAGGGGGTGGGTGGCGCTACCTTGTAAGGGTACCTTGATTTACAAATAAGATGAGCCTCAAAAAGGAATCAGGAAAGGTGTATTAATAACTATACCCCCTATTTTTTGTGATCCCTCTATAGGTGGTGGATCTAGATATCCGGCGTTAACTGAATATACTGTGCTAGCAGGTCTTAGTCATACCTACATACAGGTGTACACCGTGTGATTAATCAACAGAAAAAATTAATTAATTGATAAACAGTGATAAACCAAGCCTAATATAAAATAAATACAATTAAATAAACCACAATACAAGATTATATTAATCCCCGGTATCCCAATGTGCTTGTAAGCATAAAAGTGAATATTAAATAGTCCCAGCTTTAAACGTATAGTGCAGAGTTTCACATAAGATATTATAAGGCTGGTGAAAAAAATTTGATGATCAACTTTTTAAAAATGAGTGAAAAATAGATGAAAAAAATGTTGAAAAGATGTGTAAAAATAATAATGACAGAATCCAATAGCAGCAAGTGAAAAAACGTCTGTAATAGGTGACTTTCGTGGACACAGCTGATCAAATCCAGTGACTTGCGGTGCTCCCCCTCAAAGATCCCCACTCACCAGCTCCCTACACCCCTACAGGGGTAGTAGGCATGTAGTATTAGGCTGCAATCAGATGTATATGGGTCCTCAGGGTACACCGCTCCAGCTGTAAGGTATCCTTCAATACGTCCTTGAGATAGCCAAGTTAGCCATCCAGTTGCTTTCTTCCCTGGGGCTGAAAATAATCGACTTCAGGTATGCAGAGATTAAATTGACACTGAAATTTAAATGCCCATCAATGTAGCCTTGCCCAGTGACACTGCAGTTTTTAAAAATGGCGCCGCCGAGAGACACGGGACCGGCTCTGTGTCTCTCGGCGGCGCCATTTTTAAAAACTGCAGTGTCACTGGGCAAGGCTACATTGATGGGCATTTAAATTTCAGTGTCAATTTAATCTCTGCATACCTGAAGTCGATTATTTTCAGCCCCAGGGAAGAAAGCAACTGGATGGCTAACTTGGCTATCTCAAGGACGTATTGAAGGATACCTTACAGCTGGAGCGGTGTACCCTGAGGACCCATATACATCTGATTGCAGCCTAATACTACATGCCTACTACCCCTGTAGGGGTGTAGGGAGCTGGTGAGTGGGGATCTTTGAGGGGGAGCACCGCAAGTCACTGGATTTGATCAGCTGTGTCCACGAAAGTCACCTATTACAGACGTTTTTTCACTTGCTGCTATTGGATTCTGTCATTATCATTTTTACACATTTTTTCAACATTTTTTTCATCTATTTTTCACTCATTTTTAAAAAGTTGATCATCAAATTTTTTTCACCAGCCTTATAATATCTTATGTGAAACTCTGCACTATACGTTTAAAGCTGGGACTATTTACTATTCACTTTTATGCTTACAAGCACATTGGGATACCGGGGATTAATATAATCTTGTATTGTGGTTTATTTAATTGTATTTATTTTATATTAGGCTTGGTTTATCACTGTTTATCAATTAATTAATTTTTTCTGTTGATTAATCACACGGTGTACACCTGTATGTAGGTATGACTAAGACCTGCTAGAACAGTATATTCAGTTAACGCCGGATATCTAGATCCACCACCTATAGAGGGATCACAAAAAATAGGGGGTATAGTTATTAATACACCTTTCCTGATTCCTTTTTGAGGCTCATCTTATTTGTAAATCAAGGTACCCTTACAAGGTAGCGCCACCCACCCCCTGTCCTTTTTTTTTTTTTTTTTCTCTGCACTAATAGAGGGGGGGCTGCACTGAGGGGGGTCTGCACTAATAGAGGGGGGCTGCACTGAGGGGGGTCTGCACTAATGGAGGGGGGTCTGCACTGAGGAGGGTCTGCACTAATAGAGGGGGGGCTGCACTGAGGGGGGTCTGCACTAATAGATGGGGGTCTGCACTGATGGAGGGGGATCTGCACTGATGGAGGGGGGTCTGCACTGAGGGGGTCTGCACTGATGGAGGGGGGTCTGCACTGAGGGGGTCTGCACTGACGGGGTCTGCATTGAGGGGGTCTGCACTGATGGAGGGGGTTCTGCACTGAGGGGGTCTGCACTGATGGAGGGGGGTCTGCACTGAGGGGGTCTGCACTGATGGAGTGGGGTCTGCACTGAGGGGGTCTATACTGACTCTGCTGGGGGCACCTGATGCGAGGACAGACTCTGCTGGGGGCACCTGATGCAAGGAGGGACTCTGTCGGGGGCACCAGATACAAGGACAGACTCTGCTGGGGACACCTGATACGAGGACAGACTCTGCTGGGGATCCCTGATGCAAGGACAGACTCTGCTGGGGACCCCTGATGCAAGGACGGACTCTGCTAGGGGCACCTGATGCAAGGGCAGACTCTGCTGGTGGCACCTGATGCAAGGATGGACTCTGCTGGTGGCAGGCGACGTGGCAGGTGACACGCTCAGGGATCCCACTGATTTGGCATTATGGTCAGTTGAATGATTTAATTTTATATTACAATGTAATAATAGAAATAATGCGCTTCAATCATTCTGACACCATAACAATCATGGTGCCAGGATGATTGAGGCGTTAACACCAGGTGTTTGGTGTATCTTTATCTGCTGATTGTTAAACTTTCTAGAATACACATATTTCTATTGTTTTGTAGGATCTGGGGCTGCTGACCCTCCACCCCTCTCTCCCCCTTTCCCTCTCCATCCCTCATTCATCTCAGACTCTAACCACACCCTCTTAGAGCCATGCCCATTTTAGCCACGCCCTCTATTTCACATAAACCACGCCCGTTTTTCGGCGTGGAGCGATTTGCGCGCCGCACTTTTCTTTTTATTGCTAAGCCACGCCTACAAATGAATGTCCCACCCCCTAATTATTGGACGGCTCCGCCTACAGCCAAAAAAGTGTCCCACATATTTTTTTGCAATGTTGGCAACTATGAAAGCCAATGAATAATAATTCCCCCCCACTGAACAAATGGGGCCCAGAGAAGTTTTTTTTAAGCTGTAGAGTGGGGATTATTACAGGGGTGCCCAGAAGTTGGAAGTCCCCTCTTAACCTCAGGGCCCCCAAAATTGACAGGGCCAAGTCCCATATTGGAGGTCCAGTGTTACCCCCTTGTCGTTGGCCCTGGTCAGCAATGATAGCCTATGTATTCCTGTCCTTACAAGTTAAAGTGACATTAAAGGCTGATTTTTTTTTTCTTTAAATCACAAACATGTTATACTTACCTTCTCTGTCCTTTTCAGGTCCCCTGCCGCTGCTCCTAGCTCCTCCTCCCTGCTGAGTGCCCCCCCAATAGCAAGCAGCTTGCTATAGGGGGACCCAGGCAGGCTCGCTCCCAAACTGCTGCTCTGTCTATCCATTTACACACAGGCTTGCAAAGATCGATTTCTAAATGGATAGAAAACTGGCTAAAAGACAGAATTCAGAGAGTGGTTAATGATTCTTATTCTGAATGATCTACGGTTATCAGTGGTGTACAGCAAGGTTCAGTGCTGGGACCCTTACTTTTTAATACCTTTATAAATGATATAGGGTCTGGGATTAAAAGTACCTTTTCAGTCTTTGCAGATGACACCAAGCTATGCAGTAGAACAGGGGTCTCCAAACTGCGGCCAGGGGGCCGGATGCGGCTCTTTGCTTTCTTTTATCCGGCCCTTGAGGCACTAATCCTCCCACTGATACAAGACACTATTCTGCCATCAAGCACCAACAATGGATCACCATTTCTCCCACTGACACTAATACAAGGGCACTATTCTGATACCAACGATGGGTCTGAAGGACAGTAAACCGGCCCTTTGTTTAGAAAGTTTGGAGACCCCTACAGTAGAATAACGTCCTAACAGGATGTCTCCATTTTACAAGCTGACCTCAATGCACTGTCTAATTGGGCGACTAAGTGGGCAGATGAGGTTTAATGTAAAGTTATGCCCTTGGGGGCTAAGAATATGCATGCATCATACATAGTAGGGGGACAGGTTCTCCCACCTGAGTTGTGGATCTCTGCAGCTCCTCCAGAGTTACCATGGACCTCTTGGCTGCTTCTCTGATGAATGCTCTTCTTGCCCGGCCGGTCAGTTTAGGTGGACGGCCATGTCTTGGTAGGTTTGCAGTTGCGCCATACTCATTCCATTTTCGGATGATGGATTGAACAGAACTCCGTGAGATGTTCAAAGCTTGGGATATTTTTTATAACCTCTACCAGCTTTGCACATCTAAAAGAGTGACATTTTTGCCCATTCTTCTTTGCAAAATAGCTCAAGCTCTGTCAAATTGGATGGAGAGCGTCTGTGAACAGCAATTTTCAAGTCTTGCCACAGATTCTGAATTGGATTTAGGTCTGGACTGTGACTGGGCCATTCTAACACATGAATATGCTTTGATCTAAACCATTCCATTGTAGCTCTGGCTGTATGTTTAGGGTCGTTGTCCTGCTGGAAGGTCACTCTCCGCCCCAGTCTCAAGTCTTTTGCAGACTCTAACAGGTTTTCTTCTAAGATTGCCCTGTATTTAGAGTGGCAACCATACCTGTATTTGGCTCCATCCATCTTCCCATCAACTCTGAACAGCTTCCCTGTCCCTGCTAAAGAAAAGCATCCTTACAACATGATTCTGCCACCACCATGTTTCACGGTGGGGATGGTGTGTTCAGGGTGATGTGCAGTGTTAGTTTTCCACCACACATAGCGTTTTACTTTTAGGCCAAAAAGTTCAATTTTGGTCTCATCTGACCAGAGCACCTTCTTCCACATGTTTGCTGTGTCCCCCACATGGCTTCTCACAAACTGCAAACAAGACTTCTTATGGCTTTCATTCAACAATGTCTTTCTTCTTGCCACTCTTCCATAAAGGTCAGATTTGTGGAGAGCGCGACTAATAGTTGTCCTGTGGACAGATTCTCCCACCTGAGCTGTGGATCTCTGCAGCTCCTCCAGAGTTACCATGGACCTCTTGGCTCTTCTCTGATGAATGCTCTCCTTGCCCGGCTTGTCAATTTAGGTGGACGGCCATGTCTTGGTAGGTTTGCAGTTCCATACTCTTTCCATTTTCGGATGATGGATTGAACAGAGCTCCGAGAGATGTTCAAAGCTTGGGATATTTTTTTATAACCTAACCCTGCTTTAAACTTCTCCACAACTTTATCCCTGACCTGTCTGGTGTGTTCCTTGGCCTTCATGATGCTGTTTGTTCTCTAAGGTTCTCTAACAAACCTCTGAGGGCTTCACAGAATAGCTGTATTTATACTGAGATTAAATGACACACAGGTGGACTCTGTTTACAAATTAGGTGACTTCTGAAGGCAATTGGTTCCACTAGATCTTAATTAGTGGTATCAGAGTAAAGGGGACTGAATACAAATCCCCCCCCCGCACACTTTTCACAGATTTATTTGTAAAAACAATTTTGAAAACCATTTATGATTTTCCTTCCACTTCGCAATTATGTGCCACTTTGTGTTGGTCCATCACATAAAATCCCAATAAAATCCATTTAAGATTTTGGTTGTAACATGACAAAATGTGGAAAATTTCAAGGGGTATGAATACTTTTTCAAGGCACTGTACCATCACTTATACTGCATGGTTCGGAAACGGTTACAAAAAGCAGCAGAAACATTACAATTGCTCGTATCTTGAAGCGGTATTAAACCCAAAAGCAAACATTATATTGCAGCTTATCAATCATTAGATGCAGTGTCTGCATTCGTTTTCTTTTTTCCTTGTCAAAAGAAGTTTGAGTATACAATGTTATAAAGATACATAAAGTAAGTTTACAAGGATCTATAAAGTAAGCTCATTGTTTTACAGTAGGGTTTATATAGGTAAATATCATGAAATTTCAAATATTAAACATTGGGTTCACGTAAACCTAAATTAAAGATATATATCATTTCCTTAGTTACTTTTGTAGGTATTTAAATGATTTATACCTACTATACATATTGTTTACAAGTAGAGTGTATATACAGTAGGTCAAATAAATTCTGATAATGAGCTTTAATCGTAAGGTGGAGAAAAGGAAAGAGAAAGAAGAAAAAGGGTTCAAAGGTAGAGGTATGGTCCACAAGGTTGTCCCGCTCGTCAGTTTATTATTCTTTTTAGTTCTCTTTGAAGCCTTAGAATGGGTGTCTCTGTAAGTCATTTAATCTGTTACCATGGCAACAGGACAGAGTCATTGAAATTTGACAGGAACTGTTGTTTTATCCAAGGATGCCAAAGTTTTTCAAATTTTCGAATTTGATTTTGATCGATGGCTACCATCTTAGCATGGGACATTGTATTATTCATTCTGTGAATTGTTTCTGCTAGTACCAATGTAGGAGATTTCCATGCCTTGGCCACTGTTTGTTTTGCAGCCGTTATTAGTTGGATCATAAGTTTGAATTGAGAGAGTGTTAACCATTCCGGTTTTAGATTAAGTAAAGTTAAATATGGATCTGGTTGTATTATTTTTTTAAATATTTTAGATGCAATCACGAAGACTTCCTTCCAGAAGGTTTGGATTACTGGGCACGTCCACCATATGTGTAAATATGTGCCTATTTCTTGGCATCCTCGAAAACAAAGAGCTGAGGTATTAGGTGAATATTTTGCCACTCTAGCGGGTACAAGGTACCAGCGAGTTAGGACTTTATAATTTGTCTCCAGTGCTAAGATGTTGGGTGAAGATGACTTAGATGTGAGCCATATATTAGACCAGTCCGTGTCTTCTAAAGTTTGTCCCAGGTCCTCCTCCCACCTCTGAACGTAAGAGGGTCTATTAAGATTTGCTACTCCATATAATTGATTATAAAGTGATGAAATTGTACCTTTAGCAAATGGATCTTTTGTACAGATTGATTCAAAAATGGATAATTGGGATAATGGTGTATCCCCCTTTAGGAATGGTGTATAGAAATTTTTGATTTGGAGATATCTAAATATCTCAGAGTTTGGTAGATCATATTTTTCTCTAAGCGATGGGAATGAAAGGAATGATTTAGATGCTATGAAGTCATTTAGTGTCTGAATGCCTGATGTTGTCCAAGCTTTAAAAGAATTTGGGTAGATCCATGCCGGATAAAAGGCCGGATTTCTGATAAAAGAAAGGAGAGGATTGTGTGGAGATTGTAACTGATATTTGGTTTTTAGTTTATCCCAGAGAGATAAGAAGTGTTTAGTTATGGGATTATGAATTTTAAAGCGGATTAAGCCATAATAAATTTGATATTAATAGAGGGTCATTTTCTGAAGCCTCTATAAATATCCATAATGGGATTTCCTGTTTTGCATGGTATTTGGACAGACTGGCCAAATGTGCTGCTCTGTAGTAGTTAGTAAAATTAGGGTATCCCAGGCCTCCTTTATTTTTGGGAAGATGTAGTGTGTGTATAGGTATACGTGGTATAGAAGAGCCCCATATAAACGAAGTTGCTCTTTTTTGTACTATTCTCAAAAAATAGGAAGGAATTGGAATAGGGAGGACTCTGAATAGATAAAGCAATTTGGGTAGAATAGTCATTTTGATTGCATTAATCTTCCCTATCCAGGATAAAGGAAGTTGCGACCATTGTTTTATTAGATTTGTGATCTGTCTTAATACTGGAGGATAATTGGTTGAGAATAAGTCAGAATGAGATGCTGTTAAATGAATTCCAAGATATGGGATTGATTTTTCTGCCCATGTGAATGGGAGTGCAGCCCTAGCCGGGATCAATTCCATGTTTGTGAGTGAAATATTAAGCACTAGGCATTTCTTAGGATTAATCATAAGGCCGGATAGGGCTGCAAATCCATCAAGAGCTGGTATTAAGTTAGGACCAGAGACCTGTGGTGATGATAGAAAAAGTAATATATCGTCTGCAAATATACATAATTTGTGTGTAATACCTCCTACTTCAATGCCAGTTATAGTTTGGTTTGTTCTGATGTATTGGGCCATGGGTTCGAGTATAAGGGCAAATAATAAGGGAGATAATGGGCAACCCTGTCGGGTACCTCTTTCGATATTAAAGGCTTCAGATTTGTATCCAGCATATTTTATATAGGCTTTGGGTTTATTATATAATGCTTTGATCCATGTTAAAAAGTGGGGTCCAAAACCCCATTTTTGTAATGAATATTGCATATATTGCCAGGATACTGTGTCAAATGCCCTCTTAATATCGAGAGATAGAAAACATAAAGGGATTTTCCGTTTTTTAGCAATATGTGCCAATAACACTGCCCTGCGTATATTATCGCCTGCCTGTCTATTTGGCATGAAGCCTACTTGATCTCTATGTATTAATTTTCCTATAATGCTATTGAGGCGTTTTGCTATTATTTTTGCTAATAATTTAATATCGAGGTTTAACAGAGAGATAGGCCGATAATTCACACAGGAAGTATCATCAGAAAGGGGTTTTGGGATCATACAAACAATTGCCATTAGTGTTTCTTGCCGAAAAGAATGTCCATCTAGAAGTTTGTTAAAAGTTTCAGCGAGAATGGGAGAGAGTATTTCTGAGAATGTTTTATAGTATAAAGCCGAGTAGCCGTCTGGGCCTGGTCTTTTGTTAAGTTTTAGGTCTTTTATGGCGTTAGCAACTTCATCTATAGTTATAGGCTCATCCAAACTGCTTTTTTGATTCTGAGATAACTCAGGTAAGGTTATTTTTGAGAAGAAGGATTCAGCTTCTGTAGGATTGAATTCATTGTTTGTCTTGTATAAAGTTGCGAGATGTGAGTGAAATTTATGGACTATTTTAACTGGATTACAAGTGTAAACATTTTTTGATAATTTCAAACGTATTGGTTTGAAAGATTTGTTAGTTGAATTTAATGCCCGAGCTAAATATGTACCTGGTTTGTTTGTATTCATGTAGAAATTGTGTTTGGAGCGTTTGAGGGATTTATCAACTGACTCAGTGAGAAATGGATCATATTCCAATCTAGATTTTTCCAGATGAGATTTTGTACTCTGAGATGGATTATCTTGAAATGATATGTAGGCTGCATTAAAATTGAGTTCTAGTTTTTTTGCTAGATTTTTGCGTTCCCGTTTAAATAGTGCCATTTGTCTTTGTATTTTGCCACGCAAGACAGGCTTATGAGCTTCCCACAGTGTTATTGGGGAGATGTCTGTTGTGTTATTAATTGATATGTATTCCTTTAAAGCTTGTTCAATGGCCATCTGATGTAGTGGGTGTTTGAGCATTATGTCCGGTAAGTACCACGTTGGGTCATGCGCTTTTGGTATGGCTGAGGCTATAGTAGTGTATACTGCATTATGGTCAGACCACGGAATCGGAATTATATCTGATGCAATAATTTCTGGTATCATTCCTATTGTTAGAAAAATATGATCTATTCTGGTGAAGGTTTGATGAGGGTGCGAGAAATAAGTGAATTTCTTTTTCATTGGGTTACTTTCTCTCCATGAATCTACCAGATTGTATTTGGAAAGAAGTTGAGAAAAAGGTAATCTAGAGGTTATTTTGGATGGTGTAAAAGGTGATTTATCTAGAAATGGGAGGAGGACCTGGTTCGAATCCCCACACATTATCACTGTTCCTATTTTGTGTGTATTAATCACTTGTAATATATGTGAGAGGAATGGTGTAGGTTGTTTGTTAGGAGCGTAGTAGGAAATCACCGTGATTGCTGTATCCATTATATAACCCATGAGTATCAGGTATCTACCTTCTGGGTCTTTCATTTCTGATGATAAGGTGAATGGTGTGGATCGGTGAAATGCAATTAGAGTTCCCCTTTGCTTGGTACAGGCAGAAGCCGTGTAAATTTGTTGATAAAAAGGAGAAATATATTTTGGAGTAGAATCTTTGGTGAAGTGTGTTTCTTGGAGGCATACTATGTGAGCCTTCTTGTTATGGAAAGTACGGAAGGCTTTGGTCCTTTTTTGAGGGACATTTATTCCCTGAACATTCAGGGAAAGTATATTCAGTGGTGCCATGGCAATAGATCAAATAGTTTTGACTTACTTTTTGTTATGCAGAGCTGACTGCACAGATCAACCTGTGTGGACTGAAGAGATGAATAGATAGAAAAGAAACCAGTGAATTCTGGAGTAAAGAGTAAACAAAAAACATATGAGGTTAGATGATACATTGTATAAATTATTTTTTGCAAGTAATCACAATTTACCCGTGAAAGAGAATAAATATCTCTCTCAGGGGAATAAGTGCCTTCGTCACACTCCCACATAATATGGTTGGGAGAATGAGGAGGGCTAATGGGGGTACACGGATCTTCCGCTTACAGGAGAGAAGTGCTATGTCAAAAGACATCAAAATGATGTTTCATTAATTGGAGTGCAGAATATAGTTTTTGTTGAAATTATTTATTCCAGGGTGGTTGTATATGGTTAGTCTTGCCCTAGGCTAAATAATTCAGTTAGAAAGGTATTGTTAATAACTTTGGTATTGATGAAGATAGTTTGAATTATTTTGGGATTTTAACCCTTTTAGAGTAAACAATTACATATTTTATTCATATGTAACTGTTTAGATATGTTAACTCTTAAAATTGAGGTTGTATTGCTTCAGATTAGAATAAGCAAAAACATAATTCTAGGAACTAGTTAGGTAATAATATATTTGTTTTAAGAAAAGAAAGAAAAAGCTTCCATTACTTCTGGATTATTGAACATATTTGTCCTAAAAAGTAATAAATCTATTGTTATTACCTGATAATATATAACTGAACAAGAATTTCCTTATTTCACTTATATATTCTAAGGCTATATGAATCAGAAGTAATAAGAAATATAACTGGAATGTAACATGATCCCACACAGTGTGTGACTATCAGAATGCAGTTACATTCAGTTATAAATATAGGTTTTTTATAGAGAACCATCTCTTAGTATAATAAATGAAGAGATATCAGGAATTAGGATGTCAGTCCATTGAATCTTCTTGGTCCATGGATGATGTGGCATAACGGCCTCTTTTGTGAGAATGATGATTCCCATTTTGTTCTGGAATTTTCTGGGTGCTGCCTGAAGGTGAAGATGACGTCATTCTTCTGCGTGTGGGAGTGTTGCTGCTTGTGGGTTCTGTCAGATTTAATTTTAAAAGGGTTTGTTGTAGTTCATCTGCTGATCTGCTTCTGTAAATTGTACCTTGGTAGTTAAATCTGACTGAAAAGGGGAAGCCCCATTGATACATAATGTTGTGGCGTTGCAGTTCCATTAGTTGGGGTTTCATGGATCGTCTTTTAGTAACAGTAAGTTGGGATAGGTCAGCAAAAATTTGATAATTGTGTCCTTGAAAATTAAGTTCCTTTTTTTCTCTTGCAGCAATTAGTATTTGTTCTTTCGTTCTGTAATAATGAAATTTTGTGATTATATCACGTGGGGGTCCATCTTTCTTTTTGGCTGTGAGGGCTCTGTGTACTCTGTCCAGTTCTAAACGTTCAATAGGGATATCTGGCTTTAGTTCTTGTAATAGAGCAGTAATAGTAGATTGCAGGTCTGTCACAGTTTCAGGTATTCCCCTTATGCGCAAGTTTGAACGTCTGGCTCTATTTTCGTAATCTTCGAGCTTAGTTTGAAGTATTAAATTCTCTTTTTTTAATTGTTCCAATTCTGTTATATTTTCTTGGGTTGTAATTTCAATTTCATCCATTTTTATTTCTAAGGCTGCGGTGCGGTTTCCCAGCTCTCTTATTTCTTTGGTTAGGCTTTTTGTTATTTGGTCTGAGGTTTGTTTTAAAGCCTTATGAAGCATCTTTTCAAATTGTAATAATATTGCTGAGGATGCTGAGGAGGCTTGTGGAGAAGTTTGTGAGAGGATTTGTTCTGTATCTGACTCAAATGGAGAGTCTTGCTGTGACATTTTCTGTCTGTGAGAGCGCCCTGATGCTGTATATTGTGAGGTGACTGGAGCTGCTTCAGCTGCAGTGAGTGCCTGTGAGCTCTTTGTGAGGTGATTTTTATTTCTGCCACGGTTTCCTCCCAGTACCATATTTCCTGCCCAAACTTTCACAGTTTGTTCCCTGGGGCAAAAAGGTTCAAATGGATACCTTTTGAGCCTGCAGGCTCCGCTTTGTCCTTCTCTTCTCTCCTCAGCGGTGTGGAGCTCTAACAATGCATGTCTGCTCTGCTAGGCTCCGCCTCCTGCCTCCTGTCGTTTTCTTTTTTAGGCTTTCTTTCTTTTATTTTCATCTGGTGATCTGGCCAGCAAGTCTGTTGTTTTTTAACAGAACAAGTTCTCCTGCAGATGTAGCATTGAGTGCTGATTCACACTTATGCGCTGTGGTGCAAATATAAAGCGGTACACCGTGGGAATTTGCATTGCAATTTCTGCCTGCCATGTGTGATTTCAATGCAAATTTTAGTGCTAATTTTTGTGAGGGGAGTGGCCACATCTGCTATTTTATTTCTGCCCAATAGAAGCGATATATGTAAAAATCTAAGCAAAAAATAATAATAAATCACAGTGATGTGAACACTGGAATTCAATCCGGTCCCATAGAAGTCTATGGAGCTGAAATTCTCACCTTACCGCACTAAACTCACACAGTACTCTGTTTTGAACCGGATCAAATTTACACCGCATATATGTGAACAGCCTTCATCCGGAGAAATGCTTTTTTAGATGACATGCGAATCTTAACTTTTTGGATCACATCTGATCTGTTTTGCATAAGTATGAACCAGCACTGTACAGTAACAAAAACCATTTACCACTGACAGGGGTGCTTACAATGAACAGCTTTTGTTAATGTAAAACCTTTATCCCAAGATAAAAAACGATTGCTGTAACTGATTAGGAAAGAGAAGAGAACTAATGCGCTAAACCTAAACTCGCTCAGATGAACAAAAATAAATAGAATATGAATAGCTGCCAACATATGAAAGTGTTCCCACACAGAAAAAACAAATGAATATAAATGTATGTGGCGCTAATTAAAAGTGATAAATAATAAAAAAAATATAAAATATTAAAATATAAAAAAATGTGAACAAAAATAAGTGTGGTATACACACTTAAAGGATAGCACTTCCTGGGCCATGCTAAAGCGAATATGCTGAATAATCAAGTGCAAGTAATCTTCGATATAATAAACGGTAATAAACATTCATATTATCAGAATCTCTAATGAAGTGCAAAAAATGCTCCAAAAGTGTTAATAGTGCAATCAAAGTCCAATAAATAGAAAAAAATCTCCAAGTGACAGTTCATATAAGAAGAAAAAAGTGCATGTGCAACAGGATCGAACGAAATCCACTTCATCCAATTACTATCACCCTCCGTGGTGCGCCAATCATTTGCTCCAGCCTGTCACCTCATACAGAGACCCCTACAGGTCAAGTCAAGCCTTGGTATGGATATAACCTGGATCCTCAGCAATCGATCGATTCCCAGGGATATCCACAACAGTGCCGGTACCAGGGTGGACTTCAGGCTCATCCCGTGTAATATGGTCATGCAATAAAGGGGGGGGGGGCTTCATAATGCAGTATTTCAATCCAATTTATTTAAAAAAAATGTAGTAACTTACAATTTAAAATCCTAGATACAGCTATGTAAGGTACTTCCGGTCTCGACTGCGACTGGAAGTGACGACACCTTTCTTCTCGCTGACGTGTTGCGTCACTGAACATGTGATTTCATTAATGGGTTGTGCCTTTAAACCTCCTACAGCACACCCCCCCCAACCTCCTACAGTGCCTTCCAACCTCCTACAGTTCCTTCCAATCTTCTGCAGTGCCCCCCAATCTTCTACAGTGCCCCCAACCTCTACAGTGCCTTCAAACCTCCTACAGTGTCTTCCAATATTTTGCAGTGCCCCCCAATCTTCTACAGTGCCCCCAACCTCTACAGTGCCTTCAAACCTCCTACAGTGTCTTCCAATATTCTGCAGTGCCCCCCAATCTTCTACAGTGCCCCCAACCTCTACAGTGCCTTCAAACCTCCTACAGTGTCTTCCAATATTCTGCAGCGCCCCCCAGTCTCCTACAGTGCCCCCAACCTCTACAGTGCCTTCAAACCTCCTACAGTGTCTTCCAATATTCTGCAGCGCCCCCCAATCTCCTACAGTGCCCCCAACCTTTACAGTGCCTTCAAACCTCCTACAGTGTCTTCCAATATTCCGCAGCACCCCCCAATCTCCTACAGTGCCCCCAACCTTCTACAGTGCCTTGGAACCTCATGCAGTGCCCTCCAACCTCCTGTAGTGCCTCCCAACTTCCTACAGTGCCCCCTACCTCTGCAGTGCCCCCCCCCCAACCTCCCACAGTGCCCTTCAACCTCCTGCAGTGCCCCCCAATCTCTTACAGTGCCCCCAACCTCTACAGTGCCTTCAAACCTCCTACAGTGCCTTCCAATATTCTGCAGTGCCCACAATCTCCTACAATGCCCCCAACCTCCTACAGTGGCTTGGAACCTACTTCTGTGCCCTCTAATCTCCTGCAGTGCCTCCCAACTTCCTACAGTGCCCCCTACCTCTACAGTGCCGCCCCCCAACCTCCTGCAGTGCCCCCCAATCTCCTACAGTGCCCCCCCAACCTCTGCAGTGCCCTTCAACCTCCTACAATGCCCTCCAACCTCCTATAGTGCCTTTTAACCTCCCACTGTTCCGGTGAGCAGGAAAATTGATTTACTGCTGGTGTGTAAGAAAGAACATCATAATCAGCAATCTGTTTCCTGCTGCTGACCTCTCTCAGGTAATGTTAGAGAACACATGGCTCTGTTTCACCTGCCAGACCACCAATTATCAGGGACTGTTTAATGAGGCTCATTTTCCTGTGACTGATGGATAAAATATTTTACACTCTGCAAAGTTCAGTAAGGAGAGCTCCGAGAGCTGATTGGAGGGAGGGGACATGCCCCTTTTACACAGCACACAGGAACAGATCTGAGGCTGTCAATCACAGGCTATGCCCTCTCCTGTCACCATTAGTGGCAGCCCGCCCATAGGGGGTGCAGGAGTGCCGCCCCCCCAAACCTACTCATCATAAAAAAAATAATGGCCCTTTAACCACTTCAGCCCCCAAAAGGATTTTCCCCCTTAATGACCAGGTCATTTTTTGCGTCGCTTTAACTGACAATTGCGCGATTGTGCGACCTTGTACAGAAACAAAATTGATGTCCTTTTTGTTTCCACAAATAGAGCTTTCTTTAGGTGGTATTTGATCACAATATTTTTTACTTTTTGCTATAATAAATATCCCCAAAAAAAAAATAATTTCTTCAGGCCAATATATATTCTTCGACATATTTTTGGTAAAAAATAAACGCAATAAGTGCCCTCCAATTTCCTACAGTGCCTTCCAACCTCTTACAGTGCCCCCCTACCAACCTCCCGCAGTGCCCTCCAACCTCCTACAGTGCCCCCCTCCCCAACCTCCTGCAGTGCCTTCCAGCCTCCTACAGTGCTCCCCAACCTCCTACTGTGCCCTTCAACCTCCTATAGTACCCGCAACTACCTACAGTGCCCTCCAACCTCTACAGTGCCTTTAAACCTCCTACAGCACCCCTCCAACCTCCTACAGTGTTTTCCAACCTCCTACAGTGCCCCCCAACCTCCTACAGTGCCTTCCAGCCTCCTACAGTGCCCTCCAACCTTCTACAGGCCCCCCAATCTCCTACAGTGCCCCCCAACCTCTATAGTGCCTTCAAACTGAAGTGCTTTAAGATCTTTAAGATCCTCCCACTGTTAGTGAAATTTGACCACTCCCACTATTTGATGCGGGTTTTGGAGGTTGTTGTGTGGGGAGGAGGGGGGTTTTGGGGAGTCGTGGTTGAGTTCCTGCACCTATTTTCGGAGAAAAAAAGCACTGCATATGTGTATACCCAGCTTTAGATCTACCAAAGCTACGTAATAAGAGGGCACATCTAAACAATCCATTCAGTTTGTATCAAGACAGGCACCTCTTGTACTATGATTCATGGTAGATCTAAAGAAGATTGTACAATCAGATTGGATAGTGTATGTTCACCTTAACCACTTCCCATCCCGCGTATTGTAATATGACGGCCGCAAGGTGGCTCTGCTATCCCGGACGGCCGTCATATGACTTCCTCCTCCTCCCGGCGGTCTAGGGGGAGCCGATGCGCATACCTGGCGCCCACGATGTCCACCGGGCACCCGTGATTGCTAGTCACAGAACAGGAACGTGGATCTATGTGTATAAACACACAGATCCACGTCCTGTCAGGGGAGAAGAGACAGATTGTGTGTTCCTTGTATATAGGAACACGGATCGGTCACCTCCCCCAGTCGGTCCCCTCCCCCCACAGTTAGAATCACTCCCTTGATTTGGAGGATATTTATTATAGCAAAAAGTAAAAAATATTGTGCGTTTTTCAAAATTTTGCTACTTTTTTGATTATAGTGCAAAAATAAAAACTGCAGAGGTGATCAAATACCACCAAAAGAAAGCTCTATCTGTGGGGAAAAAAATTATCAAAATGTCAAATGGGTACAGCGTTGCACAACCGCGCAATTGTCATTCAAAATGTTACAGCGCTGAAAGCTGAAAATTGGCCTGGGCAGGAAGGGGGTGAAAATGCCCAAGTATTGAAGTGGTTAAAGAGTCACTCCACTTCTGTTGAGAAATATTCCCCTCTGGGTGATCTCTGTACATTGCAGGGATTGTAACAAACTTTGTTGCAGAGTCCTACCTTTTGTTATTTTGAATAAATAGCTGTTTGTTTGTCTGTGTCCAAGTGAATCCGTTTGGCAGTGACCTTATAATTATCCATCAGCTGCTGCACCAGCAGGGTTCTAATGAGGAAAGTGGCAGGGTCTGCATCCCTTTTAGATGTGATTTCCCTTTCTGAGTATTTCACCAAAAATGACATTTTTATTGCAGGGGATGGCAAAAATCTGACTTGTATCTTGGTGCAGACTTCTGGGAAATATAAATAAGCCAATCGCACGAGCAAGAAATGACATTTCAGGGGGTATTTGTACACCATCTGTGTACAGAACACCTCCAGGTGGCCATATTGCATTTTACAGAAAATTACAGAGCTGTGGGCTGAAAAGGAAAGATGTTTTTTAATAACATTCAATTATAATATGCCGTGTGTAGCCATTTTATATGCTATATTATTTATTTATTTTTATTTGCTATTTTTTTCCCCGCAAGAGTGGAGTTACACTTTAAGCGATGGGTGACATCTCTTCGATCAATCGAAATCAGAAGCTGAATCTGAGCTCCAGGATAACCTGCCCTGCTCTGTGTGCTTAAAATGATGAGAAATTCAATATAGATCTGCTGAGCTTCCTGTGAAAGTGAAACTAGAAAAGCACATTCTGATCGTCTCTTCCCCACCCAATATTCTCCATCTTGTTCTTGTTTTTGTGCTCAGAACTTCCTCATTCACATCTGACCTTTAAGGTAAGATGACATTTAACTCTATTATATAACAAAAGGAGTAGTACATATGGTGGGATGGATCACACAGATGTGTAATAAGAGAGATTTGTAGGTGAATCTCTCTCTGTATTTGTCTAGCTAACAGATCTCTGTTTTTGTTGTTTTTTACATATAAAGCAACGTTTGTATTTGAAGTCACATACAAGAGTCATTAAGATTGTTAAATCATTTTTTTTTTACTATAAACATTGTTTTTTATTATCAATCAAAAATTGTAGAACTGTATAGTAGGAAATAAATGATTTACAGAGAATCTTCACACTGCTACATTACATATTACTCTTCTGTGTGATTTCTAGGATGTTTTTATATAGCGATCAAATCATTTATTTGGTATTATCTCTGTGTGGTTCTATTTATTGTTCATTTTCTTTATTCCCGTGTTTACATATAAAATATATTTGTATTATTGGTAAAACTGCATAGCAGTGAAAGAGTGAGCAGCCCCGCCAGGAGCCGCTTCCACTGCCGAGAGGTTCATTGAAATCCAATCTTCACCCGTGCATGAAACTTTTTTTTATGTTTAATAGCATTCTATTTACTGAAGAAGAAATGGTGAAGCCAAAAACAAAAAAATGTGCAGTGATTTTTTTTCAGATATATCTGCATCTTGCTGGATCTGCTCCTGAGACAGAGGACCTGGGAGTGGTGTCTATTACATTACATTGGGGAAACAGATCAGAGTCTGTGGTTAGGAGCTGCTTTGCCCCGTGGATTGGAAACTTGTTTGCTGTGTGGCATATACGTGTTAACATGTTAAAAATATTAAAAGCCAGCAGCTACAAATACTGCAGCTGCTGACTTTTAATAAATGGACACTTACCTGTCCAGGGTGCCTGCGATGTCGGCACCTGAAGCCGATCAATCACTCGGCTCTCGGCTGCTGCCACCACCATCCTCGGTGAGGGAATCAGAAAGTGAAGCGTTGCGGCTTCACTTCCCGGTTCCCTATTGTGCATGCGCGAGTCGCGCTGCCCATCCTAACTGGTCCCCGCTATCTCCTGGGACCCTTGTGTTTCCCAGGAGACAGCGGGGGGGGGGGGGGCGGTTTAGGGGCGTGACTCCCGCTGGAGTCTTTTCCCAGAAGTGGGTGCAAATACCTGTATTAGACAGCTATCTGCACCCTCCTCCCCCCTGAAAGGTGCCAAATGTGACACTGGAGGGGGGGGAGGGTTCCGAAAAGCGGAGGTTCCATTTTTGTGTGAACCTCCGCTTTAAGAACCTCCCCATGTACATATTCTGCAGCAGGGCGGCCCTTAATACTGATACTATAGGTTCGTTTTAAAAAAAGAAAATAACAAACATGTCATACTTACCTCCACTGTGCAGCACGTTTTGCACAGAGTGGCCCCGAACATCCTCTTCTGGGGTCCCTCGGCTCCTCCCTCAGATCAGATAACCCCCTCTGGGAAGCACTCTTCCAAGAGGGTTACCTTGCGGGCGCGCTCCCGTGTCCAGCATTCAGCGTCCATAGAGGCCGAATGCAGGACTCGGCGCTGCCCCCCGGTGCCCGCATCATTGGATTTGATTGACAGCAGCGGGAGCCAATGGCTGTGCTGCTATCAATCTATCCAATGAAGAGCCAAGAGAGAGAGCGACGGCGGGATCGCGCCCACAGAAATTCGGGGCTCAGGTAAGTAAAACGGGGGCTAGGGGGGCCGGACACTGCAAGGTGTTTTTTCACCTTAATGCAGGGCTCGACAAACCCCGGGCGCCAGGTCGCATTTGCAACTAGAATTAGCGACCTGGCGCCTGGGGTGGCACACCTCGGGTATCCTGTCTCCGTGTGGACCCCAACCCCGCCGTGCGATCGCGTCCGGCTGCGGCGGCCGGTAATTGAGGCCACGGCTTTGAGGCCTTCTGCAGTACTTCTGGAATCTGGCGCCATCTTGTGGTGGACGTTGGTATGACAACACAACCAGCAATGCTAATGCAATGCTAATGGAGCTCCCCCTGCCTGTTTTCACTGCCCACCCTTCTCCTTCCCAAAGTGGAGACGAGAAGGAAGTGAATGTGGGGATAGCCTTTTTTTTTTTTTCGTAATAGCTTTTATTTTTATTTATTTATTTTTTTTTAAGTAAAAACTGTTTATTTATTTTTTTCTTAATCAAAATGAATTTATTTGTTATCTCCCTGCTTGGCCCCTTTCACACGGGCTGTTTGATCAGGTTCGCCTGTCAGGTTTTCAGGCGGACCTGATCGGACCCTTAGAGCCCTTTCACACCGAGCTGCGGGGGGGGGGGGGGGGGGCGTCGGCGGTAAAGCGGCGCTATTTTTAGGCTTTTTGGCCACAACCATAAATGCTACATTTGTAGAGGAGTCAACAAGGCCTATGATGAAAGGTACACCATTCCTACTGTGAGACACGGAGGTGGATCGTTGATGTTAAAGCGGCGCTATTTTTAGCGCCGCTTTACCGGCGTTTTAGCGCCGCTAGCAGGACGGTCTTTCTGTGTAAATTTAAGATTAGTTATTTTTTATATTGAAAATAAAGCTTTGTCGGTCGTTTAAAAAAAACCTGGCTCCTAACTTTTTTAGCTGGCTCCTGGATTCCAAGCAAATTTGTCAAGCCCTGCCTTAATGCATAGGATGCATTAAGGTGAAAAAACACAAGGGTTTACAACCCCTTTAAGCGCAAAATCATGTACCTGTACGTGATTCCTCTTCTTGACTCTGGGGCGCGTGTGTGTGCCAACGGAGCTCCGCTCCCACTGTGATTGATCATTGTCATGTTGGAATGTTCAAGTATGTCCCATGCGCAACTTCCTGGCTAATGAATGCAAATGTTCCTCCAGTATTTTTTGATAAAATACTGCATTCATCTTGCCATCAATTTTGACCAAATTTCCTGTGCCTTTGTAGCTCACACATCCCCAAAACATCAACGATCCACCTCCGTGTTTCACAGTAGGAATGGTGTACCTTTCATCCTAGGCCTTGTTGACTCCTCTACAAATGTAGCATTTATGGTTGTGGCCAAAAAGCTAAATTTTGGTCTCATCACTCCAAATGACTTTGTGCCAGAAGGTTTGAGGCTTGTCTTTGTGCTGTTTGGTGTATTGTAAGTGGGATACTTTGTGGCATTTGCGTAGTAATGGATTTCTTCTGGCGACTCGACCATGGAGCCCATCTTCTTCAAGTGCCTCCTTATTGTGCATCTTGAAACAGCCACACCACATGTTTTCAGAGAGTCCTGTATTTCACCTGAAGTTATTTGTGGGTTTTTCTTTGCATCCCGAACATTTTTCCTGGCAGTTGTGGCTGAAATTTTAGTTGGTCTACCTGACCGTGGTTTGGTTTCAACAGAACCCCTCATTTTCCACTTCTTGGTTAGAGTTTGAACACTGCTGATTGGCATTCTCAATTCCTTGCATATCTTTTTATATCCCTTTCCCGTTTTATACAGTACAACTACCTTTTCCCGCAGATCCTTTGACAATTCTTTTGCTTTCCCCATGACTCAGAATCTAAAAACGTCAGTGCAGCACTGGATGTAAGATGCAAAGGTCTGTCAGGAGTCCAGAAACTCATTGACCTTTTATACGCACACACTAATTACAAGCAAACAGATAGCAGGTGAGGATGGTTACCTTTAAAGAGGAAGTAAACCCCGACCGATTTTTCTTATTTTTCAAATTTTAACATACAATAGCTCATTACAAGGTATAATAGATAGAAATCGGCCTAAAACGAGGTCTGCAAATACCTTTTTTAGGGTCTTTAGATTATCTTAATTTCCGGGTTTTGTATGTGTTGTTTGCTGAATCCTTTTTGGACGTCACTTCCGCCCTTACTCTGTATCCCTTAGGAAATCTTGCACATGCGCCGTATCAGCGAGGAGATAAACACTGCAGCATTGCGAGGCTTCTCCTCTGTGCCGTTCAGAGAGGAAGGTCGTCCACAGACATTTCCCGACATGCAGCTAATACAGAAATGGCACACTTTAGGTGCCGTTAATGAACGATCCTACTGCGCAATCGCGCATTACGTCATCTAAGAATAAAAGACGATTTCCTTGGAAAAGACAGCAGTAAGTACACTTTCACAGGCAGCAATCAGCTGCTTGTGTTATCTACTTCATGAACAGATAAACTTGTTGAGGAGGGTTTACAACCACTTTAATAGCTATTCAAACCCATTTGTGTCAACTTGAGTGCATGTTACCAGGCCAAAATCACCAGGGTATGTAAACTTTTGATCAGGGTCATTTGGGTAGTTTCTGTTGGCATTAGGGTTTAAAAAGAGTAAACACAGTTGATTGATAATAAATGGCTTCAGCCAAACACTTTCTTTATGGACCTTTTTTTTGCACTGGTCATGTTAGAACAGGAAGGGGTCATCCCCAAACTGTTCCCACAAAGTTGGGAGCATGAAATTGTCCAAAATGTCTTGGTATGCTGAAACCTTAAGATTTCCCTTGACTGGAACTAAGGGGTCAAACCCAATCCCCGAAAAAGAATCACCACACCATAATCCCCCCTCCACCAAATGATTTGGACCAGTGAACAAAGCAAGGTCCATAAAGACATGGATGAGCAAGTTTGGGGTGGAGGAACTTGACTGTCCTGACCTCAACCCGAAAGAACAACTTTGGGATGAAATAGAGCAGAGACTGCGAGCCAGGCCTTTCCGTCAACATCAGTGCCTGACCTCACAAATGTGCTTCTGAAAGAATGGTCAAACATTCCCATAGACACACTCCTAAACCTTGTGGACAGCCTTCCCAGAAGAGTTGAAGCTGTTATAGCTGCAAAGGGTAGGCCAATTCAATATTGAACTCCACGGACTAAGACTGGGATACCATTAAAGTTTCTGTGTGTGTAAAGGCAGGTGTCCCAATACTTTTGGTAATATAGTGTATCTAATAATTTTCAATGGGCCCTCAATGCATGCCTGTAGACCAAAAAAACCCTGCACCAGACAGACTTTTTCTAGTGCAGTGTTTGTGTTCTTTATTAAATGAATTGTGATGTTGAGGGTTGGAGATCTTTGTTGTGTCTGTATACCTTTAAAATGACTGGCAATGCATCCCATAGTCATGCACCAAGTCTTGGTATACAAAGTGTGAATGCAGCCTTACAGAACTGTTGCAGGCTCTTTTATTGTTGACGGATCCTTTTTCATCAATTTATGATCGTTTATCGAATTTTATTTACATTGCAGATTCTTTGAAATGCAAAGAATGTGACATGTGTCTCGTTGTATACAACAAACTGTTTTCTACTCTAAATGGACTGATCGCAAATACAAAATCAGAAATGAAAAAGTCAAACCAGCGGGAAATACTGGGTAAGCATCAATTAATCACCTTTTATTTATATAAAATTTACAAAGAAATACAACTAGTGGGGGGGGGGGGGGGGGTACAGCACCAAACACATTAGGTATATGTAATGATATGTATCCCATCTGCCTGCAGGCTTCTGCTTCATGTAAAAATCCTCCCTGCACTGTCTCCTTCATATACAGATAGTTTTTGGCGCTATGAGAGTTGAAAGTAGGGCTGCAACTAATGATTATTTTCATAATCGATTAGTTGTCCAATTATTGTTTCAATTAATCAGATTAAAATCTAAAAAAGTGCGGTGTCTAATTTAGTTATTATGTAAGGTTGTTTTTTAAGAAGGTAATTTCTTCACCAAGCTATATGGTTGGGGAACAAAATATCTAATTCACTCTAATTCTGAGAATAACAGAAGATTATATATATATATATATATAGATATAGATATCTATATATATATATCTATATCTATATATATAGATATATATAGATATATATAGATAGATATCTATCTATCTATATATATCTATCTATATATATCTATATATGTGATTATGCATGACATACTCCATTGTCACAGGCAGGTACTGTAGATTGATACAAGCTCACTGCTGTCATTAAGACATTTAGTAGCAGAAGCATGCTTTTGGTATCATCTGCCATGACGGGGTTAAAAAAACAAAAATTAGCCCTTTATAGTACAAAATAGCAGATAATCACTACTATAAGTGGCTCATTTATATTGGTAAAGTAATCATATATACAGTATCTCACAGAAGTGAGTACACCCCTCACATTTTTGTAAATATTTTATTCTAGCTTTTCATGTGACAACACTGAAGAAATGACACTTGTCTACAATGTAAAGTAGTGAGTGTACAGCTTGTATAACAGTGTAAATTTTCTGTCCCCTCAAAATAACTCAACACTCAGCCATTAATGTCTAAACCGCTGGCAACAAAAGTGAGTACACCCTTAAGTGAAAATGTCCAAATTGAACCCAATTAGCCATTTTCCCTCCCCGGTGTCATGTGACTCATTAGTGTTACAAGGTCTCAGGTGTGAATGGGGAGCAGGTGTGTTAAATTTGGTGTTATCGCTCTCACTCTCTCATATTGGTCACTGGCAGTTCAACATGACACCTCATGGCAAAGAACTCTCTGAGGATCTGAAAAAAAGAATTGTTGCTCTAAATAAAGATGGCCTAGGCTATAAGAAGATTGCCAAGACTCTGAAACTGAGCTGCAGCACGGTGGCCAAGACCATACAGCGATATAACAGGACAGGTTCCACTCAGAACAGGCCTCGCCATGGTAGACCAAAGAAGTTGAGTGCAGTGCTCAGCGTCATATCCAGAGGTTGTCTTTGGTAAATAGATGTATGAGTGCTGCCAGCATTGCTGCAGAGGTTGAAGGGGTGGGGGGGGGGTGGGGGGGTCAGCCTGTCAGTGCTCAGACCATACGTCACACACTGCATCAAATTGGTCTGCATGGCTGTCGTCCCAGAAGGAAGCCTCTTCTAAAGATGATGTACAAGAAAGCCCACAAACTGTTTGCTGAAGACAAGCAGACTAAGGACATGGATTACTGGAACCATGTCCTGTAGTCTGATGAGACCAAGATAAACTTATTTGGTTCAGATGGTGACAAGCGTGTGTGGTGGCAACCAGGTGAGGAGTACAAAGAGAAGTGTGTGTTGCCTACAGTCAAGCATGGTGGTGGGAGTGTCATGGTCTGGGGCTGCATGAGTGCTGCCGGCACTGGGGAGCTACAGATCATTGAGGGAACCATGAATGCCAACATGTACTGTGATATACTGAAGCAGAGCATGATCCCCTCCCTTCAGAGACTGGGCCGCAGGGCAGTATTCCAACATGATAACGACCCCAAACACACCTCCAAGTCGACCACTGCCTTGCTAAAGAAGCTGAGGGTAAAGGTGATGGACTGGCCAAGCATGTCTCCAGACCTAAACCCTATTGAGCATCTGTGGGGCATCCTCAAATGGAAGGTGGAGGAGCGCAAGGTCTCTAACATCCACCAGCTCTGTGATGAAGGAGTGGAAGAGGACTTCAGTGGCAACCTGTGAAGCTCTGGTGAACTCCATGCCCAAGAGGGTTAAGGCAGTGCTGGAAAATAATGGTGGCCACACAAAATGTTGACACTTTGGGCCCAATTTGGACATTTTCACTTAGGGGTGTACTCACTTTTGTTGCCAGTGGTTTAGACATTAATAGCTGTGTGTTGAGTTATTTTGAGGGGACAGCAAATTTACACTGTTATACAAGCTGTACACTCACTACTTTACATTGTAGCAAAGTGTCATTTCTTCAGTGTTGTCACATGAAAAGATATAATAAAATATTTACAAAAATGTGAGGAGTGTACTCACCTTTGTGAGATACTGTATATATATACACCAATCAGCCATAACATTATCACCCACCTAATATTGAATATGGAGCCCCTTTTGCTAAAACAGCCCTGACCCATTGAGTCATGGACACCAAAGTAGCATCCACATGAAAGGCAGGACCCAAGGTTTCCCAGTAGAACATTGCCCAAAGCATCACACTGCCTTCGCCGGCTTGTCTTCTTCTCATACTGCATCCTTGTGCTATCTCTTCCCCAGATAAGTGATGCACACGCACCCGGCCATCCACATGATGTAAAATAAAATGTGATTCATCAGACCAGGCCACCATCTTCCATTGTTCTGTAGTCCAGTTTGATGTTCATGTGACCATTATAGAAGCTTATGGCTGTGGACATGAGTCACCATGGGCTTCACAGCCCCATACACAACAAACTGCGATGCCCATTTATTTCTGCTTTCACCACATAAACTTCATGGACAACATGTTCACTTGCTGTCTAATATATCCCACCAATTTTCAGATGCTGTTATAACTAGATATTCCCTTTACCTGTCAGTGGTCATAATGGCTGATCGGTGTATATGTTTGTAGGCAGTATAACGTTCACACAAACCAATTAATATACACTTATTGGTATTTGTCTTTACCAAAAACATGTAGCAGAATACATTTTGGCCAAAATTTCAGAAGAAATTCAATTTTT
This sequence comes from Aquarana catesbeiana, assembly GCA_037953035.1. Lineage (NCBI taxonomy): Eukaryota > Metazoa > Chordata > Amphibia > Anura > Ranidae > Aquarana > Aquarana catesbeiana. The sequence goes on from JBBHAA010001587.1 coordinate 1,213,863, forward strand.
TTCGGAGCCGTTCAGAAATACTCGGAATCACTCGGAAACACTTCCCAAGCGTTTCAGAGGCTTTCCGAGCTGTCCCCGAGTATTTCCGAGGCTCTCCCGCGCCCCCCCCCCACCTCTGGCCACATGCGGTATTGCATGTAATAGAAGTCAGTGCGGAACGAATTATCTTCGTTTCTATTGACTTCTATGGAGAAACTCGCTTTGATATGCGAGTGCTTTGGATTACAAGCATTCTCCTGGAACGGATTATGCTCGTAATCCAAGGTTCCACTGTATCATGCTAAATAAGTACAGGTTGGGGTCTAAATACCAAAAAATATACTAAAATAAAACAAGACCTTAGGATTACGAAGGGATCACAAAGTAATTGCATAACACAATCACATAATAAACACAAAATATACATTTCCTCAATGATAGTTTTGGATTCTGAGGTAAAGCCACAATCCTGTAAATGTATTTTCTGTGGTTCTGTAGAGAACGTCAGGAAGTTCCTCCATCAGCTGTCTTCATATGATGATCCATCACTGAGGATGATATACGAGTATTACAGAGAGGATCTGATCTACATCCTGGAGAACATAGACACTGGGATCCTCCTGAAGGAACTAAAGTCTCGGAATGTCTTAAGCACAGATGTAAGACAAAAATACTTGAAATAAACTGCAATATATGTCTATGTCAGTGAAAGCCACATGTGAATACGCATATTTGCTGCTGAAGTTGTGTGCAAATCTTGATGACCAATAGGAATATGTGAGGGAGGGGCCTATGGGGAAGCTTAACCACTTACCGACCAGCTCACACCGATATACGTCGGCAAAGTGGCACGTTCTCGCGAATCGCCGTATGGGTACGTCTTCCCCATTAAGAGCCGCCGGGGGCGTGGGGGGGGGACCCAAAGCGCGAACAGCAATATGTCTCCTCCCCCAGTCAGTCCCATCCCCATACAGTAAGAAACGCACACTAGCGAAGTGTTAACCCCTTCCCTACCAGTTACATTTACACAGTAATCAGTGCATTTTTATAGCACTGATCGCTGTATAAGTGTCAATGGTCCCAAACATGTGTCAAAAGTGTCCGATCTGTCCACCGCAATGTCGCAGTACCGCTGAGGCCTCATGTACACTGGACGTTTTTTGACGTTTTTACAGCAGCTGTTTTTGTTGGCTGTAGACGTTTTTTTCTACAGTCATTAAACTCTCCATCATGTTATCCTATGTGTCCATGCACACATAGGCTGTTATCAGCAGTTTGGGAAGTGGCGTTTTTGAGCAGTAAAAAAACCCCAAAACTATTGGGTTCTGAGAGACGTTTTTCAGCTGTAAAAATGCTCTAATGCTGATAAACGCTGATAAACGACGATAAACGCTCAAAAACGTCGCTCACCAGCGTTTAACGTTTTTGATCCATTGAAAAAAAAATATATATATATTTTCTTTAAAAAAAAAACGCTATTTCAAAAACGTTGAAAAAAGTTGAAAGAAGTTGAAAAACTCACTGCAAAGCTACTGGCATTTTTATAACGTTATTTTAACGTCCTGTGTGCATGAGGCCTAAAAATCGCAGATCGCCACCATTACTAGTAAAAAAAAATAATAATAATAATAAAAATGCCATAAATCTTTTCCATAGTTTGTAGATGCTATAACTTTTGCGCTAACCAATCAATATACGCTTATTGCGATTTTTTTTATTTTTTTTATTACCAAAAATATGTGGAAGAATATATATTGGCCTAAACTGATGAAGAAATTTGTTTTTTAAAAACATTTTTGGGGATATTTATTATAGCGAAAAGTAAAAAATATTGTTTTTTTTTTCTTTTTCAAAATTATCGCGTTTTTTTTTGTTTATAGAGCAACAAATAAAAACCACAGAGGTGATCAAATACCACCAAAATAAAGCTCTATTTCTTGGAAAAAAAGGACGTCAATCTTGTTTGGGTACAATGTCGCACGACCGTGCAATTGTCAGTTAAAGTGACGCAGTGCCGTATCACAAAAAATGGCCTGGTCATTAAGGAGCCAAATCTTCCGGTCTGTAAGTGGTTAAACACTGCCTGGAAATATTGTAGTCAGTTCAGCTCAGGATTCGGCCATGAACTGGAAGGTTGGTCAGGCAGCTACAGGTAGGTGTCTGAACTTTATAACGGCAACATCCTCCTCCACCCTTTACCTTCTTATCACAGGATTGTGTAAACCATTCCAAGCTTTTACAATAAAGCATAACTGGCATTGTAAAATGTAGTTCATACAATAGTAAAGATTGTTTCTATGGTAATTATAAATTATAATTATATTTTGTAGGACTCTCCTAGCTAGGTTTCTATAGTTGATGCCAATTTTAGTTTTTTTATTGCTCTGTAGCAGAGGAGCAGTGCTCGATTGCTTTTGGCTTTTCTGGGTTCTGTTGGTTGCAGGCTCTGCTGCTTTCTGGTAGGATCTAGAGTTTAGTGGGTGGAGGAGACAGACCTTTACCTGTATAATCATACAGCCTCAGCCAATCCCTGGCAGGAAAAATGGCCAGTAGGGGACTGACATGTGTATAAATAGGGTGGGGCCTGGAACATCAGGTTCCTTGTTCCTATGGTAGAACACCTAGACTGAGGGCTGAGGCCCTCTGGGCTGATAGCTATAGCTCAGAAGAAGCCATCTGTGTCCCAGCTCCAGCTAGAGCTAGGAGACCTGTGTCTAGAGCCCCTGAAAGCAGTACAGGAAGGATCCAGCTTGAAGGCATCCAGTACAGAGGCTGGCTGGTACTGCAAGAAAGCGTTAAAGTACTCCGGTCACAGTGAGTACAAGCCTTAACCTCCCTGGCGGTTTTCCCGAGTGTGGCTCGGGGTTAAAATTCAGTACCATTAGCGGTAACCCCGAGCCACACTCGGGATCGCATTGCAGGATCCTGGGGCGGCTTTACTTACCTTGTCCCCGGGATCCTGCGATGTCCCCCGCAGTGTCCGAGGGCTCCGTCCTCCTCCGAAGCCTCTCCGTGCCAGGCTCCGTTCCATGCGAGCGGCGCGACGCACGGGGGCGGAGCCTGGCGGCAAATTCAAAAAACTGTCAAAATCATAACACATACAGTACTGTAATCTTACAGATTACAGTACTGTATGAAATGATTTCACATCCCTTTTGTCCCCAGTGCTCTGGCCCATGCCCTGCATGCAGTTTTACATGATATACACTGTTCTTTCTGCCTGGAAACTGGAGATTGTCCATAGCAACCAAAAAGTGTCCCTTTACGTCAAGAGTGGCTTTAGACCAGCTAGAAAACAGCGATAGTAAATTAGAACACTTGCAGAATTGAGCGATAGTGAATTGTGGGGAAATTTATTTTATTACTATTTTTTTTATTTTTTTTTTATTATTTATTTTTATTTATTATATTATAATTTATGTTTTTGTGTGTCAAACTTTATCATACCCGGGATATCTACTAGACTCTGGTTTGGACAGATTTAAGTGTGTTATTGTTAAGATTTACAGACCTACAATATAAAACGCCAAATTTCCATGCAAAATAATTGTACCGCTTTCAGCACCTAAAATCCGAAATAATCATACCGCCAGGGAGGTTAAAGATACCCAGAGGCTGTCCTTGCCACCTTTTAGGAGAGCTCAATCCAGTTTGCTGACTCAGACTATACCTTTGCAAAGGGGTCCCCTTAGTTGTAGTTAACCAGGTATTTAATAGAAAAGGGTGGCTGCACCTTGAAGAGACAGAACAATTTGAGGTGTCCTCTATTATATTTCTGCTAGTGTGGAGTATCCTAAGGCTCGTCCCACACCCTACCCAAGTTGGACCAGCAAATAAACTACAAAAAAGACATGCACTCCTTTTTTATAAGTGGAGTGACTGTAGACTACTGTGCCTGGGATAATACAGCCAGCCCAGTCTTGGGTCTGCGCTACATTTTTGATCAACTTATTGTAAAAAAGAAAACAATTTTTGTTTTGCAGACCCTCCTGGCCAGGGAAAAACATATGAGCAGGACTGCCTTCTCTCTCACCTTATTACAAGATATTCAGGATCGGGGGAGAAAAGGTGTGATTGGACTCTGGGAATGTTTCTATGCGATACAGAAAGATCATCTTCATCCTAATTTATTGGCAGTTCTGGAAGAAGTCAGCCGAACAGGTAATAGAAATTTGTGTGCAATAAAAAATTGTGACGATCCTGGGACACATTGGTGGGATTATGGGTGGACGGAGGAATCACATCATGCATCAGGGATGCGGATATCTAACACAAGGGAATCTCAGATGCTGAAGATGCTACTGAATATGTAGCTATTGAAGCTGAGTGAAGGACAGGTAAGTATTCATCTTTTTTTCTTTTTTTTTTTTATGGGTGTCATTTGATTTTAATGTTTTTATAGCTTTGCATTCTATTTATCAAAGCACATTTGATTGTATCGTTTACATGGGTAACATGTACTTTTCAAGTTCACCATTTGTCAAAAGTTTTTTTTTTTACACACTTCACTAATAAAAATTAACTTTTTTTATATTATGCAGTCTGTTTAGACATCTTTTCAACAAATAGATGTGATCAGGATATAGCTTTTATTTCTTTATTTTTTCTATAGGTGAGGGTCTGGTAAATCAGATTCTGCTGGATGAACTCGGACACCCACTGACTCTGGAGCTGAAAGGTAATTTAATTATAAATATCACCAAATATCACCATAGTGCAGACAGAGTTGGTGTTATGTTTTCCCTAAATTCAGACTTTGCTCATAAATTTTACATATGAAATGAGTTCAACCCTTTGGTTGCCAGGGCTGTTTTTATGTGTTTTTTTAACACGTTTTAAATAATGATTTTGGGCCTTAAAGATTGCATTGGCCCACAGAAATGATATATATTCTGAAAGTAGACACCCTAGAGCAGTGATGGTGAAACTTGGCACTCCAGATGTTGTGGAACTACATTTCCCATGATGCTCATGCACTCTGCACTGTAGCTGAGCATCATGGGAAATGTAGTTCCAAAACATCTGGGGTGCCAATGGTCTCCATCACTGCCCTAGAGAATAAATTTGTGGTAGTTCCCCTTTTTTGTCACATGATATTAGCACAACAGTTTATGAAATACAAAATTTCAGTAAAAAAATGCACCCAAGTTAACTTTAGGGCTTATAAACATTGCACTTTTATTTTTTATTTTTTTGCAAAACATAAAAGATGAGGTTGCACTGAGCAAATAGATACCCAACATGTGTGCCCCCATGAGATTTCAGTACTCTATATTTTCCACAGGTGGCAATTTAACCACTTGAGGACCAGCCGCGGCAGGTTGGCTCCCCTGGGCGAATCGCCGCCATGGTATGTCGGCCGCTTTAAGAGCTGTAGGGGGTGCGCACGTGCCGCCGGAAGCACCTGTGGCGCATTGCCAATGCTCGTGGTTGGTAGCTCCTGACAGAGACAGAATGGAGATCTGTCAATGTAAACAGACAGATCTCTGTTTTGTCAGGGGAGGAGAGACAGATCTGATGCTCCTAAAGATTAGGAACAGCGATCGGTCTCCTCCTCCAGGAATTCCCATCCCCCAAAGTTAGAAACACACATGAGGGAACAACTTGAACCCCTTGATCACCCCCCGAGTGTTAACCCCTTCCCTGCCAGTGTCATTTATACAGTAATCAGTGTCTATTTTTAGCTCTAATCACTGTATAAATATCACCGGTCCCAAAAAAGTGTCAAAAGTGTCCGATCTGTCCGCCGCAATGTCGCAGTCCCACTAAAAATCGATGATCACTGCCATTACTAGTAAAAAAAAAAATAATAAAAATGCCATAAATCTATCCCCTATTTTGTAGACCGCTATAACTTTTGTGCAAACCAATCAATATAAGCTTATTGCGATTTTTTTTTTTTTCCAAAAATATGTAGAAGAATATATAATCGTCCTAAACTGATAAAGAAATTCATTTCAGTTTTTTTGGGGGATATTATAGCAAAAAGTATTGTTTTTTTTAAAATTGTCGCTTTTTTTGTTTATTGCACAAAAAACAAACAAACGCAGAGGTGATCAAATACCACCAAGGGAAAGCTCTATTTGTGGGAAAAAAGGACGCAATTGTCAGGTCATTAATGGGGCAAATCCTTCTAGTCCTTAAGTGGCCCCCTATAGGTCATCAGTTTAGTGTTAACTATGAATTATTGCTCATTTTGGAATGCACTACAATATGTAACATATGTAGGGCAATCAACATTTTCATGCGTAGGCACCCCCAACACATGCATTTATGTTCATATGTGTGTGTGTGTATGTAGGTCTGGGGGGGGGTCAATTTCTTGGGAGGGTTTTTTGTGCTTGGGTGTAACTTTAACCCCTTCCCGACCAGCCGCCGCAATTGTACTGCGGCAGGTTGGCTCCCCTGGGTGAAATGACGTTACCTTACGTCCGGTTCGCCTTTCAACCACTAGGGGGGCACACGCGCCCGCAGCTCGCCGCTGGAGCTGATGCGAGTGCCCAGTGGGACGTAATGACTGCCGGGCACCCGCGATCGCTCATGACAGAGCGAGAAGCAGGATCTGTGTGTGTAAACACACAGATCCCAGTTCTCTCAGGGGAGAGGAGACAGATCGTGTGTTCTTACTAAGTAGGAACAACGATCTCTCCTCCTAGTCAGTCCCACCCCCCCACAGTTGGAACACACCTAGGGAACACCTTGATCGCCCCCTAGTGTTAACCCCTTCCCTGCTAGTGACATTTATACAGTAATCAGTGCATTTTTATAGCAGTTATCGCTGTATAGTTGTCTATGGTCCCAAAAATGTGTCAAAAGTGTCTGATCTGTCGGCCGCAATATTGCAGTCCCGATAAAAATCGCTGATCACTGCCATTACTAGTAAAAAAAAATAATAATAAAAATGCCTAAATCTATCCCCTATTTTGTAGACGCTATAACTTTTGCGCAAACCAATCAATATACCCTTGTTGCGATTTTTTTTTTTACTAAAAATATGTATAAGAATACATATCGGCCTAAACTGAGGAAAAAATCTTTTTTTTTTAAAAAAATAAATTGGGATATTTATTATAGCAAAACGTTAAAGATATTGTGTTTTTTTCAAAATTGTCGCTCTTCTTTTGTTTATAGCGCAAAAAATAAAAACCGCAGGGGTGATCAAATACCACCAAAAGAAAGCTCTATTTGTGGGAAAAAAAGGACGTCAATTTTGTTTGGATACAACGTCGCTATTCTGACTCCGATTGTTGTGAAATGACTATCCCTTGTGAGACCTCTATGCCTGGCCTGTATAAGATATAATCACTAAAGACAATCCTCAACAGATAGTTTGAACTCTCCAAATACCGATTTCATCCACAAGATGCTTTTATTCTGAACATCGGGTTACAGCAGATGACAGGATACAAACAGATGAATAGGTTGTAGTATTTATGTGGTCAAAAGATGATACTGTCTGTAGCTTACTTATGCAGAATACATGTGCCCATGTTACATGTGGCCTGTTAAACTGTCTCCATTACACAGGAAGTACAAACACAGGAAGAAGGGTGGAGCATTACGCAAAAAGGAAGTGTGTGATAGATCAAAGAAATAACAAATAGGTGCATTATCAGAAAAGGTCACAAGATGGCAGCATGTAACTAAATATAAACGTTCATAGAAAATGGTTCAGGGAAACAATATATATAAATTCTATGCTCCATTGGGGCGGCACACTCCCCGTCTGGCATTGTAAATGTCACTATATACATCAGAACAGTAGTGATACAACTGCAAAAAACAACAGTGTAATTCGCTGAATGTCTTGAAGACCTGAAAGACATAAAGAATATGCATATAATGAAATAACAATAACTCTTAATTCAAGGCTTCAAGATATGTCAACATAAGTCCAAGACATTTTCTTCTTGAAGTCGCAGGTAGGATCCAGCAGCATAGTCAAACAAGTTAATTCTCCAAAGGGTAAGAGCAGAATACGTTCCGTGATGGGGCTGATGAACGTCTTTACAGTCCCTTGTCTTGAAACTTTCACCTCCACCTTACGTACCTTACCGCCATCACTAGGAACGCTCTTTACAATAAGTCCCATGGGCCATTCAATTCCTTCAGCTTGCTGATCCTTAAGCAAAACAAGGTCTCCAACTTGGAGGTTAGGGTTCAGATCAGTGGCAAAGGTCTTGACTTCAGGACGAATCTTTGTCAGGTTCTAAAAGACTGAAGACATCAGCTGTGGTTCCTTCTGGATGATCCAGCAGGAATTCAGAACCTGTTAACCAGGAAGAATTTGCGAAGACACTTGCAGACACTGGCCTGGTGGCATGATTTGCAGGGTTAATTTCAGATGGAATATAATGCCATTGTTCAGGTTTAGATGATTTCCTGATTCTCTCTACACAGTTGCTGACATAGACATAGAAATGTTTAGTCTGGTTGTACATGTAGCCCAGAACAACTTTGCTATCTGTGTAGAATCTGAGATCATATATCTGAATGTCTAGCTCATGGAGTATGAAATCTGCTATTTCTACAGCCAGCACAGTCCCACAAAGTTCAAGCCTGGGAATCGTGTGTTCAGGCTTAGGTGCTAACTTAGCTTTCCCAAACAGAAACCCTATGTGGGCTTGATTAGAAGAATCTCTTACCCTGAGGTAAGCGACAGCTGCTATGGCCTCAGTAGATGCATCTGAGAAGATGTGAAGCTCTTTCCTCTGACTTGTGGCAAAGGAGGCAAAATTGTGGCAGCTTGGTATACGGATTCCATCTAAGGCATGTAGAGATTGTTTCCAGGACTCCCACTTTGAAAGCTGGTCTATCGGTAGTGGAGCATCCCAATCTTTAATAGTCTCTGAGAACTGTCTAAGTAAGGATTTACCTTGTATGGTGATGGGAGCTACGAATCCCAATGGACCTTATAGGCTGTTCACTACTGACAGAACACCACGTTTGGTAAATGGCTTGTCTGCAGAGCTGACTTGAAAACCGAAGGTGTCTTTTAATAAGTCCCACTGTAGGCCCAGACTTCTCTGTACAGGTGGTATGTCCATTCCCAGATTTAAGTCTTTAAACCCTGTGGCATGATCGCCAGGTTGAAAGGCTTTCATAACAGCAACACTATTTGAGGCAATCTTGTGTAGTCTGAGGTTAGCCTCGGAAAGCATACCTTGTGTCCTTTGTAGCAGGTCTATGGCTTCTTCGTCTGTAGGTAAAGATTTAAGTCCGTCGTCCACATAGAAGTCTCTCTCAACGAAGTGTCGAGCATCCACGCCATACTCCTTTTCTCCATCAAGGGCAGTCCTCTGTAGACCGTATGTTGCAACAGCGGGTGAGGGACTATTTTGGAAAACATGTACCTTCATGCGGTATTCAATCATCTCATTGTCCATGTTGTTGTCACGGTGCCACAGAAACCTTAGGAGGTTCCTATGGTCTTCACGAATAGTGAAGCAATGAAACATTTGTTCAATGTCAGCAGTTATGGCAACTGGCTCTCTTCTAAACCTCATAAGTACCCCTACAAGGTTGTTGGTTAGGTTTGGACCAGTGAAAAGAACATAATTTAGGGATACGCCTTGATGCTTGGCACTGGAGTCAAATACTACCCTGATTTGCTTTGGTTTACGTGGATGATATACTCCGAAAAAAGGCAGGTACCAGCACTCGTGTCTTTAAAGTGGTGGAGCTGGTTCGGCGTGATCATTGTCAAAGATCCTTTTCATAAAGGTGATGAAATGGTCCTTCATTTCAGGCCTGTTCCTTAGTGTTCGTTGAAGTGAGTTGAATCTGGATAGAGCTTGTTCTCGATTGGTTGGGAGTTTAACCCTTGCAGCACGAAGAGGTAATGGTGCAACCCAGCTGTTAGACTCATCCTGGAAGAATTCTTTGTCCATTATTTTGATGAACTCTCTGTCTTCGACTGACAAGCCTATTTGGTTGTCATCGCTTGTAGTACAAAACACTGTGGTACCTAGGTTGTCTTCGCAAAGGTTAGGAGTGACATCAGGTACTTGGATGATGTCAAGAGGCTTCTCTTTTACTTCGTAATGGCTAGGGCACTGTTTGAAGTGGCATGCACGTCCGTTTCCTAGAATGTACATTTTGAATGAGTGGATCTCGGATGACGTACGCATTCTATCCAAGCATATGTTGCCCATGATTACCCAGCCTAAATCGAGTTTTTGTGCGTAAGGGGCATCATGAGGTCCATTGCACTGCTTGCGTACTTTGTGTACTCTGAGAATGTCTCTTTCTAGCAAGATCAAGATCTCAGCATTCATGTCCATTGCAGAAATTTCATTAACAAGATGCCTCAAGTGAGAATGGTGATATGCAGCCTCTGGAGTAGGAATTTCTTCCCTTTCATCTGGTATCTGGTCACACTCGACTAATGTTGGTAGGGGTATGCCCTCTCCCTTATTGATATGAAAGACCATGAACCCATCGCCCCTTCTACCGAAGGTCTCTTCACGTCCAGAACAGGTTCTGAGAGTATACGGTGATGCATGTCCCTCTATACCAAAGGTCTCAAAGAATTTAGGCTTAACCAGGGATCTGTTGCTCTGTTCATCTATTATGGCATACATCCTAATAGCTTCCTCAGGTTGACCCTTTGGGTATATCTTGACTAGGCATATTTTAGCACAGCATTTGTGATCTAAGCCTTCTCCACAGACTTCTGTGCATGAAGAAGAAACGTTAGCTGTGGGTGGAGCATGACCTTGTTGCTCCCCGCCATGACTTGTGACTAGGCTGGAGGTAGGAGGCTGCTGTAAATTGTCTGAGGGTGGGGCCGGATGCATGGCTGTAACATGTCTGTCGCTACTGCATTCTGTGCACTTGATGACAACTTTACAGTCTTTAGCAAAATGTCCATAACAAGCACAGCACCTGTAGCATATTCCAAGTTTCTGAAGAATCTCCCTGCGCTCTTGTAACATCTTTGCCCTAAGCCCATGACATTTCTTTAGGGGGTAAAGCTTCTTGTGAATACGGCACTGACGATTAGGGTCTTTATCTCTGTCACCCAAATCGCTTTGGTGAGCAGGAGAGGATACGGGTGGTGAGATGCCTGTCCTTTTAACAGATATTGCTCTATTTAAGTCTCTACGTTTAGCTGCTATGTTATCATACCTTGATGATGATGATGAAGCAGGCAAGTTGGGTTCAATAAAGCTGAAGCTGGGGTCGTTTCTCATCCAGGCTTGATCACTGATGAACCTGCAAAAATATGCGAATGGAGGAAAAGATACGTTATAGTCTCTTTTGTACCTTGAGCCCTGTTGTGCCCATTTCTCTTGCAGGCCGTATGGCAGTTTAGACACCACTGGATTGACACCATGAGCAGTGTCCAGGAAGCTTAGTCCAGGTGGACGTGGGTCTGTCTTTGCCAACTCTAGCTCCATGAGAAGATCACTCAGATCTTGGAGCTTGCAGTAGTTTTTGGGGTTGATTTACTAAAGGCAAAAAGACTGTGCACTTTGGAAAGTGCAGTTGCACACTGCAAGAGCAGTCGCTCCAGAGCTTAGCAAATGAGCAGAAGCTCTGCTGACTTTCATCAACCAATCATATGCAAGCAAAAATGCTGTTATTTTATTTTCCTTGCATGTGATTGGGTATTCTTTGCAAAGTGAAGTTTTACCTCACTCTACCTGCCTTACTGAGCTTACTGAGCTCTGGAGCAGCTGCACTTGCAGAGTGCAATTGCATTTTCCAAGGTGCACAGTCTATTGGCCTTTAGTAAATCAACCCCTTTGCTCCCTATTTTTGGGAAGTTTTGCAGTCTCTTGAATAGAGCGCTTTCTATGGCTTCAGAGCTACCATAGGCTTGCTTAAGTCTTGCCCATGCAGGAACAAGACCTGCATCTGGGTGGTCAACATGCACTGTTCCTTGGTAGTAAGGTTGAGATCAGCAATGGCAGCTTTGAAGATTGATCTCCAGGCCCTGTAGCTCTCCGGACAGTCGTCAAACCTTGAGAGGGTAGTGTTAATGAGCTCACGGCGTACCATATATCTGACGAAGTCATTCAAGTCTGATCTCTCACTCTTCGGTGCCAAAGTAACTTGTGGAAGCCCTCGGGTGTGAAAGTTCTCTGGTGAAGTAGGGTGAGGTTTGCCAGGATGAAATGATGTTGCAAGAGCGTTTAACTGTGGTGTAGTCCCTAAGGTTTGTGCTGGCTCTGGCTTGAGCTGTGGCTTGTCACAGCAAGAGGTTGTGCGGTTTGCTGCATAGATGCACTTGTGTTGTGACTTGAAGAGGCTCAGGCATTTGGAGCTGAGAGGTCTGTATGTTGAGAGTCAGAACAATGTTGTTAGTAGGAAATATAGGAGATGACTCTGTATCATTGCAAACATTATGCTTTAGTACATATTCACTGGTGCGTTTAACTGGGTCTTGCAGTTCTGCTGGGATGTAACAGACTGAGTTAGCACTTTCTCCCATCGCTTGTTCAAGGACTCTCAGCCTTGCCAGGGCAGCTGTTTCTTCCTTTTCCATTTGCAGAATCTTTAGTTGGGAATCTGACTCTGCTTGTTGAGCTTCCATCTCTGCTTGTATTTCTGCTTGTTGAGCTTTCATCTTTGCTTCTGTTTCTGCTTGTTTTCTGGTAAAGGAGCTTTGCACTCTTTTTGATTCTAGACTTGCACGGGCCTCCATTAGCTTGTCGTTTAATGTTGAACTTCTGGAGCGAGAGGATCTAGTAGAATGTGTAGTGTGCTTGGTTGATGTGGATCTGTGAGATCTGGTCTCCTGCAGTTGAGCAATGCGGAGTTCTGCCTTACACTGGGCATAAAAAAACTACGAAAACCCCCTATCGGGGCTTTAAAGCAGCCAATGAAATGAAATATAGATAGTTGAAAAAATTAGTTTTATTAATACAAAAAGTATAAATAACATGTTAAAAAATCGCTAAATCTATTCTGACTGTTTGAGTCAGGACATGAACTGGATATAGCATACAATTACAATGGACTATGCCGATGATTTAAACCAATGCAAAATACAATGTATTATAAGGCAACCACAGTTTCTTCAAATATTGAATCCTTAAAATAGGTTAACAACAGACAATGCCTGTAGATAAGGGCAATATACAATGCAGTATAGATGGGACAACTGGAGTTGTATGTATGAATCCTGATGCGTTTCGACCCTTGCTGGGTCTTCTTCAGAGGATAGTTGTCCACTGTAAAAAAGGTCAACATATATCAAACATAGCATCAGATTAAACAATAACAGACCTATATGTGTATACCATATAGCATATCTGCCCAGGTTGTATAGTTACCTATCACAGAATTTTCTGGTGTTTTTAGAGTGTTTAGGGTGATGTGATTCCTCCTATGTTCCCTTGTCTCCCCCGTGTCGAGCCAACTCCCCAGGGAATGGGCGGTGGACCAAACGTGTCTTGCGAGGGATCACGCCTACATGTCCCCCATACAGGAGAGGGAAGGAGAGAGGGGCAACAGGCAGCCCGAACTGCACCCAGATAGGTTCACGTTAGTGCTAGAAACAAAGTAGAAAACGAGGGGTCAATTGGTTCTTCCACATAGTTGGGGATTTCCCTTGCTATGGAGTTGTATGAAATTATTGGATTATGGGTCCATGGGTGTGCAGGAAGGCAGTTGCTGGAAAAGAAAGAAAGACGAGGGGGGGGAGGGGAAAAGGGAGAGAGGGGGAAGGAGGGGAGGAAAAAAAAAAAAAGGAGGGGGGAGGGGGGGAGGGGAAGAGGTGGGAGGAGAGAAAGGGAGAAAGCATGTGAGGAAAAGTGAAGAGAAAAGAAAAGGGGTGAACAATAGAGATGTGAGTGGCCTCTACTACATTCCCTTCTTCGAGCATTAACCCCAATGTAGCAGTATTTTTAAGGCAGACAATTCGTGACATATGTAAACTATCACAAATTCAATCCAAATCGGCCAGTCTCTCAGATGACGAAAACCGGGCCCTTCAGCGCCTCATAAAAAACCCCAAAATTGTAATAAAACCTTCTGACAAAGGGGGCAATGTGGTCGTCATGAACAATGACGACTATGTTTCAATGTGTCTGGACATTTTAAAGAACAAAGAATGGTATAAAGCAATTTCGGCCCTTAATATCAATCAATATAATTCCAGCCTTTACAATATGATTGATCGTGCATTCTATAGAGGGGAAATTACCAAGAACATCTACGAATTTGTTAGGACCCCACATCCCAAGGTAGCTACGTTTTACAGTCTACCCAAGATTCATAAAAATCCTACAAAACCCACAGGCCGCCCCATTGTCTCCGGCAATGGAGCCATATCAGAAAATCTAAGCCGAGTTATAGATGCACACTTGCAACCTCTTGTTCTGTCTTTGCCCTCCTTTGTCAGGGACACAATACAATTTCTACAATTTATCAATGATCTTAGGATATCTGAAAATGCCATTTTGGTAACCATCGATGTTGAGGCGCTGTACAGCAGCATTCCCCATTCTAAGGGTTTGGCTGCTGTACAATGGGCCTTGCAACAACATTCCCAGTATGATCCGGCATTAGTCAGGTTCATTTTGAATGGACTGCACTATATACTGCATCATAATTACTTTTGCTTTGACAACTCCCACTACCTCCAGGTACAGGGTGTGGCTATGGGGACCTGTTGTGCCCCCTCCTACGCCAACCTGTACCTGGGGGAATGGGAGAAGTCTCTCCTGGATGACGAGGACCTTGTCGCGTACACCAGCCATATAACCAAATGGCTGAGGTATATCGACGACGTCTTCGACGTCTGGGAGGGACCTGAGACCAAACTAGTCGAATTCTTTAACAAGATTAATGTCAATGATCGTAACTTGAGATTCAAGATGAGTCATGACCCCCACAGCCTTACCTTCCTAGATGTCTCCATTTCGGTCACTGCGGAAGGACACCTTTCCAGCACTTTGTTCCGTAAGACAACTGCTGGGAACACGGTCCTTCATTCGGATAGTTTTCACCCTATCCCATTGAAGAACTTGATCCCTTACGGACAGTATTTGCGCCTTTGGCGCAACTGCTCGAATGACGTCTTGTTCAAAAAAGAAGCAGAGGGGTTCCAAAATCGACTGTTAGCAAGGGGCTACAGTAGATCATGCCTTAAAAAAGCTTACAATCAAGCTATAGGACATTCTAGATCTCAGCTGCTTTTCAAATTTAAACCCTCCAGAAGTTCTGAATGTAATCTCACCCGGATTATTATGCGCTACTCCCGACAACACCAGGCCATCAAAAAGATTATAGAGCGACATTGGAGCATCCTCACAGATGACCCCAAATTGCGTGAGTTTGTTCAAGAAAAACCTACCATAACTTACAAAAGAGCCATGTCACTACGTGACAAGCTTGTTCGGAGCGAATACACCAACGAAAATAAGAGATTGAAGCACTGTTCCATAGCGGATTCTTTCCCCTGTGGACACTGCTCATACTGTTCACTTATTAAGCAAGATAAAACCTTTATTTTACCCAATGGAAACACATTCACACCTACACAGTTTGTGAATTGTCACACTCGTGGAATAGTATATCTGATGGAATGTGAATGTGGTGCATTCTATGTGGGGAAAACCAGGCAGGAATTCTGGAAGCGCATTTCCCAACATGTCTATAGCATGGAGGTGGGGAACCCGTATCTCCCCATTGGAAGGCATATAATCTTTACACACAATTATAGAGTCCCTAGAATCACCTTTGTGGCCCTTTACAAAATAAAGATTCCTACTAGAGGTGGCGACTGGAACAAGTCTCTGCTGCAGAAAGAGCAGAGATGGATATTCCAGTTACAGGCCACCTCTCCACCGGGTTTAAACGAATCGATTTCGTTTGCCCCTTTTTTGCAGGGGTTTTCATCGGGGAAGACACAATGAATATATGGGAAAGGACTTTACATCTTGCATGTGCCACAATGTTTTTTGGAAACATGAGAAGACATAGCGCCATCAATCATATCTTCTCTCCCATTCCCTCTTTTTGCTTCTCCCTTTTCTTTTGTCCCCATGCTGGCCTAAGTTGAGCTTTTTACAACTTATCTCATCTACCAGCGTTTACAGTTTTGTGCCTATTCCTGCCTGGTTTTCCCTACGTATAATCAATATGTCTACTATCATCCTCTCTATCATTTCTTGAATGTATGAAGCATATCTCTTTACGTATGTTATGGGATTTAATAAAGTAGGTTCCATACTCCGCAATGTTCTATTCTTTAGAAAAATCTAACCTAAAAACAGTTCAGAGTTCTTTATATGTAAAAACATTTAGGTATTATGTAATTTTTCTTTCTTTTATATATTTGTTATTTGATTATGTGATCGCAATAGGACAATGCTACTACAACTGGAGATAATGATATGCAGAGTACAGTGTATAGATTAAGGCTAGCCAGTATTCTATCCTCATTATATAGACCTGTATGTTGTATCCAGCAAACAAGCGACATGGATTGCTTGTGCCACATTGCACTACCATCTGTTTACACAGCATATAACCTATGGCTGTTTGGTTCTGTGTTCCCGGTTGCCTCCCCTTCAGTGCCTGTGCTTCTCCTCTGGGGGGCGGGGGTGCGCCTTACATGTCTTCCTGGCAGGGTGAGAGAGGGGACGCTTGGGCCCTGCGTCTTCTACATGCGCCCACTAGGTGGCAACACCTTGACTTGGGTGCTTCTCACCCTGCCAGCGGCATCCTGGATCCCTTCCAGACGCCGTGCGCGTGACGTAAGCGGCGCCTGCGCAGTTGCGGCGGAAGCGACGGGGATACCAGAGGGCATTAGCTCTTCCGGAACGCCGGGGGGACCACGTCAGAGCGCACAGCTGTGATGCTCTTTCCACCAATGGGGGGGGGGGGGGTAAGCGCTCGTTACACTTGCACCTGATATGAGTTAGTCCATTAGACACTTCCTATATATAACAAATCCCAGGGGAACTTCACTGGATCCTTTTCTACTTTGAGATGTCAGGCAATGCACCCACTGATCGAATAGATTGGTAAGTACACTTGAAACGACCTCTACGTTTCCACTCATCTCTTTAGCAATTTCTCCTTCTCCCCCAACCATTTTTCATTTAGTCTTGATGTTTTAATTTTATTATAACCTTTCAGAACCAGGAACATACCAATCTTTCTATTCCAGTTCGCTTGATTGGGTAATTATTTCCGCCACCACCTTTGC
The DNA here is from genome assembly GCA_037953035.1 of Aquarana catesbeiana. Classification (NCBI taxonomy): domain Eukaryota; kingdom Metazoa; phylum Chordata; class Amphibia; order Anura; family Ranidae; genus Aquarana; species Aquarana catesbeiana. The sequence goes on from JBBHAA010001587.1 coordinate 1,231,009, forward strand.
ACTTTGTCACTGGTTGTATTCTCACTGATTGTTTTGTTTTGGTAGTGGGTTGTGCACTTTTTGTTGTAGGTTTTGTCCCCACTCCCAGTGCCCACACTACCCTTCCCATGACATACACTCACTGTCATTCCCCTGCACATCCCCACATTGCGCACCCCACCCCCGGCACTTCCTCCTCTCCCTTTCCTCCCCTCCTCCCTTTCCTTTTGCCCCCCCCACTCCCTTCCTTCCCATCTCCGTCTCCCCTTCCTCTTCCTCCCCTTTCCCCTTCCTCCCCTCCCTTCTTCACCCCTTTCCCCTTTTCTTTTCCTCTTTTGCCCCCCCTCTCCCCCCCCCCTCTCCTTCATTTCCTTTTTCCCCCTCCTTTCCCATCACCTCCCATCCAGCACAGGCTGGTCTTTTCCCCTTTCCACTTGGTCCATTCACTGGTGGACTGTCGGCACTTTTACCCTATCGCCTTTTTAATATATCTATACGCTGCATGGTCTCCTGGTTGGCAGCAGGGCGTTTGCTAATTGCTCGTTCATTTCTGTCACTCACTCACATCTCTATTGTGCACCCCTTTTCTTTTCTCTTCAATTTTCCTCACATGCTTTCTCCCTTTCTCTTTCTCTCCTCCCCCTCTTCCCCCCCCCCTTTTTTTTTTTCCTCCCCTCCTTCTCCCTCTCTCCCTTCCCCCCCCCCTCGTCTTTCTTTCTTTTCCAGCAACTGTCTTCCTGCACACCCATGGACCCATAATCCAATAATCTCATACAACTCCATTGCAAGGGAAATCCCCAACTATGTGGAAGAACCAATTGACCCCTCGTTTTCTACTTTGTTTCTAGCACTAACGTGAACCTATCTGGGTTCAGTTCGGGCTGCCTGTTGCCCCTCTCTCCTTCCCTCTCCTGTATGGGGGACATGTAGGCGTGATCCCTCGCAAGACACGTTTGGTCCACCGCCCGTTCCCTGGGGAGTTGGCCCGACACGGGGGAGACAAGGGAACATAGGAGGAATCACATTACCCTAAACACTCTAAAAACGCCAGAAAATTCTGTGATAGGTAACTATACAACCTGGGCAGATATGCTATATGGTATACACATATAGGTCTGTTATTGTTTAATCTGATGCTATGTTTGATATATGTTGACCTTTTTCACAGTGGACAACTATCCTCTGAAGAAGACCCAGCAAGGGTCGAAACGCGTCAGGATTCATACATACAACTCCCGTTGTCCCATCTATACTTCATTGTATATTGCCCTTATCTACAGGCATTGTCTGTTGTCAACCTATTTTAAGGATTCAATATTTGAAGAAACTGTGGTTACCTTATAATACATTGTATTTTGCATTGGTTTAAATCATCGGCATAGTCCGTTGTAATTGTATGCTATATCCAGTTCATGTCCTGACTCAAACAGTCAGAATAGATTTAGCGATTTTTAACATGTTATTTTTACTTTTTGTATTAATAAAACTAATTTTTTCAACTATCTATATTTCAGTTCATTGGCTGCTTTAAAGCCCCGATAGGGGGTTTTCGTAGTTTTTTTATGCATTTATGGGGTGTGCAGCCTATCTGTCTACCCTCATGTGAGCGCCCTTTGTTGCTGGTCTTACACTGGGCATTTTGCAGAGATCCCTTTGTTGGTTTAGTGCATCGGCCCTGGTCAGTTCTGCTGAAGAGTCCTCTATATTACAGTCCTGCAAGAAAGCTGTGTATTTTGCAAACAGCCGCTGGTAGCGTTCGTACATGGCAGATAAGCGATCTATAGAGTCTTTTAGTTCAGCTGGTCGATCATTCAAGTGTGACAAAACTGACATGCAGTGTGAAGTTCTGTCCCATGATTTTGACAGATTTTGAAGAACTCATCTCTAGTGGTTTCATAGTTTTCTCCGAGTTTCTGTGTCGGTTTCATTGTAAGTTTGGGTCTTACACTCTGTTTGGCAATATCTGCAGAATCTGCTCCCTGTACATCTGCGGGTTCAGAGGCATGATGAATCTGCGTTGGTTCAGCCACAAAAGGGTGCTTCAGAGTCTTGTGTAAACATTTTTCACGTTTTTGCAAAAAATGGTACTGTCTCTTTAAGAAGACGAACCACAGCTTAGACAGGTGGGGGTAACACAGTTCAATGTAGAGAAACAGTTTTTAACATTCATATGAGGTGCAGTAAGCTTGTGCGACTATGTGCTTTCACAAGATGGCGGATGGCACTGAGCTTGATTGCAGATCAGGCACACACATATGCACAGCAGGCTGTAGGAATTCTATAGATCTTTTGACTATTCTGACTCCGATTGTTGTGAGACCTCTATGCCTGCCCTGTATAAGATATAATCACTGAAGACAATCCTCATCAAATAGTTTGAACTCACCAAATACCAATTTCATCCACAAGATGCTTTTATTCTGAACATCGGGTTACAGCAGATGGCAGCATACAAACAGATGAATAGGTTGTAGTATTTATGTGGTCGAAAGATGATGCTGTCTGTAGCTTACTTATGCAGAATACATGTGCCCATGTTACATGTGGCCTGTTAACCGGTTCCCAACTGGCTCCTGTACTTTTACGTCAGCAGAATGGCACGGCTGCGCAAAGTAACGTACACGTACATTACTTTGAATTTGCCGCCGTGTGCGCGCGCGAACGCCTGCCGCGATCTCCGTGAGTCGGTTTGCGGGTCCCGCGGACTCGATCGCCGCTGGCATACCCACGATTGCCTCACGGAGAGGACGAACCGGGAGATGCCGTTGTAAACAGCATCTCCCCGTTCTGCCTAGTGACAGTGTCACTCGATCTCTGCTCCCTGTCATCTGAGCAGAGATCAGTGATGTCACACACCAGCCCATCCCCCTGACAGTTAGAAATCACTCCCCTAGGACACACTTAACCCCTCCCCGCCCCCTAGTGGTTAACCCCTTCACTGCCAATGTCATTTATACAGGAATCAATGCATTTTTATAGCACTGATTGCTGTATAAATGACAATGGTCCCAAAAATGTGTAAAAAATGTCCGTCATGTCCGCCATAACGTCGCAGTCACAATAAAAATCGCTGATCGCCACCATTACTAGTAAAAAAAAAAAAAAATTATTAATAAAAATGCCATAAAACTATCCCCTATTTTGTAAATGCTATAACTTTTGCGCAAACAAATCAATAAACGCTTATTGCGATTTTTTTTTTACCCAAAATATGTAGAAGAATATGTATCGGCCTAAACTGAGGAAAAAAATGTTTTTTTATATATTTTTTGGGGATAATTATTATAGCAAAATGTAAAAATAATGCGTTTTTTTCAAAATTGTCGCTCTTATTTTGTTTATGGCGCAAAAAATAAAAATCGCAGAGATGATCAAATACCACCAAAAGAAAGCTCTATTTGTGGGAAAAAAAGGACATCAATTTTGTTTCAGAGCCACGTCGCACGACCGCGCAATTGTCAATTAAAGTGCCGCAGTGCCGAATCGCAAAAAACGCTCTGGTCAGGAAGGGGGTAAATCCTTCCGGGGCTGAAGTGGTTAAGCTGTCTCCATTACACAGGAAGTACAAACACAGGAAGAAGGGTGGAGCGTTGCACAGAAAGGAAGTGTGTGATAAATCAAAGAAATAACAAATAGGTGCATTACCAGAAAAGGTCACAAGATGGCAGCATGTAAACTAAACATAAACGTCCATAGAAAATGGTTCAGGGAAACAATATATAAAAATGCTATGCCCCATTGGGGCAGCACAGTCGCAGTGCTGTATCACAAAAAATGGCCTGGTCATTGAGCAGCCAAATCTTCCGGGGCTGAAGTGGTTAATATTTTAAACTTTTTTTTTTAAATAAAAGTCCGCTATGTGATTTTTGTTGGTGACATATTCTCTTTAATGAGACTTAAGGGGTCTAAAAGGCCCCTGATGTCCCACCTACCTTCTAATGCTGTGCAGATCACATTGCATTTGATTCTTCCCCAGCAATACAGGCTGGGAAAGTGACACAGGGACCTGAAAGTATAAATCTTATGGTGCCACTCCAAGCAAGATTAACCACTTGCCGCCCACCCTATTAACAAATGATGGCGGCAAAGTGGTTTGATATTCCTGATTGGACACCATATGACGTGATCAGGAATATCGAGCCGCTGTCTGGTATGGTTATTAAGGGGAACCCCGGCCAAAAGTTAAAAAAAAAAATGGCGTGGGGTCCCCCTCAAAATCTATACCAGACCCTTCTGGTCTGGTATGGATATTAAGGGGAACCCCGCACCAAAATTTAAAAAAAAATGGCATGGGAGTCCCCCTCAAAATCCATACCAGACCCTTCAGGTCTGGTATAGATTTTAAGGGGAACCCCGCGCCAAAATAAAAAAAACCGGCGTGGGGTCCCCCCAAAAATCCATACCAGACCCTTATCGGAGCACGCAACCTGGCAGGCCGCAGGAAAAGAGGGGGGACGAGAGAGCGCCCCCCCCTCCTGAACCGTACCAGGCCACATGCCCTCAACATTGGGAGGGTGCTTTGGGGTCTCATCCCCACAACCCTTGGCTGGTGGTTGTGGGGGTCTGCAGGCGGGGGGATTATCGGAATCTGGAAGCCCCCTTTAACAGGGGGACCCCCAGATCCCGGCCCTCTCCCCTGTGTGAAATGGTAAGGGGGTACAAAAGTACCCCTACCATTTCACAAAAAAACTGTCAAAAAAGTTAACAATGACAAGAGACAGTTTTTGACAATTTCTTTATTTAAATGCTTCTTCTTTCTTCTATCTTCTATCTTCTTTCTTCTTTCTTCTATCTTGCTTCAGTTTCTTCCTCCATCTTCTTCTTCTTCTGGTTCTTCCTCCGGTGTTCTCGTCCGGCATCTTCCTCCGCGGCGTCTTCTTCCCTTCTTCTCCTCGGGCCGCTCCACATCCATGATAGCATGGAGGGAGGCTCCCGCTGTGTGACGCTTCTCTCTTCATCTTTTTCTCTTCATCTTTTTCTCTTCATCTTTTTCTCTTCATCTTCTTGTCTTCATCTTCTTGTCTTCATCTTCTTTTTGGGCCGCTCCGCATCCATGATGGCATGGAGGGAGGCTCTCGCTGTGTGACGCTTCTCCTCTTCTGACGGTTCTTAAATAATGGGGGGGCGGAGCCACCCAGTGACCCCACCCCCCTCTGACAGGGACTTCCCTGTGGCATTCCCCGTGACGTCAGAAGGGGGCGGGGTTACGTAACGGGTGACCCCGCCCCCTCTGACGTCACGGGGAATGCCACAGGGAAGTCCCGTCAAGTCCCCGTACGTCAGAGGGGACTTGACGGCGCCCCCATTATCTAAGAACCGTCAGAAGAGGAGAAGCGTCACACAGCAGGAGCCTCCCTCCATGCCTTCATGGATGCAGAGCGGCCCGAATAGAAGATGAAGACAAGAAAATGAAGAGAAGAAGATAAAGATAGAATCGTCACTCAGCAGGAGCCTCCCTCCATGCCATCATGGATGTGGGCAGCCCGAGGAAAAGGAAGGGAAGAAGACGCCACGGAGGAAGATGCCGGACGAGAACACCGGAAGAAGAACCAGAAGAAGAAGATGGAGGAAGAAACCGAAGGAAGATAGAAGAAAGAAGAAACATTTAAATAATGGAATTGTCAAAAACTGTCTCTTGCCATTTTTAACATTTTTGACAGTTTTTTTGTGAAATGGTAGGGGTACTTTTGTACCCCCTAACCATTTCACACAGGGGGGAGGGCCGGGATCTGGGGGTCCCCTTGTTAAAGGGGGCTTCCAGATTCCGATAAGCCCCCCGCCCGCAGACCCTCACAACCACCGGTCAAGGGTTGTGGGGATGAGGCCCTTGTCCTCATCAACATGGGGACAAGGTGTTTTGGGGGGCTACCCCAAAGCACCCTCCCAATGTTAAGGGCATGTGGCCTGGTACGGTTCAGGAGGGGGGGCGCTTTCTCGTCCCCCCACTCTTTTCCTGCGGCCTGCCAGGTTGCATGCTCGAAAAAGGGTCTTTTGAGGGTGACCCCATGCCATTTTTTTTTTAATTTTGGCGCGGGGTTCCCCTTAAAATCCATACCAGAACTGAAGGGTCTGGTATAGATTTGGAGGGGGACCCCACGCCATTTTTTAAAAAAATTTTGGCTGGGGTTCCCCTTAATATCCATACCAGACCTAAAGGGCCTGGTATGGAATTTAGGGGGACCCCCACGTCATTTTTGTTTTTTAAATTTTGGTTCGGGGTTCCCCTGTGGGGAATTCCCATGCCGTTTTTATCAATGAACTTTTATGTGTATTGTCGGACCGGCAATTCATTAATAGCCGCGAGTAGTTTTAAATTACTTTTTTTCCTTTGAAATGTCATTTTGCTGTCAGACTGTTCTAAACATGGGAAACATGTGCCCCTTTACAGGCATACTATAGACACCCCCCAGGTATGAAATTTAAAGGGATATTACACTTTTATTGTTTCACTTTAAGCATTATTAAAATCACTGCTCCCGAAAAAACGGTGGTTTTTAAAACTTTTTTTTGCATTGATCCATGTCCCCTGAGGCAGGACCCAGGTCCCCAAACACTTTTTATGACAATAACTTGCATATAAGCCTTTAAAATTAGCACTTTTGATTATTCATGTTCGTTTCCCATAGACTTTAACGGTGTTCGCATGTTCGAACACATTTTTTGCCTGTTCGTAAGTTCTGGTGCGAACCGAACTGGCGGATGTTCGGCTCATCCCTACTCCCCAATATGGTCTTTCTTCTTTACTTTAACAATGAGTTAAAATAATATGTATTTGTAGTACATTCCCAAAGATCTATGCTCAGAATATGGTACAAAGTTTTACATATACTAAACTAAAAGAAATTTAATTTTTACTGTAACCTGAGTTATAAAATATTTCCATTATATTCCCAGATATTCAGGAAAAACACAAACAATATCTAATGGAGAAGACTGAGACTCTAGTGGAGCATAGACCCCCAGGAACTACCCTGGAACCACAAAGATTCCTCATCAATGAGCGTTATGTGAACCTGATTGTAGTCTCCACCGATCAGTTCAGGCAGCGGCCCCAGAATGAGATAATACAGACTGGGGTAAAACATGAGAAATGCTTGAAGGAAGCACAAACTGGACTGGAACACATTTCCCCCAGCAAGCTGTTCCGATGGAACCACCAGTCACAATGTGTACCACATGCAGTAATGGTGAGCGGAGTGCCAGGAATAGGGAAGACCACGCTGATTGAGAAGTTTGTCTATGACTGGGTGACCGGAAAACACTACCAGAGATTTGCCTTTGTCTTCATCTTCAGATTCCGGGACCTTAATAGACTGGGAGAGGTCAGCTTGGAGGAGATGATTCTTCATCAATATCCATATCTGGAGAGCAAGATTGGAGATATTTTACAAGATCCAGGGAGACTTCTGTTTATATTTGATAGTTTAGATGAAAGTATTCACCATATAGACTTCAGATTAAGTAAATTGTCTAATCCAAAACAGAGAAGACATTTTGGTGAGATTGTGGTTAGTTTGGTGAGGCAGAGTCTTCTTAAAGGCTGCTCTGTACTGATAACCAGCCGCCCAACCAGACTGGTGTCAGTTGATACCAGTGTCTTCCAGAGAATAGCTGAGATCATGGGATTTCTCCATGAAGGCAGACTGACTTTCTTTAACAATTTCTTTGGAAATGAGGAATTGTCAGAGAAGGCTTTTCATTATGTGCAGGAGAATGACATGCTGTACACTTTCTGTTATATCCCATCATACTGCTGGATCATCTGTACAGTGTTATCAATGTGCTTCAGAGCCCAAACAACAATCACTGCTCAGCTGATGACATCATTACCCAAAACAGTGACACAACTCTTTGTTACCTTTGTCTCTAACATTCTGGGCAATCACAGCCAGAATAAAGATGGTGGTCACACTGCCCGGGAACTTCTGACATCTATTGGGTGGATGGCAGAACATGGAGTCATGAATCACATGATTGTATTTGATGAGCGTCATCTGGAGTCATTCAGTGTGAGAAATGATAATCATGTCTTTTCATCTTTTATGATGGAATCTGGTCAGCCTCCCGATGTGGATTGCACCTTCTTACATCTCACTCTTCAGGAGTTTTTTGCTGCTTTAGTCCATTTTATTAACTATAATCCTGACAGATTACAGGAAACACTTGATGATGCTGAATCTTACAAAGACGGCCGTGCTGAAATATTCCTCCGTTTCCTCTGTGGTCTCTCAGACTCTTCTACTAGATCCATGTTAAAGTCTCATGCGGGAGAATTGTCTACTCAGGCTGCCAGACATGTCATCACCTGGATCCATAAGAAAATTGCAGAGCAAAGACCTGACAAATATACAAGAAGCAAAACAAATTTGAATGTATTCTATTATCTCAATGAAAGCAGAAATAAGGCTCTGGTGTCACAATGTATTGGATTAAACAAAGCTGACATTTCTGGTGTTTTCCTCAACCCTTTGGACTGCTCTGTGCTGTCTTTTATTCTTCAATCGTGCAGAGAGGTAGAAGAAGTAAGTCTAAGTTCATGTATTATTCAGAGTGAGGGATTGAGGAAACTTCTACCGGGTCTACACACCATCAAAAGTTTGAGGTAATTGTCAACTATGACTAATCACATTCCTATGTTAAATTGGAATGATCTTCATTTTCTCTAGATACATTACTAGTTATTGGTCTTTCTCCTTTTTTTGACAAAGCCTAGAGGCCACTTATTTCTTTAAGAATGCCAGTCTTTTACAAGAACAATATCACTGGGTTTCAAATTAGGTTTGATGGTTTCCCATTTGATACCTTATAAGAGTCTCAGGCTTAAGGTGACCTATGTTGTACCTCTCTGGCATGAAAAAGGTTATCTCTACAGGATAATTTGGAGTCTCAGGTATCACACGCATGGGGAATCCATTATAAGGGTATCACTGTGCTTGGAGTTCTCGTGGGACTTTTGGCTGACTTAAATAATATAGCATGGCTACTTTGGTTTGTCTCTTCAATTGCATTTTTCCCTGTCTTTCCTAGGTGAGTCCTACTTATCCTAGAATGTTTATAGACATATTCTGAAAAGAGTTGCAGAGATGTTTGGGTTTTTGGTTCTGCACTGGGTACATTGCTGCATCCACTATATTAACTATCAGGATTTGTAGGGGGTTCTATGGCATCTGCTTCTGCTATGGCAGCTCTTGATTCTTTCTTTATAGCAAGCTTTTCTAGCTTGGCCCCTGAGGGCCCTTTGTTGTGTTTTTCTCTGCCTCTAACCACACTTTCTTTTTTTTAACACATTTACCAGCAACATTTATAAATTGCATCTGGTAGCAAGGTCTTTTAAACACAAACTGACTGTTGGCTTCCTAGTCACACCCACACCACGTATGTCAGGCTCTACAGTCCCTCCTACAGACCTGTGACTGGTATGTCTGGTGTTGGTGAGAGAGAGATCAGTGATCATCACTTCCATACACTCCCAAAGGTACAGCCTCCGCTTAACTATCCCCACATGTATCCCCAGCTCCGATGTCCTTCCTGTGGGCCCGGGACTCATATGTTGAGTTTCTGATTACAGTGGAAGGAAATCAGCGATCATCACACCCTTAGAGGTACCACTCTCCCACTACCTTTGTCATCTATCCTGGGTTCTCCTTCCCTCCTGCGAGCTTTCAATCCCTGGCAGTGCTGCCTGTGGAAGCAGCTGATCGTACACAATCTGCTTAATCAGCTTCACTTGGGTCCAGAGGTGACATTAGAGGTCTACAAGACCCTTGATTCCTCCTTTAAAGAGGACATGGCATCTTTATTACTACTGTGCTATCACATAGTAAGCTATTAACTCTCTATGTGATAGCAATAAGAAGGAAGAATATTGCCCCATTTTTGTTGTCAGTGGGAGGTTTAGTACTCTATCATTGATATCATTAGGAGGAATAGTGCCCCATCATTGGTGTCAGTGGAAGGAATAGTGTCACATCATTGGTGTCAGTGGGAGGAATAGTGCCCCATTGTTGGTATCTGTGGAGGAATAGTGCCTCATTATTAGTATCAGTGGGAGGAATAGAACCCCATTTTTGGTGTCAGTAAGAGGAATAGTGCTCCTTCATTGGTGTCAGTGGGAAGAATATTGCCATATCATTAATGTCAGCAGAAGGATAGTGCCCAGCCGCTGGTGTCCGAGGGAGGAATAGTGCCCTACTGTTGGAATCGATGACAGGAATTATGCCTTGTTGTTGGTGTCAGTGGGAGGAATAGTGTCCCATGGGCCAGATAAAAGCAAGCAGAGGGCCACATCCGGCCCCTGGGCTGCAGTTTGGAGACCACTGGTTTAGAGGAAGAGAAGACTTTGGGGTTGATTTACTAAAGGCAAATAGACTTAACTCTGCAAGTGCAGTTACACTCTTTTTTCCTAGTATAGAAAAGAGGGGGAAGGGGAATGGGGGAATAGTGGGACTTTATATGAAGCACAACACCAGAACCAAATTAATCAATTAGATACTATTTAATGGTGCACATGGATGCATGTGGCACAGTAAATAACATGTGATAAATAACATAATAAATACATATAAATGAATACACACACATAAGTGTTTCTACATAGTACATAATATATATTAAAATGTATTAACTTTAGCTCAAACCTGCATATAGACATGATTGATTGCACACATGATAATATAAAATTTATTCAAATTTATTCAAGGTAGTCTGATAGTAGACGCATGGTAGCTGTGACAATACATCGATAAAAAGCTCTACACACGTTTTGTGGATAAATTCCACTCAGGAGCAAATCCGATATAGCTTTGTACCATTGCTGACAGCTAAAGTGAAAACAAAACAGTTGCGGTAGGTGTCTGTAATTGGTATCAGCGAGTACTAAAAAAAAAAGTATTGTTACTTGTACTCGTATCGGTGCATCCCTATTGTGCACCATTAAATAGTATCTACTAATGATTCATTTGGTTCTGGTGTTGTGCTTCATATAAAGTCCCATCATTCCCCCATTCCCCTTCCCCCTGTTTTTTCTATATGATTCAGGGATGGAGACATACGAACTCTGTACCAGTCGTCTCATATAAAGTCCCAACAATTTTATCTAATGAACGCTTTTTTTATAGTAAATGTGGTAAAGCTTCATTTAATTAAATTCATTAATTCAATTAAAAATAGCATTTTTGCTTGCACATGATTGGATGATGGAAATCTGCAGAGCCCTGGGGTACGACACCACCCTGGCTGAGAAACACTGCTCTCACTTATGTCTTATGGACTTTCTAGCTTGTCTTTCCCATGCTTTTGAGATAATTACATCTGGGCACAATTAGCTGTTCAAGAGGCCTGTTCATACTTACATTCAAGCCAAAGAATTTTGGAGGGGTGGAGGAAGTTTTCCTAGGCCCAAACTATATGCAATTTTATTATTCAAATATTAAACCAAATCATATACAGTATTTGGATTAAAGAATTTGTCATCAGCAGAGATAAATAGAATATCAGACAAAAATCATCCCGTCCAATCACTAGCAATGATGATTCCGGCCTCACACTGTCTGCTGATACCATTCATGCTCCATAAACAAGGAGATTGTAGCACAATACGAGTCATGTCAGTGGTATTCTGTGGTTATCCTGTGTATGGAGATATCACCGTCTCTACACATGGATGACAATATTGGGGGGTCTACTCCATTATAACAGTTTTCTTATAAAATTCTATTTCCTGGAGTTTTATAAAGTGATCTAATATAAATGATTCCAATAAAGAGAAATTAGTTCCATTCATGTAGAAAATAGTTACATTCATTCCTGGGGGAGAAATTAATTTTCTTCTGGTAACATTCTTCTCTTCTTCTCTTCAGATTGGATAATAATCACCTGACAGACAGTTCCTGCACCCACCTGGCATCTGGAATAAGAAATAACCAGACACTGAGGACACTGATCCTATCACATAACCATCTGGAGGGTCCTCATTTCAGTGATCTGATGGGAGCTCTGACAACAAGCCGGATAGAGGAATTACAGTGAGTATCAATCAGTGAGAGATCAATAGATCAACCAGCCTGCCTGTAGAAGGATACAAATTTAGCCAATTCCTGCTGAACCAGATGAATTTAAATCTGTCTATGGCAGTGGCGTCGGGAGGGGGGTTTGACGTGGGCTGGAACCCAAGTGTGACATGCCCTGGGTCTCGATATTGCTAAATTCATTATTAGCCCTGAGCCGTTTACACAGGCAGCAGGGAATGATCTCCCACTTATCCAGCACGGCCAAGTGAAGTACCAAAAGTCCCGTCTCTGGGACTCGGCTCCTATGATGGACATCTCACTGGTTCAATGCCGAGACCGCGGGACGTGTGACGTCCATCATAGATGCTGCCGGGTCCAGGAGGAGGTGGGAATGACACTGCAGCCCCGCTGGGCACTGGGAGATCCCTGCTCACTCTGTGTAAATTAGCAGGCAGCGGAGCAGCTCTCCTATCCTGCCTCTCTCTGCCTGGTGCATGTAGAGGAGCAGCTCTCCTATCCTGGCTCTCTCTCCCTGGTTTGTGCAGCGGAGCGGCTCTCCTATCCTGGCTCTCTCTCCCAGGTGCGTGCAGCAGAGTGGCTCTCCTATCCTGGCTCTCTCTCCCTGGTGGGTGCAGCATGCTGTCTCAAAGTGGTCATGGATGACACGGGTAAGGCTGAGCTGCAGGAGTGTCAAGAGGTCACTTGTCGCATGGGGGGTTAGTGTATGTGTCGGGGGGGTCAATGAATGTGTCAGGGGGTCAATGTAGGTGTCAGGGGGGCAGTGTATGTGTCGTGGGGGTCAGTGTAGGTGTCAGGTGGGATCAGTGTAGGTGTCAGGGGGGTCAGTGTAGGTGGCAGGGGGGTCAGTGTATGTATCAGGGGGTCAGTGTAGGTGTCAGGTAGATCAGTTTAGTGGTCAGCCTGGATGGGCACTGGTGAGCCAGGCAGCAACCATCAAGAGAGCCTAACCCCCCCAAGCAGTCAATCCCCCCCCCACTGCCACTGCTGGGCTTGGACTTCAGGCTGAAGCACCTGGTCTTTTTCCCACCTAGCAATGCCCCTGGTCTATGGTCAGCTTAAGGATCTAGGAAATGTGTCCTACTACCTAAGTATTCAAATATAGAATGAGGAAGGTGGACATTTCCGGCTAAACCAAAGTTATAAAGAGCTCTTACAGTTCTCAATTTAAAGAAACATCCCACACTCCGCTTGAGTGCTTTTGTCATATACCGCTTCCTTCCAGTCTGAATATAGATATAAGATCTTCCAACCGCTTGCAACCACAAACTAGGCAGTACTTGTTTTGGCTGCTGAACATGAACTGTTTATTGAAACACAGATACACAGGTAACACTCAGGACAATCCCCCCTTCCTTTGCATTCAGGGCGGGGTAGACTGTCCAATCAGCAGGGAGAGCTGTTGGAGGAATTCCCCCCTCCCTCTTCATAGCAAACACACATACTCCTCCCATGGTAATGGCTTTCTTCTGGTGACTCGACCATCCCATCTTTCTTCAAGTGCCTCCTTATTGTGCATCTTGAAACAGCCACACCACATGTTTTTAGAGAGGCCTGTATGTCTCCTGAAGTTATTTGTGGGTTTTTCTTTGCATCCCAAACAACTTTCCTAGCAGTTGTGGCTGAAATTTTAGTTGGTCTACTTGACCATGGTTTGGTTTCAACAGAACCCCTCATTTTCCACTTCTTGATTAGAGTTTGAACACTGCTGATTGGCATTCTCAATTCCTTGGATATCTTTTTATATCCCTGAAAAGAAAAGGGATTGTCCCCCCGTAAGGGGTTTTCTAGGCAGCAAAAGGTTGAAAAAATACTACATGAAGTATAATTAATTAAGGTTTTATTTAAACATAGTATCAAAAATTTGACAGAATCGGCCAAAACATGAGCTGTAGTACAAAAGATAAAAACAACAACATCACTAATGTAGCTGTATACAACGATACACAGTGCTCAAACACTGAAGTAGAGATGATATGCAAATTCTGACGCATTTCAACCCCACCGGGTCTTCTTCAGAGGATTTTGTAAGCTGTAGGAATGTTTACATGTATTGGAATTCATAATTATAATCAAGGAGTAAAAAGAATAATAGACATTTTTATATAGTTACCAATCACATTGTGTTGTGCGATGTCTCAAGGGCCTCTAAAGGGAGACCTCCTTACTTGATCCAAGATTCCCCGGTCGGCCGGTGCATCCATAAAGGGGGAGACCAAATGCTCATACGTGTCCTGCGAGGAGTCGGGTAGACAGCACCTGCATTTGGGGCATCAAATGACAATGCTATGGGTGTATTTTGTTTAACACTAGTCAAGCAGAAAGAAAATTCCCCTAATGGTGGACTTTAAAGGCACATGTGGAAAAATATAAGGAAGATATATAGTATATAAACAATAATTTATTCATTTCAAAAACATCATAAAAGCATCAATAAACAATATAACAAACATTGGAAGGAATGCGATTCATACACTTGTACATATATGGGATATTGATACCAATGTACTTGCAACTGACGCGTTTCAGAGTTGTTTAGCCTCCTTCTTCAGGGGTGGATGTAAGTTTAACAGAGGTTTCTAAATTAGAGACAATGTATTGACAGAAAAGTAATAAATATGTGTACATATCAAACCATAAGGACATAAGTGCATGCTGTACTTTTCATTCTATTTCCACTTACATTGGCACTGTGTAAGCTGACTTCGCATTCCAGAACAGTTTAAAAACAAAGGCGCTGACACTGTCTGCCTATCCAGCGTATTCCCGATTGTGATAGGTAAGAGTTGATTAACGTATCCAAGATGTTAATACTTCATGCATAGCAAATGAAGATTTAACTAGGTATAGATATATGTAGATGATTTAGTTCCTCAAAAATTAGAGGAAAGGCCCAAAGATGTGGTTCATAGAGAAATTTTAGACCTGAAATTCCACTGAGGCCGAATGCGGGTCCTGTAGAATGTAGAAATATAAAGGTATATAATGGCCAATCATTGATCAAAACTTCAAATGAGTGTAATTAAATACGGGAAAAATCCTTTAATAGTAAAGGTACAACATACCTGATAGAACTACTGTGGAGGATTCAAAAGGGACATGTAGAGGGTGACTGATGTAGGTTGGATGTATCTTGGATGGCTAAAAGTAATAATGAAAGGGGGGAAGGAGATATGGGAATACCATTAAGTAGATGTATGGTCTATTCAACTGGATATTATTGACAGTTTGAGATATAAATATATCAATATATTTAAAGGGTTTATAAAATCCGGATACATCTAGATTATCATTGGTTAAGTGGTAATGATTAAATGGTATTTAAATCAATAGAGAGATAGATAAATGGTATATAGTGTGATTGGCCAAAAAGGTCAGTGATCACAGCAATAGCAAATCCAAAAGCTAAAATGGGGGGGAAAGGGTGAGAACCAAAATTCAGCCATATAGTAATGCCTTCTGGCTAAAAAGGTGAAAATGCAGAGAGTAATACAGCATTAAGATTGAGGTGTATTGAGTAAGACATAGGTTATATACTGGAGTGTCACTTACTTTGTATACAAGATAGCTGGACATCAGCTCAGACCGACAGCGTCCTGCACACTGCAGCGGACGCTCGGTGTGAGCAGTGTCCAGATATAAAAAGCCCTCCTCGCCAATCAGCTGTTGGTGTAATAGCCAACAGCTGATTGTCAATGGCAGAGGAGGGGCGGACACGCTGTGAATGGCCCCCCGGGTGGAGCGAGCGCCGCCAGGCCCCCCCCGCGCATGCGCAAGCATCCGCGATAAAGCGTGGCCACGCCTACTCCACCCGCCGACACGTCCAGCTTCCCCGGCGGACTGCGCATGCCCGCCGGGGTCGCAAGATGGAGGACAGTGTAAACAACACTGTAGCCTCACACAGCGCCGCCATTTTCTTTCTGCTTGACTGTTTAACTATAGGATGTGGCACAAATTTGCAGTCAATTGCCGACCTACAATCTCTGTTTTGTTTAACACTAGTAGGGATATAATATATACTTCCAATATTAACCACTTGCCGCCCACCATATAGCAGAATGACGGCGGCAAAGTGGTTTAAAAATCCTGACTGGACGTCATGTGACGTCCGCAGGATATTGAGCCGCTGCACGCCCCCGGGGGCGCGCATCGCGGCGATCGTTGTTGCGGGGTGTCAGTCTGACACCCCGCAGCACCGATCTAGGTAAAGAGTCTGACGGAGACTCTTTACCACGTGATCAGCCGTGTCCAATCACGGCTGATCACGATGTAAATAGGAAGAGCCAGTGATCGGCTTTTCCTCACTCGCGTCTGACAGAGGAGAGCCGATCGGCTGCTCTCCTGACAGGAGGGGTCTGTGCTGAATGTTTATCAGCACAGCCCCCCCTCGGATCCTACCCAGGACCACCAGGGAAGCCGCCCAGGACCACCAGGGAAGCGATCCACACTGGACCACCAGGTATGCCCCTAGACCACCAGGGAAATGCCACTGTGTGCCCAGGCAGCTGCCAATCTGTGCCCAGGCAGCTGCCAGTCAGTGCCCACTTCAATGCCTACCACTGCCAGTGCCACCAGGGATGCCCATCAGTGCCTAATAACAGTGCCGCGTATCAGTGCCCATCAGTGCCACATATCAGTGCCCATCAGTGCCGCCTATCAGTGCCCATCAGTGCCCAGCAGTGCTGCCTATCAGTGCCCATCAGTGCCACATATCAGTGCCCATCAGCGCCACCCTATCAGTGCCCAGCAGTGCCGCCTTTCATTGCCCATCAGTGTCACCTATCAGTGCCCATCAGTGCCACCCAGTGCCACCCATCAGTGCCCATCAGTGCCGCCTATCAGTGCCCATCAGTGCTGCATATCAGTGCCACCCATCAGTGCCGCCTACCAGTGCCCATCAGTGCCGCATATCAGTGCCCATCGTTAGTGCTCGTCAGTGCCCGCTCATTGGTGCCACCTCATCGGTGCCGCCGTATCAGTGCCTGTCAGTGCCGCCTTATCAGTGCCCATTAGTGAAAGAGAAAACTTACTTATTTACAATTTTTTTTAACAGAAACAAAAGCAAAACTTTTATTTTTTTCAAAATTTTCAGTCTTTATTTATTTGTTTAGCAAAAAATAAAAACCACAGAGGTGATCAAATACCACCAAAAAGATCTATTTGTGGGAACAAAATGATAAAAATTTAGTTTGGGTACAGTGTAGCATGACCGCGCTATTGTCATTCAAACTGCGACAGCACTGAAAGCTGAAAATTGGTCTGGGCAGGAAGGTGTCTAAGTGCCCTGTATTGAAGTGGTTAAATATTGGGAATGGTGAATGGACAGCTAAAGGATGGACGACTAAAAAAACATACACACACACATATATATATAATATATATAGACAGACAGACAGACAGACAGATAGATACATATATTTTCCTCAATCCTGCAGCATATGGTTATAGAAAGTGGATGCATCAATGTGCAAATAAGAAAACAAGGACTAAAATATATCTAAAAAATATATGTAAGGTGGTTGTATTATCAAAAATCACTAGTGTGATGGAATGAAAGAAAAAAGAGGGCATAAAAGGGAGAATTAAAATTAATATTTATAAAGACGGAAGGAAGGAGGGACATGGTGTGGAATGAATGTGAGGAAAGGAAGGGGAGGCAAAAAAGGGGGAGAGAGAAAAGGGGAAAGGGGGAGAGGGAAGACAAGGGAGGAAGGAAGGAGGGGGAGAGGAAAAATGGGGAACGGAACGGAGGGAAGGGAAAAGGGATAGAAGAGCTAAGAAAGTTGGCCAAGAAGAAATGTAGGAACAATGGAATTATGAAAAAACAGTGAAAAAGTGAAGAGTGTATGTTGTGAAAGTTGAGAGTTAAGACTATGTGTATATGGGAGTGCCATGGGAGTGAAATAAATGTGAGAAGGCAGGACAAAACCAAGCAACAATTATAGTGAACACAAAACCAAACAGGGAAAAGGGGAGGTGGTGTGAGTGATGGGATGTGTGTGTTAGTGCAAGCAAGAATGGGATTTTACCTTGTGTGTTCAAAGGGAAATTGTTCCAGCAATAGGAGAAAAATATCACACTGTAGATATTCCAACTGATTATGTGAGCGGTATGGGCAAATCTACAAAATCAAGAAATATATCAACAAATGAATTAAATCGTATATGATGATGAGATATGAGGGGGCACCCATAGCGCAGAACATGCACCATGGGCTCCAACCCGTAAGAATGTGAGGGTATTTTTACCTGTCCTCAGACTGCACGCAGATCTGTGGCTGTCCTGATGGAATGTTAGGGATCGAGGCAAGATCCCCAGTGTGTTCTATCACCATATATATAAGGAAACTCACCATTGGTTGATTACCCTAACAGTATGCAGGTGCTAGAAGTCCGCCCCCGTCTTCCCCTCCCTGGCAATGATAGTGACGCGTGGCAGCACTCCACATGTGGCTCCCCCGGCGTTCCAGAAGATGGAGGTCCCAGGCCACGCTGTCACTTCCGCCGCAATTGCGTGACATCACGTGCGAAGGTTCGCGCGTGCGCGGTCATAGACATGGCGTTTGGAAGTGATCCGGAACGCCACTGGCAGGAGATAGCTACACCCAGGGTGGTCCCGCCACCTAGTGGGTGTATAGGGAAGCACAGGGCCCTTGTGCCTCCCTACCCTGTCAGGAAGACATGCTGTGGCAAAGGTTCCACACC
Source organism: Aquarana catesbeiana (assembly GCA_037953035.1). Classification (NCBI taxonomy): domain Eukaryota; kingdom Metazoa; phylum Chordata; class Amphibia; order Anura; family Ranidae; genus Aquarana; species Aquarana catesbeiana. Next base: position 1,249,718 of record JBBHAA010001587.1, read on the forward strand.
AAATTAGCCAGCGGACCGGAGGTCAAGGGTCAAGCCTAGCAGGGGAAAAAAAGAGGAAAGAAAACAACAACCAAGAATACATAAAAACATCAATACCGCTACACTGTACATTGATACCTAATGCATAAATATTATCAATTACAATGATTCATGAGTATAGTTCTAATAGAAAAAAGTATTTTGGGAAAAAGTCTTTCAAAACTGTGAGCTGTTAAGGTGCAACTGGGCATCCACACATTACCTTCACCAGGGATAATTGGATGTATATCAATGCTGGTGTTCAGAATAGCTTGATAATGTAAAATACGAACATATGCAACATTTGTATTATGTCATCCCGATTATCTACTTAGAGAGAAATATAGAGACATCCAAACAGATGACAAAAATAATTTTTTTTTATAAAAGGAATGTCTTATAAAAAGAATATTTTATAAAAAGCAGACAGGAGCATAAGAAAAACCAGAAAAGCAAAAAGTAAAACATTAATTACGATGGCAGATATAAAAATAGGAATAGGCGATAATCACCAGCCCTAAAGATGTAAAAGTATAAATGCTATTTTCAATGCGTTTTGCCTGAGGAAAATCCTCTTAAGAAAGGGGCGAACAAAATAGATTCATTGATGCCAGGAGGTGACATGGCCAGTAACTGGAAGATCCATTTCTGTTCTTTTTGTAACAGGACCTTGTTCCAGTCGCCTCCTCTGTCTGGTATATGCATTCTGTAGAGTGCTGTAAAAGTTACTTTGGGTACTGTGTAGCCATGTGCAGAAATGGCATGTCTCCCAACAGGGAGGTATCAATTGCCTATTTGCATGCTATACATATTAGATATATGTCTCCAAAACTCTTGGTTTTGCCTATGTAATAGGCACCACACTCGCACTCCATGAGGTATACCACCCCGCGGGTCTGGCAATTAACGAAGTGTGAGGGCTTAAAGATTTCTCCATTAGGAAGACAGAGTCTTTTCTTTCCTTATTAGTGGGCAGTGCAAGCAGTGCCCACATGGGGAAAGAGCCGGCAATAAAGCAATGTTTTGACATTACCCGGGGTGTGCAGCTTTTTTCTTCTCTCCTTTAAGTGTCTTCCCTTTCTACAATCTTTTTATATCCCTTTCCTGTTTTATACAGTTCAACTACCTTTTCCCGCAGATCCTTTGACTATTTTTTTGCTTTCCCTCATGACTCAGAATCCAGAAACGTCAGTGCAGCACTGGATGATAGATGCAAGGGTCTGTCAGGAGTCCAGAAACTCATTGACCTTTTATACACACACACTAATTACAAGCAAACAGATCACAGGTGAGGGTGGTTACTTTTAATAGCCATTCAAACCCCTTTGTGTCAACTTGTGTGCATTTTATCAGGCCAAAATCACCAGGGTATGTACACTTTTGATCAGGGTCATTTTGGTAGTTTCTGTTGTGATTATGATTTAAAAAGAGTAAACACAGTTGATTGATAATAAATGGCTTCAGCCAAACACTAACCCTGAGTTAAAGAAAAGTTTTTGTGCTATCATTCATATTCTCTGAAAATGGCCAAGAAATCATAAATTATGCCAGGGTATGTAAACTTATGAGCACAACTGTGTGTGTGTGTGTATATATATATATATATATATATATATATATATATATAATATAACATTCGAGTGTGGTTGTACGGCGAGTCCGAATCTGTATTTGAAAGTAACTCCAGCATGGTTTCTCTATACGTTATAGACCAGTGGTTAATGTTTCTTACTCTGATTGTTCAAAGGTTTTCAGTGGTGTACCACAAGGTTCAGTGTTGGGACCCTTACTCTTTAATATTTTTATAAAATGATATTGGGTCTGTGATTAAAAGTACCATTTCAGTCTTTGCGGATGACACCAAGCTATGCAGTGGAATAATGTCCTTACAGGATATCTCCAACTTTCAAGCCGACCTCAATGCACTGTTTAATTGGGGGACTATGTGGCAGATGAGGTTTAATGTAGATAAATGTAAATTTATGCACTTGGGGGCTAAGAATATGCATGCATCATACATACTTGGGGGAGTACAAATGGGGGAATCCATAGTGGAGAAGAATTTGGGGGTTTTGGTAGATCATAAGCTTAATAATAGCATGCAATGCCAAGCTGCGGTATCCAAAGTGAGCAAAATCCTTTCTTGTATTAAGAGAGGTATAGACTCCAGAGAAAGATATATCATTTTTCCCCTGTCCAAATCATTAGTAAGATCTCATCTGAAATATGAAGTTCAATTTTGTGCACCAGATCACAAAAAGGATATTGGGGAACTAGAGAAAGTGAGAGAACCGCAACCAAACTGATAAGAGGCATGGAGGAGCTCAGCTATGAGGAAATATTGGAGGAACTGAATTTATTCGCTCTTGAAAAGCGGAGATTAAGGGGGGATATGATCACCGTGTAAAAATACATAAGTAGTCCATATAGTGAACTTGTTGTTGAGTTATTCCCTTTAAGATCATCATAGAGGACAAGGGGGCACTCTTTACATCTAGAGGAAAAGAGATTTCATCTCCAAATACGGAAAGGTTTCTTCACAGTAAGAGCTGTGAAAATGTGGAATAGACTCCCTCCAGAGGTGGTTCTGTCCAGCTTAGTAGATTGCTTTAAGAAATGCCTGGATTCTTTCCTAAATGTACCTAACATAACTGGGTACTAACATTTATAGGTAAAGTTGATCCAAGGAATGTCCGATTGCCTCTTGGGGGATGAGGAAGGAATATTTTTCCCTGCTGTAGCAAATTAGATCATGCTTTGCTGGAGTTTTTCACCTTCCTCTGGATCAACTGTGGGTATAGGATTGTGTATATGGGATTGTATGATTGATATAGATATATATATATGTATATTTATGGTTGAACTCATTTAGGGGTATTGAATTAAGATTCACGGAGGTCCGATCACTAAAAATTTCTTCCAGTGGAGGTCTGAATCGCATGTTTGATTCCTACTGGCACCTTGAAGCATCGGGCAAACGCTGCACATTTTTTTGACCGCTAAACTAGCTTGGTGGAGCGCAATTTAAAGAAATAAAGGGTCAGGGACTTCTTTTTCTGCGTTTCTGCATGTAAAACATCCTACACGCAGAACACAGGTAGCAGTGATATAAACCTAGCCTCAGATCCTTCACATGAGAACAGTTTTCTCAGCCCCCCCTGCACATCACAATCCCCCTCTACATTGCAGCCCCTTCACATCACCCCCTTTACAGCAGTGTCTTCAATCCCCTCACATCACTCCCCCATTAATATCACTTCCCCATCATATCCCTGTTCTCTGCCCCTTTTATATCAGCCCCTCCTCCTTCACATTACTGTCCTCAGCCCAGCTTCATATCACCCCCCCCCCCCCACATCGCTGTCGTCTCACTCCGCCTCCACTTTGTATCATCCCCTCCCCCTTCACATTCCTGTCCTCACCCCCCTTTACATTCTTACTTCATTCCCCTTTATATCACCTCCCTCCTCCTTCACATTTGGTGCCCCCCCCCTTACATTCCTATCCTCATTCCCCCTTCACAATTATTTCCTCACCCTTTACATTCCTGTCCTCAGCTCCCCTTCACATTCCTGTCCTCACCCCCTTTACATTCCTGTTCTCGCCCCCCTTTACATTCATGTCCTCAGCCCCCCCTCTTTAAAATCCCCCCCTCCTCCAGATTCCTGCCTCAGCCCCCCTTCACATCATCCCTGGCTTCCCACACATCCTTCACAGTAGTGACAGCTCTCTTTGATGTCCTACCTACACCGGGCGAAAGGCAGGAGGCACATTTATAGCTGACATCAGATGCAGGACAACTCCAACTGAACGGCGGGGGGCAGGTGGCAGTAGGCTGACGTCGGTGGTGGGAAAGCTACACATGGACCCCAGGAGGCAGGAGGGGAACATCGGCAGCAGGACAGCTCTGCATAGACCCTGGGAGGCAGGTGGGGGTCATCAGTGGCAGGACAGCTCCAGGAGGAGGGCGGGAGCTGCACAACTTTTCCTGGTAACTAGCTTGTGAATGGTTGCTAGCCACCAATCACCTGCTAGTTAACTTGGCAGCTACCACTGTCCATCCGGAGCTGTACTGCCTCCGATATCATTCTCCTGCCATCCATGCAGAGCTGTCCTGCCACCGATAACAACTCGATAAGGATGACAGCAGTGAGGGCAGCTGTTCAGGCTCCTAAATGGCGGGACTGCGGCCGTGCCAGATGAAACAGTGAGTGAGGGCCAGTCACGGAGTGAGGTCCACCCATTTAGTGATATCTGAACTAGATGGACTCGTTTTTTCAACCTGACTAACTATGTAACCCCTCCTCCCATCAGCTGATCTGGGAACGTTGTTTCTGCTGACATTAGTGTAACTAGACACTTAGAGATTCTCAAAATAAAGATAGTGAGTCCCATCTTTCACGGATACAAAGTTAAAATGGAATTTACAAGTTACATGATGGTGTCTTTTGTGTAGTTACAAAACAAATCTAAAGGTTTTAAATATTGTCAAAACAACTACAAGAACTATTTTTTTTTGTTTGTTTTTTTAACCACTTCAATACCGGGCACTTTCGGCCATTCCTGCCCAGGACAATTTTCAGCTTTCAGCGCTGTCACATTTTGAATGACAATTGCGCGGACATGCTACACTGTACCCAAACTAAATTTTTATAATTTTCTTCCCACAAATAGAGCTTTCTTTTGGTGGTATTTGATCACCTCTGGGTTTTATTTTTTGCTAAATAAACTAAAAAAGACCAACATTTTTGAAAAAAAAAAAAGTTTTTCTTAGTTTCTGTCATAAAATGTAGTTTTCCCCTTCACTGACGAGCACTGATGAGGCGGCACTGATGGGCACTGATGTGTTGGTACTGATAAAGTGACACTGATGGGCACTGATAGGGAGGCACTGATATGTAAAATTGATGGGCACTGATAGGCAGCACTGATATGCAGCACTGATGGGCACCAATAGGCGGCACTGATATGCAGCACTGATGGGCACTGATAGGCAGCACTGATGGGCACTGACAGGCGGCACTGATGGGCACTGACAGACGGCACTAATAGGCGGTACTGAATGGCACTGACAAGTGGCACTGATGGGCAGCACTGATGATGAGGTACTGATAGATTACCGACAGGTGTTACTGCTGGGCACTGATTGGCCCTGTGGTGGCTCTGATTGGGACTGTGGTGGGCTCTGATTGGCAGTGTGGTGGGCTCTGATTGGCACTGTGATTGGCACTGGGCAACTTTATTATTGTGTTTATTGCTGGGCACTGATTGGCAGGTGATTGGCACAACTGAGGGGGCTGTGCTGATAATCAATGTGCTGATTATCAATACAGACCCCCCCACCTCTGACAGGGAGAGCCACCGATTGGCTCTCCCTGTCAGCACGAACTGAGGAATGCCGTTTACTGGCACTTCCTGGTTCACGCGATGATCAGCTGTGATTGGTCACAGCTAATCACATGGTAAGAAGCCTCTGACAGAGGCTTCTTATCATGATCAGAGGTGCGGTGTGTCAGACTGACACGCCGCACTCGCGATCGCCGCGCTGCGCGCCCCCACGGCACGCGCCGGCATGTTATCCTGCTGGACGTCATATGACGCCCAGTCAGGATAACAGAACCACTTCCCGACCGTCATTCTGCATTCGGAGGGCTCCACAGTGCAGTGCTAGTCGAATCTCCTGTGAACAACAAAAGTAAACTGTGAAATGACAGCACATAAAAAAGTGCACAGAGGGTACAGAAATGGGCAAACCTCTGAAGAGGAAGGGTAACTCTGAACCCCCTGGGGTGCAAGGCTCCTGACCAGAGCAAGGTACCGATTGGTCTACCTAAGCCAAAGCCAGGGTGACCCTGCGTCTTAGGCACAGCCAAAGCTGGTCCATCAAGTGCTTGGTGAGGGGCTCTCCTGAAGGGAGTCCCCTCTGGTTGGGGAGAGGTAAAAGACCTGAAGGCCACAGAACCTCTCCCCAACATCAGTACAGCCCTGATTACTGCTAGTAATCACTAACATGGCATGACATGGAGTCATGTCAGTGATATTCTGTGCTCATCCTGCGTATGGAGATATCACTGTCTCTACACATGGAGGACAATATTGGGGTGGTCTACTCTATTATAAAAAATGTTCTTATAAAATTCTATTTACTGGAGTTTTATAAAGTGATCTAATATACATAATTATATAATAAAGAGAAATGAGCTCCATTCATGTAGAGAATAGTTACATTCATTCCTGGGGGAGAAATTATTTTTCTTTTTCTAACATTCTTCTCTTCTTCTACAGATTGGATGATAATCACCTGACAGACAGTTCATGCACCCACCTGGCATCTGGAATAAGAAATAACCAGATACTGAGGACACTGAACCTATCTAAGAACAATCTGGAGGGTCCCCAATTCGGGGATCTGATGGAAGCTCTGACAACAAGCTGGATAGAGAAATTAGAGTGAGTATAACAGGACTATAATATTCTGGGACAGTGTACATTTAAAGCATTGCGTGGTAAGGCTGTGTATGTGCAGGATCTTAAAATTGATCATTCTGAAATTAGGAAGCTGGAGGCCACTGGCTTTCTAACAACCAGCCTGAGCTGTCACATTTAGCAACAGTAGCAGTAATCCCATTTCTAAATGAGTTGTTTCCTGCTGTAGCCGGCCATTTGGGTCTGTGAGTAAACATGTGCATTTTGTTACGATTCATGTTTTAGTTGTCAGCATTACAACAATACAAGGAATGCAAGCTAAGAAGTGTAAGAGCGCAATCAGGGCTGCTAAAATAGACCATGAAAGACACATAGCAGAGAAAAGTAAAAAAAAATCCCAAGAAATGTTTTAAATACTTTAACAGTAAGAAAGTGAGGCCAGAGCATATTGGCCCCATAAAGGATGATGAAAGGAATTTGGATGGGATAAACAGCTCAATCTCAATATTTGCGGATGATACAAAGCTAAGCAGCTAATAACTATGCAGCAAGATGTTGGAACCTTTCAAGATGACCTAAATACAATAATGAGGTGGGCAACCATGGAAAATGAGGTTTAAATGTTGAAAAATGAAAATTAATGAATTTGGGTGCTTGAAAAATACAAATGCAAATTACACGCTAGGGGGTGAACCTCTAGAGGAATCCAGGATGGAAAAAGATCTGGGCGTCCTAGTAGATGACAGGCTCAGCAATGGCATGCAATGCCAAGCTGCTGCAAGCAAAGCCAACAGAATATTAGCATATATACATACATACATACATCAAAAACTGGATTTATTCCAGAGATAAAATGGTAATTCTCCCACTCTACAAGACTCTGGAGTATGCCGTCCAGTTCTGGGCACCAATCCTCAAGAAGGATGTGCTGGAACTGAAAAGAGTTCAGAGAAGGACAACAAAACTAATTAAGGTGCTGGAGGACCTCAGCTATGGGGAAAGACTACAAGCATTGAACTTATTCTCTCTGGAAAAGAGGATCTTGAGAGGAGATATGATAGTGATATTCATATACTGTACTGGTGACTTTTCAGTGGGAGGGAGTTAAAAAGACACGCGGTCATTCACTAAAATTAGAAGAGAAGCGGTTTAATCTTAAACTGCGTAGAAGGTTCTTTACTGTCAGAGCGGTAAGGATAGGAAATTCTCTTCCACAAGCAGTGGTATCAGCAGGGAGCTTCAATAGTTTAAAAAACTATTAGATGGGAATCTTAACGATCACAACATAAAGGGATATGTGAGGTACTATTGACATAAATGAATACACACACACACCACAGGTTGAACTGGATGGACTGGTGTTTCAACCTGACAAACTATGTAACTATGGATGAAATTTTCATTTTCGGAGATTTGGATTTATACGAATTTACAAATGGACATAGTAACGAATGTCAATAAATCTGAAAAAACAAAACAAAAACAACAATGCATTTGTTTCATTCCGTTGACATCACATGAAGTAATAGTAGTTTGGGCCCATGGGGAAATGAATTACATTTTCAAATTCGTTCAATATTTTGGATTCAGATAATGAATGGATCTGAATTTTGTTCCATTTGGTAATTTGGATGTACATGATGCCAGTCAATATTGTCCAATCACCCCATGCCATTTCTCTTGGTGGGTTGGACTAGCATCCGAAAATATTAAACCCTTCTGATTTGGATTTGTTCATAGCCATCTTCCGGAAAAAAATGCAAACTTTTTATAATACACCCGGACCAACCAATATACAAAACTAATGGCAAAGATACAAAACAAATTCTGAAAATTAATTGGTTCACCGTAACGAATATATGATGAAACTAAATTCTTCAATGTACGAATGCATTCGTAAAAAAAATTTAATTTCCAGCATGCACATGTCTATCAGTGAGTGACAGAGCATCATATTTACTTTGCCCCTTCTCTGAATGCCAAACAGGCAAAGCTTGGACAGGATTCCACTTCAGTCCAAACCTGAAGCTAAACACTTGTCCTGATGTTCTGGCCTCCTCCAGATCACTTACTGAGTCTGTCCACCCACCGTATCTGCACCTCTGTCCTGCAGCTCAAACCCGTGGACCTGGTTCACACATTCAGCTCCTCTGTGTAACAAGTTTCCTCCCAATGATGGAAAAAGGATGAAAAGTACATATACAGTGCATCCGAAAAATATTCACAGCGCTTCACTTTTTACTCATTTTGTTATGTTACAGCCTTATTCCAAAAAGAAGTAAATTCATTATTTTCCTTAAAATTCTACAAACAATACCCCATAATGAAAACATGAAAGAAATTTGTTTGAAATCTTTGCAAATTTATTAAAAATAAAAAACAAAAAAAATCCCATGTACATAACTATTCACAGTCTTTGCTCAATACTTTGTTGAAGCACCTTTGGCACCAATTACAACAATTCAAACAAACTTCAAACTAATGACGTATATATACAGTGGGCAGTCCAGAAGTGGTTAAAGACAGGGCCCCCCAACAGTTCCATTGGGTGAGTTTTGACAGTATTGTGGATCTCCACTTCCCTTACCTGGCTTCTCTACCTTAGCACACACTGATTCTAAAGCAATGCTGGGAATGGAAGAGGTTATGCAGAGTTGAGTTAAGCTTCACAATCTGCCATTGTCCAACCACCTGGACTAATGGTCTAGGAATTATTAATTTCCTGTGTCCTGTGATATACTCCATGAAAATCATCTTACAGGTAAGGGTCCTTTCATGCATGCACATGCTACATTTAGCAGGGGATCTCTGACGCAGATCCCCTGCTTATTCACAGCAGAAAGGATGGATGTCACTTTTGTGACATCCATGTCCATTCAATTCTTTGTCTGCATTTTGGCAGGGGACATTTGTGGAGCCCTGTTGGATTTATGGGCTGCCGGATGTAAACGGGTTTGTGTCTGTTTACATCAGGTTACCTTTAATCCATCAAATTTACCGTATTTATCGGCGTATAACACGCGCCGGCGTATAACACGCACCCCAAGTTTAGCAGGGAATTTTAGGAAAATAAACTTTTAGGAGGGAAGTTTAGGGAAAAAAAACTTACATTTAAATGCCCATCAATGCAGCCTTGTCAGTGTCCATCTGTAGCCTTGTCCATCATTGCATCCTTGTCTGTGTCCATCTGTAGCCAGTGTCAGTGTAGCCTTGTCAGTGTCCATCTGTAGCCAGTGTCAGTGTAGCCTTGTCAGTGTCCATCTGTGGCCAGTGTCAGTGTAGTCAGTGTCCATCTGTAGCCAGTGTCAGTGTCCATCTGTAGCCAGTGTCAGTGTAGTCAGTGTCCATCTGTAGCCTTGTCCCTGTGTCATTTGTAAACTTGTCATTTAAAAATGGCGCCGCTGTTCTCGGCGGCTTTCGGATGCACTCGGCTGTTCTCAGCGGCTGTCGGCCGCTCTCGGCAGCTTTCGGGCCCAGCGGGACTGCGAGAGCCGCCGAAAGCCGCCGAGAATGGGCAAAAGCGGCCGAGAGTCGCCGAGAGCGGCCGAAAGCCGCCGAAAGCCACAGAGAATGGCCAAAAGGCTAACAGTCGGCGGGGGATCGGCGTATAACATGCACCCATGATTTCCCCCTGATTTTAAGGGGAAAAAAGTGCGTGTTATACGCCGATAAATACGGTAAGTATGGAAAAATGGAAAAGGCCACAATCCTTTTGTGTTTTTTTCCAGATCATGATGGAGGTAGATGAATGTAAACAGATACATCTACCTGCCCATAGAATTTCATGGGTTTTCAATCAGCTACACCTAAAAATCTGACAAGTGAATCTGATTGAAAGGCCCATGTGAAACCTATTTTATTGGAGTGTTACAAACTGATCTAATATAAATTATTCCAAGAGAAATGAGTTCCATTCATGTAGAGAATAGAAATTAATTAATGTTCTCCTGGTAACATTCTTCTCTTCTTCTTCTACAGTTTGTCCTCTAATCACCTGGCAGACAGTTCCTGCCCCTTCCTGGCATCTGGAATAAGAAATAACCAGACACTAAAGACACTGGACTTGTCTACTAACAATCTGGAGGGTCCTCATTTCAGTGATGTGATGGAAGCTCTGAAAACAAGCCGGATAGAGGCATTACAGTGAGTATAACAGGACTGACTGAGACACTAATTCTGGGACAGCTTTAGATTTAATGCACAATCAAGGGATATATCACACAGAACAGGAGGAAGGCTCATACTATGCCCCTTAATGCCAATAATTAATCATCTCTTTGGCTTTACCACTCTAAGACATCAGAAATGAGTAAATCTCCAGTGCTGCACACCATTCCCAGAATTGGATGTGACATCACAGCCATAGGATTTTGAAGAGTACCTTCACCTCTATCACAAATTGATACAGTAAAGCAGTTTAGTGAACAAACTTTGTAAATAGTATATAGCTGTGCTCAAAAGTTTGCATACCCTTGCAGGAATTGTGAAATGTTGGCATTGATATTGAAAATATGACTGATCATGCCAAAAAACTGTCTTTCTTTAAGGATAGTGATCACACGAAGCCATTTATTATGACACAGTTGTTTGTTTCTTTTCAAAATCCTAATGATAACATAAATCACCCAAATGGCCCTGATGAAAAGTTTCAATTCCCTTGAATGTTTGGCATTGGTACAGACACACAAGGTGGCACACAGAGGTTAAAATGGCAATTAAAGGTTAATTTCCCACATCTGTGGCTTTTTAAATTGCAAGTAGTGTCTGTGTACAGTATAAATAGTCAATAAGTTAGTTAGCTCTCACATGGATGCACTGAGCAGGCTAGATACTGAGTCATGGGGAGCAGAAAAGAACTGTCAAAAGACCTGCGTAACAAGGTAATGGAACTTTATAAAGATGTAAAAGGATATAAAAAAATAACCAAAGCTTAGAATGTGCCAGTCAGTACTGTTTAATCACTTATTAAGAAGTGGAAAATTTGGGCTCTAAAGGCATGGAGAATCTTGGGAAAATTGATGAAAAGGTAAGTTCAGCATTTTATCAGAAAATACTGGCAGACAATTTGCATTCTTCTGCAGGAAAGCTGCACTTTGGACTCTCTTGGACTGCCCAGCACAACAATGACTCTAAGCACAAGGCCAAGTTGACCCTCCAGTGGTTACATCGAGCAAATCTGGGGAGATCTCAAACGTGCAGTCCATGCAAGATGACCAAAGACTTTGCATGACCTGAAGGCATTTGCCAAGACAAATGAGCAGCTATACCACCTGCAAGAATTCAGGGCCTTCATAGACAACTATTACAAAACATTGCACGCTGTCATTGATGCTAAAGGAGGCAATACACAGTATTAAGAACATGAGACGGACAGCGACGACTCCCCCCCACGGGAGACAGATGGCTGTGTCTTTTCAATTAGTAGGACCACACAGCTGCTGAAAACTTTCAAAGCACCCCCCCCCATGGATCACGAGAAGCAATACTAAAAACTGCTCTCTCCCTGTCCATAGCTGGATGTAAAGCTAAGAGCATCCAGCCCTTCCCAGATGCAGAGCATTAATCCTTTTTATAAAGCATTCTGCAGCACCTGGGTGTGACCAGTGACTCTCCAAATGGACAGCAGCATAGTCCTTGCCAGTGCATTGGGCAGATCAGCTGGCACTTTTCAGGAACACTGTACAAGTTGTAACACAGGGGAGCTTCAAGCCCTTATTGACTATATGTAATCACATAACTTATTTGTAAAACAGATTTTCTGCAGAGCTGCAGAATTGGAAGCATACAGCTAAAAAAGTGAAATCCCCCCCCCCCCAATCCAATGCCCATGCCAGAAAAAGAAGTTTGTGCTTCACAGATCCTGGCACTCACCTTGAAGAAACTGCTGCTCATGATCGTTGCCATGCATATCCAGCCGGTGCAGAGAGCGCACAGCCAATGGTGACAGCGGGGGATTCCTGCCAGGACCAGCCGGGGATTATTTAGGAGCAGCCCTCCTCATGTTCCAGGGGAGGAAAGTGATGAGCATCAGCAGCACTGCACCTCATCCCTGGAGAATCCTAGCAAGCTTGGATCGGGAAGTCAGCCAGCAATGACTGATTGCAGTCCTCTGCCATACACCCAGTGGATCACACTTAATACCAACCTACGTGTCATCTCTACATCCATACACAGCCAGCCAGAGTGGCGGCTGGTGCTCCCGGATCTCCCCGTACATCCCCCTCCCCTGCCTGGCCAATACGGTCGCTTCTCCTCTTGGCCAATTGGGTTTTAGGACCGGCTTCCTGATTGCTTGGGTGGAGAAGCAGGAAGACAATAGCAAATATTAATTTGCTATTGTCACAAAAGTGGTTGGGCTGCGCCCCGAGCCCACCCTTTTTTGAAATGCAAACAAAGCCTGGGGAATGCCCAGGAAAAAAACAAAGCCTACTTACCACCAGCTCGCAGACAACCAAATTGACCTGTCTAACAGTACGCCTTAAATACAGGGGTTTAGTCTGCACGCATTTGCAGATGCATGCGTAAGCCACAGAGCCTCGTCACGGCACCCTGATATCTGTGGTCCTAACACTAAAATATGAGTGTCCCCACAGTGGAGGCACATGCATTCTAATGGATAAATGCTGGCAGGTGGACTGAAGGGCAGCCCATCCCTTCTTAAAGGTACAGAAGCACACCAAACACCCAGCAAATAGCACTATGGCTGCAAAGGTGCTGGTACATTTCTGGACCAATAAACACACCAAGGTGATCTTTTTTGCTGGGTGTTTGGTGTGCTTCTGTACCTTTAAGAAGGGATGGGCTGCCCTTCAGTCCACCTGCCAGCATTTATCCATTAGAATGCATGTGCCTCCACTGTGGGGACACACATATTTTAGTGTTAGGACCACAGATATCAGGGTGCCGTGACGAGGCTCTGTGGCTTACGCATGCATTTGCAAATGCGTGCGGACTAAACCCCTGTTTTTAATGCGTACTGTTAGACAGGTCAATTTGGTTGTCTGCGAGCTGGTGGTAAGTAGGCTTTGGTTTTTTCCTGGGCATTCCGCAGGCTTTGTTTGCATCTGTTTGTAGCCCTCCAAAGCCACTTACTGCGATAGCCAGCTATAAATGAAGGCGGTGGCAAGTTTTTTGAGACCACCCTTTTTTTAAGCCAATTAGAGCCTCAGGCTCTAATCACGTGCTTCTAAAAAGAAAAAAAAAACAGTTGAAATGCTATGCGTCTGGCGCCCTGCATGTAGATTGGGGGCCGGGCGTATGGCTAGGGGGGACGGCACCGTTGCGCCCCCTATGGACGGGCCACCACTGGCTAAAAAGCTTACTAGTGTAACTAATGGTTACTTATATGAGAGACAGAAATAGCTCATTGCTAACGGAAGCTCTAGCTACATATGGAGGAACTATGGAGGAACTGGTTGAGAATGGCTGGTCTAATCTGTCTATATTTAATTAATGGAATGTTCACATAGACAAAGCATGACACTGTGTTTAGAGCTCATTTAGGAATATAGGTACATGTTGAAGATTATGGTACATGTTGAAGATTATGGACTGAACAAGTCTAAGATTCTGTACAAGCACAATGGGCCATGACATTCTTATTCTTACTGATTATTAAAAATGAGCTGTATATTAGCTGCTCTCAGCTCAGAAATTACTCTTAATTAGCAACAGTCTGCAGGATATCAGGTTGTCAGATAAAGAAGTTCCATCATTGGTATCACTGAGTAACTTCAGGAGCCTTACCCAGCTGGATCTGTGTAATAACAATATTACAGATGCTGTTTCTGATGACACCTTGAATCTTTTAATAAAATCAAATATGGTATATATATAGGGGTGCCGCATATCATTTTATATCCAAGCAAACCAGGTTTAAAATACAGCCAAACATCACCCTAAAATAGCTAACTCTGTCTGACAAGGTCCAATGCCATTGACTAGAAAGTGTGCAGGCTGAGTCAAAGCATAGAAATAGGAAGAGATAACCCAGTCGCTGCACACCTCAACCCTCCCAAGTGATTAGCAGGTAAAAGCAGCCTCAGCTCAATTCATCCAGGCCACACCCCCAACATGTTTCAATCCAGCCTCCAGAAACAACACCTTTCTGCTAGCTGCCAATAAAGTATTAGTTGTCTTATCTAAATCTGCTAGTCTAACACTTCCCTTGCCTCAGATTGACAATTCTGATGTCCAAAAAAGATGTCTGCGTTGCTCCTTCATCCAGATTGGAAACCCCCTAAGACGGGAAGTGTGTTACTGCCTGGATCACCATGTGAAAATAATTTTTTTTTTTAAAGTCTTTTTATTGATTTTCAAAGAGAAAAAACAAAGAGAGAACAAACACTCAAACATACATTGGTCTTATATGTAGGAGTCACGCTATCACCGCATCATACGTAAATATCTGTTATGAAATACATATTATGATAGTGGTTATACCGGCACAGATCGCTGGGCCGCTAGATGATGCTATGCATATTTGTACATGGTATGGTATCATATTATAGATTCATTGTGTACACCTGGCACCCGCTTGGGGGTTATTTCGTGAATGGGATCTACTGAGAGGTCTTTGAAGCAGTGGAGGGATCTGCCAGTCATTTAGACCAGACTTTGCTGTATTTGTTGGGGCAGCCTCTGTTGTCATATGTGTCTTTATACAGAGGTAAGCTGTTGTTAATTAATTGTTTCCACAGAGAGAGAGGAGAGGGGGTTTATTTGCGCCAACTAAGGGCGATGGCTTTACGGGCATAGAACAGGAGCAATCCCACCAGTGTGCGTCCTGCCACCGTAGGAATTAGTTGTTAAGTCAGGCCTAGTATGCAGATTGACATTGATGGTTGTAGTGGCACAAAGGTGATTTGTTTGATCGGGGACGTCACCATTTAGATCTTAGCTTTTCCAGTGTCGGGAGGGAGGTGATAGTCAGGTGTGAATATAATTGAGAAGCGGGTTTTTTACAATCCGACCTAAGAAGGTCTTCCAGTGAAGATTGGACTAGTTGAGGAGGGGAGCTGGAGAATTGGCTGCTGAAGGCATGGGAGAGTTGAAGGAATCTGAAAAAATAGGACTGAAAAAGTCTAAAAAGAAAATGAATGCAGCCATCACATCTGAGGATTGATAACCTGCAATATATAACATTTTTGCTTTTGAGTTTAATACTGCTTAAAGTTTTTGGCCTCTCTGCCAACTGAGTGGCTCCACCCACATCTTCTTCCCTCTGGTGACATCCTCCCCAGTGCAGCCTGTAGAGGCCAGTCAGTCCTCCAGGTGTACATTGTGTGTGTTCCTGGAGGAAAGGGAAGATAATGAACACTTATAAGCCAAAGAGCAAACGGAAGGCAAACACTGAACCCACCAACCACCTCAATTACTATGGAATCCTTCCAATGTGGTAGACATTTCTAGAAGCCCAACACCTAAATGTATTCTTTATTTCACTTTCAAGGACATTTTATTTGAAATACAGAACCACTATCACTCTTTTCTTCAAAACTATTTAACCTTCTATATTTTTATTGTAAATGTGCAAGCTGTTTGTCACGCTGGGGCTAAGGGGAAACTAAAACTTAATTTTACTTCCTGTATTCTTCATTTGAAATAAGGATAGGATAGGGCAACTCTTCTCGACCAGGGTTCATCCAGAGGTTGCTAGGTGTTCCTGGAGGATTGAGCAACTTCTGCCGCTAAGATGAATAACCATTATTAACAATAGTTATATAGTTAGTAAGGCTGAATAAAGACACCAGTCCATCCTGAGTGAGTGTGGGTGCGCGTCTACAATTGTCCCTATCCCTGTACATTGTGTCTCATTAAGATGCTCATCTATTATATTATTATTTATTTAAAGTACCCATATAGCGCCGTCAATTTACACAGGGCTCCACACATACATCGTACACTCACATTGGTTCCTACCCTCAAGGAGCCCACAATCCAAGGTCCCCAACTCACATTCACATACTAGGGCAAATTTTGGACAGAAGCCAATTAACCTACCAGCATGTCTTTGGAGTGTGGGAGGAAACTGGAGTACCCAGAGGAAACCCACGCAGGCACAGGGATAAACTCCAGGCAGGTAGTGTCGTGGTTGGGATTCAAACCATCAACCCTTTTTACTGCTAGGCGAGAGTGCTACCCACTACACCATTGTGCCACCAGCAACAATGTTCTTTTTAGCTATCTGTAGGGGAGGATCTTCTCAATGACCACAAATGTAAGGTGTGTTCTTCTAAGTGACCATCACAATAATCTGTGAATTTTTGACATAGTAATTATTAGCAGGCGTTCCCTAAGCCTGGAAAGTTATTTCAAGGGTTCCATCCTCCCTTTTATAAAGCCTGGGATAAGGTATAGAATTTACTGAAATTTTATAAAGTGATATAACATAAATGATTCCAATAAAGAGAAATTAGTTCCATTCATGTAGAGAATAGTTACATTCATTCCTGGGGAGAAATTAATTTTCTTCTGGTAACATTCTTCTCTTCTTCTACAGTTTAGATAGTAATCACCTGACAGACAGTTCCTGCCCCCACCTGGCATCTGGAATAAGAAATAACCAGACACTGAGAACACTGAGCCTGTCCTGGAACTATTTGAAGGGTCATTGCAGTGATCTGATGGCAGCTCTGACAACAAGCCGGATAGAGGAATTACAGTGAGTATAACAGGACTGACTGAGACAATCATATTCTGGGACAGTTTTACATTCCAAACACTGTTTGAAAATCCTGTGTATGATGATATCCACGTCTTCATCTCCAAATCTGTTTAATTTATTTATAAATGATATAGAGGATGGAATAATTAGCTTGATCTCCGTGTTTGCATGGCAAATTAAGTTTAACATTGAAAAATGTAAGGTAATGCACTTGGGGGTAATAATATAAACGCAAGTTACTCTTTTTAAGGGGAGAATCCCCTAGGGGTTTCCAGGATAGGGAAGGATCTAGGGGTTCTAGTAGAAGACATATTGAGCAATAGCATGCAGTGTCAAGCTGCGGCTATCAAAGCCAGCAGAATATTACCATGCATTAAAAACGGAATTTACTCCAGAGATAAAATGATTATTCTGCCACTTTATAAAACTCTAGTTCGACCACATCTGGAGTATTCTGTCCAGTTCTGGTCATCAATCCTCAGAAAGGACGTGCTGGAGCTGGAGAGAGTCCAGAGAAGGGCAAATAAATTAATAAGGGGACTGGAGGACCTCAATTATGAGAAAAGACTACAAGTGCTAAATTTATTCTCCCTGGAGAAGAGATGCTTGAGAGGAGATATGATTGCGATATACAAATATCTCAACAGTAGGGATGAGCCTAACACCCCCCTGTTCGGTTCGCACCAGAACTTGCGAACAGGCAAAAGATTTGTTCGAACACGCGAACACCGTTAAAGTTTGTGGGACACGAACATCAATAATCAAAAGTGCTAATTTTAAAGGCTTATATGCAAGTTATTGTCATAAAAAGTGTTTGGGGACCTGGCTCCTGCCCCAAGGGACATGGATAAATGCAAAAAAAAGTTTTCAAAATGGCCGTTTTTTCGGGAGCAGTGATTTTAATAATGCTTAAAGTGAAACAATAAAAGTGTAATAGCCCTTTAAATTTTGTACCTGGGGGGTGTCTATAGTATGCCTGTAAAGGGGCGCATGTTTTCCGTGTTTACAACAGTCTGACAGCAAAATGACATTTCAAAGGAAAAAAAGTCATTTAAAACTACTTGCGGCTATTAATGAATTGCCGGTCCGACAACACACATAAAAGTTCATTGATAAAAACGGCATGGGAATTCCCCACGGGGGAACCCCAAACCAAAATTAAAAAAAAAAAAATGACGTGGGGGTCCCCCTAAATTCCATACCAGGCCCTTCAGGTCTGGTATGAATATTAAGGGGAACCCCAGCCAAAATAAAAAAAAAATGGCGTGGGGTCCTCCTCAAAATCTATACCAGACCCTTCAGGTCTGGTATGGATGTTAAAGGAAACCCCGCGCCAAAATTAAAAAAAAATATGGCGCGGGGTCCCCCTAAAAATCCATACCAGACCCTTATCTGAGCATGCAACCTGGCAGGCCACAGGAAAAGAGGGGGGGACGAGAGAGCACCCCCCTCTCCTGAACCGTACCAGGCCACATGCCCTCAACATTGGGAGGGTGCTTTGGGGTAGCCCCCCAAAACACCTTGTCCCCATGTTGATGAGGACAAGGGCCTCATCCCCACAACCCTTGGCCGGTGGTTGTGGGGGTCTGCGGGCAGGGGGCTTATCGGAATTTGGAAGCCCCCTTTAACAAGGGGACCCCCAGATCCCGGCCCTCCCCCCCTGTGTGAAATGGTAAGGGGGTACAAAAGTACCCCTACCATTTCACAAAAAAACTGTCAAAAATGTTAAAAATGACAAGAGACAGTTTTTGACAATTCCTTTATTTAAATGCTTCTTCTTTCTTCTATCTTCTTTCTTCTATCTTCCTTCGGTTTCTTCCTCCATGTTCTTCTTCTGGTTCTTCCTCCGGTGTTCTCGTCCGGCATTTTCCTCCGCGGCGTCGGCATCTTCTTCCCTTCTTCTCCTCGGGCCGCTCCGCATCCATGAAGGCATGGAGGGAGGCTCCCGCTGTGTGACGCTTCTCCTCTTCTGACGGTTCTTAAATAACCGGAGGGCGGAGCCCCCCGGTGACCCCACCCCCTGGGACTTGACGGGGACTTCCCTTTGGCATTCCCCGTGATGTCAGAAGGGGCAGGGTTATGTAACAGGTGACCCCGCCCCCTCTGATGTCACGGGGAATGCCACAGGGAAGTCCCGTCAAGTCCCCGTGCGTCAGAGGGGGCAGGGTCACCGGGTGGCCCCGCTCCCCCATTATTTAAGAACCGTCAGAAGAGGAGAAGCGTCACACAGCAGGAGCCTCCCTCCATGCCATCATGGATGCAGAGCGGCCCGAAAAGGAGATGAAGACAAGAAGATGAAGAGAAGATGAAGAGAAGAAGATGAAGAGAAAAAGATGAAGAGAGAAGCGTCACACAGCGGGACCCTTCTCCATGCCATCATGGATGCAGAGTGGCCTGAGGAGAAGGGAAGAAGACGCCGGCGCCATTTAGGAAGATGCCGGACGAGAACAGCGGAGGAAGAACCAGAAGAAGATGGAGGAAGAAACCGAAGGAAGATAGAAGAAAGAGGATAGAAGAAAGAAGAAGCATTTAAATAAAGGAATTGTCAAAAACTTTTGTACCCCCTTACCATTTCACACAGGGGGGAGGGCCGAGATCTGGGGGTCCCCTTGTTAAAGGGGGCTTCCAGATTCCGATAAGCCCCCTCGCCCGCAGACCCCCACAACCACTGGGCAAGGGTTGTGGGGATGAGGCCCTTGTCCCCATCAACATGGGGACAAGGTGTTTTGGGGGGCTACCACAAAGCATCCTCCCAATGTTGAGGGCATGTGGCCTGGTACGGTTCAGGAGGGGGGGCCGCTCTCATCCCCCCTCTTTTCCTGCGGCCTGCCAGGTTGCGTGCTCGGATAAGGGTCTGGTATGGATTTTTGGGGTGACCCCACGCCGTTTTTTTTTTTTTATTTTGGCGCGGGGTTCCCCTTAAAATCCATACCAGACCTGAAGGGTCTGGTATAGTTTTTGAGGGGAACCCCATGCCATTTTTTTTTAAATTTTGGCCGGGGTTCCCCTTAATATTCATACCAGACCTGAAGGGCCTGGTATGGAATTTAGGGGGACTCCCCCACGTCATTTTTTTTTAAATTTTGGTTCGGAGTTCCCCTGTGGGAAATTCCCATGCCCTTTTTATCAATGAACTTTTATGTGTATTGTCGGACCGGCAATTCATTAACCTCCCTGGCGGTATGATTATTTCGGATTTTAGGTGCTGAAAGCAGTACCATTATTTTTGCATGGAAATATGGCGTTTTATATTGTAGGCCTGTAATTCTTAGGAATAACTCACTGAAATCTGTCTAAACAAGAGTCTAGTAGACATCCTGGGTATGATAAAGTTTGAAACACAAAATCATAAATTATAATATAATAAATAACTATAAATAATAACAAATAATAATATAATATTAATAATACTTTTTATTCAATACATTCTAGTAAATAATATAAATCAAAAACACTGACATTTTTTTTGGCCAAACAAGAGTGCAATATTAGTAGTCATATTGCTTTAGTAAACATCTCGAGTATGGAAAATTTTAAAACAGGGTACAGCACAAAGTCCGACGTCACAGTCAGGACAGTAGAACCGGGTTTCTTTTCTGATTTTCCTTCCTGTGTCGTCACGTTTAGAGCAGCAAACCACACACATCCTTGTGGGTGCTGACTTCTTTTCTGTTGGTGGAATGTGGTTCATAAAGTGTCGACCTGTCAGGCGTTCCGGGTTCACAACGCCAGCAGCACGATGTCCAGATCTATTTACAGTGGTTGGTGTTTAGTGCTTGAGAAATATAAGTTCGGCAACTTTCCAAATGAAGTCTGCATGAATCACAGGCCTGTCACTCTTTTTTTTTAGAAGAATGAAAGCATTCCATAGGCACTGTTCAAGAAGGTGCCTGAAGATTTTTTTGTAATTTTTTTTTGTTGCTTTCTCATAGCAGGATAAAAAGTCATGGCCTGGTCAGCTCTGTCAACACCTCCCATGGTGTTGTTGTAGTCCATTACGACTTGAGGTTTCATTACGTCTTTTCCACCTTTTGTATGTACCATGAGAGTAGAGGTGTTGTGAATGATACTCATTAGGCACACATCTTTTTTATCGCGCCATCTTAGTGCCATCATTTTGCCTTTTTGCCAGGCAACTATTTCTCCTGCCTTGAGCTTTTTATTGCCAAAGGTTGGCGGCATGTCACGCCGGTTAGCTCTAACAGTCCCGTATGCATCCGTCTTGTGTTGTAGAAGGAACTCAGAGTTCTGGAGAAGTATAAAAATTATCTGTGGTTACAAAGTACCCCTGATTTAGCAATGGCTCAATCAAAGTAAGAACAGAAGCGGTTGCCATTCCATAATGACTGAATCTGTCGTTCAATTTGGTCCCTTTCCGGTGTAAAGGACCAAATTCCATATGTAACCAGTGCTGGCTTCACAGAGCATGAATGATTTTATGCCGAATCGTGCTCTCTTAGATGCGATGTACTGTATCCAGCTAAGTCTTCCTTTGTAGGCCATTAGACTTTCGTCGATACTGACGTCTCTGTCTGGTACATAGGTCTGCTGGAAATTTTTCAGAATAATTTGATATAGGTCCCAAATCTTTTTCAGTTTTGGAGCTGGATGAGAAGTCTCATCAAATTCTTCATTATTTTGAAAATGCAGATATTTCATTATGAGAGAAAATTTGTATTCCGACATGATGGTGCCAAAAAAATGAGTGGCTAATATTTTGTTGGTTGTCCAGTACCACTTCTGCAGGGGTTTCCCCACCACTCCCTGGAGAATAATTAGGCCCAGAAACTTCCAGATGTCCTCCTTGGTCACTGGTTCCCATTTTCTGCTCCTTGAAAACCTCTGAGGTATAGCAGCTTGTTGCTCCTGGTACCGATTGGTCTCTGTAACAATTCTTTCTATGACCTCATCAGTCAAAAAGAGTTGGAGGTATCCCAAGGGGCTGTCATCTTCAACCTCCACTTTGATACCAGGCACTCCGGTAATCGGGAATCTCGGGGGTGCTGTGTGCTCCGTACCGCAATCAATCGAGCACCAAGTCCGCACATCACTGGGCACAGTCGCAGGATCATCGCTGAAATCGCTTTCAGTGCCTGATGACGAACTTCCCCATGAATCGCTATCGCTCACTTCTGCAAGCGATTCTGTCTCGCTGTCGCTGTTTTCCAGCAGGTCATATGCCGCTTTTGCGGTTGAAGCGCACTTTTTTGATGCCATGGTCGCTCTGCAGTTTCCAGACAGAAAGTACAGTAAAACTGCAGGCAGGGGCACTGGACAAAGCACTGGGGGGCAATCTGAGGTCAATTTTATTTTATTTAGTAATGTAATCCAATAGGATTACAATGTGTCAGTGTGTTTGTGTTTTATACTTTTTGAATTTGCCGCCGGTTCCACCCCCTGCGTCGCTATGCTCGCAGGGAACGGAAGCCAGGGCACACAGTGCATCGGGCAAAAGATCCGGCCGCCGAACACAGCGGGAGAACATCAGGGGATCCCGGAGACAAGGTAAGTCACGTCTTCCAGGATCCAGCGATGCGATCACGAGTCTGGCTCGGGGTTACCGATTCTGGTACTAAAATCTCACCCCGAGCCAGACTCGGGAATACCGCCAGTACGGTTAATAGCCGCGAGTAGTTTTAAATTACTTTTTTTCCTTTGAAATGTCATTTTGCTGTCAGACTGTACTAAACATGGGAAACATGCGCCCCTTTACAGGCATACTATAGACACCCCCCAGGTACGAAATTTAAAGGGGTATTACACTTTTATTGTTTCACTTTAAGCATTAATAAAATCACTGCTCCCGAAAAAAAACGCAGTTTTTAAAACTGTTTTTTGCATTGATCCATGTCCCCTGGGGCAGGACCCAGGTCCCCAAACACTTTTTATGACAATACCATGAATATAAGCCTTTAAAATTAGAACTTTTGATTTCTCCCATAGACTTTTAAAGGGTGTTCCGCGGCCTTCGAATTTGCCGCAAACACCCCAAATTGTCCGCTTTTCGGCGAACTGGCGAACAGCCGATGTTCGAGTCGAACATGAGTTGAAGCTCATCCCTACTCAACAGTGCTCCCAGCGAAAGTATGAAACTTTTCAGTCCCAGAGAGTGTAAGAGGACACAGAGCCACACAATGAGACTGGAAGAGAAGCGGGTTAACCTTAAGCTGCGTTTTTCACTGGCAGGGCAGTTAGGATGTGGATGTGGAACTCTCTTCCACAATCGGACAGGAAGTATGGATAGTTTTAAAAGACTCTTGGACGTGCATCTCTTAATGAAAACAATTTAAGAAGGTATGGGAAATTGAAGGTTGAACTGGATGGACTGTTGTCTTTATTCAACCTTACCAACCATGTAACTATGTATGGCAGACTTTAGCTTGATATATCACACAGTACAGGAGGAGAGTTCATACAACACCCCTCCGTGTCAATAATCAATCATCTTCTCAGCTTTACTACCCTAAGATATTAGCAGTGGAGGATTAAATGCTCACACTGCTCACAGAACTGGAAGTGACATCATGGCCGTATCCTAATAAAGCGTAACTCCATCTATGTGACAAATGTGATGCAAGAAAGCAGGGCAATGAATAAACTTTGTATAGTATATACCATTTTGCCTAATTTTTTGTTCATCTGCAATAATTTTGGTGCCCTATTACTGAAATTTTGCTTGGTGCCATGAGAATCGGTCTAAACTATCTATATTTATTTATGGAATGCCCACTGGGTGTTTTGCTGTGCCCATTCTCTCCTCTCTCTGGTGACATCACCTCTTCTCCAGTGCAGCCTGTAGAGGACAGTCAGTCCTCTGGGGAATTTGTTAAACATGGATAACCAGAATACGGAGCATCTGTGCATGGCATCCAATCAGCTTCTAGCCTCAGCTTGTTTAGCTTTGAAAGTGAAAGTTAGAAGCTGTTTAGTTGCAATGTACAGTGGCTCCTGGTTCTGTCTGCTCCCGTCTTAGTACCTTTCCCTGGATAAAGGGCAGAGGGAAGCCAAGCACTGCACCCAAAAACCACCCCCATCACTATAGAATCCATCCAATATGGCAGCCATTTTCTAGAAGTCCAATACCCAAAGATTTTTTGTTTCTTTCAATTTCAGGGAAAACACTTTACTATTTATTAATCCACTCTTCTAAAATATGGAACCTTCTATATTAATATTATTTTTAATATGCAATCTCTATATCAGACTGGAGCTAAAACTACATTTTACGTTATTCTTTTACAATAAAGATTGGATAGGGTTTAGGATTGCCTGGAGTTTTGTAAAGTGATCTATCATAAATTATTTCAATAGAGAGAAATGAGCTCTGTTCACAAAGAGTACAGTTTTTCAACAAGTGTTCCTTGAAACCCTGGGGTTCCTCCAGAGATGGGTCGTTTTCCCACTGATCAATAATGTAAGACTGGCCTACTCCCACTCCCCAATCCCACGTCTTCTCCCACTGGCAACCAATGTATGGGGCCACTACACTGACTACCTATATAAGAAGGTACTTTGCCATTAACCACCAATGTAAGCGTCAATAAAAATTTTCACTGTTGATGTTTCTTTTCTGGCCACAATTATTATTTCCTCCATTTCATGAATGCTATTGAAACAATTTTTTTATAGAGCTGGAGTATATCCTAGATACACCACATTCTTTGATCTTTAACAGTGCCTTGAAAAAGTATTCACACCCCATAGAATCTTCCACATTTTGTCATGTTACAATCAAAAACGTATTTTATTGAGATTTTATATGATAGACCAACACAAAGTGGCACATACTGTAATTGTGAAGTGGAAGGAAAATGATAAATGGTTTTCAACATTTTTTTACAAAAAAATACAGTGCTGTGAAAAAGTATTTGCCCTCTTCCTGATTTTCTATTTTTTTTGCATATTTCTCACACCTAAATGATTCATATAAAACAAATTTTAACATTATACAAAGATAACCAGAGTAAATCCAAGATGCAGTTTTTAAATTATTATTTAATTTATTAAAGGGAAAAAAGCTGTTCAAACCTGCCTGGCCCTATGTGCAAAAGTAATTGCCCCCTCCCATGCTGAATCGTAAATGAACTATGAGTAATCACAATTTTTTGGAAAGCAGAGTTAAATTTCACTTGCCACACCCAGGCCTGATTACTGCCAGACCTGTTGAATCAAAAAATCACTTAAATAGAAGCTGTTTGACAAAGTGAAGCATGCTAAAAGATCTCAAAAAGCAACACATCATGCCGTGATCTAAAGAAATTCAAGAACAGATGAGAAACAAAGTCATTGACATGTATCAGTCTGCTAAGGATTACAAAGCCATTTCTAAGCCTTTGGGATGCCAGCGAACCATGGTGAGAGCAATTATCCGCAAATGGAGAAAACTCGGAACAGTGGTGAACCTTACCAGGAGTGGCTGGCCAACCAAAATGACTCCAAGAGCACAACGACTCATCCAGGAGGAGAACACAGAACAACATCTAAAGAACTGCAGGCCTCACTTGCCTCAGGTAACATCAGTGTTCATGATTCAACAATAAGAAAGAGACTGGGCAAAAATGGCATCCATGGAAGAGTTCCAAGGCCAAAGCTACTGCTGACCAAAAAGAACACAAAGGCTCATCTCACATTTACCAGAAAACATCTTGATTATCCCCAAGACTTTTAGGCAAATATTCTGTGGACTGATGAGACAAAAATTTTACTTTTTGGAAGCTGTGTGACCCGTTACATCTGGCATAAAACTAATACAGCATTTCATAACAAGAACATCATACCAACAGTCAGACATGGTCATGGTAGCATGACGGTCTGGGGCTGCTTTGCAGCTTCAGGACCTGGACGACTTACCATAATTGATGGTCCATGAATTCTGAGCTCTACCAGAAAATCCTAAAGGAGAATGTCCGGCCATCAGTTTGTGTCCTCGAGCTCAAGTGCACTTGGATTATGCAGCAGGACAATGATCCAAAACACAGCAGCAGGTCCACCTCCAAATGGTTCAAACAAAGCAAAATTTAGGTTTTGGAGTGGCATAGTCAAAGCCCGGACTTAAATCCAATTGAGATGCTGTATCATGACCTTATACAGGCCGTTCATGCTGGAAAACCCTCCAATGTGGCTGAACTAAAACAATTCTGCAAAGAAGAGTGGGGCAAAATTGCTCCACAGAAATGTGAAAGGCTCATTGCCAGTTATCGCAAATGCTTGATTGCAGTTGTTTCCGCCAAGGGTGGCATAACCAGTTATTTGGTTTAGGGGACAATGAATTAGTTTGGTGATCTGAGTCATTTAAGTGTGACAAATTGCAAAAAAATCAGAAAGGGGGCAAATACTTTATCACACAACTGTATATGAAAAGTGTGGCGTGCATTTGTATTTAGCCCACCTGAGACAATACTTTGTAGAACCACCTTTCTCTGCATTTACAGCTGCAATCTTTTTGGGTGCCTCTCTACCTGCTTCGCACATCTAGATAGTGACATGTTTGCCCATTCTTCTTTGGAAAATAGCTCAAGCTCTGTCAGATTGGCGAGTGTCTGAACAGTTATTTTCAAGTCTTGCCACAGATTCTCAATTGGATTTAGGTCTGGAATTTGACTGGCCCATTCTAACACATGAATATGCTTTGATCTAAACCATTCCATTGTAGCTCTGGCTGTATGTTTAGGGTCGTTGTCCTGCTGGAAGGTGAACCTCCACCCCAGTCTCAAGTCTTTTGCAGACTCTAACAGGTTTTCCTCTAAGATTGCCCTGTATTTGGCTCCCTCCATCTTCCCATCAACTCTGACCAGCTTCCCTGTCCCTGCTTAAGAAAAGCATCCCCACAACATGATGCTGCCACCACCATGTTTCACGGTGGGGATGGTGTGTTCAGGGTGATGTGCAGTGCTAGTTTTCCGCTGCACATAGTGTTTTGCTTTTAGGCCAAAATGTTAAATTTTGGTCTCATCTGACCAGAGCACAGCTTCTTCCACACATTTGCTGTGTCCCCCACATGGCTCCTGGCAAGCTGCAAATGTGACTTCTTATGACTTTCTTTCAACAATAGCTTTCTTCTTGCCACTCTTCCATAAAGGCCAGATTTGTGGAGTGCACGACTAATAGTTGGCCTGTGGACAGATTTTCCCACCTGAGCTGTGGATCTCTGCAGCTCCTCCAGAGTTACCATGGGCCTCTTGGCTGCTTCTTTGATGAATGCTCTCCTTGCCCGGCCTGTCAGTTTAGGTGGACGGCCATGTCTTGGTAGGTTTGCAGTTGTACCATACTTTTTCCATTTTCGGATGATGGATTTAACAGTGTTTCGTGAGGTGTTCAAAGCCTGGGATATTTTTTTTATAACCTAACCCTGCTTTAAACTTCTCCACAACTTTATCCATGACCTGTCTGGTGTGTTCCTTGGCCTTCATTTATATTATTTATTTAACCAAACAGTTTTACAAATTTTTTTTCCCACATATACAAATCCATATTTTATCTGTAATATAATAATATCATTCTCTAATTACATTTTAAGGTCCTGATTCAGTCATAAACCCCTACTAACTAACCTCTTATCATATAACCGAATATATTTACTTATACATACCACAGATTTTGAATAGAAAACTTCACCACGCATTCATATTTAGTCTAACATCAAATAATTCCCAACTCACACACAATAACATGAATAACATGAATCACAACAAAAAAAAAAAAAAAAAAGGGGGAAACCCCCCTGACCCCCCACCCCCCTAAAGTTCCCTCAATATTGTCGATGAGGCCCTACACTCTCCCCAAGCTTGCCAAGAAGTTGTGATCTGTTTTTTAGACCTGTTTCCAACACCATCCTCTCTTCCAATGAACGCATCTCGCCCATCTCACACTCCCATTCTTCTATAGAAGACTCTATTCTACTTTTCCACTTCCTGGCTATGATTGTGCGAGCTGCTGTTAGAAAATGTTCCTTGGCCTTCATGATGCGGTTTGTTCACTAAGGTTCTCTAACAAACCTCTGAGGGCTTCACAGAACAGCCGTATTTATATTGATATTAAATTACACACAGGTGGACTCTATTTACTATCTAGGTGACTTCTGAAGACAATTGGTTCCACTAGATTTTAGGGGTATCAGAGCAAAGGGGGCTAAATACAAATGTAAGCCTCACTTTTCAGATATTTATTTGTAAAAGATTTTGAAAACCATTTATCATTTTTCTTCCAATTCACAATTATGTGCCACTTTGTGTTGGTCTATCACCTAAAATCCCAATAAAATACATTTAAGTCTTTGGTTATAATATGACAAAACTTTTTCAAGGCACTGTATGTATTATTATATTTACAACATGCTGACCATGAAAATGTGCCATGAGCTAGAGATGTAATAATTTTGCAAGGGTTCCCCAAGACATGAACATTTTTCCAAGAGTTCCTGTTTATAGAAAAAGTTGAGAAAGGCTGATGTAGAGGATAGTTCATTGCTTTCTGGTGTAGAAATTCATTTTCTTCTGACAACATTCTTTTTTTTCTACAGTTTGTATAATAATCACCTAACAGACAGTTCCTGTCCCTATCTGGCATCTGGAATAAGAAATAACCACACACTGAGGACACTGGACCTGTCCTGGAACAAGCTGATGGGTCCTCATTTCAGGGATCTGGTGGAAGCTCTGACAACAAGCTGGGTAGAGGAATTACAGTAAGTATAACAGGATTGACAGACAATATTCTGGGACAGTTTTACATTCCATACACTGTCCGATAACCCTGTGTATGGTGATATCAGTGTCTCCACCCATGTGCAGTAGGATTTAAGTCTGATACACACATGCTGAATATTGGCAGGTTCAGCAGAAACCATTCGATATTCAGCACGCTGGGTTGAACAAAAAAACATCAAACTGTGCACAAGGCTTTAGGGATACATCACACAGTACTGGCGGGGCCCTATACAATGCCTCTTAATGCCAATAAATAATAATCTCTCTGGCTTTATTATCCCAAGATGGCAGAGGGTGGTGGAGTAAACTCCAGTGTTGACAACTCAGCTGTATTCTATTAAATGTTATCTTCACCTATATGGCAAATGTGATACAGTAAATCAGCTTAGTGAACAAATTGTGTAAATGGTATATACAGTATTACCTATT
Organism: Aquarana catesbeiana; assembly: GCA_037953035.1. Lineage (NCBI taxonomy): Eukaryota > Metazoa > Chordata > Amphibia > Anura > Ranidae > Aquarana > Aquarana catesbeiana. The sequence continues at coordinate 1,278,962 of JBBHAA010001587.1, forward strand.
TTTTTTAGTCTGAAGTATTGTTTTGTGCCCTGCTGGATAGTGTTGCCCCTTTTGGGATCAGAAATGTATGTGAGCGCTCCAACTCAGGACTTTGGGCCCCAGTGCATGCCAATGTTAATTATTTCCTCACTGATCATTGCAGCATATAGGGATTGTTTCCTAGAATTGGGTTCCTGAGAGTAAATTTACTTTTAGTGTGAGAGCTTGTTGTAGTATTGTTCATCACATTCCATTGTGTGACTTAGAAAATTTAGAAATTTCTTGTACTATTGCTGTATTTCACTGTGCCTGCTATCCTTGTCATTGCATACCGTTGTGTTAATTCACCATTGGATTTACCCATTGAGTTTTTTTTTGCTTTATTTGTTTAAAGCCTGTCAAACCTCACAAGGGATGTCAATGAGTTTTGGCCAAGTTGGGTGGCTCATTGCAGGTGGCGGACAAAAGAACACAATTTTTAGTGATTCCTTGGAGGGTGAGCGCTAGGAGTGGGGGCTTGTCCATGCTTGCTGTCTGGTGCTTTTGTACTAGCTTCCTATCAGTGAGTGTTCATGCAAGACATGAAAATGGACCAAGCCAATATATACGCATTGCTAGAGTAGAGGTAGGAAATTCCAGCCTGCTTCTATGTTGAGAGCTTGCATATGACAAGAGACGAAAAGTTGCAGGTAATCCACCTGAAGTCACCAGAAAGTCACTCAGAGAGTTCTAGCCAGATGTTGCCAGATCCAGGTTTGGTTACTACAGCCTCTGCTCCATCATCAGGGTTTTCTCTTATGTTTTGCTCCATGGATAAGAGAAGATAGTTGAAAGTTTTGTGAAGTGCTCATGTGCACCTGTCAATATAGATAGGGAATTAAAAGTGTGCAAGAGCCTGTTTCAGATGTCACTTGGAACCTAAGAAGAAATAAGGCAGGCTGCACTGCTAAGGAAGCTTTTTGAGATCTTCTGAAGAGTGGAAAACTATGCTGAACTGATATATCTATTTGAACAGACCAATCAAGAAAAAGGAGAGAAGTTGTCCTCTTTCACGACACACCTGGACAAGATTCTCCACCAGGTCATACTGAAGGGTGAAATGGAGACAGAAACTGCAAGTAAAGCCTTGCTGACTGAGGTTCTTAAAGGGATACAACCTCTAGACCGCATAATGTCTTAGCTTTGGACAGGACATCAAAGTAACCCCTTTACCTATCCCAAGATAATTAAGGCAACCTGATGGAAAGTGTGAGAACGGAGTTGTGATGCCTGGGACTCCTCCTGCTGCAGATTAGAGCATGCTGTATCCCCAGAAATGAAAGAAAAGGCTTACTCTGATTAGGCATATTATCTCTGACTAAAATTTTTCTGACAATTTTAAACTGCTGTATCTTCTGCTGAGGTTTAGCTAAAAAAAAAATTCTACAGCTTTGGTCATGTCATTTACCTGTAATGAAGTATGTCCCACACTGGGTAAGCAGCTGGATTCTGGAGAAATCTTCATTTTAGGGATGCTTGTGCTCCTTTTGTCCCTGAACTTCCAGCACTGCAGGGGTTAACAGCTTTGGGTCTTCAGTCAGAGCAGCAGTACAGATAGTTCGACAGGGACATGCCTCCCCTTCCTCTTCCTCCACTGGGAAAAGTTCTTCTTGATTACACTGTTTGTAACACAATCTGTGAATGGGGGAGAAAACACTGGGCTGATCAGACTCTCCCCATTCACATATCATGTGCTCTAAAACCTGGATATATCTTACAGCATCGATGGTGCCTTTCCAGATGTGCAAGCTGCTCATTCTATGTGCACTAATGCCCCCCCCCCATACCATCAGAGATGCAGGCTTTTGAACTGAGCACTGATAAGTCAGACGGTCCCTCCCCTCTTTAGTCTGGTGGACACGACACCCATGATTGCCAGAAAGAATGAAAAATTTCGATTTGTCTGGCCACAGAATAGTTTTCCACTTTGCAACAGAACATTTTAAATGACCTTCGGGCAAGGAAGACGGTGGTGTTTCTGAATCATGTTCAGATATGGCTTCTTCTTTGCATGATAGAGCTTTACCTTGCATTTTTGGATGGCAGGGCAAACTGTGTTCACTAACAGTGATTTTTGGAAGTATTCTTGAGCCATGCAGTGATGTCCATCACAGAACCATGCCTGTTTTAAATGCAGTGCCCTCTGAGGGCCCGAACATCACGGGCATCTGATATTGCATTTTAGCCTTGTCCCTTGCGCACAGAGATTTCTCCAGATTCTTGGAACTTTTTGATGATGATGTGTACTGTAGATGATATCTTTTAGTCTTTGCAATTTTATGTTGAGAAACATTATTCTGAAATTGTTCAACCATTTTTAGAAACAGCGTTTCACAGATTGGTGAACCTCTGCCCAACTTTACTTCTGAGACAATCTGACTCTTTAAAATGACCTTTTTATACCCAATCATGTTACTGACCTGTTGACAGTTAACCTAATTATTTGCAAAGTATTTTTCCAGTTCTTCCTTGTTAGTATCACTTACTTTGCTTTTTGTTGCCCTGTCCCAACTTTTTTTGAGACAAGTTGTTGCCATCAACTTCAAAATCACAATTTTTTTCTTAAAATTGTATGTTTCCTCAGTTTAAACATTTGATATGTTTTCTATTTTCTATTGTGCATAAAATATGGCTTTTATGAGATTTGCAGATCATTGCATTATGTTTTTATGTAGATTTTACACAGCGTCAAAACTTTTTTGGAATTGTGATTGTAGTTACATTCATTCCTGGGGAGAAAATCATTGGTAACATTCTCTTCTGCAGTTTGAATAATTGTCACCTGACAGGCAGTTCCTGCCCCCACCTGGCATCTGGAATAAGAAATAACAAGACACTGAAGACATTGAACCTGGCTGGGAACAATCTAGAGGGTCCTCATTTTGGTGATCTGATGGAAGCTCTGACAACAAGCCTGATAGAGGAATTACAGTGAGTATAACAGGACTGACTGAGACAATAATATTCTGGGGCAGTTTTACCTTTCATACACGGAACCAAAGGAAGGCTTAGTGCCAATAATTACTCATCTCTCCGGCTTTACCACCCCAAGTTATCAGTAGTGGTGGAGTAATTCTGCAATGCTGCACACTGCTCACAGAACATTTGTTAGAAGTGTGATGCAATAATGTTACCTCATTATTTTTTATTTGGATGTATTTTTGTTCTCTATTGCTGAAAGTTAGTTTGATACCATGAGGATCAGGCTGATCTCACTACAATTATGTCCAAATAGACACAGAAATACATTGTATTTAAATGTAGCACCCTGGTTTAGGCAGGGTTGCTAACAAATTTAGTTTGCCAGGTGGTAATTATCCTGGTTAATTGTTAGAAGATCCACTCTACTCTCTAACTCTGGAATTTCTGCACCTTTTCTCTTCTGTCATTAGGTGGTGCTTTTGCTGGTGACATTAGAATGACAAGGGCTTGGCAAGGTCAATCTGTATGATATTGGGTTAACAGATGAATATGTTCCATTTATGACATGGATTGAGGGGCATGTGGGCTGTATCCCAGTTACTTACTGACTGCCCCCCACAGCTCGGAGCCACCATTGTTAGGATAGATACATTGGTTACAGCCAAAAGGCATGGATCCTGAAGAAGCATGTTACTGTGAAACGCATTGATCCATTACTCCCTTTCGGGAACTTGATTCATGCACCAGATTTTTTCAAAATCTACATGGCAGTCTGACTAGTGTGTGATTTTTATTCTGTTTTAACTATGTAGTAAGGATTTGTAAGATGTTGTTAGCAAAGTTGCAGTGTGTATCCCTTGTGTGGCACTATGAAAGTCCAGCTTTTGACTCTCCCCACTTTTTCCTATTTACAGTAAGAGAGAGGATATTATATTGCAATGTAATTACTTATCTTCTTGTTCATTCCAGCAGGGTCCCTCTAGCACTGCGGCCAGTTTCCCACTGCCTGCTCTGTAAGCTGCAACCATATCCGGTTGCACTCCAGCCTCCTTAGCCTCCTTAGCCTAAAATTCAGGGTCATTGTCCCTGTATTGTACATAATGATGCCAAGACTACACCCACAGACAAAAGCTTCAGGCAAAAAAGAGTGCAGTAGATGGCTGGAATGGAGGCACAAGCTAACTGCTACAGGTTGTGCAATAACCCCTAGACATAACAGCCAGTTACCTCTCACAGTGTGGGGGCCCCACAGCAAGGTTAGATTTTTGAAAAATTCCTGAAGTTGGGCTTTAACCCTTCCGCTGTTGGGGTCTGCTATCCAATTTCGTTCCACAGCGGGCCCCATTCCTGCTGTCTTGGGGCCTCCCACAGTGGTGGAATGCCAGGGTCCAGTTGTAAGTGCAACCTTGGTGAGTCTAGTAGTTCCACCACTGGCATATGCACTGCTGGCCTTTGCTAGGCCCTAGATCAGGAATCCTCAAACTACGGCCCTCCAGCTGTTGTGGAATTACACATCCCATGAGGTATTGTAAAACTCTGACATTCACAGACATGACTAGGCATTATGGGAATTGTAGTTCTTGAACAACTGGAGGGTCGTAGTTAGAAGACCCCTGCCCTAGATACCTGGCAGACACAAGCTGCGCATATGTGCAAGTGCCCTCATTTTAAATATGATGACACAGAATAGGGATGGAGAAGCCAATGCCTTTAGCAGTTTAGTCCTGCTTTAAAGTCATACAAGAAGGTGGTAAGTTGGTGTAATGGGCATCCTGAAGGATGCTGGGAAATAGTGCGTGAGCGTTCTATTTAGATCTAATGACTGTTTATATCCTCTCTTCTAGGATAAGGAACCCTGCGTCACAAGAAACAATAAGTGAACTAAAAAAGCTAAAAGAACTCCGGCCAGGACTGAAGGTTAACATATAATAAGCTTAAGCAGCCCAATCATTGGCTTGTGTTTGATAGCTGCTGGGTCCCGCCCAAGTAATTTTTCGCCTTCACTGATGAGCACTGATGAGGCGGCACTGATGGGCACTGGTAGGCTGAACTGGTGGGCATTGATGAGGTGGCACTGATGAGGCGGCACTTATGGGCACTAATGAGGTGGCACTGATGAGGCGGCACTAATATGCAGCACTCATGGGCACTGATAGGTGGCACTGATGAGCATTGATAGGCGGCACTGATGGGCACTAATAGTGCACTGATTTGTAAAGCGTTGTGCAAACTGTTGGTGCTATATAAAGCCTGTATAATAATTAGTGGCTGTACATGACATGAGCAGCTCCCCTGAGAGCACATAAATGAGGATAAAAAAAGTCTGGCTAAGGATATGCTGCATAAAATTATGGACTGCAATATCGCAATTGGGGGAGCACAGATGTAACCACAAAAATCCAGAAATAGAATGAGACCCAACCTTTGTTATTGTTGCTATGCTGGCAACACCCAGGTCTATGTGTTTACTGGTGGAAAGTCAGACCATAAAGGCACAGCTTCTGTGAATAAATGAATTAAGCTGCAAGAACACATAGGGGGGATTTACTAAGATTGGAGAGTTCAAAATTTGTTGCCTCCAGCATTGCTCCTGTTTCTTCTTGCTGTAGGCCGCCATTTTGTCGAAGACCAGAGCAGTCCTTATTGAGAACTCTCCCCTTTCCTTAGTCTCAAAAACTATATGCCTATTTCTGTAATTACAATGTGTGCATTTCCAGCCTTGATTTTCTGTCTTGGCTCAGCTAGAGAAGAAGGCTGACTGAAGTTTTACAGTGCTGATGTTCATATTGCTACCAAAGAAGAATCAGGCAGATACGTCAAGACGCTACCCTTGTAAGATGAAAACGTTTGTGTCTCCCTGGCATTAGAGTCCTGTCACCTCTCCTGCTTTTTTTCTATTCTCTAATCTTTTTTTCCTTCTGCACAGTCTTTTCATTTCTACTATTTTCTGCCCCTCAGCAGCAGTAAATCTTGAGACTGTCAGCTGACTGGCCTCTAGTGGTTCATTGATTATTTGCACAGTGCCAAGAATACAGGACAACAGAGCATGTGCAGAGCAGGGTAAGACAGAGCTTTACAGGATTATAAACAGTAAGGGCACTTTTTTGTAATGTTTTTATTATGACTCCAACCGTTGTATTTGTGACCTATCCCTTGCTGAGACCTCTATGCCTGGCCATATAAGCAGATACCATCCCTGTGGACAGTCTTCATCAGATAGTTGAACTCACCAAATGCCATTTCTCATCCACAAAGACCTTTATTGAATGTCGCAGGTTACAGCAGACAACAGGATATAGCAGTCGATTGAAAAGACGGTATTTGCAGGTCAAGACATGGTAATAAGTTCCCCGGGGCGAGCAGATTAACATGTGGCCCTGGGATAAAGATGGCTGTTTGTCTCAATAAAGACAAATTGTGAAGGAAGAGGAAATACATCATAAGTGGGAGGGAACACAGAAAAGGATGGTGCAATAACCAAAATAACCACAAGATGGCAGTATATTAACCAAATTATATTGAGACCAATAAACAATGACTAAAGAAAATAAACTATATAAATACTCAATTCACAGTATTATGAACATAACCATGACTATGTATTGTATTATATTGTCATACAAGTGTAACAGCACAGTTTTTCTGAATGAAGATCAACTTTAACAATAACATAATATTAATTATTGTGGTGTTTTTATATGGATTTTTTGTATTAAAATGTATGTATTTATTTTGTAGACATCTTGAGCAGTTTTATGGTTCATGTTGCATTGGCTGGGAGGAATGTGTAGATGTGTGTGTGTAAAGCGAGTCCACGTTAGATGGGAACTAAATTTAAAGGCCCGGTGTAGTGAAGTAGTAGTGGGTAGATAATTAATTATTTAGTCATTATTAGTATAATGTGAGTAATTTCCAGCAGCAACCGGATTCTTCCAGAAGAGATGCATTTATTGAAATTTCAGACAGAACAAAGTCCATAAGATACTTGCAACAGATGACAAAATCCAACAGAGTGAATATAAAATAGGTGACAGGCTATTTGTGCAGCATTCAGACACCTTCAGAGAACCCAGTTCCTTCTGTCACCTCCATGGAGAATGAAAAGACTGACTGCCAGCTTGAATCGTCCACCTGAAATACTAGTACACTGGGGGGGGGTTCTGCTATGTCAACCCAAAATACTCTTTGATCTTAATGGTAATCAAAGTGAAAAGACTACTTGTAATTACCATCAAAAAAAACTTCTTCTATGGTCCTTTATCATCCTTAACCACTTCCGGACCGCCGCACGCCGATATAGGTCCTAACTTTGAAGAGGGTTATTTTTGTTATGGCAGCAGCTAGCTGCCATAATAGCTTCTTCTTCGGCCGGCGGTCTGGTTTCTGATAATAGTGGTCTCTGCGGCGGATTCACTGCAAGATCACTTTTATCGGCGGCGGGAGAGGGCCTCCGCCCTCCGCCGCTTACCGGGGCCGTTGGTAGCGGCGGAGGCGATCGGATGTTACTCCGTCCTGGGTATGGAGACGAATGAGGGAAAGATGGCCCCCACCCGTCTCCATACCATTGCTGGGTGGAAGCAACGTCAAAACGTCACTTCTGCCCATAGCTCTTAAAGGGCCATCTTTTTTTCTTTTTTTTTTTTCAAATGACAATTTTTTTTTTTTTATTGCATTTTAGTGTAAATATGAGATGTGAGGTCTTTTTGACCCCAGATCTCATATTTAAGAGGTCCTGTCATGCTTTTTTTTTCTATTACAAGGGATGTTTACATCCCTTGTAATAGGAATAAAAGTGAAATATTTTTTTTTTAAAAGAACAGTGTAAAAATAAAAGGTAAAATAAATAAGAAAAAAAAAGAATTTTAAACGTGACCCATCCCACCGAGCTTGCGTGCAGAAGCGAACGCATACGTGAGCAGCGCCCGCATATGAAAACGGTGTTTAAACCACACATGTGAGATATCGCCGCGATTGGTAAAGGGAAAGCAATAATTGTAGCCCTAGAACTCCTCTGTAACTGAAAACTGGTAACCTGTAGAATTTTTTAAACGTCGCCTATGGAGATTTTTAAGGGTAAAAGTTTGTTGCCATCCCACGAACGGGTGCAATTTTGAAGCGTGACATGTTGGGTATCAGTTTACTTGCCGTAACATTATCTTTCACAATATAAAAAAAAAAAATTGGGCTAACTTTACTGTTGTCTTATTTTTTTTTATTCAAAAAAGTGTACTTTTTTCAAAAAAAAGTGCGCTTGCAAGACCTGTGTGACAGAAAGTATTGCAGCGACCGCCATTTTATTCTCCAGGGTGTTAGAAAAAAACGTACAATGTTTGAGGGTTCTAAGTAATTTTCTAGCAAAAAAAAATGTTTTTAACAAATCTCAGAAAGAGGCCCGGTCCTTAAGTGGTTAAGTATGTAAACAATGTACCCTTTGAAATGTTCAATTAGATTAACAGGCCATACCTCACATACCTAGGTAGACCCGCATGAGATCAACACATCAAAGGGTCATCAGCTGTCCCTTTGATATGTTAAAATTGAGTTGGCAACTCAACCATTATTAACTGAATTGTGGCCTGGTCAATATTGTACTGTATGTGTACACATATATAATAATATAATATCCTACATAAACCGGCCGACATATTACAACACCCAGCAGCCAACTTTTACGAAATTAAATGATAGCAAAGTTTCACAAATCTGTATTTCTTCTCCAACAGTCACAAAAAAATTCTAGCCCACCTGGCTACATTTCTGCAGCTCCATCTCGTTTAGATCATTTAATACACACGGAGATCTCAGAATGTACTTCACACCCCACGGCGGCCATTTTCCTCCCCTCAGCCTGTAAGAGGCCTGACCACAAAGAGGACATTTCTGTACAGAGAAGGTCTGCCTGAGTGACAGGATGGCTCAGCCAATCACAGGAGAGGAGCTGAGAGGCGGGAACACATGAGGGAACTGCTGTGAGCTGTGAGGTGAGTGACAGGATGGCTCAGCCAATCACAGGCGAGGAGCTGAGAGGAAGTAACACATGAGGGAACATCAGAGAACTGGGAGGTGAGTGACAGGACTGCTCAGCCAATCACAGGAGAGGGGCTGAGAGGAAGGAACACATGAGGGAACATCAGTGAACTGGGAGGTGAGTGACAGGAGGACTTAGCCAATCACAGGATAGGAGCTGAGAGGCGGGAACTGCTGTGAGGGGAGTGACAGGACAGCTCAGCCAATCACAGGAGGGGAGCTGGGATGCAGGAACACATGAGGGAACCTCAGAGAACTGGGAGGTGAGTGACAGGACTGCTCAGCCAATCACAGGAGAGGAGCTGAGAGGCGGGAACGCATGAGGGAACTGCAGAGAACTGTGGGGTGAAAGATAGGAGGGTTCAGCCAATCACAGGAGAGGAGCTGAGAGGCAGGGACACCTGAAGGGACAGCTGCGAACTGTGAGGTGAGTGACAGGACTGCTCAGCCAATCACAGGAGAGAGGCTGAGAGGCGGGAACACCTGAAGGGACAGCTGGGAACTGTGAGGTGAGTGAAAAGACTATTCAGCCAATCACAGGAGAGGGGCTGAGAGGTGGGAACTGTGAGGTGAGTGACAGGCCACCTCAGCCAATTACCACAGTGCAGTTGAGAGGTGGAACATTTGAGGTTATAAATATTAGAGGGTGACAGGAGAGTAGATGTGAGGTGGAAACACCTGAGGAAACTGTTGTGAGGTGAGTGACAAGCTCTCTCAGCCAATTACAGCAAAGCAGATGGAAGGTGGGACAGCTCTAAAGGGAGTGACCAGTCTCCTCAGCCAACCATAGGAGAGGAGCTTGGAAGCAGGGACAGCTGTGAGATGAATGACAGGTCTCCTCAGCCAATCATAGGAGAGAATGTGGGAGGCAGGAATACTTGAGGAAAATGATGTGAGGTGAGTGAAAAGCTCCCTCAGCCAATTACAGGAGAGTAGCTGGGAGTTGTGACCAATGTGAGGTGAGTGACAGCTTTCCTCAGCCAATCACAGGAGAGGAACTAAGGGACAAGAACACCTGAGGGGACAACTGTGAAATAAATGTCAGACTCCTTTCAGCCAATCACAGGATAGTATTTGGGAGGCAAGAACAGGTAACAGCTATGAGGTGACTGAGAAACTCTCTCAGCCAATTACAGGAGAGAAGCTGGAAGACCTGAAGTAACAGCTGTGAGATGAGTGGCCAATTTTACCAGCCAATCACAGGAGTGGGCCTGGAGGTGAAAACACCTGACTTGACAGCTGTGAGGGGTAGCTCGGATGGTCTCTGGGGGGGTGGGGGGTTGGGGCAGTCAGTCATGTACTAGAAGTCACATGACATCCATTGTATTCTATATTATAATGAGGGAAATGCTGCTTTATCTGTGACCGGGAACAGATATGACCTCTCAAGGATTAGACTGATAGAAGCTGCCACAAAATCCAACACATGTCCTCCCATCCCCCACCCTCCAGGAGATTAACCACTTGCCCTCCCGCTAATTCACCCCCCTTGATGACCAGGCCATTGTTTGCGATATGGCACTGCGTTACTTTAACAATTGCGTGGTCGTGCAACGTTATACCCCCCAAAAAACCTGACGTGCTTTTTTTTTCCCACGAATAAAGTTTTCTTTTAGTGGTATTTGATCACCTTTGTGGTTTTTATTCTTTGCGCTATAAACAAAAAAAGAGCAACAATTTAAAAAAATATTAACATTTTTACTTTCTGCTGTAAAACATATCCAATAAAAAAATGTAAAAAAATCTAATTTCTTCATCATTTTAGGCCATTATGTATTCTGCTACATATTTTTGGTAAAAAAAAAACAAATCCCAAAAAGCATCTATTGATTGTTTTGCGCAAAAGTTATTGCGTCTACAGACTATGGCGATATTTTTATTTATTTAAAAAAAAAAATTTTTACTAGTAATGGCTGATAGGGTTGAAATAATGACTTAGAGTTCCACTTAAATTGTGTACGTATCAATTGTTCTATTGAAATTGTTTGTGCTCCTTTCTTACCTGTGTACGTATCAATTGTTCTATTTAAATTGTTTGTGCTTTTTCTCTTCTGTGTACGTATCAATCTGTATCTAGATGGAATTTGGAACTGCTGAATAATCATTACATGTTCGCTGATAAGAAACTCTTTGTACCTTAACCTCATTTGGTAATGCCGATAAGATTACTGCTTGTAGAGCTGCCTATAAAAGGCCTTTGAAAGAAGTAAAAGGGTGCAGTTCTCTCTTGCTCCGGACTGTGACACAGACTAATCTGACTCTGTGTCATTATTCTTATAGAAGCAATAATTTGACAAAGCAATATAAACTTAAAGCAACTTATTTAAGAGTTGCCCCTAACATTTTGGCGCCCGAAGAACAGGGACTCACCAAGTTGCTACAAGAGGTGGCTGAGCTACGCTGACGGAACGAAAGGACAGGCATTCCGGGAACCACAGATCAAAAACCTGGCTTTATTTTTCTTATATTCTTATATTCTGTGCTCCCCTGATTTGTGCCTATCCGTTCTGTCAGTTACGGTTCTCCTGGTTTTAAAACACCAGCCTCTGTAGTGGTGAGTCTAGAATTACTGCATATTTTGGTTTATATTGCTGGGATTATTTGTTTATTTGTTGTCTGTCTTGTCTGTCTTGTTGAGAAAGTGAATGAGCCTTGTCAAGGATGGTATGAGTTAGAAGGGGATTGCTGAACTAAGCAACGGAATGCGCCCTTACCTCGCAAGAGGACTTTGGGGGTCTGACGCTTATGCTTAACCTCACATCTAACTCATAAACCATAGACGGGTTGAGAGTATAAGCCCTGTCTGCTCCATAAAGCAGGGATAAGAGTGCATGAGAGGGATCCCAGATACGGGGAGGAAATAAGGTCTCCATAAAGTCCGGAGATCTAGTCGGATACCTGGCCACTTAAAGGAATGCTTGTATATGTTGTAGCCGCATTTTTGTATATGTTGTAGCCGCATTCTGGTTTGTTATTGGGCTAGCATATAAAGTAATTATTTGTTAGTTGGGCTAGCATATAAAGTAATTCGATTTCAGAAATCTCATTCCGGAGAGGTTTTTAGTATTCTAGCACCCTAGGAGGAAGGCAATGAGGAACTAGTGTAACTTAGCTAAGTGTTTTATATTGTACACTAAGTGTCCCACACGCTACCTAGGCAGGACTGTTAGAATGGGCCAGAGGAACACAAAACCCCATCAGGGAATTGTGGCGCACTATACGGTGCCACAGATAATTAAGAACATTTATGGGAAAACCGAAGCACAGGACTTAAAGGATGTCCTTCGTAAATTTAAGGTGAAAGGAGCAGCGGGCTTAGACCTGGATGTATGGAGTGAAATAAAAAGGGACAGACAAGGAGAGGTGTTAGAGAAGCAATGGATGCGTCAGGTTCAATGCTTAATTAAGGTCTCAAATAGAGCGAAAGAAGAGGGGTGGAAATATAATCCAGATTGTGATGGTTGGGATATGAAAGATAGAAGAACAAAAAATGTCGAGGCTCCCAGCTCAGCCATCCCACCCCCATACACTGACGTAGAACGCAAACCACACAAGATATATCCTGTACTTGAGGGGAGAGGATGGGTTTGTCAGGATTGTGGAGCACAAAACCCAGAATGGGCAGTAGAATGTGTGCATTGTGGGGCACAAAAACCTCATCCAGAAACTGTAGCTCCCGTACGCACTGATACACGCATTGTTCAGGTAAACAATCCAGAATTTGGACAAGCAGCCCATCCAAATGCCCCGCCTACTGTCACTCGTAGAATGCAAATAAGGACTTGGGCACCATGGTCGGCAGACACCCTTATGGCATTAATACAGAGCGCCCCAGACCCGGTAGCAAAGCCAGCTGCTTTCTGTAGATTTGTGACACAGTTAATGAATACACATGAAGCGACCTGGCAGGATGGGGAGGATCTATGCAGACACAAAATGACTCTGACCCTGTTTAACCAGTTTATGACAGAAATAGGTCCACACAGACCTGCAGGACAAGTTGATGGGGATGGCAACCTGGAGGCAGGACATGTCAGACATATAGACTCAAGGGCCCCTTTTATTGCTAGATTAGAAGCTTTTTGTCAAGCAAAACAACAGGAGAGGGGGTCCATATCACCCATGAAGCAAATGCCAGGACAGACTGTATCGGAATTTTACTTATCTATGGAAAGTATGATGGCAGATGAGGGATTGGACTTGGCCCTGCCAATCACAATCCGAGCCTTCAATAGACAATTTATGGAGGGATTAATTCCACAGATAAGTGAGAGACTGAAAGCCTGCACACCAGAGTGGAGGGCAACTAGAGATAGAGGGACGTTGTTACAAAAAGCGCAAGGCATAGAGGCGGACTTAGCAGAAACCAAAGGGAGGAAATCTCATGCTATCAACGCACTCGGGGGTTCCCAAGAGCAAGGTAGAGGTTCCTTTCGCAAACCCCTTACCTGTCACTACTGTAACAAGATTGGTCACATCAGACGCAACTGTAGGAAAAGAATAAGGGATGAAGGAGAGGAAGGTGTTGATTCTCCAGTTAATCAGAGAAGGAACCAGCCCAGGGACAACAAAAATAGTCATATCAGGCAGCAGGGAGATGGTCCACGAGCATGACTCGCCCCGGTTTTAGAAAAATCCAAAACAACAATGCTTAAGACAAATATAACGGTTGGTAATAAGAAAATCTCTTGTTTAGTCGATACAGGAGCTTCACGCTCGTTACTTTCTGACTCTGAACTACTCCCTGGCCAAAAATCACCTGACACTTTACTAATAACTGGATATGATGGCATTTTAGCCGACGCCCCGCTTACAAAACCTCTGAAAGTTAAAGTAGGAAACCACATGTTCCTTTCACGCTTTCTGGTATCCAGAGGAGCCCCCACTAATTTGTTAGGAGCTGACATTTTGCAGAAAATAGGAGCTAACATTACCTATCACCCAGATGGCACTGTCACTTTAGCTATAGGGGATAATCAAGAACACATGGAGATGTGTAACCTGATTCAATACCTAGAGGAGGAATCGGAATTGTCCGGCCCACCTCCTTCAGACTTAGATCAGATTTTGTCGTCCCTTCCAGGAGAACTATGGGAGAAACATCCAGCTGATGTTGGACTTTTGCCCATACCTCCAGTTACCCTACAGCTGATTCCAGGAGCAGTGCTTCCCCAACAAAAACAGTATCCACTCAGTGCACCCCAAGAGGCGGCCATAGAAATGCAGGTCCAATCCTTCTTAAAAAGTGGAGTTCTAAAAGAGGTAAAATCACCGGCAAACACTCCCTTGTACCCGGTTAAAAAGAAATCAGTAGCCGGTAGTCCGTTTAAGTATAGAATGGTCCAAGACCTTAGAGCGGTCAACAAAATACTAGCCCCGATGACACCTTTAGTACCCAATCCACATACATTACTGTCACAAATACCATCAACCAGTATGTACTTTACGGTTATAGATTTAGCAAACGCTTTCTTTTCCGTCCCGCTTGCTGAAGAATGCCAACTTTGGTTCGCTTTTTCAATCAAAAATCGGCAACTAACCTGGACACGCCTACCTCAGGGTATGGCGCATTCACCTACCTTGTATTCGCAAGCATTGCAAATGGTGTTGGGAGAATGGGTACCACCAGATTCCTGTGTATTGTTACAATATGTGGATGATTTATTGTTATGCTGCCCTGACAAGGAAACTTGTTTGGCCACCACCCTTAATTTGTTGTGATTTTTGGCAGAAAAAGGTTGCAAGGTTAATAAGAAAAAGTTGCAAGTGTGTCAGGAAAAAGTTATCTTTTTGGGACATTGTATATCACAGGGTACGAGACATCTCACTGAGGAGAGGGTTCAAGTGATAAAGGGAATGTTACCCCCACGGAATTTCAAACAATTGCGTATGTTTTTAGGTATCGTGTCATATTGTAGACAGTGGATACCACATGCTAGCACTTTGATGCAGCCATTATACGATTGTTTGAAAATTGTACCGTATATGCTTACAGAAGTAGCTTATGAATCGTTTATCACTTTGAAAAAGTTGTTGATTTCTGCCCTGGCTATTGGTATACCAGATTACACCAAGATATTTAATCTGTACATTGCTGAGATCACTGGACACGCCAGGGGTGTTCTGACACAGGCACATGTAAAACAAAGACCAGTCGCTTACTTTTCAGCAGCATTAGATCCAGTATCTAGAGGTTCACCGTCTTGTGTACGGGCGGTAGCTGCAGTGTCAATTATCATAGATAAGTCATCAGAGATTGTTCTAGACAATCCAGTCGTAGTGCATACCACACATGACATACATGCAATCTTGTCTCAGGTACAGCCCAAACACATTTCAATGGCTAGGCAATTAAGGTTACAGTGTACTTTACTCTTACCTTCAAATGTCACTTTTCAGCGCTGTACAACCTTAAATTTGGCCACCTTTTTGCCTCTTCAGTCACCAGATTTGGCAAGGGGGAATGATAGTGCTAATAGTACTAGTGAGAAAAGAAATGAGGACACTGACACTCTTTTGTTTAAAGAAGTAGATGAACACGATTGTTTTCAGCTCATGGAACAGGAGACAATGGGATTCCCACATGTTACAGATACACCGATTTTAAATGCTGAGCACACTTTGTACATAGATGGCAGCAGGTTTGCTGATGACAAAGGTAAATATCACACAGGGTATGCTGTAGTGACTGATACCCGGGTGATTGAAGCACAGCCCTTACCAGCCCACATGTCAGCACAGGAAGCAGAATTAAAAGCTTTAGAACAAGCCCTAGAATACTTAAAAGGACGAGAAGGGAATATTTACACTGACTCTGCCTACGCTTATGGTGTAGCGCACGATTATGGCCACATATGGAGGGCTAGAGGTTATCTGACAGCAGCAGGTACACCTGTAAAACATGGAGAAGGGATTAAGAGAGTCCTGAACAATCTTCAAAAGGTTAAACGAGTGGCCATCATGAAGATAGCGGCACACACGAGCGCAAAAACAATTGAGGCAAAAGGAAATGCATTTGCAGATTTGACTGCAAAACAGGCAGCTCTAGGGGAAGGAAGCCCTGAGACCTTAGCAGCGGTAGAGGTGAGTATCCCAGAACCAACATGGCAGCAGCTGAGTAAATTACAGGAGCAAGCAGGGGAGAGCGAGAAAGATAAGTGGGTCAGGATGGGAGCAGCACCAGACCTTGACAATGTATGGAGGGAAGGAGGCAAAATATGCCTACCTGCCTCTCTGTACCCAGCAATGGCAGCGGCAGTTCACCTACCCACACACGTCAGTTCCAATTCCATGTATAGGATTGTGAACCAAGGATGGCTCGCCCCTGGATTCAGTAGCACTGCAAGAAACTACTGTGCAGCCTGCCAAATCTGTCTCCTGTATAACCCAGGACAGAAAGTGAAAACCCCACGAAAACACCAGGTCCGGGCCCAATACCCCTTCCAGAGACTGCAAATTGATTACATACAAATGCCTAAGAGCGGCCCCTTTGAATTTGTCCTCATGTGTATCGATTTATTCTCAGGTTGGCCCGAAAGTTATCCAGTAAAATCGGCTACAGCTAAAGCCACAGCTAAGAAACTGATCACTGAGTTAATACCTAGGTTTGGTCTTCCTGAAACCATAGAATCAGATAGGGGGACACACTTTACAGGAGAAATCATGCAGAACGTGATGACCATGTTAGGGGTTCAACAAAGTTTTCACACCGCTTACCACCCACAGAGTTCAGGATCAGTGGAGAGAGTAAATGGGACAATAAAGCTAAAAATACAAAAAGCCATGCAAGAGTTAAACAAGCCTTGTCCAGAATGCCTGCCTCTGGCTTTATTCTCTATAAGGTACACTCCAACAGGAAAAACAGGATTATCCCCATACGAAATACTTTTTGGGAATGCACCTAGATTAGGTTTATACTTTCCACAGAGTATGCAATTGCAATGTGATAGTTTGACTGCATATGTGATACAATTACAACAACGTCTAACTAAGATCCACAAAAGTGTGTATTCTTCTCTTCCAGACCCTAATTCAATAACAGGTACACATACGCTGCTACCAGGGGATTATGTATATGTAAAGAAACACACCAGAAAGACATTGGAACCCAGGTTTGAAGGTCCTTACCAAGTACTCTTGACCACAGCCACCTCAGTAAAGCTGGAAGAAAAACCTACCTGGATACACACATCACTTTGCAAGAAACAACCCGAGAAAACAACATGATGAAATATCTACTTACATATTTTTTGTTGAAGATTGTTGTTTTACAAATATATGCATGGACTCCTGGTATTAATGTACTTGAAGTAGAGGAAACAACAACTTTCGAATGGGCTATAGATGATCCTAAAGTAGCAAATGATTCAGGATATGAGATGAATAAGGATTATAATGTAGGTAATTAACACTAGAACATACCCTACAGAATAACCTTGTATCCGCAATTATTGACAAAGGTAGACTAGTACATCTTTCCTCACAGATACAACAGGATACTGCACCACATTGGTGGGATATATTTAGTGGAATGTCCTCTACAGCAACCAATACCTTTCACTGGTTGTTAAGTCCAATGGTAATTATTATTCTAATATTAATATCACTTACAATCACAAATATATGTGTATACAGGAAAATAAATAGGAAAATTGGGAGAATAGACAGGTGACATCACCCTACTCCTATAAAATTCCTCTTCTTGAATTTTAAGATGTCGGTAATACCTAGGGGGATGGGTTCTACCCCTCTGACAACTCGCGGTCAGGGAAAAGACTCTGGGGAAAAACTGACTAGAACTTATTCATGAGGACCCAGGGGGAGGGAGAGGATGATGTCAAAGGGGGAAATTGATAGGGTTGAAATAATGACTTAGAGTTCCACTTAAATTGTGTACGTATCAATTGTTCTATTTAAATTGTTTGTGCTCCTTTCTTACCTGTGTACGTATCAATTGTTCTATTTAAATTGTTTGTGCTTTTTCTCTTCTGTGTACGTATCAATCTGTATCTAGATGGAATTTGGAACTGCTGAATAATCATTACATGTTCGCTGATAAGAAACTCTTTGTACCTTAACCTCATTTGGTAATGCCGATAAGATTACTGCTTGTAGAGCTGCCTATAAAAGGCCTTTGAAAGAAGTAAAAGGGTGCAGTTCTCTCTTGCTCCGGACTGTGACACAGACTAATCTGACTCCGTGTCATTATTCTTATAGAAGCAATAATTTGACAAAGCAATATAAACTTAAAGCAACTTATTTAAGAGTTGCCCCTAACATGATAACATGGTGATTAACGACTTATAGTGGGAGTGCGATATTGCGGCGGACATTCTGACATCAACTGACAGTTTTAACACTTTTTGGGGACCAGTGATACTAATACAGTCACTAAACTAATCACACTGGCTGGGAAGGGGTTAAACATCTTTAACCACTTAAAGCGGGGGTTCACCCACACAGCTAAAAAAAAAAAAATATTAAAAGCCAGCACCTACAAATACTGCAGCTGCTGACTTTTAATACATGGCCACTTACCTGTCCCAGGGTCCAGCGATGTCGGCAGGGGACGCCGAGAACCCACTCGGTTCTCGGCAGCTGCCGCCGCCATCCTAGGTGAGGAAATCAGGAAGTGAAGCGTTGCGGCTTCACTTCCCGGTTCCCTACTGCGCATGCGCGAGTCGCGCTGCGCGACCCTAGTGGTCCCCGCTCTCTCCTGGGAGCTGTGTGTTCCCAGCAGACAGCACGGTGGGGACGGGAAGAGGCATAGACACCCATGGGAGTCTATGCCGGAAGTGGGTGCAATTACCTGTCTTAGACAGGTATCTGCACCCCCCTCCCCCCTGAAAGGTTCCAAATGTGACACCAGAGGGGGGGAGGGTTCCGAAAAGCGGAAGTTCCATTTTTGTGTGGAACTCCGCTTTAAGGACCGAGCCTCTTTCTGAGGTTTGTTGTTTACAAGTTAAAAACTGTTTTTTTTTTGCTACAAAATTACTTAGAACCCCCAAACATTATACATTTTTTCCCAACACCCTAGAGAATAAAATGGCGGTCGTTGCAATACTTTCTGTCACACCGTATTTGCTCAGCGGTCTTACAAGAGCACTTTTTTTTGAAAAAAATACACTTTTTTGAATTAAAAAATAAGACAACAGTAAAGTTAGCCCAATTTTTTTTATATTGTGAAAGATAATGTTACGCGGAGTAAATTGATACCCAACATGTCATGCTTCAAAATTGCGCCCGCTCGTGGAATGACGACAAACTTTTATCGTTAAAAATCTCCATAGGGGACGTTTAAAAAATTCTACAGTTTGCATGTTTTGAGTTACAGAGGAGGTCTAGGGCTAGAATTATTGCTCTCGCTCTAACGATCGCGGTGATACCTCACATGTGTGGTTTGAACACCGTTTTTATATGCGGGCGCTACACACGTAGGCATTCGCTTCTGCGCGCGAGCTCATCTGGACGGGGCACATTTAAAAAAAAAAAAAAATTTCTTATTTATTTTACCTTTTATTTTTACACTTTTTTTTTTCTAAATTGTGACACTTTTATTCTTATTACAAGGAATGTAAACATCCCTTGTAATAGAAAAGAAGCATGACAGGTCCTCTTAAATATGAGATCTGGAGGGTCAAAAAGACCTCAGATCTCATATTTACACTAAACTGCAATAAAAAAAAGTCCCTTTAAGAGTTATTTTTGACGTGGCTTCCGCCCTGCAATGATATGGAGATGGGTGGGGACCATCTTCCCCTCACTCGTCTCCATGTCAGGCTAGGGAAAGGATTCGATCGCCTCCCGCTGGGGAGCAAAAATGTATCTAGGTACCCAAGCGCTGCTATGTGTAGTGATAATGTGTAAATGGTAATAACAATGTTCAGTATATATGGGGGAAGGGAACAGCTGCAACCATTCAATAGCGATCTCACACTAAATAACATTTCTTAATCAAAAATAATGGTGCGCTAATCCAATAAGTGAACAAAATAATAAATAAAAGAATAAATTAGCGATATGCTTATGTAGCACAGATAAATACAATTCTTACCAAGGTGTTCAACATTACTGATAACATATATTGTGATAAAACATAACACACATATGCAAAACTTTGTGAAAAAAAAAAAAAGTATAAAAAATGTTATAAAGTAATACCTTGGATTATGGGTATAATTTGTTTCAGAAGAATGCTTGTAATCCAAAGCACTCTTATATCAAAGCGAGTTTTTAGGAATCAATAGAATCTCAAGCCACCGCATGTGGTCAGAGGTGGGGGGCACCGGAGACACTCTGAGATGCTGCACACCCCAGAGGCTTGAACCCTGCTCGTTTTGCATGACAACGCTCGCAAATCGAGTCAGGATTTAAAAGAAAAAAAAAAGATCATATTGTGAAACGCTCGTAAACCACGTTACTCGAAATCCGAGGTTTTACTGTAGTCCAAATATAGTAATATTGCAGTGACTTCTGTGATAAATCCACTCCAAATACGTGCCAATTCAGTGGGAAGTAATCTGAAAGACTGCCACCACCACCTTTAGATGTAATCCCTGCTCACCTCATAAGAGGCATCCAAAGGTCAAAATCAAGCCTGGGTAGACATGTGCGATTAGTTTTGTACAAATCGAAAATCCGTACGAATTTTCTTAAATTCGTACATTCGGGAGGATCCGAAATATGAATTGCTATGCTTCCTGAATTTTGTACGAAATTTCGTGCATGAATTTCGGATCCAAATTCCGTTTACAACGGAAACGTGACTGGTGTTTTGTTGACCAATCAGAGGTTTTCTCCTGCTGCTGAGTGAGGGTCGGGAAAATGACCTTTTTTAATATGGGAGTGGGAGACTGGTACTGGTAGTCGATGGGAGATTCAGAATCGGGACAAAATAAGAATGTTCGTTAATTACACTCCAAAGACATGCTGGTAGGTTAAATGGATCCTGTCTAAATTGACCCTAGTATGTATGAATGTGAGTTAGGGACCTTAGATTGTAAGCTCCTTGAGGGTAGGGACTGATGTGAATGTATAATGTATATGTAAAAGCGCTGCGTAAATTGACGGCGCTATATAAGTACCTGAAATAAATAAATAAAATTACGATTATTCGTTATGATGAAGTTAAAAAACCCCAGGAAGTCAGCACAGCACAGGGATGGTGGGAGCCCCTCATAATGATAAATTCATCATAACGAACATTCGTAATTGTTACGAAAAGTTAACGAGCCTAATGAAAATTCGTATTTCGTACAAATCCAAATTGAATTTCGGACACGAATGACGAAATACGAATTAATTCTAATACGAGACGGAACGGAGCGAAACTAATTTATTGACGGCGCAGAAGGGACAACCAGCCATGTCCTGGATCTCTGTACCTCTCTCTCCAGAGCCCCCCTGAGGATCACCTCACTATGCCGCTCAAAATGAATAGGAGAAATTCATAGTGCCACACCGCTTGGTATGAATGCAGCTTATTTGAACAATACATTGGCACCCAGATTGCATTTGGTAAACATGTGCGGAACACATTTTTTCCAGCACTACAATCTGGTGTGAACCAGCGGCCCTCACACATACACACACATAGAGCTTCTTTACTCTGGCGGATCATTTTTCTCCCAGGGAGGATGAGAGTCATATTTCACCTTCTCACTGCTGGTTTAACCCTGAAAAGCAAACATGGTTGCAGTGTGGCTTTATTTAATTAACCACTTCCATATCGGGCATTTTCACCCCCTTCCTGCCCAGGCCAATTTTTCAGCTTTCAACACTGTCGCACTGTAAATGAGAATTGTGCGGTCATGCGACGTTGTACCCAAATTAATTTTGATCATCCCCCCCCCCCCCACAAATAGAGCTTTCTTTTGGTGGTATTTAATCACATCTGCGGTTTTTATTTTTTGCGCTATAAACAAAAAAAGAGCGTCAATTTCGAAAGAAAAAAACACAATATTTATTACTTTTTGCTATAATAAATATCCCAATTTTTTTTTAAAACAAAATTATTTTTTTCCTCAGTTTAGGCTGATATGTATTCTTCTACATATTTTTGGTAAAAAAAAAAAAATCGCAATAAGCGTATATTGATTGGATTGCGCAAAAGTTATAGCGTCTACAAAATAGGGGATAGATTTATGGCATTTTTATTTATTTTTTTTCTTTACTAGTAATGGCGGCGATCAGTGATTTTTATCGTGACTGCGATATTGCGGCAGACACATCGGACACTTTTGACACTATTTTGGGACCAGTGACATTTATACAGTGATCAGTGCTATAAAAATGCATTGATTACTTATAAATGTGACTGGCAGGGAAGGGGTTAACACTAGGGGGCGATCAAGGGGTTAACTGTGTGTCCTAGGGAGTGATTCTAACTGTAGGGGGAGGGGACTCACAAGGGGAGGAGACAGATCGGTGTTTATCTGTAATGGGAACACACGGATCAGTCTCCTCTCACCTGACAGGAGGTGGATCTGTGTGTTTACACACACAGATCCATGTCCCTGCTCTGTGACGAGCAATCGCGGGTGTCCGGCGGACATCGCGGCCGCCGGGCACGCGCATGGGGTCCCAAGTGATGCGGCGGGCGCATGCTCGCTCTCCATGATGCAGGAAATCTCAGGACGTCATATGACGCCCGCCAGAGGGACGAAGGGTTCCTGCAGGCATCATATTACTATACAGCCGTAAGGAAGTGGTTAAATGAGTCAAGTATGGCAGCATTCATCAGCGATAGGAGGTATAATTTGCGTTGTGGCCACAGCATGTGTAGAAGCTCCTCCTGCTGCTGTGTAGACATTTGGGATTACTTAAAAACAAGAAAAATAGTGCGCTACCAATAAATAAATAATCACACCCCCCAAAAAAAGCAGCAGTTAAACAGTGAGATGTGCACCAAAATGTCAAAAGAAAAAGAAATAACCGCGCTAAAATATATGAATAGGCCTTAAGGAATGATCCAAGAACCATGTCACAAGGACTCCTATTAGGAACTTCATATATATATGTAAACCATTGCGATAATCAAAAAACCAAAATCAAAAACAGGTAGGTCCATGCACATAACTGTGAATCAACCAGTGATGTCCATATGAAATAAATGAAATAAATGGTATAATAAATCGGAATCAGTCCCAGAGGAAAGCCCATGGATGGACACATCAAGACTCAGTGGTAAAGATGAAAAGGACACCACACTCAGTGATCCGCCACCACACAGATATTGCGCTTACCACAAAGCAAGCATGGGAAGTCCAGCTGGTGTACCTTAACTGCATACAGCGTGGCTAAGATGATTAGCAAACAACCCGAACACTCGTCTCACAGGCATGTAAACAAAAGAAAACTGACCATAGCATAGTTGCCAACATTGAAAAAAAAATATGTGGGACACTTTTTTGGCTGTAGGCGGAGCCGTACAATAATTAGGGGGCGGGGTATTTGTTTGTAGGCATGGCTTAGCCAAAAAACCCATAAGTGCGGCACGCGAAGCGTGCCGCGCCGAGAAATGGGTGTGGCTTACGTGAAAAGTGGGCGTGGTTTATGTGAAAAGTGAGCGTGGCTTACGTGAAAGTGGACGTGGCTCAAATGGGCGTGGCTCAAGAGGGTGTGGTTAGAGTCTGAGATGAATGAGGGATGGAGAGGGGGAGAAGGAAAGGGGGAGAGGGGAATGAAGGGACAGCAGCCCCAGATCCTACACAATAGAAATATGTGTATTCTAGAAAGTTTAACAATCAGCAGATAAAGATACTCCAAACGCCTGGTGTTAACGCTTCAATCATCCCTGAACCATGGTTGTTATAGTGTCAGGATGATTGAAGCGCATTATTTCTATTATTACATTGTAATATAAAAATTAAATCATTCAACTCACCATAATGCCGAATCAGTGGGATCCCTGAGCGTGTCACCAGCCACGTCGCCTGCCACCAACAGTCTGTCCTTGCATCAGGTGCCCCCGCCAGAGTCTGTCCTTGCATCAGGTGCCCCCGGCAGAGTCTGTCCTTGCATCAGGTGCCCCCGCCAGAGTCTGTCCTTGCATCAGGTGCCCCCGCCAGAGTCTGTCCTTGCATCAGGTGCCCCCGCCAGAGTCTGTCCTTGCATCAGGTGCCCCCGCCAGAGTCTGTCCTTGCATCAGGTGCCACCAGCAGAGTCCGTCCTTGCATCAGGTGCCCCCGCCAGAGTCCGTCCTTGCATCAGGTGCCCCCGCCAGAGTCTGTCCTTGCATCAGGTGCCCCCGCCAGAGTCTGTATAGACCTCCTCAGTGCAGACCCCCTCCATCAGTGCAGATCCCCTCCATCAGTGCAGACCCCCCCTCAGTGCAGCCCCCCCTCTATTATTGCAGCCCCCCTCAGTGCAGCCCCCCCTCTATTATTGCAGCCCCCCTCAGTGCAGCCCCCCCTCTATTAGTGCAGCCCCCCCTCTATTAGTGCAGCCCCCCTCAGTGCAGCCCCCCTCTATTAGTGCAGCCCCCCCTCTATTAGTGCAGCCCCCCCTCTATTAGTGCAGATCCCCTCTATTCATGCAACCCCCCTCAGTGCAGCCCCCCCTCGGTTAGTGCAGCCCCCCCTTCAGTTAGTGCAGCCCCCTCCTCAGTGCAGCCCCCCCTCAGTTAGTGCAGCCCCCCTCAGTTAGTGCAGCCCCCCCTGTTAGTGCAGCCCCCCTCAATGCAGCCCGGCCCCCGCTCAGTGCAGGAGCGGCCGGTGTTCTGCCGAGAAAGTTTCACTCAGTAATGGAGGACCCCCTGTACTGCGCAGGCGCAGCGCTTGCGCAGTACGGGGCTGGGAGCTTTCAGCAAGACACGGCGACGACGCTGTGTCTTCTGCTAGCTTCAGTGGAGAGGGGAGGGGCTGTGCAGCTAAAGAAGGCGCTTCATTGGCTGCACGGATTGAGCCCCCTTCCCCTCTCCACTGAACACTAGAGGAAGAGAGAGCGGCGGCGCCGGCCGCCATTTTGCTGGAGCCCGCTGCTCCAAAAAAAAACAAAAAACAACATTCCCGATTTTCCTTATGGAAAATCCCGATTTGGGACACTCTCCAATCGGGACGAGGGTCCCAAAATCGGGATTGTCCCGGGAAAATCAGGACTGTTGGCAACTATGCCATAGTGTAATACTGGCAGGATAATTTAATAAAAAAGGTAGAAAACTTACATAGGTAGATTAAAATCAACAAAAATAACCGGCCGGCATGCGAGCACCCGTCCACACTAGGATGGCAATGACGTCAGAGCGTCAACCTCCCGACGTACATTTCACCACAATTGGCGTCGTCTGAGGAACGGGCGACGCTCTGAGTCATCGCCTTAAATAAAGTACAAAAAAACCATGCCTCGTTCTGAAATCTCAACAGTGGAAGAGAAACTAGCCACTCAAATCGCGGCTCGTGTTTAGAAAAGGGAGAAAAAGAAAACAGAACCGAATCTCATATTAAAAAAATGTTTAATTTAAAATGATGAGTTGTGAAACAAATAATTAGAATTATGTGCAATCTAGAAACCCTACATGTAACGAAGGGTCAGACTGGCTCAGTACTTTTTAAGACTGATAAGCAAATGGAGTATGAACCTAAACACTAGGCCATCTTGTGGTGATAAAAGAGATGGCAGTAAAAGTGAAAGAAACAAAATAAATGACCTCAAACATTAATTAGAACAGCCTACATGAATTAAAACTAAAACATGACCAATACCATGTTGATATATAATAACCAAAAGGCAGGAACGTCTCATGGTGTGTAATGATAATGAGACCTATACTCCACAAAAAATTAAATAGGTGAAATGAATCAGATGTGCTGAACTTAGCCTGAACAAGGCAAAAAATTGGTTAATATTAAACATTATACCAAAATATAGATCTCAAAGAATCACAAAAATAAGAAAATAAAAATTGTGTGTATAGAACTAAAAAGAGGACAAAAAGGACAAAAAAAGGGCAAAAAAAGGGGAGGAGGAAAAATAAAATATTCCATGAGCACTGAGATGTCACATCGAGTTCACAATGACACTCCTTATTAAGCATTATCAATGAAAGCATTTAGGTCTACTTCCACATTCAACCCGAATGGTGTGTAACATTTGATTCTAAAAATCCATGCCATTTCTAGGCGAGAGATCCCTCGCACCAGAGATCCACCTCTCCAGGGGCGCATATATTTATCAATGCCTAGGAAAACAGTTTTATTTGGATTTTTATTGTGAACTTCCAAATAGTGCCTGGACACAGGGTGTTTGGGGAAACCATTGAGGATATTAGTCACGTGCTCATTTAATCTGACTCTGAGGGGGTGCTTAGTCCTGCCCACATACTGAAGCCCACAAGGACATTGGAGCAGGTAAACAACCCCCTCAGTAGAGCATGTGATAAACGGTCTGATGGCAAACTCTCCTTGGGTGCTAGAAGACCTAAATTTTAGGGTTCTCCTATGTGTGCAACCGCTTAGTGAACATACCCTGCATCTCATGCATTGATAAAATCCGGAGAGATCATTAAAAAAACTACTTTTAATGGTGGGAGGGTCAATGATGTTATTGGCAATGGTGCCCCTTAAAGAGGGTACACCTCTATAAACAACTTGAGGTTTAGCAGGGAGGAAAGTGTTAAGGGTGGCATCATTGGTAAGGATGTGCCAATGCCTGTTGATCATATTTCTCACTGATCTATGGTGAATAGAATAGGTCATAATAAACGGAATGGAGGGTGTCCCACTGTCTTTAGATGTTCTCTCTTTGAGTAAATCTTTCCTGTCCATAGCCAACACTTCCTTCAAGGTATTAGCAAGAGGTGTGTATGAATACCCTTTCTCTAAAAATCGTTTTGTCAGTATGTCCGCCTGTGAAAGGAACTCACCAGTATCTGAGCAATTCCGCCTCAAGTGCACATACTGACTTTTGGGCACCGACCGAATCCGAGCTTCATGATGACAGCTATTGGTGGGAATATATGAATTACGGTCGGTGCCCTTAAAGTAAGTAGCAGTAGTGAACCGACCACCCTCTACTCTAATGGCCAGGTCCAGGAAACTGATCTCCTGTTGACCGGCCTCATAGTTGAGAGAAATACCCCTTGTATTGATATTCAACTCACCCAGGAATGAGTCTAGATCAGCCCTCTCACCATCCCAAAGGAGGAGGATGTCGTCTATGTATCTAGCCCACAAGACTATCTGAGGTCTGTGTTGAGCATAGATGACACCCTCCTCCCAGAGGGCCATGAAGAGGTTCGCCAAACTGGGGGCATACTTAGCCCCCATGGCGACCCCTCTGTCTTGTTTGTAAAATTGGCCTCCAAACCAAAAGTAACTGCGAGATGCAGCAAAATGAAGCAGTTCAAGAATGAAAGAGACTTGCTCCTCTGGGAGGTTGGAGTCACGCCTCAAAAAATATTCTACTGCGAAGAGGCCAAGACTGTGTGGTATGACAGTATAAAGAGACGTGACGTGGAAGATAATAAATCACTGGCATCCTCGGCGCCCTAGGTATTAGGTAGGACTTCTCCTTTTTGTTAAGGATGCCTAGTTCGAACCCTCTTTGAACAAGAACTTCCAATTCTTTTTTATACTTAATTTTGGGGTCAGAGGGAAGAAGAGTATATGTATCAGCATCACCCAATATCCTATGCATTTCTACTAAGTAGTCTTTTTTGTCTAAAATTATAATGCCACCCCCTTTGTCGGCGGGCCTAATGACTAGATTTTTATTTTCACATAAGTCCAGACCTGCCACGAAATCCCTATCTATTTTCACCTTATTGATAGGCATTTTATCTAAGTCACTAAGTACTATATCCTTAAAAACTTTAAGAGAGGGGGCCAAGGCCCCAGGAGGGTTAAATAAAGAGGCGTTTGTAAGTCCTGTGTGTCTATAACTGTTAGATGGAATATTATTACCCTGAATGGGATTGGATACCATATACCGCTTAATGCTGAGTTCCTGTATGAACTTATGAAGATCAATATAGGTCTCAAATTTATTCAACCTGTGTGGGGGAGCAAATTTCAGACCTTTACTCAGCACCAATTTTTCTGAGTCAGTTAGGACAACAGTACTTAAATTGAATATTCCATCTTCGGTTATGACTTTTTTCTTTTTTGATCATACCCTTCTCCCTCCTCTGGTCCCTCTTTTGGATCTATGGGCCTTTTTATGCCCTGGGTAGATTTGTGAAAACCCCAATGTTGGATCAGATTGGAAGGACCAGGGCTGGCCGAATCCTTACAAATGCCAAGCCCGGAATGTGGTAATGAATTGGATATACCAGGCACCCCTCTGGGGTCAAGACTTTCAATGGGGCCCTTCAATGGGTAGAAAATATTGTGAGTGCTCACATTATATTCTGGTACTTCCCTCCTACCCAATGTTCCATAGTTATCAAAATGACGATATTCTATTCCTTGCCTATCGGGGTAATCAGACCTGTATCCCGTGTGGGAATCATATCCATGATGGTAATTGGTCCCATTATGTGGGTCACGGAGGAAAGGCAAAACCCCACCATTATTATACTGATAGTATTGCCGGTCTTGGGCTATTTGGGGGGGTGGATAATTATAAGTGTTCGCCCCATTCTCATGGCCTCTACCTCTCCCACGGCTGGAGGGGCCTCCCACCCCTCTGCCACATCGTGGGGGCAAAGGTGTATAATTAGAAGGACCCCCACCTCTACCTGCCTCTCCATGCCTAAAGGGGGATTGGTGGGGACTGATTCCGATTTATTATACCATTTATTTCATTTATTTCATATGGACATCACTGGTTGATTCACAGTTATGTGCATGGACCTACCTGTTTTTGATTTTGTTTTTTTTATTATCGCAATGGTTTACATATATATTTGAAGTTCCTAATAGGAGTCCTTGTGACATGGTTCTTGGATCATTCCTTAAGGCCTATTCATATATTTTAGCACGGTTATTTCTTTTTCTTTTGACATTTGGGATTACTTACTAATTGACTTTTGTACAAAAGTTTGTTATTCGGACATTTGGATATAAACGAATATCCAAGTCACAACGGTAACGAATGACAACTAATCCGAAAAAAATAGTAAAACTAAATTTTCGTATCCATTAGTTCATGTGGATGTGATAATAAAAAATCCCTGAATGGGGAAATGAATTTGATTTTCAAATTTCTTCGATATTTTGGATAACCAATGGATCTGAGTTTTGTTCCCTTTGGATGCACATGGCACCAATCAAATGGTAATTAAAGTGGAGTTCCACTCCTAAAATTATTTTTGCATTATTCAGCTGCATTAAAAACAATTAATAACATTTGGAAAAAAAAAATATTTTTTTACTCAATTTTCATGACTGTTGCTAGGGGTCCCTCATAATCTGCCTCTTCCTCTCCCTGGTGCCTGACGTCATTTCCCTCGGCTCCCGTGCTCGCTAGTGCTCCTGGGAGAAGCTTGTCATTTCCCAGGAGTCGGTGGGGAGCGCCTAGGGCTTTGTTGCCATCACAATGGGGGCGGGCACTTCCGATGACGCCACCCGTTGTGATGGCAACGCCAGCAGTGTACGGCACTGCGCCGTAGATACGGCGCATGCGCGAGAACGTGCAGTACATGCTGGTCGCTCAGCTGCACCAGAGCCCCGGAAGATAGTGCTTGTGAGCTTCACATGCCCACAAGCACTGTGGAAACTGCCAGCAAAGAGGAATATAAGAAATCGGCAATCAAGCGCAGATTGAGCACAGAAAAGTGAGTGCTCTAAATAATCGTTTTAATCAAAACATATTAATCCTAAAAAAAAAAAATCTTAACAGTGGGAACTCCGCTTTAACCACTTGCTACCCAGGCCAATTCTGACATTTCTCTCCTAAATGTAAAAAATAATACATTTTTTGCTAGAAAATTACACAGAACCCCCAAACAGTATATATAATTTTTTAGCAGAGACCCTAGAGAATAAAATGGTGGTCGTTGCAACTTATCTCTTTATCTCCCACGGTATTTGCCAGCAATTTTTCAAACACGTTTTTTTTTTTTTTTTTTAAAAAACAGTTTCATGCATTAAAAAAAAAAAACAAAAAACAGTAAAGTTAGCCCAATTTTTTTGTATAATGTGAAAGATGATGTTACGTCAAGTAAATAGATACCTAACATGTCACGCTTCAAAATTGCACACGCTCGTGGAATGGCGCCAAACTTCAGTACTTGAAAATCCCCATAGGCGACACTTTAAATTTGTTATGGAAAAGAAGAAAGGTAACAGCGCTCTCTGCAGGGACAACTTAATCAATACACCAGGTCCACTCACAGGTGCCGAGGCTCGATGTGTCCCAGCACACTCCAATGCAACAGTAATAAGGAGAGCCGGCAAAACTGTAATCCTTGAAGTGACGTTTATTGGTACATCAGAGTCACAATAAAACAATAAAGCTGACGCGTTTTGGCAATAGCCTTAGTCGTAGCTCCGACTAAGGCTATTGCCGAAACGCGTCAGTTTATTGTTTTATTGTCACTCTGATGTACCAATAAACGTCACTTCAAGGATTACAGTTTTGCCGGCTCTCCTTATTACTTTAAATTTGTTACTGGTTATGTGTTTTGAGTTACAGAGGAGGTCCAGTGCTAGAATTTTTTCTCTCACTCTAACGTTTGTGGCGATATCTCACATGTGTGGTTTGAACATCGTTTTCATATGTGGGGCGACTCAGGTATGCGTTCGCTTCTGCAAGCGAGTTCGTGGGGACAGAGGCACTTTCAAAAAAAAAAAAAATATTGTTAATTTTAATTTAATTTTTCTAGTTTGATGCTTTCTTTTTACATTTTTTTTTTATCACTTTTATTTCTATTACAAGGAATGTAAACATCCCTTGTAATAGGAATATGGCATGACAGGTCCTCTTTACAGTGGGATATGGGGTCTAGAAGACCCCACATCTCACCTCTAGGCTGGGCAGCCTGAAAAAAAATAAAAAAAACAATCTCAGCTTCCCAGCCGAGGCGGGCAAAGGCTGAGCGTTTACATAAGACTCCCCCCAGACTAACGAATATAAGAAATTAATTCCGAAGAAATGAAACGAATCCCAAAAATGAACCGGACCAACACAACGAATATGAAGAAACGAAAATACCAACCTAACGGATGGAAACAAAATTTTCCGACATGCACATGTCTACCGCTGTGTTAGGTTAAGTGGACAGTAAAACCACAGCTCAGCCACCTATTTTGGTCGCATGTGTGAGCGAGCTCCTTTGGAACACCAAAGCTTTTCTCCCCTCTGACAATGCCCCCTGCACTCTGTACATTACATTGTAGATTGCATATTGCAAAGCACGCTGTTCCTTTAACCACCTCCGCCCGCGTATAGTAAAATGACGGCGGGATAGATCCTGCCTCGTTCTGGGAAGACGTCATATGACGTCACCCTAGTCTCGCAGCTCTCGTGCGCAGCGGGGCGAACTCGGGGCGCCGATTAGCAGCATCTCCTCGCAGGGGAGACCTGTACAGGTAATCAGTGCCCTGATTATCAGTGCAGCCCCAATGGTGCCCAGCAGTGATGCCAGTCAGTGACCATTAGTAACACCAATCTGTGCCCAGTGATGCCAATTTGTGCCCATCAGTGATGCCAGTCAGTGACCATTAGTAACACCAATCTGTGCCCAGTGATGCCAATTTGTGCCCATCAGTGATGCCAGTCAGTGACCATTAGTAACACCAATCTGTGCCCATCAGAGATGCCAGTCAGTGCCCATCAGTACCTGCTCATCAGTGCCGCCCACCAGTGCTGCCTATTCATGCCACCTACGATTGCTCATAATTGCCGCCTTTCAGTGCCCATCAGTGCCACTTATCAGTGCACATCAGTGCTGCCTATCTGTGCCCATCAGTGCCACATATCAGTGTCACTTATCACTGCCCATCAGTGCAGCATATTAGTGCCTCCTCATAAGTGCCACCCCATCAGTGCCCTTCAGTGCTGACTCATCAATGCCCGTTAGTACAGCCTATCAGTGCCCAGCAGTGATGCCAGTCAATGACCTTCAGTGACACCAATCTGTGCCCAGTGATGCCAATTTGTGCCCATCAGTGATGCCAATCAGTGCCCATCAGTACCTGCTCATTAGTGCCACCCATCAGTGCCGCCTATTCATGCCACCTGATTGCTCATAATTTCCACCTATCAGTGCACATCAGTACTCTGTATCTGTGCCCATCAGTGCCACATATCAGTGTCACTCATCACTGCCCATCAGTGCGGCATATTAGTGCCTCCTCATAAGTGCCACCCCATCAGTGCCCTTCAGTGCTGACTCATCAATGCCCGTTAATGCAGCCTATCAGTGCCCAACAGTGATGCCAGTCAGTGACCTTCAGTGACACCAATCTGTGCCCAGTGATGCCAATTTGTGCCCATCAGTGATGCCAATCAGTGCCCATCAGTGCCGCCTATTCATGCCACCTACTGTATGATTGCTCATAAGTGCCGCCTATCAGTGCCCATCAGTGCCACATATCAATGTCACTTATCAATGCCCATTAGTGCTGCCTATCAGTGCCACATATCAGTGTCACTTATCAATGCCCATCAGTGCTGCATCATTAGCGCACAACAGTGAAAGAGAAAAATTACTTATTTACAAAATGTTCTGATAGAAACTAATAAAAAAATTTATTTTCAAACTTTTTGGTCTTTTTTTTAGCAAAAAAAAAAGTGGTGATTAACCACTTGCCGACCAGCTGCCGTCATTATACTGTGGCAGGTCGGCGCGTTCCCCCGAATCGTTGTAGCTGTACGTTGGCCCTTTAAACAGCTCTAGCAGACACGCACACGCCACCCCCGCTGCACGGCGGGGGACCCGATGCGCGTTGACGGCGGCTGCGATGTGGGCACTAGAGCCATAATGGGGATGTGTGTGTCTGAAAACACATACATCCCAATTCTGTCAGGGGAGGAGAGACAGACTGTCTGTTCCTTCTAGTTAGAAACAGCGATATGTCAGCTCCTCTAGTCAGTCCCACACCCCCCCCACAGTTAGAAACACACATGAGGGAACACAGTTAACCCCTTGATCGCCCCCTAGTGTTAACCCCTTCCTTGCCAGTGACATTTACACAGTAATCAGTGCATTTTTATAGCACTGATCGCTGTATAATTGCCAATGGTCCCAAAAATGTCAAAAGTGTCCAATGCAATGTCGCAGTCCTGCTAAAAATCACCGATCACCGCTATTACTAGTAAAAAAAATGATAAAAATGCCATAAATATATTCCCTATTTTGTAGACGTTATAGCTTTTGTGCAAACCATTCAATATACGCTTATTGCGATTTTTTTTTACTAAAAATATGTAGAAGAATACATATCGGCCTAAACTGATGAAGTTTTTTACATTTTTTAGGGGATATTTATTATGGCAAAAAGTATAAAATATTGTTTTTTTTTTTAATTCTCGTTTATTTTTTTATTTATAGCGCAAAAAATAAAAGCCGCAGAGGTGATCAAATACCACCAAAAGAAAGCTCTATTTGTGGGAAATAAAAGGACATCAATTTTATTTGGGTACAGCGTCTCACAAACGCGCAATTGTCAGTTAAAGCAACGCAGTGCCATGTGACAAAAAATGGCCTGGTCATTAAGGGGGGAAATTCTTCCGGTCCTTAAAGGGGTTGTAAAGGTTCGTATGTTTTTCACCTTAACTACTTCAGCCCCGGAAGATTTTACCCCCTTCCTGACCAGAGCACTTTTTGCGATTCGGCACTGCGTCGCTTTAACTGACAATTGCGCAGTCGTGTGATGTTGCACCCAAACAAAATTGACGTCCTTTTTTTCCCCACAAATAGAGCTTTCTTTTGGTGGTATTTCATCACCTCTGCGGTTTTTATTTTTTGCGCTATAAACAAAAAAAGAGCAACAATTTTGAAAAAAAACTCAATATTTTTAACCTTTTGCTATAATAAATATCCCCCAAAAATATATAAAAAAACAATTTTTTCCTCAGTTTAGGCCGATATGTATTCTTCTACATATTTTTGTTAAAAAAAATAGCCATAAGTGTATATTGATTGGTTTACGTCTACAAAATAGGGGATAGTTTTATGGCATTTTTATTTTTAATTTTTTTTTAATTAGTAATGGCGGTGATCTGGGATTTTTATCGTGACTGCGACATTATGGCGGACACATCGGACACTTTTGACACTATTTTGGGACCATTGGCATTTATACAGCGATCAGAGCTATAAAAATGCACTGATTACTGTATAAATGACACTGGCAGGGAAGGGGTTAAACACTAGGGGGCGATCTAGGAGTTAAGTGTGTCCTAGGGGGTGATTCTAACTGTGGGGGGATGGGCTACAACACACATGACAGCGATTACTGCTCCTGATGACAGGGAGCAGTGATCTCTGTCCTGTCACTAGGCAGAAGGGGGAAATGCCTTGTTTACAAAGGCATCTCCCCGTTCTACCTGTCTGTTACATTGCAGGCACCCGGCGGACATCAAGTCTGCGGGACCCGTGGCAGGCGCGCCTGCAGCACCACTTCTTAAAGGGGACGTACCTGTATGCCCTTTTGCCCACCAGTGCCATTCTGCCGACGTATATCGGCGTGCGCTGGTCGGGAAACGGTTAATGCATCCTATGCATTAAGGTGAAAAAACACCTGGCAGTGACCGACCCCCCCGTTTTACTTACCTGAACCCTCGAACTTGACCCACGGGGACGCGCTGTCTCTGCCCGGGGTTCTGGGCTCTTGATTGGATAGATTGATAGCAGCGCAGCCATTGGCCCCCGCTGCTGTCAATCAAATCCAATGACGCGAGCGCCCGGGGGGCGGGGCCGATTCCTGCATTCGGCCTCTACGGACGCAAATGCTGGACTCGGGAGCGTGCCCGCAAGATCACCCCCTTAGGAGAGCGCTTCTCCTAGGGGGTTAGCAGATGTGGGGAGGAGCCGCAAGAGCCGCCGGGGGACCCCAGAAGACGAGGTTCAGGGCCACTCTGTGCAAAATGAGCTGCACAGTGGAGGTAAGTATGACATGTTTTGTTATTTTTTTTATTTTATTTTTTTATTTTTACGTTTACAATCACTTTAAGTGGTTAAATACCGCCAAAAAAAAGTTCTATTTGTGTGAAAGATTATCGAAAAAATTCATTTGGGTGCAGTTTTGTTTGACCGCGCAATTGTCATTCAAAGTGTGACAGCGCTAAAAGCTGGAAATTGGCCTAGGCAGGAAGGGGGTAAAAGTGCCCGGTATTGAATATATTTTGGTAATGTAAAAATGAAAATGCCAAAGAAACTGAAATAAATATAAGGGGGGGGGATATGGTGCAATGATTTGAAATGATGAATCATCCTGTGTGTGTGTGTAGTGAAGTTCTATGTGAAAGTGAAAGCATTAGTCGATCTGTAAGTTAAGGATGTATATAACCGTCCCTGAAGGCTGGGGGAATTCTGGAGTGTCGAGACCCACCCTGCGTCCCTCAGCAGAAGCAGCAGTACAAGCCCTGGATTGGACTTTGGTGATCCACCTTCTCATTGCCCCTCTACAAGTTTGCCATTAAAGTGACTGAAAGAAATTCAAGGACCGGACTTATTTCAAGTAAGTGTGACTACCAGAAAGGAAGATGTGTTTCAACCACTTCAGCCCCGGAAGTTTTGGCTGCTCAAAGACCAGAGCATTTTTTTTGCGATACAGCGCTGCGTCACTTTAACTGACAATTGCGCGGCTGTGCGACGCTGTACCCAAACAAAATTGACGTCCTTGTTTTCCCACAAATAGAGCTTTCATTTGGTGGTATTTGATCGCCTCTGCGGTTTTTATTTTTTGCGCTATAAACAAAAAAAGAGCGTACATTTTGAAAAAAACAACATATCTTGTACTTTTTGCTATAATAAATATCCCCAATTTTTTTTTTTTAAGAAAAACTAATTTTTTTCCTCAGTTTAGTTTATGCATTCTTCTACATATTTTTGGTAATAAATATAAAAAAATATATATATAAAAATATACACAATAAGCGTATATTGATTGGTTTGCGCAAACGTTATATCGTCTACAAAATAGGGAATAGATTTATGGCATTTTTATTATTATTTTCTTTTACTAGTAATGGCGGCGATCTGCGATTTGCGACTTTATCGTGAATGCGACATTATGGCGGACACAACGGACACTTTTGACACATTTTTGGGACGATTGACAATTATACAGCGATCAGTGCTATAAAATACACTAATTACTGTATAAATGTCACTGGCAGGGAAGGGGTTAACACTAGGGGGTGATCTAGGGGTTAACTGTGTTCCCTGAATGTGTGTTCTAACTGTAGGGGGGGCACAAGGCCCTCCTACATGGATACACACTATTAGATTTTCTGCAGATTTTTGTCTTCAGATTTACCAAAACCATGTAGTTCGAGAGCCTGTCTGATTGCATGCAAATTGAAACTCTTAAGGTTTGACCTCATATTATATGGTTTTGGTGAACCTGAAGACAAAAATCTGCAGAAAATCTAATAGTGTGTATGGGGGTCTAAAGCCTTGTACACACGGTCAGATTATTGTCCGAATTTTCATCAGTTTTTTGTTTGATGCTAGTCTTAAATCGAAAGTGAAGTGGGTAAAATTTTTGGATTGACAGAACTCAACGACAGAAGTGACGTAACGTGTTGAATTGTTTTGTACGTGTTCTTTCATTTCTGAGCATCTCTAGTCTTGCTCTTCAGATTTTTTTTTGTGTCAGAAAACAATACTAAAGAGAAGAAAATCGATCATTGTGGTCACATCAGACAAAAATTTTCAAGCCTGCACATCCGGTTTTTGTCTGACGAAAGCTCGTAATCGGCTGTCAAAAGCAGCGTACTAACAATCAGGAAATCGGCAGATCGTTCATCGGACGAAGTTTATCTTCAGATTTTCTGATCGTGTGTACGGGCTCCATTACCTGTCAGCGGGGGATTTGTAAACTGATTTACTTTTGTGACAACCGTGTCCGTTCTGATTTTTGTATTCTTGTAATGGAGGGAAAAAACGCACCCATGCAATCTCAATGGGCGGGTGGATGTGGGCAGATGTGCCTTCATTGACACCTCTTCTCAGCCAATTCCTCCCGTTTGGGTCTGCAAAAAAATGGAACTTGGATGTGAGCAATTGAAGAAGGACGCACATCCCTTTACGTTGCCTTTCCATAGATCTGAATGCTATAGGATCCCACAATCACTCCATATTTACTAAATCTAAAACTGATAAACTAAGATGGGTTGTTTTGTCTCTATCATGTGGTTATTCTGTTCCAGCATGTCTAAGGAATTTATGTGTTATGGTTTCATTCGGAGCTCTGCATACATAGAGGGAAATGTGATACCTGAGAGGAGGAAATGAGGAGCCTTTTAAGTCATCCAAAATTATTTTTTATTAAAGTTGAACTCTGGGCTGGAAAAAAAAGTACAACCCACTCCCCACTGCATGGGATAAATGGTCATTTGTCTAGAGCAGTGGTCTCCTAAATGTGGCCAGATGTGGCCCTCTGCATACCTTTATCCGGCCCTTGGGGCACTATTACTCCACATTGATACACGGCACTATTCCTTCCACTGACACCAATGATGGGGCATAATTCCTCCCAATGGTGCCAATGATGGGGCACTATTCCGCCCCCAGGGATACCAATGATGGGACACTATTCCTCCCACTGATACCAATGATGGGGCACTATTCCTCCCACTGATTCCAGTGACGGGGCACTATTCCTCCCACTGATACCAATGATGGGGCACTATTCCTCCCACTGATTCCAATGATGGGGCACTATTCCTCCTACTGACACCAATGATGAGACAGTATTCCTCCCACTGATTCCAATGACTGGGCACTATTCCTCCCACTGATTCCAATCGTGGGGCACTATTCCTCCCACTGACACCAATGATGGGACACTATTCCTCCCACTGATACCAATGATGGGGCACTATTCCTCCCACTAATTCCAATGATGGGGCACTATTCCTCCCACTGATTCCAATGATGGGGCACTATTCCTCCCACTAATATCAATGATGGGGCACTATTCCTCCCACTAATATCAATGATGGGGCATTATTCCTCCCACTAATACCAATGATGGGGCACTATTACTCCCTCTGATACCAATGATGGGGCACTATTCCTCCCACTGACACCAATGATGGGGCACTATTCCCCCCACTGATTCCAATGACGGGGCACAATTCCTCCCACTAATTCCAATGATAGGGCACTATTCCTCCCACTGATTCCAATGATGGGGCACTATTCCTCCCACTGATACCAATGACGGGGCACTATTCCTCCCACTAATATCAATGATGGGGCATTATTCCTCCCACTAATACCAATGATGGGGCACTATTACTCCCTCTGATACCAATGATGGGGCACTATTCCTCCCACTGACACCAATGATGGGGCACTATTCCCCCCACTGATTCCAATGACGGGGCACAATTCCTCCCACTGATTCCAATGATGGGGCACTATTCCTCCCACTGACACCAATGATGGGACACTATTCCTCCCACTGATTCCAATGACTGGGCACTATTCCTCCCACTGATACCAATGATGGGGCACTATTTCTCCCACTGATAGAAATGATGGGGCACTATTCCTCCCACTGACACCAATGATGGGACACTATTCCTCCCACTGATTCCAATGATGGGGCACTATTCCTCCCACTGATACCAATGACGGGGCACTATTCCTCCCACTAATATCAATGATGGGGCATTATTCTGCCCACTAATACCAATGATGGGGCACTATTACTCCCTCTGATACCAATGATGGGGCACTATTCCTCCCACTGACACCAATGATGGGGCACTATTCCCCCCACTGATTCCAATGATGGGGCACTATTCCTCCCTCTGATACCAATAATGGGGCTCTATTCCTCCTGCTGATACCAATGATGGGGCACTATTCCTCCCACTGATACCAATGATGGGGCACTATTCCTCCCACTGATACCAATGATGGGGCACTATTCCTCCACCTACTGACCATATTTTCTACTTTCATTGTAAATTCTTCCAAAACCTTGCATGCTCCATCAGTAAAAAAAGTTATCTATTCACACATAAAAGTATGATAATGCAAATATGTATTACAAGGCTTTGGATGGGGCTGGGTGCCCCTGTGGGGGTTCAGAAGGGTGTTGGGGGGGCTCTGCAGAAGATTTAGCAGCCCTGTAGGGGCATCTGGGGGAAATTGTGGGAGGTTGGGGTTCCGCAGTTTGCCCCAGACCTGAAAGGGACTGGGGGTATTTCCAGGGACTAGGAACTTTTCAGTGGTACTGTGGGAGGCTGGGGGGGGGGCGCTGCAGGGGCTGGGGGCACTGTGGAAGGTTTGGGGGGCAGTGCGAGACACTGTTGGAGACTGGGGTACTATAAGTGGCTGGAAGTTCTGTAGTCGGCCGTAAGTTTGGAGAGCGCTGTAGGATGTGGGGGGCACTTCTGAGAGCTGAGGGGCACTGTGGTCCACTATGGAAGGTTGGGAGGCACTGTGTAAGGTTAAGGGATATGCAGCTGGCTGGAGGCCACAGCCAGGTGGTTGAGAACCACTGGTCTCAAGGATGATGAAGGCAAAACCTTATTGCTCATTCCCCCAAACTTCCTTTTCCTCCCCTCAAGCCACTTCTCTTTGCTGCCTGATCAGTTGCAGCTGTATGGCATCATCACATAAAATGCATATATATAAATGCATATATCCCACCCAGTTGTGCACCCAGAATGTGGTATAACTTCATTCCACCACCTCCGGCTCTCACCCTCCGCTCCCGCTCTCGGCTGTCACTTGTTAACACAGAGGCCTTTTGTGTTTATACGGAACAGCTTTGCTTTCAGCAGCTTCCAGATGTGACAGATCCTTCACAGAAGGGCGCGGTGGGGACAACTTTCCAGAATGTGAGAGCGAGAGTGAACTCCCTGCACGGTGAGGCAGAGCCGCCTACACAGGGAGGTCTAACAGA
The DNA here is from genome assembly GCA_037953035.1 of Aquarana catesbeiana. Taxonomy (NCBI): domain Eukaryota; kingdom Metazoa; phylum Chordata; class Amphibia; order Anura; family Ranidae; genus Aquarana; species Aquarana catesbeiana. The sequence continues at coordinate 1,318,903 of JBBHAA010001587.1, forward strand.
GCCTAATGCATGGGTAGTAGAGAGAGCCATCTACACAGGGCAGTACTAGAGTCGCCTACATAGGGATTTGCTAGAACTAGGTCAGGAGGGGAGTAGTTGGTGTTGCACACTGTGCATCGTGTACCCCTAAATCCTGGAATCTCTACACAGTGCATCACTGAACTCTGCACTCTGTACATAGCGCACCCCTGAACTCTGCACTCTGTATGAAGCACACCACGGAACTCTGCACTCTGTGCATAGGACACCCCATGGAACTGCACTCTGTACATAGCGTACCCCTGAACTCTGCACTCTGTGTGAAGCGCACCCCTGAACTCTGCACTCTGTGTGAAGTAAACCCCTGAACTCTACACTCTGTGCATAGGGCACCCCTGGAACTGCACTCTGTACATAGCACACCCCTTAACCTTGCACACTGTATGTAGCGCACCCCTGAACCCTGTACATAGTGCACCCCTAAACCTTGCATTCTGTATGTAGCGCACCCCTGAAACCTGTACATAGTGCACCCCTAAACCTTGCATTCTGTATGTAGCGCAACCATGGAATTGTACTCTGTACATAGCACACCCCTTAACCTTGCACACTGTATGTAGCGCACCCCTGAACCCTGTATATTGCGCACCCCTTAATCTTGCACTCTGTATGTAGCGCACCCCTAAACTCTGTACATAGCGCACCCCTAAACCTTGAACTCTGTATGTAGCGCACCCCTGAACTCTGTACATAGTGCACCCCCTAACCTTGCACTCTGTATGTAGCGCACCCCTGAACTCTGTACATAGTGCACCCCCTAACCTTGCACTCTGTATGTAGCGCACCCCTGAACTCTGTACATAGCGCACCCCTAAACCTTGCACTCTGTATGTAGTGCGACCCTGAACTCTGTACATAGAGCACCCCTAAACCTTGCACTCTGTATGTAGCGCACCCTTGAACATTTTGTACATAGCGCAATCCTGAACTCTGTACTCTGTATATAGCGCACCCTAGATACAACTTGCCCTTTAAAGCGGAGGTCTAGGGGCCTCCTCTGTAACTCTAACCTGGTAACCGTTAAAAAAATTTAAAGCGTCTTATGGAGATTTTTAGGTACCGTAGTTTGTTGCCATTCCACGAGTGCGCGCAATTATAAAGAGTGACATGTTTGGTATCTATTTACTCAGCATAACATCAGCTCTCACATTATACAAAAAAATTGGGCTAACTTTACTGTTTCGTTTTTTCTAAATTCATGAAAGTGTCCCTTTTCCCAAAAAGTTGCGTTTAAAACACTGCTGCACAAATACCGTGTGACATAAAATATTGCAACAATCTCCATTTTATTCTCTAGATTCTCTGCTAAAAAATATATATAATGTTTTGGGACTCTAAGTAATTTTCTAGCAAAAAATACAGATTTTAACTTGTAAACACCAGATGTCAAAAATAGACTTAGTCATGAAGGGGTTAAACAAGCTGATAGCAGGCTTCAGAACTTCTTGAAGCTTGTTGAAAGGCTGCAAAAGTCTGCTAAAAGCTTGGTTAAAGGATAAGTTCACCTTTCATAACATGTTACATGTTACACCTGAATTTAGGGTGTAACATGTAACATGTTACAGATGCAGTAGCCCCCAGCCCCTAACTTATCCTTTAACCAGTAGCTGCCCGCCCACTGTCATATGACGGCGGGATGAGGCAGCTCTCGTTCTGGGTGGACGTCATATGACGTGACCCCTTCCTGAGCCACTAGGGGGCGCCGCGTCACTGGGGACCGGATGCGCGTGCCCAGCGGCCGCGATGTCCGCCGAGCACCCGTGATTGCCCAGCAACCAAGCAGGACCGTGGATCTGTGTATGTAAACACAGATCCACGTCCTCTCAGAGAGGAGAGGAGACCGATGTGTGTCCCTTGTACACAGGGACACCGATCGGTCACCTCCCCCAGTCAGTCCCCTCCCCCCACAGTTAGAATCACCTCCCTAGGACACACATTAACCCCACGATCGCCCCCTAGTGTTAACCCCTTCCCTGCCAGTCACATTTACACAGTAATCAGTGCATTTTTATAGCACAGATCGCTGTATAAATGTGAATGGTCCCGAAAATGTGTCAAAAGTGTCCGATATGTCCGCCGCAATATCACAATAAAAATCGCAGATCGCCGCCATTACTAGTAAAACAAACAAAAAAAAAATGCTATAAATCTATCCCCTATTTTGTAGACGCTATAACTTTTGCGCAAACCAATCAATATTTGCTTATTGCAATTTTTTTTTTTACCAAAAGTATGTAGAAGAATACATATCGGCCTAAACTGAGGAAAAAAAATAGTTTAAAAAAAAAAAAAAATTGGATATTTATTATAGCAAAAAGTAAAAAATATTGTGTTTTTTCAAACTTGTCCCTCTTCTTTTGTTTATAGCACAATAAATAAAAACCGCAGAGGCAATCAAATACCAACAAAAGAAAGCTCTATTTGTGGGGGAAAAAATAATAAAAATTTCATTTGGGTACAGTGTAACATGACCGCGCAATTGTCATTCAATGTGCGACAGCGCTGAAAGCTGAAAAATGGCTTGGGCAGGAAGGGGGTGAAAGTGCCCGGTATTGAGGTGGTTAAAGTGTCAATCGGCACCCCCGTTAGGATCTGTGTTCAACATCTACAAGCTAGAGCTGAATGGTACTTTCTTGCTGAATGCTCTGCAAATGCTTTGTCAAAGCTTGCTGTTCACACTACTCTTATGGAGTGAAGTCCGTGTGAAACAGGCCTTTCTGTGACTCTCCCCTGTCAGTCTCTTGCCCATTTCCTTCTAGGTTGTTTTTCAATGCAGGTAAAATATACCCTTTTCCTGTCCAGATGCTTTTTTGGTCTACCTGGGATTCCCAATACTCCCCCAGGCTCTCCCTGTAAGTTCAGAAGAAAATAAAAAAAGGTGCTTTGTCATGTACCAGTAGGATTGCCACCTCATCCCTTTAAAACCAAACACATATTAACCACTTACAGACCGGAAGATTTGCCTGCTTAATGACCAGGCCATTTTTTGCGATTCGGCACTGCGTCGCTTTAACTGACAATTGCGCGGTCGTGCGACGTTGTACCCAAACAAAATTGACGTCCTTTTTCCTCACAAAGAGAGCTTTCGTTTGGTGGTATTTTATCACCTCTGGTTTTTATTTTTGGGCAATAAACAAAAAAAGAGCAACAATTTTGAAAAAAAAACAATATTTTTTACTTTTTGCTATAATAATACCCCCAAAATGTTTTTAAAAATCAAATTTCTTCATCAGTTTTGGCCAATATATTTTCTTCTACATATTTTTGGTAATAAAAATTGCAGCAAGCGTATATTGATTGGTTTGCTCAAAAGTTATGGCGTCTACAAACTATGGGAAAGATAATTTTTTAAAATTTTTTTTACTACTAATGGCGGTGATCTGCATTTTTTATCGGGACTGCGACATTGTGGCCGACAGATCAGACACTTTTGACACATTTTTGGGACCATTCACATTTATACAGCGATCAGTGCTATAAAAATGCATTGATTACTGTGTAAATGACACTGGCAGGGAAGGGGTTAAACACTAGGGGGCGGTGAAGGGGTTAAGTGTGTCCTAGGGAGTGATTCTAACTGTGGGGGGGATAGGCTACAACACACCGGACAGCGATCACTGCTCCCAATGACAGAGAGCAGTGATCTCTGTCCTGTCACTAGGCAGAATGGGGAAATGCCTTGTTCACAAAGACAGCTCCCAGTTCTAACAAGGTGAAGATATCCAGCCCTGACCTAATAGGACCGTAAATAGAACTGATAGCAAACACAAAAGGCTGTTGGGATTGTTACATTCTATGGACATTGTATCGAGTGTCATTTACATGTTTACCAACTGGGATTGCTTTGTTTTTTAATGTGCAGCACTTTTTCATGTATACATCTCCCTGTTCTACCTCTCCGTGACACGATCACGGGCACCCGGCGGGCACTGAGTCCGCGGACCCGCAGTCACAGAAACCGCGGCGGGCGCGCCCGCAGCACCGCTTTTTAAAGGGGCCGTACCCCTTATACAGCGATCAGTGCTATAAAAATGCACTGATTACTGTGCAAATGTCACTGGCAGGGAAGGGGTTAACACTAGGGGCCGATCAAGGGGTCAAATATGTGTTCCCTCAGTGTGGGTTCTAACTGTGGGGGGAGGGGACTGACTAAAGGAGAAGACAGATCGTTGTTCCTAGCTAGTAGGAACACAGGATCTGTATCTCCTCTCCTCACAGAACAGGGATTTGTGTGTTTACACGCACAAGTCCCTGTTCTGGCTCTTGTGCCCACGATCGCGCATGGCCGGCTGTCATCGCGACAGCCGGGCACGCTCATGGGCTCCTTCCCGCAGTGCAGCGGGCGCACGCACGCACCTGCTATCCCTGCTTAAATGGCCGACATACAGCTATGACAGTTCACAGGAACGTGCCGACCTGCCACAGTATAATGACGGCAGGTGGTTGGCAAGCGGTTAATTACACGGGTTCTGTGGTTGATTAAGGTGGTAATGAAACTCACTTGGGCCTTATCTGCATTAAATTAGCCTCAGAACCTGTGTAATTCATATGTTTTCGGGTTTAAAGGAATGAGGTAGCAACCCTATGTACCAGACCGTGGAGCCCAAGATGATGAGGGTGGCCTTTGTGCAACTTCCCATTCAAACACCCCTGGTAGTGGAGACGGACTGTGAGGGCAGAGGAAGGGCCCAGGTGCCAGGAAGCTGGAGCAGTGAACTTGAGCTTGGAAACACTGGAGATGTCCCAGTGGAAATCTGAAAAAAGAGGCACAAGGTGCAATATTCATATTGTAAACTGTACATGCACAGTGGGCAACCTCCCAGTGGCGGTATGGTGTCAGGTCACAAGGTATGCATGGCAGCAACCAGATGGACAGGTGCAGAATCGCAGTCAAGTACAAGGCTGGGAATAGGCAGGCGTCGGCAATGTGCTGACGGCGAGGTTCCAGGTCAAGAGGCAGAATTGTGGTCGGAAGTCCAAAACTGGGGTTAATAACACAGATGAGCAGCAGGGCTAACAGACAGGGGCAATCCAAAGAGAGGTGTCTGGCATAGTCGGGTCAGCAACAAGCTCAGCAGACATTCAGGAACTCAGAATGCAGGATTTAGGCCTGAAGACAATCCAGCATTGAGGCTAGGCAGATCATAGGTTTAAATCGGCCGTTGGGCACCGGAATCTGTGGGTGCGACCGTGCATACATGTATACGCCGATGCCCATTGGTGCTTATGTGCGTTCTGGTCCTTGCATATCTTGTATACCTTCTATGCTCACGAGTCGACCCTGCACATGTGCATAGAGGTGAGCACCTGCTGCACGCAGGGTTGCCACCTGTCGGGGATTCATCCGGGCAGTTTGGGTTTGCAATCATGTGTTTCAGACCACCTGCAACCCGAACACATTATTCAGAACAGACTATGGCTTCCCACCAGGGTTGCTGGCTGCAGTTGTGTAAGCCGAGATTGTCTGTTATGCCGCATACACACGAGCGGACTTTACGGCAGACTTTGCCCGTCAGACGGGATTTCGTCTGACAATTCGATCGTGTGTGGGCTCCAGCGGACTTTGTTTTCTCAAAAGTTGGACGGACTTAGATTTGAAACATGTTTCAAATCTATCCGACGGACTCGAGTCCGGTCGAAAAGTCCGCTCGTCTGTATGCTAGTTCAGCGGACAAAAAGCCACACTAGGGCAGCTATTGGCTACTGGCTACTTCCTTGTTTTAGTCCGGTCGTACATCATCACATGCGAATTCGACGGACTTTGGTTGATTGTGTGTAGGCAAGTCCATTCATTCAGAAAGTCCGTCGAAAAGTCCGCCGGGCAAAGTCTGCCGTAAAGTCCGCTCGTGTGTACGCGGCATTACACTTTTTTTCACACTGCCCAAAGCCAGCGCTAACAATTACCCCTCCCCCCACACAGGCAGGAGAGGAGAGAGGGCTTGATCTGCTCCTCTTCCTCCCGCCCCTACCCCTCTGTGTCTGCCCGCATTCCAATCTCCAGGGCTGTGCCTTAAAAAAGGAAAGTTGGGGCCAGAAATTTGAAGTCCAGCAACCTCAGATACATCTGGATGAGAGGCGCTGACTGCCAAGGGGTGAGTGAGCTCACCATCCATCCCTGTCTGTGACTGTAGTCTCCCCCTTCTCTCTCCTGCCTCTGAGCGAGTACAATAAGGAAAATCAGGGTTCTCAGAGCACCCCTTACATCAGAGTTTCCCTTTACACCAGAGGCCACAGTGTTCCCCTTATATCACAGTCCTCTCCGTACATCAGAGTTCTCAGTGTTCCCCCTTAGATCAGGGTTCCAGAGCATCCCCTATCTCAGAGTCCCCAGAGTTCTCCCTTACATCAGAGTCTGCAGAGTCCCCCCTAATGCCCTGTAAACACGGTCGGATTTTCCAACAACAAATGTTCGATGGGAGCTTGTTGTCGGAAATTCTGACCATGCGTGGGCTCCATCGGACATTTTTTGTCGGAATTTCCGACAAAGTTTGAGAGCTGGTTCTCAAATTTTCCGACAAGAAGACTTGTTGTCGGAAGTTCCGATCGTGTGTACACAATTCTGACGCAAAGTTCCACGCATGCTCGGAATCAAGAAGAAGAGCCGCACTGGCTATTGAACTTACTTTTTCTTGGCTCGTCATACGTGTTGTACGTCACCGCGTTCTTGGCGTTCGGAATTTCCGACAAAATTTGTGCGACCGTGTGTATGCAAGACAAGTTTGAGCCAAAATCCGTCGGAAATAAATCCCAGGATCTCTTTGTGGGAATTTCCGATCGTGTGTACGCGGCATTACAGTGTAAGGGAACTCCGTGAGTTCAGATGTAAAAGGGGAACTCTGTGGACTCTGATGTAAAGGGGGACTCTTGTGATTAATTTCATTTAATTCGAAATGTTATTTAATTGCAAAATATATGTATAGTTTTTACTATAAAAAAAGATTGCTGTGCGCCGCTAAAGTGTTCGGATTTGACGTGAAGAAACGGTGGCAACCCTAGCTGCACGGGAATTAGCATTTGCTGTACCAGATTCCTGACATGCTTCTTCTGCAATGTATAAAAACTACATCAACTTTATCTAGAAATGCACTCATGGGATGTTTTTGTCCTCCGTGCAGGTTAATCTTCCATGTAGGTACAGCCGACCTTTCCTTTCCAGATCTTTTTTCTGTCTACTTCTGTATATCCAGCTCCTCAACACCCCCCAAGCTCTCTCTATAGCTTCAGAGGAAAAAAAAAAAACAGGTGCTTCCTTTGGTAAAAACACATCATGTGCTGTTAGGTTAGGGTTGCCACCTTTTCTTCAAGCCAAACCCGAACACTTTAGCGGCGCACGGCATTTTTTTTGTAGTATAAACTATACATATATTTTGTGATGAAATAAACTTTATAAACACTATTTATGCACTGGAAGACTACCTGTGTATAAAAAATATTATTACCTATAAGAAAGCAAATATATTGCATGTAATGAGTAAAAAGTAGAGATTTAGTAAGCTTTTTCACCTTACAAGGAAAGAGTCCAGTTACATATAATGTTATCTTCTGTAGTTTAGTCAAATAGTAACAGAAAGAAACAAAACAAATTAGGAACATATTTTTTTTTTTTCTTAACCTTGTAAAGCAACAACATAACTTATACGTTATAAACATATAACAATGACCCAGCTTAGGTACATAAATAAAATATTATTTTAACTTTTAGGAAACAAAGTGCACTTGATACATAACAATGACCAATAAAAAATACTACATCCAGTAGTAATAACTAATAAACCCCCAAAAAGTGCTTTTCAAATATAAATAACAAATGACAACCCATCCTATGTTGATAAATAAAATACTGATTTTCAGAACCCAAACTAAATAAGACATTGCTTTAAAAAAATAATTTTTGAGATGAAGTAAAAAATAAAGTGCACATCAAACAATGCAAAGTTCACATCAAGATCAAACTAAAAATAACTACACATTATTTATTTTTCCATATGTACTTTGTATTAGACTTTGCAGCTTTTAGTAGTGGTTTGTTATTTACTACAAAGTCATAGATTTCCATACAAGACATTTTGAAGTTGAATTTTATGCAGATTTCTGCTTTTACCAGATTGGAGGACATCCGATTTCTTTCATCACTCCAAAGGTTTTGCATAACACTAAAAACCCGCTCCACAAATGCATTGCTTACAGGAATTGCTAAAACGCATTCCACTATTTTTAGAAGATTAGGTGCAGAGCATTTCTCAAAGAATGCTACCCATCTTTGGTCCACCGAATGTTCTCCATCAGGATCCAATGTGTGAAGAACTTTGCTCAGAATGGTGAACTCACTGAAGAGCTCATCACCATCAACATCTATGTTGAACATCTTCTTAATATCACATAAACTGTCAAATGTTAAAGTCTCTTTAGGTTTAAGACTTAGAATGGCAATTTTCTTTAAATAGGAATCTGATCCGAAATTAAATCTCTTCTCCAAATATTGTACACATGCATTATAAACTTCTAAAGCATTTTTCTTGAATGCCTCCTGTGAACTTGGTGGAAGATTCTTCAGTGACTGGTTTACTTTGAAGCCAAAAAAATTCTCTGTTATTTGTAACTTGAGATTGTTAAGAACATCCTCAAGAATATGAAAGATCTCAGTTGACTGCATTGTGTCACTCTCCAATTTTAAGATGGCAGGTTGAAATATATTCATAAAATTGTGTACAAAAAAAAGGTAACATTCGTGGAGTGTGAGATCTGAATCAGAATTAAGACCATGTTCCTGAGACCTAATAAAGTTCCAAATGAGAAGTGGACAGTTCTCTTCTCCCTTTTGAATGAAGTATATCTTCACAGCAGGCCAATTCTTCAACAACCGATCCAAAGCTGTAAATAACGATAGCCATCGTGTTGGTACATGTCGTAAAAGTTTATGATAACCCATATCCAAAAATTCAAAGCATGACTTGAGTTCTTTAACATGCTTAGCGCTGCAGGAAAATTCATTGTAGACTTTAATTACGAATGCTTCCACATCATACAGCAACCTTTTACAGCCATGTTTTGCAGCGTTATGCAACAGATGGCAGTTGCAGCCTGCAGCTAAAAGGAAAGAATTTTCCGACCTTAAGTTGGTATAGACGGAATGATGGATAGTTGACGGATGCATTATCTGCACCATAAGAAATTATTTGCTTGAGGTCCAGATCAAATGAGCTCAGAACCTGACGTATATGACCGGACATTGCATCAGATGTTTCATCAGCATCCTCATAAAAAAACAGAATTTTCTTCTGAACTCCCTTATCCTTGCTGAAATAGGTCACCGCAAGTGGAAAATATTTTGAGTTACCTTTGTTTGAAGCATCAAGCGAAACTGAAAAAGGTTTTCCACCTTGAATCTGCTTTACTACGGCTTCAACTGAAGAAGGGGATAAAACATTTTGGACAATAGCTTCACATTTTGTTCTTCCACAGTGTATTTTCCTGGCAATCTGAGAGTCTGGAAAAACTTTAGAATAAAGTTTATTCCCACAGTCCTAAAACAGATATTATATAAAAACAAAAAGTATATGTTATAGTGTAATCAAAATTATTATGGATCATAATACCTTTATATTCTAAGTAAATACTTCATATGTTACAAAAGGGGGCAAACATACCTTATAATGCTACTATTAGGGGGGTGGGGGGCATAACATACCTTATAATGTTACTATAAAAGTAGCAGGAAACTCCTGAATTTGATTTTTTTAACCTACAGGTAAGGTAATAGAGCTGTATAATTTACCTATAGGGAAAATGGATATCACCTAAACATGCACTTTTTTTTAAAGTTTACTACTTCTTTGAAGGGAGGCAAGCATTTAAAAAACTATTTTATTTTATTCAAATAGTTAATGTATAGTTCATGTATTTTTACTAAATAATTAGTAAAAATACATTAACTATATTGATGGAAGAACGCAATTTATGTGAAGTAAACTAAACTACTACTACTAGGAAAGGGTAGCATTATAAAAATCAAATAATTTTCTCACCTGAGACAAATAGCTGTGGTGATGTGTAACCCCATGATAGATTAGGCTGATTTCAGCAGCAAGGACTTTGTCTTCTTCCTCTGTTTTGACTTTGACAAAAAACTTTTGCAGAGTATCTGATGTTTTCTGAGCACGTATAGCTTGCTTGTGACGGTCTGATTTTTGGTGAGCTTTAACAGCTTTAAGGCCATCATATGTCACCTTGAATGTAACACGACACACTCTGCATCTTCCCAATGTATCTTCACCTTTTTCCCTTACAAGCCAGCTTTTAAAATCAGCATTTTCAAGCCACTCATCCCGAAACTTGCAAAGCCGCCTGGCTTTTTTACTAGTACAGGGCTGCTGTTCATCCTCCGAAGACATTATATGACTACTGTTGATACAATATATGAATATATGAAACATATTAAATGCTTTATCATCAAAGTATAACCATTAACAGTCTGTGGCAGATTTGTAGAATCCACTTGAGCTAGCTGAGACAAATGAGATGTGGGCTTTATATACATACATACATACATACATATACTGTATGCAATATGTGTAATATATATATATATATATATATACACACACACACACACACACACACACACACACACACACACACAACACAACTCACCGACCACCTTATTAGGTCCTCCTTGCTAGTAGAGGGTTGGACCCCCTTTTGCCTTCATTCTTCATGGCATAGATACAACAAGGTGTTATTATTATTATTATACAGGATTTATATAGCGCCGACAGTTTACGCAGCGCTTTACAACATTAGGGCAGGCAGTACAAGTACAATACAATTCAATACAGGAGGAATCAGAGGGCCCTGCTCGTTAGAGCTTACAATCTAGGAGGTACAAACATTCCTCAGAGATTTTGGTCCATAGTGACATGATAACATCACACAATTGCTGCATATTTGTCAGCTGCACATTCATGATGCCAATCTGACGACTCTCTTTCCACCACATCCCAAAGGTTCTCTATTGGATGGAGATGTGGTGAGTGTGGAGGCCATTGGAGTACAGGGACCTCATCATCCAGTGGTGAGATGATTTGATCTTTGTGACATGGTGTATTATCCTGCTGGAAGGAGCCATCAGAAGATGGGGACACTGTAGTCATAAAGGGATGGACATGGTCAGCAATAATACTCAGGTAGGCAGTGGTGTACAAACAATGCTCAATTGGTACTAAGGGGCCCAAAGTGTGCCAAGAAAATATTCCCCACACCATAAAACACCACCACCAGCCTGAACTATTGATACAAGGCAGGATGGATCCATGCTTTCATGTTTACGCCAAATTCTGACCCTACCATCAAAATGTTTGAACTTCAGCAAGTCGTCTTCACCACATCTTGATGTCTAAATGCATTGAGTTGCTGCCATGTGATTGGCTGATTAGCAATTTGTGTTACCAAGCATTTGAACATATGTACCTAATAAAGTGTTTAGTGAGTGTGGGGAAAAAAAGGTGGCATACCTATACACAAGCGGCTACTGTAACCTGGAGCCCTGGTTCACACTGATGCAGGGTGGGGTGGGATTTGCAGTGATTCCTGTGCGTTTTCTGCACTGCGTCACAATCATAGTCTGTCCATGTGAACTGTTGTGGTTATCAATATTAACAACAACCCAAAAACAGTTCACAAAATGCAGTGCAATTGTCAGAATCAGATTGCATAGGTGTGAACACCCACGCAATCCGATTCCAGTGCGGCAAAAAAATTGCATGCACCTTTTTTGTGTGGGTGCGGTGCGATTTGAGCCATACAAAATGAATGGGCTCAAATTGCACTGCAACGAATTGCGTGTGTTTTGAACAGGAATGCAGTGCGGTCCTCTCTGAATCACATGCAGTTTCCTGCACCACACCAATGTGAACATATTGAACAATTGTAGAACAATGCAGAATTCTTTTCAGGATGCTGCGCAATATCTTTGCCACGGAGCGCTGGATGTCTGCAATGTCATTAAATCTGTGTCCGAATTTTAATCCGGGCAAGCTGACTGTACTGAGGTTGACCTATCGATCAACTTGGGTACAACCAGCATTTCAGATTTTTCTACATACAGTTACTGCCAGGCGGCTGTAGCCACTAGCAGTAACCATTGTATTCTCACAGACGAGAATGCAGAATACAATAGTGTACCGGAGGAATTTCTCCATCAACACTGCGTTCATGGGGGAATTGAGCTATTTTCTTTTCATTCTTTTAGCCATGCTAAAATTGTATCATCTATGACCAGCATAACTCCAACCATTTTTATTCTAGTTTTAAATAAGGGCATGGAAAGGTTAGAACCTCTATTAGGTTTTTCATGCTGCATCTGACCCCACTGGAGAGACTTTCCTTATTATGTGTCTTGGGGACACCGCTTTGACATCAGGTCATGAAATGTCAACACACCAGAATAGGAAGGCACACACCAAAAAAACTATGCTTTCCACTGAAGTTTGCAACCAATCATATTTGCTAATAAATGTGACATGGAATCTATCTAGTTATTGTGATATAACAGATGCAGTTCTACAGATTTCAAACATCTACCACGTTTTTACTGTAAAAAGGAAACTCTGCCATGTACATTTGGTAAGCAACATCTTTGGGTGACAAACAAAAAATGTTGACAAAATGCCAGAAATAAATGTTAACTTTTTGTCACCAGCGATGATAAACCAGTGCCAGGGCTCACATATCTGAAGTCACAATCCATAGAAAATCAAGCACATTGGTACCTTATCCAATATACAAAAGAAAAGCCAGATTAGGCTGTCTGCAAACTGGGACCCTTATCTATTGAATGGCAGGGGGCTGCAATAAAAGTGCTCTGTTAGGCCAAAAGAGATTAGCTGAGCAGCATTTTGGGAAATGTACACCATTGATCAATAATAATTTCTTCTCTCGTTATAACAAAATATATACAGCACAACACAATTCCGGTCAGCAGTCCTTAAAAACAAGCTTTAGAATATTCGCCCCACACACTTTTTACCAGACTCTAATCCAATGGGGGTCTGTAAGCGGTGGGTGCTGATATAAGGTGACTGTGATATAATGGGGGTCTCTAATGGGGGGTGCTGACTGCTGATCTAATGATTGGTCAGCAACCATTAAATTGGCAGTCAGCATCCCCCATTAGTTCATCTTATTAGAGTCATCTTATATCAGCACCAGTGGCGACTACAGTGTGAATGAGCCCCCCTGTAGTGACGCCACTGATCAGCGCTGCTCCTTACAGAGTGACCCCCATTAGATTAGTGTCCCTGTATATTAGCAGCATAGACTCACCCCCCCCCCCCTTTATATTAGCAGCATAGACTCACCCCCCTCCCTTTATATTAGCAGCATAGACTCACCCCCCTCCCTTTATATTAGCAGCATAGACCTCCTCCGGGGGATGGTCCCCCCCCCCCCCCTTAGAGACACTGCTAGCTCTGAATCCCTTAAATATCAGACAGTGCCTGCCTTCCCCCTTTATATTAGCAGCATAATCAGTGGCGGTGCATCCATAATGGCACACAGGCACCGCCACCTCTCTCCAGCCGCCCCTCTATCACCAATAGATAGATTCATGCATTGCATGAATCTATCCATGGCCGCTGCTGCCACCCCCTTTTCGGGAGCAGGGCGCCTGAATTACAGCAGCAGGGGGGTGTTTTTGAAGCACCCGATTAGAGCTGTAGGATCTAAAAGGTGTCAAAAAAAGTGACCTGCGAGCGCAATGCTGGGCCCTCGCAGGTCACTCACTCAGTATTTCACAGGCTTGTCTAAAGCCTCGTTACACGCAATCGGATTGTTGGCCAACAAAGCGTCAGACTTTTGTCCGAAGGGCGTGTGCCAGGAACTTGTCTTGCATACAAACGGTACACAATTGTCGGCCAACAAACACGAACGTAGTGACATACTATGTGGAATTTCAGCTCTTGAGCGCCACCCTTTGGGCACCTTCTGCTAATGTCCTGTCAGGTCACTCAGCTGTGTTAGAAAAGTGAATGAATATTCGCTTTCCTAACACTAAACCGCATCTCTGCCAATCAGGTGCTCGGGTCTGTAACCTGTCACCTGATTAGCTGAAACGACAGGCGCCGCTAATGGACGTCTATCAGGAGGAGAGGACGGGAGATGAGGACGGCAGGAGAGGCACGCAGGACCCCGCTTGTCGCTGTCACCCGCTGCCCCACCAAGACAGGGTAAGTGGCGGGCAGACGGCGAGTGGGTGGGGGGTGTCACACTGGGGGCATTGAAGGGCACACTGGCAGCATATGATGGGCACACTGGCAGCATTTTGATGGCACAGTGGCTGCGTTTGATGGGCACCGTGGCTGCGTTTGATGGCACAGTGGCAGCGTTTGATGGCACAGTGGCAGCATTTAGATGGGCACAGTGGCTGCATTTGATGGGCACAGTGGCTGCATTTGATGGGCACAGTGGCTGCATTTGATGGGCACAGTGGCAGCGTTTGATGGCACAGTGGCAGCGTTTGATGGCACAGTGGCAGCGTTTGATGGGCACAGTGGCTGCATTTGATCGGCACAGTGGCTGCATTTGATCGGCACAGTGGCTGCATTTGATGGGCACAGTGGCAGCGTTTGATGGCACAGTGGCTGTGTTTGATGGGCACAGTGGCTGCGTTTGATGGGCACAGTGGCTGCATTTGATGGGCACAGTAGCTGCATTTGATCGACACAGTAGCTGCGTTTAATAGGTACAGTGGCAGGGTTTGGCACAGTGGCTGCGTTTGATGGGCACAGTGGCTGCGTTTAATAGGTACAGTGGCAGGGTTTGGCACAGTGGCAGCATTTGAGGGCACAGTGGCAGTGTTTGTTTGAGGGAGGGCACAGTGGCAGCGTTTGTTTGAGGGCACAGTGGCAGCATTTGAGGGCACAGTGGCAGTGTTTGTTTGAGGGCACAGTGGCAGCAATTGATGATTTCTTTTTCACATTTTTTTGCTCCCCCCCAAGCAAAATTTTTGAGCCACTGTGCATAATAGACCCCCCTGGGTGACGGTGCCCCCCCCCCCCCCTTAGAGACCCTGCTACCTCTAAAATCCCTTAAGTATCAGACAGTGCCTATCTCCACCCCCCCACCCCCCCCCATAGAGCAAGAAAACCCTCCTTACCTTTCAGGAGCCGCTGTAAATGTGTATGCGATATGGGGGCGGAGTCTAACACCATGCTCTCTCTCATCGCGTCCCTGGTTGCTAGGAGACCAGACAGTTCCATTCACTGTCTATGGCTGGCATCGGCGCCGGTGGGTGGGAGAGAGAGCGCAGACACAGAGCCACAAACAATGAGCTCAGCGAAGCTGGCCCCCCTACAATCAGCACAAATAAAAACTCAAGTGTGTTTCTTTAGTGCTACGTTTGTGCTGTTTTGTGCTGTTTAAATTTATGTTCTATCTTTTATCGTTTTTGCGTTATTAATGATTTTTTTTAAAGGTCACCAAAGGTCACTCAGCCCCCCTACTACACCCAAATGACACAAATTTGGTCTCGTTGGTTAGTGCCTCATTTGTGCTGGTTTGTGCTGCTAAAATTTTTATTTGTGCTGTTATGGTTTTTTAGTTATAACAGCTTGTTTTTATATTTGTGCTTTTTTGTGTCATAATAATAAAAATTTGTGCTGCTTTTTTTTAAGATAATAGCAATTTGTTTTTTCCAGATGATGACATCACCCCGCTCTCCTGTCACGTACCTGGTTAGTGAGCTCCTGGTTAGAAAGCAGCCATGGGGGCACAGTGAGGTATGAGTGCCTGTGATCAGTCCAGTAGACTGCGTGGTGGCAGCAGTCAGCAGGTGGATGTGACGGCAGAACCAGCTGGTGGCAGATGAGCTGGCACTGAGCTTGGCTGGTGGCAGACTGTGGGTAAGCAGCTGGAAGCATAAGACAGATGAGACCTTGCTGGGCTGAAGAGCTGTAGCAGGCTGGATGAGCAGGATGCAGGGTCAGATGAGCCGGATCCATAATGGTCAGGCAGATCAGGCATAGACGGCACACAACAGGATAGTCAGGTCACAAGCCAAGTCAGCAACAGGAGGTAGATCAGGCAAGAAGAGAAGGCAGAAGCAGAATCCAGAGACAAGCCAAGGTCAGGGCAGGTAGCAGTCAAACGGAGGTCAGGTGCAAGCTGGGTTAGGACCAGAGGTCAAACACAGGAATCAGGAATGAACACACAGAAGCGGCACACCAAATTACAGCCTGTTTAAATAGTCTGGTGCCAGCATTGGTGACAGGCTCACGCTCATCTGCCCAGCCAGTTGCCAATCTGCGCATGCACATATGTATGTACAGGGAGACATCATTTGTGCTATGCGAAAGCCTTCCCTGATTCCCCCTACAACAGCCAAACAAAATGAAAATGGGCTGGTTGGTTAGTGCCACGTTTGTGTTGGTTTGTGCCTATTTATTTTCCATTCTTTTTCCTTTTGTTTTTCAGTTATTGTTTGAACCCCCAAGTTATTCAGTTATTTAATAAAGGTCACCACTTTTCGTTTTTCAGTTATTTACTATTTATTAAAGGTCACCAAAGGTCACTCAGCCCCCCCTACACATGAAACTGGGTTGGTTGGTTAGAGCTGCGTTTGTGCTGTTAAAATTATTATGTGTGCTGCTTTGATTTCTTAATTGTAAAAGTTTGTTTTTATTTGATCAAACTCCACCCACTTGGCATCCCATGTTATTAGATACTATAAGGTCTCATGCACACGAGACGCTGTTAAACGCGTTAAATAGTAAATAACTGAAAAACAAAAAGTGATAGAACTGATATTTAAACAGCACAAACCAGCACAAAGGAGGCACCAACCAGCCCAGTTTCATGCCCTTTGTCTCTTGTAGGGGGGCTGGGTAACCTTTGGTGACCTTTAATAAATCAACAATAACTGAAAAACAAAAGGAGATAGAATGGAAAGTAAATAGGCACAAACCAACACAAACGTGGCACTAACCAACCAGCCCGTTTTCACTTTGTTTGGCTGTTGTAGGGGGTGTCAGGGAAGCTTTCGCATAGCACAAATGATGTCTCCCTGTACATACATATGTGCATGCGCAGATTGGCAACTGGCTGGGCAGATGAGCGTGAGCCTGTCACCAATGCTGGCACCAGACAGACTATTTGAACAGGCTGCAATTTGGTGTGCCGCTTCTGTGTGTTCATTCCTGATTCCTGTGTTTGACCTCTGATCCTAACCCAGCTTGCTCCTGACCTCCGTTTGACTGCTACCTGTCCTGACCTTGGCTTGTCTCTGGATTCTGCTTCTGCCTTCTCTTCTTTTCTGATCTACCTCCTGTTGCTGACTTGGTTTGTGACCCGACTATCCTGTTGTGTGCCGTCTATGCCTGATCTGCCTGACCATTATGGATCCGACTCATCTGACCCTGCATCCTGCTCATCCAGCCTGCTACAGCTCTTCAGCCCAGCAAGGTCTCATCGGTCTCCTGCTTCCAGCTACTTACCCACAGTCTGCCACCAGCCAAGCTCAGTGCCAGCTCATCTGCCACCAGCTGGTTCTGCCGCCACATCCACCTGCTGACTGCTGCCACCACGCAGTCTACTGGACTGATCACAGCCTCTCATACCTCACTGTGCCCCCATGGCTGCTTTCTAACCAGGAGCTCACTAACCAGGTACGTGACAGGAGAGCGGGGTGATGTCATCATCTGAAAAAAACAAATTGCTATTATCTTAGGCCTCTTTCACATGGACGATCCGTATGTCCGTTTTTCATCCTTCCGTTTTCGGATGAAAAACGGACATACATTCATTCCTATGGAGCGTCGGATGTCAGCGGTGACATGTCCGCTGACATCCGACCCCGCTCCGATCCGAAAAGTGTAACGGAGGAAAAACCTACTTTTCCATCCGTGATCGGATCGGGTGACGACGGACACTACGGTCCGTCGTCATCCGATCCCCCCCATAGGGGGGACAAACCGGCACAAACCAGCACAAACGTAGCACTAACCAACGAGACCAGTTTTGTGTCATTTGGGTGTTGTAGGGGGGCTGATTGACCTTTGGTGACCTTTAATAAATCATTAATAACGCAAAAACGATAAAAGATAGAACAGAATTTTTAGCAGCACAAAACAGTACAAACGTAGCACTAACCAACGAGACCAGTTTTGTGTCATTTGGGCGTTGTAGGGGGGCTAGGTGATGTCATAGTCTGGAAAAAACAATTGCTAATATCTTAAAAATAAAAGCAGCACAAATGTAATTATTTACAGCACAAAACAGCACAAACGTAGCACTAAAGAAACACACTTGAGTTTTTATTTGTGCTGATTGTAGGGGGGCCAGCTTCGCTGAGCTCAAACAATGCAGTGTGATCCGGGCGGCTGCTGCTGCGCTGCAGGACATTGGCCACTGAAGCGGGGAAGAAGGGGGGACAGGGCGGGTGCAGTGCTGCTGGCGGAAGAAAGAGCCAGGGGAGAGAGGAGTTCTGCAGCTGCCTGATTACACTGCGGGGGTTCTTCTTCTTCTGGAGAGGGGGGCGGGGGGAGTCTGCTGGCCGGAGAGAAAATCTACTCTGACACTGACACACAGGCAGGGGGTGGGGTGGTGATCTGACTGGAGCCTGGGACTGTTCTATAGTGGAGCCTATGCATTGCTGCTGTGTCCGGGTGTCGGGAGAACACAAACCCGGGCACAGCTGTCCAAACCCGGACTGTCCGGGTCATTCCCGTATAGGTGGCAACCCTACTCTTTCTCTGCCTGCCTGTGTGTCTCTCTCTCTATCTGCCGGTCTCGTTCTCTGCCTGCCTGTGTGTCTCTTTCTCTTCCTGCCTGTGTGTCTCTCTCTGCCTGTGTGTGTGTCTGTCTCTCTCTCTCTCTCTGCCTGTGTGTGTGTGTCTCTCTCTGCCTGTGTGTGTGTGTGTCTCTCTCTCTCTCTCTGCCTGTGTGTCTCTCTCTGCCTGTGTGTGTGTGTGTCTCTCTCTCTGCCTGCCTGTGTGTGTCTCTCTCTCTTCCTGTGTGTCTCTCTCTGCCTGTGTGTGTGTGTCTGTCTCTCTCTCTCTCTCTCTGCCTGTGTGTGTGTCTGTCTCTCTCTCTCTCCACCTGTGTGTGTCTCTCTCTCTCTGCCTGTGTGTGTCTCTCTCTGCCTGTGTGTGTGTGTGTGTCTCTCTCTCTCTGCCTGTGTGTCTCTCTCTGCCTGTGTGTGTCTCTCTCTCTGCCTGTGTGTCTCTCTCTCTCTGCCTGTGTGTCTCTCTCTGCCTGTGTGTGTGTGTCTCTCTCTCTGCCTGTGTGTCTCTCTCTCTGCCTGCCTGTGTGTCTCTCTCTCTGCCTGCCTGTGTGTCTCTCTCTCTGCCTGCCTGTATGTGTGTGTCTCTCCCTCTCTCTCTCTCTCTCTCTCTCTCTCTCTCTCTCTCTCTCTCTGCTGGTCTCTTTCTCTGCCTGCCTCTCTCTCTCTTTCTCTCTCTCTCTCTCTCTCTCTCTCTCTCTGCTGGTCCCTCCCTCTGCCTGTGTGTCTCTCTCTCTCTGCCGGTCTCTTTGCCTACCTGTGTGTGTCTCTCTCTGCCTGTGTCTCTCTGCCTGTGTGTGTGTGTCTCTCTCTCTCTCTCTGCCTGCCTGTGTGTCTCTCTCTCTGCCTGCCTGTGTGTGTCTGTGTCTCTCTCTCCCTGTCTGTCTCTTTATCTGCCTGCCTGTGTCTCTCTCTCTCTGCCTGTGTGTGTCTCTCTATCCCTCTCTCTGCCGGTCTCTTTCTCTCTGTCTGTCTCACCCTCTGCCTGAGGCGCCATGAACAGCTGACTCACAGCTGTTCTTCTTTGGCTATTTTCGGTGGCTCTGTGCTGCGCCTGTGCAGTACAGGTGGGGCATTATCCGCCGGGGGACCTTTTTCGGCAGGACATCGGCCCTGCGTGCAGGCACACAGAGAACATGCAAACTCCAGGCAGGTAGTGATCTGATAATTCAAGTGCTGCTAAGTGGAAGTGCTAACCACTTAGCCATAAGGCTGCATTCACACCTTGATGTTTTGAATTGTGGGCATATTTCCCGTGATTCTGCCCACGATTTCAAAATGCCTAGGTGTGAATGAAAAATCGCACAACGCACATTTGAGATGCCATTTATTTGAATGGCACCTAAGATCACAGTAAGTTTCTTCTACGCAATAAATCACGCTGCAATTGCGGGAAATCACATCACATGAAGCTTGCCCCCCCAAAAAAGTTCAGGAGCTTCTTTTGGGTGACATGCTTCAGGCAATGTGGTCTACCACAATTGCAGCGTGATATATCGTGAGTCAATTGCGGCAGAATCGCACTGCGCACATTACTGTGTTAAAGTGGGGTTCCACCCAAAAAAACAAACATATCTAAAAAATTCTAAAAAAAAAACAAAAAAAATTTGGATATTTTTTTTTTTTTTTACTTACCTATAAATGCCTGTTGCTAGGTGGTCCCTCGTAGTCTGCCCCTTCCTCTGCCTGGGCTGGTGACATCACTTCCCCCTGGCACAGGAAGGGCTCGGCTCTTCTCCCTCCCTCCTGTCAATCATCTGGGACCCATTACAGGTCCCAGGTGATTGAGCGGCCAATCACGGCGCGCGGCGCCGCTCGCTCATGCGCAGTGGGTGCCAGGCTGTGAAGCCACAGCCCGGCGCCCACAGTTGAAATGCCGGCGCCGACGAGCGGAGGGGGGGGACGAGCGGGGCTTCGATCCCCCGCATCGCTGGACCCAGGGACAGGTAAGTGTCCAATTAAAAGTCAGCAGCTGCAGTATTTGTAGCTGCTGACTTTTAATTTTTTTTTTTTTATGGCCCCCCCTGAGTGGAACTCCTCTTTAATGTCACTGGCAGGGAAGGGGTTAAGCACTAGGGGGCGATCAAGGGGTTAACTGTGTTCCCTAAATGTGTGTTCTAACTGTAGGGGGAGGAAAATGACTATAGGAGATGACAAATTGTGGTTCCCATCTCATAGGAACTCACAATCTCTCTCTCCTCTCAGAACAGAACAGGGATTTGTGTGCTTGCACACACACACACGTCCTTGTTCTGCCTCTCGTGCCTGCGATCGCTCGTGGCCAGCGGTCATCGTGACCACTGGTCATGAGCATCAGCACCCCAGCGGTGCGTGCGCGCCTGCTATCACGCTTAACCACTTAAGGACCGGGCCTCTTTTTTGTGTGTTGTTTACAAGTTAAAAACATTTTTTTTGCTATAACCCCCAAACATTATTCATTTTTTTTTCTAACATCCTAGAGAATAAAATGGCGGCCGTTGCAATACTTTCTGTCACACTGTATTTGCGCAGCGGTCTTACAAGCGCACTTTTTTGAAAAAATACACTTTTTTAAATAAAAAAATAAGACATCAGTAAAGTTAGCCCAATTTTTTTTTATATTGTGAAAGATAATGTTACGCTGAGTAAATTGATACCCAACATGTCACACTTCAAAATTGCGCCCGCTCGTGGAATGGCGACAAACTTTTACCCTTAATCTCCAGGTGACGTTTAAAAAATTCTACAGGTTGCATGTTTTGAGTTACAGAGGAGGTCTAGGGCTAGAATTATTGCTCTCACTCTACCGATCGCGGCGATACCTCACATGTGTGGTTTGAACACCGTTTTCATATGCGGGCGCTACTCACGTATGCGTTCGCTTCTGCACGCAAGCTTTTTTACTTATTTATTTACCTTTTTATTTTTACACTGTTTTAAAAAAAATAAAAATAAATTGTGTCACTTTTATTCCTATTACAAGGAATGTAAACATCCCTTGTAATAGAAAAAAAGCATGACAGGACCTCTTAAATATGAGATCTGGGGTCAAAAAGACCTCAGATTTCATATTTACACTAAAATGCAATTAAAAAAAAAAAAATTGTCATTAAAAAAAATTAACAGAAAAAATGGCCCTTTAAGAGCTATGGGCGGAAGTGACGTTTTGACGTTGCTTCCGCCCTGCAATGTTATGGAGACGGGTGGGGGCCATCTTCCCCTCACTCATCTCCATGCACAGCCACGGGAAGGATCCGATTGCCTCTGCCGCTGCCGACGGCTCCAGTAAGCGACAGAGGGCACCGGATCGTGGCAGGAGGGTCCTCCGCCGATAAAAGTGATCTCGCAGCGAATCCGCCGCACTTTTATCTTGTACTGGACCGCCGGGCGAACACGGCGATACTAGAGTTGCCACCTCATCCCTTTAAACCCGAACACCTTTGAATTGCACAGGTTCTGAGGCTAATTAAATGCAGATAAGGCACCAAGTGAGTTTAATTACCACCTTAATCAGCCACAGAACCTGTGTAATTCATGTGTGTTCGGGTTTAAAGGGATGAGGTGGCAACCATAGGCGATACCGGGGTTATGACAGCTAGATGCTGCCATAACAACAATATCCGTCCTCAAAGTGAGGATGTATATCGGCGTGCGGCACTCCGGAAGTGGCTTTAAAGGGACCGGCGTACAGCTACGATGGTTCGCGGGATCGTGCCGACCTGCCGCGGAATAATGACGGCAGCTGGTCGGCAAGTGGTTAAAGCGGAGTTCCACACAATTTCCCAAATTAAGCTTATTACCAAGCTGGCATAATATACATAGTCAAATGGCAAGATTTTTATTTTTTTTTCCTAAGGGTTACCTTTTTATGCAGTATTAATGTGGCGTTTCCTGTGTCAGCCACCCGCGGGTATCGCCGTCATATCCGGCTGCGCATTGTCCCCTGGGATCTATGAATCAATCTTCCCAGTCAGTGTGGCCAGCCGCCGCTAAATATCGCGAGATCCCGAAACCGGAAGTGACGCGATGACGCCAGCTGGAATGAGATCTGTGTGGTTTTGTTTTTCTTCGTTGCCATCACCATACCTCCCAACATTTTGAGATGGGAATGAGGGACACCTACTAGCAAACGTATGTAGGCATTGGACACGCTCCCTGCCACTCCCCCTTAAAGGAGAATTAACCAATAAAAAAAAGTTAATTAAATCCACAAGGGCTTTATTTTTAGCACTATATTCCTTTATATTAGCTTTTAAAATTTACAAATGCAGCAATTTAGAGTTTGGATGAAAGGTTTAGCATTGAGGAACACTTTTTGAAAGATGAAAAGTGCATTCTATATATATCTATATAGATCAGACCAAAATGAGGGACAAATGAGGAGAAAAGAGGGACAGAGGGACATTGCTCGTAATCAGGGACAGTCCCTCGAAATCAGGGACAGTTGGGAGCTATGCCATCACAACGGGGCGCACACTTCCGACGATACCGCCTATTGTGGTGGCAATGTCGGAAGCTTACGGCGCTGCGATGTGTACATAATGCGCTTGCGCGGGAACAGGCGGTGCATACCGTATCCCGGAACTGGCTGCTTGTGGGCTTCACATGCCCACAGGCAAGATGACAACTGCCAGTAGCACAGAATATAAGTTCTTTTTACATACGAAAACAGACGTCAGGGGGTAATTTTGAAAAAACAAGTGAGTGGGACATTAACTACTTCCCACCTGGTCAATGTACATAAACAGCCGGGTGGGTGCTCTCTCCTTCTGAGTGGATGTTCAGAAACGTCCCTCAGAAGGAGGGGGATCGCGGGCGTGGGCCCGCTCAGCGGCGCGATCCCGATGCGCTCGTGTCACCCGTGTCTCCGATCAGCAGGAGGGCTGTGTGATTGGCCCTCCTGATCACATGACGGCCGTGTCCAGTCTCAGCCGTCATGTGATGTAAACACAGAGCCGGTTGCTAGGCAATCGGATCTCCTCTTCTCACACAGAAGTTGTCGGTGAGGAGAGGAGAGGGGATCGCTGCAGCCGGCTGGTAATCAGTGAGTATGAGCTGTTTTTTACAGCTTTTTACTCACTGATCACCAACCTAGTGTCACCACACAATGTAAACCACACACGTCCCCACACAATGTCCCCAAAACACATACCCCCCAAATAATAAAAACACCTGTCCCCCACATATGTCCCACTAAAATCACATGTCCCAATGGTTATCTATTGGATTTCTTTTAAAATAAAAAGAAGAAAATATAGTTTTTGTTTTTTTTTCCAAATTTCCGCTCTTTTTTCTCTTATATTGCAAAAAATAAAAAAACAAAGTCATGAATAAACACCACCAAAAGAAAGCTCTATTTGTGCGAACAAAATGACAAAAAATTTCATTTGGGTACAGCGTAGCATGACCGCGAAATTGTCATTGAAAGTGCGAGAGCGCTGAAAGCTGAAAATTGGTCTGGGGAAGGAAGGGGGGCGAAAGTGCCCGGTATTGATGTGGTTAACATTGTATGAACTAAGGAATTTTGGAAAAAAAATTTAAAAAAATTTGATTGGACATTGGAACTCCGCTTTAAATTCAGACCAAATATGAGTCTGAATGTCAGCATTACCGCTCTGAACACCCTCCTTACTGAGGAATGTCAGACAACAGTGTGAATACTTGTTTAGAGTCTACATTCTCGAAAAGCAGTACTGGTGCAT
The DNA here is from genome assembly GCA_037953035.1 of Aquarana catesbeiana. Lineage (NCBI taxonomy): Eukaryota > Metazoa > Chordata > Amphibia > Anura > Ranidae > Aquarana > Aquarana catesbeiana. The sequence goes on from JBBHAA010001587.1 coordinate 1,343,395, forward strand.
TGCTAATTATAAATGTCTGCAGTCATGTGGTTTTGTAGGAGGAACTGTATGCATAACACACAGAATTGAATCATGCAGGAAAACACCTCTCAACTCGCTCTGCAGCCATTTTGGACAAGAGACTGGCAGATTGTGAAACATGAAACTTTCATACAGAGGTAAATAGGATGGACTTTGTTATGGTATTTGTTGTGGTATTTCCTGGGTAATAAAACGTGATTGATTGCTTTCACTATGATCTTTAGATTTCACTATTTGCTAACCTCTAAAGCTCGGCAATTTCTCAATACAGATTTCTCACTGAAAATCTAATATTTCTCCTCGTCTTACAAGACTCCTATACAGATCTATAGGGGACGTAAAACTTGTAATTAGTGAGCAAAATAAGCTGCAGCTGTGCATAGTAGCCAATCAGCTTCTCCCATTCAAAGGTTTTTTTTATTGAAAGATCAACATATGGTAACACGTATAATGTATCAATTAAGGACCGTTCCTCTTTTTCAGACTTGTTGTTTACAAGTTAAAAACACGTTTTTTTTTTTTGCTAGAAAATTACTTAGAACCCCCAAACATTATACATTTTTTTTTCTAACACCCTAGAGAATAAAATGGGAGGTCATTGCAATACTTTCTGTCAAACCGTATTTGCGGCAGCGGTCTTTTAGGCTCCATTCACACTAGCGCGTTTTTTGATGCATTTTGCAGAAATGCATGGGAATTTTTTTAACATGGGTTGCTATGGAACATGTTCACATCAATGCCTTTTTGTACCTCTGCGTTTTTAGAAAGGGTCAGGGACTTTTTTTTATGCAAAATGCAGCATTTTGCATGTAATAGAATTCATTCAAATGGACCAGCATCAAAAACGCAAGTGCAGCATTTTTGCAGCGTTTTTACAGTGTTTTTGCAGCGCTTTTGATACGTTTTGCGTTTTTGGCATTTTTTTTTTTAGACTGTATACAGTCTAAAAAAACTGTAAAAAAAACGCAAAGCGCGGCAAAAACGTGGCAAAAACGCTGTAAAAACGCTGCAAAAACGCTGCTCAAAAACGTGGCAAGCTTTACAAACAAAACTCCAAAAATGCTCAAAAGCAACATGCATAGATGTGAATCGAGCCTTAGGCCCCTTTCACACTGGGGCGGTTTTCAGGCGGTATTGCTCTAAAAATACCGCCTGCAAACCCCCCCTAAACAGCCTCCGCTGTTTGTTCAGTGTGAAAGCCCGAGGGCTTTCCCACTGAAGCGGTGCGCTCGCAGGACGGTAAAAGTCCTGCGAGCCGCCTCTTTGGAGCGGTGAAGGAGCGGTGTATTCACCGCTCCTAAACCGCTCCTGCCCATTGAAATCAATGGGACAGTGCGGCTATACTGCGGTAATACCGCGGCTATAGCCGCGCTGTACGAGCGCATTTAACCCTTTTTCGGCCGCCAGCGGGGGTTAAAACCGAACCGCTAGCGGACGAATACCGCTGCAAGAACGACGGTACAGCAGCGCTAAAAATAGCGCTGTTGTACCGCCGACGCCCCCACCGCCCCAGTGTGAAAGGGGCCTTACTTACACATTACATATTACTGTGTAAATGTTACTGGCAGGGAAGGGGTTAAAGACTAGGGGACGATCAAGGGGTTAACTGTGTTCCCTGACTGTGTGTTCTAACTGTAGGGGGAGGAGACTGACTATAGGAGATGACAAATCGTGGTTCCCAGCTCGTAGGAACTCACAATCTCTCTCTCCTCTCAGAACAGAACAGGGATTTCTGTGCTTACACACACACATGTCCTTGTTCTGCCTCTCGTGCCCGCGATCGCTCGTGGCCGATGGTGATCGCGACCGCCGATCACGAGCATTGGCACCCCAGCGGTGCGTGCGCGCCTGCTATCCCGCTTAACCACTTAAGGACCGGGCCTCGTTTTTGTGTGTTGTTTACAAGTTAAAAACATTTTTTTTTGCTAGAACCCCCAAACATTATTCATTTTTTTTTCTAACACCCTAGAGAATAAAATGGCGGTCGTTGCAATACTTTCTGTCACACTTTATTTGCGCAGCGGTCTTACAAGCGCACTTTTTTTGGAAAAAATTCACTTTATTGAATAAAAAAAAATAAGACAACAGTAAAGTTAGCCCAATTTTTTTTTATATTGTGAAAGATAATGTTATGCTGAGTAAATTGATATACTCAACATGTCATGCTTCAAAATTGCGCCCACTTGTGGAATGGCGTCAAACTTTTACCCTTAAAAATCTCCATAGGCGACGTTTAAAAAAAAAATTCTACAGGTTGCATGTTTTGAGTTACAGAGGAGGTCTAGGGCTAGAATTATTGCTCCCGCGCTAACGATCGCGGTGATACCTCACATGTGGTTAAACCACCGTTTTCATATGCGGGCGCTGCTCACGCATGCGTTCGCTTCTGCGCGCAAGCTAGTCGCTTTAAAAAATTTTTTTTTCTTATTTATTTTATGTATTTTTACACTGTTTTTTAAAAAAAATAATTTGGGTCACTTTTATTCCTATTACAAGGAATGTAAACATCCCTTGTAATAGAAAAAAAGCATGACAGGACCTCTTAAATATGAGATCTGGGGTCAAAAAGACCTCAGATCTCATATTTACACTAAAATGCAATAAAAGAAAAAAAAAAATTGTCATTGGAACAAAATGACAACAGAAAAATTTGCCTTTAAGACGTATGGGCGGAAGTGACGTTTTGACGTCACTTCCCCCTGCTATGGTATGGAGATGGGTGGGGGCCATCTTAGCCTCACTCGTCTCCATACCCAGCCACAGATAGGACCCGATCGCCTCCGCCGCTGCCAACGGCTCCGGTAAGCGGCAGAGGGCGAATCCGCCGCAGAGACCACCATTATCGTTAACGGAACCGCCGCCTGAAGAGATGAATACCTCGGTTGTGGCAGCAGCTGCTGCCATTACTGAGATATCCCTCTTCAAAGTCAGGATGTATATAGTCGTGTGGCGGTCGGTAAGTGGTTAAGCCCCGGAGCATTTGGCTGCCCAAAGACCAGAGGAGCACTTTTTGCGATTCGCCACTGCGTCACTTTAACTGACAATTGCGCGGTCGTGCGGTGTGGCTCCCAAACAAAATTGACGTCCTTTTTTCCCCCACAAATAGAGCTTTCTTTTGGTGGTATTTGATCACCTCTGCGATTCTTATATTTTGCGCTATAAACAAAAAAAGTGACAATTTTAAAAAAACGCAATATTTTTTACTTTTTGCTATAATAAATATCCCCCAAAAATATATAAAGAAAACTATTTTTTTCCTCAGTTTAGGCCAATATGTATTCTTCTACATATTTTTGGTAAAAAAAAAATTGCAATAAGCGTATATTGATTGGTTTGCGCAAAAGTTATAGCGTCTACAAAATGGGATAGTTTTATGGCATTTTTATTAATAATTTTTTTTTACTAGTAATGGCGATCTGCGATTTTTATCATGACTGCAACATTATGGCGGACACGTCGGACAATTTTGACACATTTTTGGGACCATTGGCATTTATACAGCAATCAGTGCTATAAAAATGCATTGATTACTGTAAAAAATGTCACTGGCAGGGAAGGGGTTAACACTAGGGGGTGATCAAGGGGTTAATTGTGTTCCCTATTGTATGTTCTAACTGAAGGGGGGAGGGGACTGTTTAAGGGAGATAACAGATTGTCTGTTCATACTCTGCATATTTTAAATATATTCCATATCACCTGTTGCCTTATGAAATGATAATAAGAGAGAAAGCCAATCAGCTTCTAACTTCAGCTTGTTCAATTAAAGCGGAATTCCACCCAAAAATGGAACTTCCGCTTTAAGGGAGGTGACTCCCCCGACATGCCACATTTGGCATGTCATTTTTTTTTGGGGGGGGAGTGGATACCCTCTTTTTTGAGGGTTCCAGCGCTCACTTCCTCCTGGGGCACCGCGGCACCGGAAGGGAGATTACCTCTCCCCCCTCCCTCTCGACAATCATCTGGGACACAAATCCCAGAGGATTGCCCGGCCAGTCACAGCACGCCGCGTGGCTCGCTCATGCGCAGTGTGTGCCCAGGAGAGGAGGTGGAGACGAGCAGGGCTTCGTTCTACCGCATCGCTGGATCCCTGGGACAGGTAAGTGTCCGATTAATAAAAGTCAGCAGGTGCGGTATTTGTAGCTGCTGACTTTTAATTTTTTTTAATTTTTTCTTTTAAGCGGAACTCTGCTTTAAGTTTAGACAAAAGCCCCCCCGTTCACATCGGGGTGATTTGACATGCCAAATCCAGTGGTGGCTGGTGTTTTTTTGTTGGGGGGGGCAGCAAACAACCGACCCCCACCCAAACTAAACATAAATAAAGTGGTATTATGTTACAATATATGGCCAATGATTCATGGCTGGAACCTGCTGATTGGCTTAGACAATTACAGTACTGAGCAGCACTGTACACGGCGATGTGTCTGTTTTTTCTCCTTGCAAAGCAGGAAGAAAAAACAAACATAGTAAAAGCAGCACACAGTACACATTACTGGGCACACAGTTAAACCACACCTCCCAACTTTTTGAGATGGGAATGAGGGACACCTATCAGCAAAAGTACGCAGGCATAGGACACACCCCTTGCCACGCCCCTTAAAGGAGAATTGTACAAAAAAAAACTAGATTTGTTAAACCCACAAATGCTTTTTTTTTTTTTTCTTTACCACTACTATTCCTTTATATTGGCTTTTGGATTTTATAAATGCAGCCATTTAGAAATCAGATGAAAAGTTTAGCGCTGGGAAACACTTTTTGATGGATAAAAAGTGCATTTTATATACAACTATATAGATCAGATCAAAATGAGGGACAAATGAGGAGGAATGAGGGACAGAGGGACATTGCTCCAAATCAGGGATAGTCCCTCCAAATCAGGGACAGTCGCTCGAAATTAGGAACAGTTGGGAGTGATGATTAAGGCCTCATGCACACTGGACGTTATAATAACGTTATAAAAATGCCAGTAGCTTTGCAGTAAGTTTTTCAACTTCTTTCAAGGTTTTTGCAATAGCGTTTTTATTTTATTTTTTTGAAGAAAATGTTTTTTATTTTTTTTTTTCAATGGATCAAAAACGTTAAACGCTGGTGAGTGACGTTTTTGAGTGTTGATCGACGTTTATCAGCGTTAGAGCATTTTTACAGCTGAAAAACGTCTCTCAGAACCCAATAGTTTTGGGTTTATTTTACTGCTCAAAAACGCCACTGCCCAAAACTGCTGATAACAGCCCATGTGTGCATGGACACATAGGATAACATGATGGAGAAATTGGGTGAAATGTGCAGCGCTTATGTGATCATATAAACCATAACAAATAATATGAGTACAGAAAACGTGAATAATAAATGATGTGCTCAAAAATACTCCAAGCAGTCCTCTATTATGACATGTAATGTCTATAAACAGAGGAACTTGGACGTGTGATGTCCAAAAAAGAAAAAAGTCAGTGACAAACTTCAGTCATGTGTGATGATAATCCTCAACCACATGTGGATATAATATAGTGACAGTCTTTAACTTCAAATATGTATGATGTAATAACAGTTAATAGGTAGGTCCACCACCAAAGACACCAGAAGCTGCTTACCAGAGGGATTGAACTCAAATAGGTGTACACCTAGTGAGTCAATCAAGCTTTGTGGTATAATATACCAAGGGGATCAGATGCTCTATCCAGATATGACCTCCAGATGGACCTCCGAACAAGTGTAAGGTATGGATGGACTCAGTAGATATAGGCAGTCAGCCCCATCATTAAAAGTAAGAGGAAGGCATATAGTGTAACGCCGTATGGAAATTTTAATACATAAAAAGCAAAGGAAATACACTCACGTGTTTAGCAGTAAAATCAAGAAGACAGTGGTCTCAGCATATCCTTCCGACGCGTTTCGACTTAGAAGTCATCATCTGGGTACGGATGGATTCCAATGGGGTTTTTTTTTATTTGAAGCCGAGGCTCTAATTGGCTTCAAAAAAAGGGTGGGCTCAGGGAGCACAGCACTGCACCCTGAGCCCACCCAGTTGTGTGACAATAGTGAATGAATAATTGCTATTGTCACACTGATTCTCCTCCGAGCCAATCAGGTAGCGGTTCGCGAGGCCCCTCACTTGATTAGCTGAAAGGTAGGTATGCCACCTTTTCTTCAAGCCAAACCCGAACACTTTTGCGGCACAGGGCAATTTTTGGGGTTTTTTTTGCAGTAAGCACTATAGGATTATAAAAGACCTGGGACACATTTGGGTGCCCCAAGGGGATTAGTAATGTAGTGCACAGAGCGCGCCAGTGGGTGTGGCCAAATTGCTCTTGCTGACATCATCACCCCACCCTTCAGTGATGCACCCTTCACACAAACCAATCAATATACACTGACTGGGATTTTTTTTTTTTTTATACCAAAGACTTGTAGCAAAATATATTTCGGCCTAAATTTAGGCTCCTTTCACACTGAGGCGCTTTGCAGGCGCTAAAGTGCTAAAAATAGCGCCTGCAAAGCGCCCCGAAAGAGCTGCTCAATGCACTCCAATATGAAAGCCCCGAGGGCTTTCACACTGGAGCGGTGCGCTTGCAGGGCGGTCTAAAAAGTCCTGCAAGCCGCATCTTTGGAGCGCTGTAGGAGTGGTGTATTTACCGCTCCTAAAGCGCCCCTTCCCATTGAAAACAATGGGGCAGTGCTGAAAACCCGCCCGCAAAACGCCGCAGTAGCGGCGTTTTGCAGGCGGTTTTAACCCTTTTTCGGCCGCTAGCGTGGGGGGGGTTAAAACCGCCCTGCTAGCGCCGCTTAAACGATGGTAAAGCAGCGCTATATTTAGCGCCGCTGTACCACCAGCGCCCGCACGCCTCAGTGTGAAAGTAGCTTTATGCAGAAATGTATTGGATATGTTTTATATTAGAAAGTAAAAAAATAGATTTTTTTTTCAAAAAATGTCAGTCTTTTTTTCGTTTTATATAATAAAAAATAAAAAAAAAACAGTGGTGATCAAATACCACCAATAGAAAACTTTATTTGTGTTTATGAAAATAAATTATATAAATTTTATTTTGGTACAGAGTTGTATGACCGCGCAATTGCCAGTTAAAGTAGTGCAGTGCTGAACAGCAAACAATGGCCTGGTCATGAAGGGGGTAAAACCTTCTGAAGCTTAAACTGGTTATAACCCTAACCCATTAAGGTGGTAGAAATCGCAGATCGCCGCCATTACTATTAAAAAATAAATAATAAAAAGGCCATAAATGTATTCCCTATTTTGTAGATGTAACGAGCCCCTTGCTCGCTCGGTTCCACTCTCCTGACACTCCTCTGCAGCTATAGAATCAAATTGCAACGTCTGATGGTTCGGTCATCCAATGCTCCGGGATTAGAACTACAGCTATGTGCCGTTCTAACCCAGCTGTGATAGCTCAGAACAAACACCAGGCAGGCTGTATGTAAGTTCAACCAGGAATCTCTCTTTATTGACAGGAATACAGTCTTATTTATACAATAAAAGAGGAGGTGCAGACCTCCTGCTCATATTACTCTAACAATACAGCTGTAACCTAATTAACCTAATTAACCTAATTAACATGAGCTAATTAACTAATCCCTTTAGACAGCCTAGATGACTCAGACATGACCTTTAGGCCAGACTGGCGGTCTTGTAGTTCAGAAAATCCAATCAACATTATCATAATCAACATAGACTATTCTTCACACAATAGCAGAGTTAATTAACACAAACAACAATGGGGATCTAATGACTCTTAGATCCCATACTAGAGACTTATTTACAATACACATTTTAGCAGACAACAGACAGACAGGTGCTGGAATTTACATCAGCATCTCCTAACAGTATCTGTCCCAGCATTATGAATCAGCCACTATTCCAATATGGCAAATCCAGGTTCCCCAGAGTCTGTGTGTCCTGGGGGACCAGGACCCGAATCCACAGTAATACCACCTCAAGGGTCCTCAGGCATACAGCTCACAAAGAGCACCGTTCCCCCAAATGCAAGGGCCCACGATCGATTGGCAAGAGGCTAGCATACAGTCCCCTCCAAAAGTCTCTCTCCCGGCTAGGTCTGTCACAGTAGACACTATAACTTCTGCTCAACCTTTTTTTTTTTTTTTTAATACATATCGGCCTAAACTGATTAAGACATTTTTTTTTTAATTTGGGATATTTATTATAGCAGAAAGTAAAAAATATTGTATTTTTTTTTCAAAATTGTCTTTTTTTGTTTCTAGCGCAAAAAATAAAAACCTCAGAGGTGATCAAATACCACCAAAAGAAAGTTCTATTTGTGGGAAAAAAAGGATGTCAATTTTATTTGAGTACAACGTCGCACGACCGCACAATTGTCAGTTAAAGTAACACAGTGCCGTATCGCAAAAAATGGCCTGGTCATTAAGGGGGCAAATCCTTCCGGTCCTTAAGTGGTCCTTATAATAACTTTGACATTAGTTGTCAGAATATCCATTTTAAAGTCATTGCAAAGCTTTTTTTTTTTTTTTTATTAAAATAACAAACATGTGATACTTACCTGTGCAATTGTAATGCACAGAGCGACCCTGAACCTCCTTATTGCAGGTCCTCTGTCGCTTCTCCAGGCTCCTCCTGTTCTGAGTGCACCCCCATAACAAGCTGCTTGCTATAGGGCACACCTGCAGGTTCGCTCCCGAACCAGGCTGTGGGTGAGTGCATTGAGACACACATAGCATGGCTCACCCCCCCCCCCCCCCCCAGTCTCTGCTCACAGCTTTGATTGACAGAGCAGGAGCCAATGGCTCCCACTGCTGCCCAACCTCCTGTGAAACGGGAGGAGAGAAGAGCAGCGCTGCTACAGAATGGGCACAGTGCTGGATTGAGATCAGGCTCAGGTAAGTATTTAAGGGGGAGCTGACATAGAAAGGTTTTTTACCTTCATGCACAGAATGCATTAAAGTGGTTTCAAAGGGACACGGTTTTTTTTACCTTCTTGCATTCTAGGTAAAAGACTTTCTGTATGCAGCAGCACCCTAATACTTACCTGAGCCCCTTCTTGATCCAGCGATGTCCATGAGAGCCTTGCCTCTCCTGGGACTCGCACTCCTGATTGGCTTTCGGCGGCAGCAGGAGCCATTGGCCCCCACTGCTGTCAATCACAGCGAGTGAGCCAATCAGAAGGTGGAGGGGGCGGGCTAAGCCGCGGCTCCTTTTGTGAATGAACACACAGAGCCGCGGGTTGGAAGTGCACTTGCTTGGGTGCTTGAGCACCCTGCAGAAGGGAGGAGCCAGGACCGCCAGCGGGGGACCTGAGAAGAGGAGGATCCGGGCTGCTCTGTGCAAAACCATTACACAGAGCAGGTAATTATAACATGTTTGTTGTTTAAAAAAAAACAAAAAACAAGGTTTTATATTACTTTAAGGTGAAAAAACATTTGCCTTTCGAACCACTGTAACATTTTTAATGCAATTGCAGATCTGGAAAATTGGTCCTTGCACTTTGCTATTTACAGTAACGTTAGTTTTCGTTAGGATTCAGATGTAAAAGTGGAACTCTGCGGATTCAGATGTAAAAGTGGAACTCTGCGAGTTCAGAAGTAAAAGGGGAACTCTGCGGATTCAGATGTAAAAGTGGAACTCTTGCGAGTTCAGAAGTAAAAGGGAAACTCTGCGGATTCAGATGTAAAGGGGGACTCTGCGGATTCAGATGTAAAGGGGGACTCTGCGGATTCAGATGTAAAGGGGGAACTCTGCGGTTTCAGATGTAATGGGGGAACTGTTGTGATCAACTTCATATGATTAGAAATTAGTTATTTAATTGCAAAATATATGTATAGTTTATACTATAAAAAAGATTGCTGTGCGCTGCTAAAGTGTTCAGGTTTGACTTGAAGAAAAGGTGGCAACCCTAGCTGGGCTGTGAAGGGGGCAGGAGCAGCCGGCTCAGGCTCTCAGCGCCTTGCAGGTCCCAATATGGTTGGGATCCATCCACATGCCTGAACCAGGTGCCGGTCCAGGCATGTGGATGGATCCCGACCATATAGTCACGATCTTGCCCCAGCCTGGACCGGCTCTGTGACGTCAGCCGACAGTAGGCTTCAGCCCCGCTGTCCGCTGAAAACGGGTCACAGGAGTGCAGAATGAACTGCACTCATGTGATCCACAGGGGAAGTACAGCCAAACTAGCTTTGGCTATACTTCTCCTATAAAACAGAATTATCGAAGTGGGTTTTTTGTTGTTGAGGGACTCTTTTTCATCAATTTATCAACATTTATTGAATTTTATTAACATTGCAGATTATTAGAAATGCGATGATTGCGTCATGTGTCTCGGTGTACACAACGAACTGATTGCTCCTGTAAATGAACTGATCATAAATGAAAAATCAGAGATGAAAAGCTCCTACCCTTGGGGATTACCTGGTAAGCATCTATAGATTATTACCTTTTATTTATATCATCTTTACAGAGAGGTAAAACGAAACGAGTAAATAAATACTAAAAATGAATAATCAAAAGTGTTTTGTGAACAATCAATTTTTTTTGTGAAAAATGTAGAGCTGAAGTTAAGTATTTTTTGGGGGTGGGTACAGCCCACTCTATGGGCCTTCTGGAAGGGGTCGGATCCTCTTCTGTTTGTTTTTTTTCGATTCGTATTTACATAAATTTGTTTCGTAAATTAGTTTAATTAGTTTACCCACTTAGGGACCGAGCCTCTGAGATTTGTTGTTTATAAGTTAAAAACAGTTTTTTTTGCTAGAAAATTACTTAGAACCCCCAAACATTATACATTTATTTTTTTCTAACACCGTAGAGAATAAAATGGCGGTCGTTGCAATACTTTCTGTCACACCGTATTTGCACAGCGGTCTTACAAACGCACTTATTTTGGAAAAAATACACTTTTTTTGAATTAAAAAATAAGACAACAGTAAAGTTATATTGTGAAAGATAATGTTACCCCGAGTAAATTGATACCCAACGTGTCACGCTTCAAAATTGCGTTCACTCGTGGAATGGCGACAAACTTTTACCCTTAAAAATCTCCATAGGCGACGTTTAAACAATGTTGCACGTTGCATGTTTTGAGTTACAGAGGAGGTCTTGGGCTAGAATTATCTCGCATATATATTATTCTTATTATAGCTAAATTTACCACCCTAACTCCTCCCACAGCTTTTACACTACATAGACATTAATATACCAAAACGTGCAGATTGTTCCCGATTGGTGTTCTATTACTTTGTGGAACGTTTTGTCGAATGGTTCACGAAATATCGTCGTTTTTGCGGCGAAATTGGTCCCATAGGAATGAATGGCGACATGTTCAAAACTAGAGTGGCAGGTGACAAAAGCTGACAACCCCATGATCAGCCAAAACATTATGACCATAGGCGTGCACACTGGGTGTGCTGGGTGTGCCTGGGCACACCCTAATACCCCTGTGCCAGCCAGGGCTTTTTTCTAGGGAAAATGCTGGGTTTGCTTAAGTCAGGGGGCACTGTGCCATGTTCTGATGTCAGGGGGCACTGTGCCATGCACTGATGTCAGGGGGCACTACTGTGCCATGCACTGATGTCAGGGGGCACTACTGTGCCATGCTATGATGTCCCGGGGCACTACTGTGCCATGCTATGTCAGGGGGCACTGTACCATGCTCTGATGTGATGTACGGGGCACTGTGCCATGCTCTGATGTCAGGGAGCACTGTGCCATGCTCTGATGTCAGGGGGCACTGTGCAATGCTCTTATGTCAGGGGGCACTGTGCCATGTTCTGATGTTAGGGGGCACTGTGCAATGCTCTTATGTCAGGGGGCACTGTGCCATGTTCTGATGTTAGGAGGCACTGTGCCATGTTCTGATGTCAGGGGGCACTGTGCAATGGACTGATGTCAGGGGGCACTGTGCCATGTTCTGATGTCAGGGGGCACTGTGCCATGCACTGATGTCAGGGGGCACTGTGCCATGTTCGGATGTCAGGGGGCACTGTGCAATGCTCTGATGCCAGGGGGCACTGTGCCATGTTCTGATGTCAGGGGGCACTGTGCAATATTCTGATGTGATGTAAGGGGCACTGTGCCATGCTCTGATGTGATGTCACTGTGCAATGCTCTGATGTCAGGGGGCACTACTGTGCCATGCTCTGATGTCAGGGGGCACTACTGTGCCATGCTCTGATGTCAGGGGGCACTACTGTGCCATGCTCTGATGTGAGGGGGGCACTGTGCCATGCTCTGATGTGATGTCAGGGGGCACTGTGCCATGCACTGATGTCAGGGGGCACTGTGCCATGCACTGATGTCAGGGGGCACTGTGCCATGCACTGATGTCAGGGGGCACTACTGTGCCATGCTATGATGTCCGGGGGCACTACTGTGCCATGCTATGTCAGGGGGCACTGTACCATGCTCTGATGTGATGTAAGGGGCACTGTGCCATGCTCTGATGTCAGGGGGCACTGTGCCATGCTCTGATGTCAGAGGGCTCTGTGCCATGCTCTGATGTCAGGGAGCACTGTGCCATGCTCTGATGTCAGGGGGCACTGTGCCATGTTCTGATGTCAGGGGGCACTGTGCAATGCTCTTATGTCAGGGGGCACTGTGCCATGTTCTGATGTTAGGGGGCACTGTGCCATGTTCTGATGTCAGGGGGCACTGTGCAATGCACTGATGTCAGGGGGCACTGTGCCATGTTCTGATGTCAGGGGGCACTGTGCCATGCACTGATGTCAGGGGCACTGTGCCATGCACTGATGTCAGGGGGCACTGTGCCATGTTCGGATGTCAGGGGGCACTGTGCAATGCTCTGATGTCAGGGGGCACTGTGCCATGTTCTGATGTCAGGGGGCACTGTGCAATGCTCTCATGTCAGGGGGCACTGTGCCATGTTCTGATGTCAGGGGGCACTGTGCCATGCTCTGATGTCAGGGGGCACTGTGCCATGTTCTGATGTCAGGGAGTACTGTGCAATGCTCTGATGTCAGAGGGCACTGTGTCATATTCTGATGTCAGGGGGCACTGTGCAATGCTCTGATGCCAGGGGGCACTGTGCCTTGTTCTGATGTCAGGGGACACTGTGCCATGCTCTGATGTCAGGGGGCACTGTGCCATGCTCTGATGTGATGTAAGGGGCACTGTGCCATGCTCTGATGTGATGTCACTGTGCAATGCTCTGATGTCAGGGGGCACTGTGCCTTGTTCTGATGTCAGGGGACACTGTGCCATGCTCTGATGTCAGGGGCACTGTGCCATGCTCTGATGTTAGGGGGCACTGTGCCATGCTCTGATGTCAGGGGGCACTGTGCCATGCTCTGATGTGATGTCACTGTGCAATGCTCTGATGTCAGGGGGCACTACTGTGCCATGCTCTGATGTCAGGGGGCACTGTACCATGCTCTGATGTGATGTAAGGGGCACTGTGCCATGCTCTGATGTGATGTCAGAGAGCACTGTGAAGTGTTCTGATGTCAGGGGCACTACTGTGCCATGCCATGATGTCAGGGGGCACTGTGCTATGCTCTGATGTCAGGGGGCACTGTGCTATGCTCTGATGTCAGGGGGCACTGTGCCATGCTCTGATGTCAGGGGGCACTGTGCCATGTTCGGATGTCAGGGGGCACTGTGCTATGCTCTGATGTCAGGGGGCACTGTGCCATGTTCTGATGTTAGGAGGCACTGTGCCATGTTCTGATGTCAGGGGGCACTGCGCCATGCACTGATGTCAGGGGGCACTGTGCCATGTTCTGATGTCAGGGGGCACTGTGCCATGTTCTGATGTCAGGGGTCACTGTGCAATGCTCTGATGTCAGGGGGCACTGTGCAATGCTCTGATGTCAGGGGGCACTGTGCCCCTCTACGGGCAATCTGGTACTAACTGACACTGGCTGGCGGGGTCACGAACTGACACTGATGTCACTAGTGCAGTGATAATACAGTAATACAGTGATAATACTGTACACTGTACTAATGACACTGGCTGGGAAAGGGTTAACATCAAGGGGTTAACTGTGAGTCTAACAATGTGAAAACGTGTGCTGATTTTACTTACTAGTCTGGCTGTTTTTTCTCCCTGCTATTCAGGGACAAGAAAGGACCAGATCAGTATTCCTATGTACACAGAGTTCTGTGTGTTTGGTTTGTGTGAAATATATATATATTTGAAAAAAAAATCATTTTTGAAAAAAAAGAATCATTTTTGAAAAAAAATCATTAAAAAAAATCTTTTTTGAAAAAAAAATTCATTTTTGAAAAAAAAAATCATTTAAAAAAAAATGATTAAAAAAATCATTTTTGAAAAAAAAAAAAATCATTTTTGAAAAAAATGTTCAGCTCTTTCAGCTAATGATGGGACTTCTTCAACTGTTTTACTACTATTTATACTTACTCCAGCCACTCCAACCACACACCAGTTACTCAAGCCGCCCACTCCAGTTGTAGAGGCAAGAACACATCACACAATTTCCCCAGAAATTGTAGCTTTTCTAGTTATTATTATAGCCAAATTTACCACCCTAACTCCTCCCACAGCTTTTACATTACATAGACAGTAATATACCGAAACGTGCAGATTGTTCCCGATTGGTGTGCTATTACTTTGTGGAACGTTTTGCAGAATGATTCACGAAATATTGTCGTTTTTGCGGCGAAATTGGTCCCATAGGAATGAATGGCGAAATGTTCAAAACTAGAGTGGGAGGTGACAAAAGCTGACATTATGACCCCCCCCCATGATCAGCCAAAACATTATGACCACAACATGATCAGCCAAAATATTATGACTACCCCTACTATTAATAAGCTGATGAAATTTACTGACGGTAAACTTATCTTGGGGGGTGATTTTAATCTTCCCCTAGACCCGAAGATGGATACATCAGGGGGAAGCTCCTCGGTAGCTACAGGTCTACGTAAACGAGTCTTACAAATGTTGCATAATTACCAACTTACTGACGCGTGGAGAGCGTATCACCCTGACGAAAGAGACTACACCTTCTATTCAGTGCCACATAAAGCATATTCTAGAATTGACTTATTTTTCACTCCACAGAGTATGTTAACGGCGGTTAAAGAGGTGGCTATAGGGAGTATCACATGGTCAGACCACTCCCCGGTCTCACTGACATTAACTATGAATGAGTATTCCTCTGACAAGAGGAGACAGTGGCGATTGAATGAGAGTTTGATGGAAGATAAGATGGTGGTTGAGGATGTTATTAAGGAATTGCAGTATTATTTTCAATATAATACTGTAGAGGAGACAGATGCAGGGATAATCTAGGAAGCGCACAAAACGGTAATAAGAGGGGTACTCATTAAGCATGGTTCCAGAATAAAAAAGGAAAGGGAGGCCCAATTGACCCAATTACTGACAGATATACAGATGTTAGAGTCCCAACATAAACAGAACACGATGTGTACGGGGGAGACAGAACTCCTTAAATTGCGTAGACAAGTGACAGAGTTACTCCAACATAGAGCTAAGGCAGCACTTCAGAGATGCCGGAAATATTATTATGAAACAGGAGACAAATGCGGCCGGTCACTGGCTAGAGCTTTACAGGAACAGAGGACTCAATCCTATGTCCCCCACTTAGTGGACCCCGAAGGTAGAAAAGTACACTTTCCCTCCCAGATTGTCTCGACCTTCCTTAGATTTTACCAATCTTTATATAGTTTGCCTACCAGATCACAACCTCAAAATATCATGGAGGAATATATTTCCTCTTCAGGTATCTCTCAATTGACAGAGCAGATTCGAGAAGAGTTGGACGTTGCTATTACCTTAGAGTAATTGCAAGAGGCCATCAAGACATCCAAACCAGGGAAAGCTCCGGGTCCGGATGGCTTTACACATAAATACTACCAGACATTTTTCCCTCAGTTGGGCAAGCAGATGGTACAAACATTTAATGCAATGGGACACGGGACAGGATTTACTCCAGAAACCCTGAAAGCACATATCACCGTTATTCCGAAGGAGGATAAGGACCCATCAATATGTGGCAGCTATCGCCCCATTTCATTATTGAATGTGGATCTTAAGTTATTCACAAAAATATTAGCCACACGTATACAACCACATTTGACTGCATTAGTACACCCAGACCAGGTAGGCTTCATTCCAACGCGGGAGGCCCGTGATAATACCATTAAAATTTTGAATCTAGTCCACGTAGCCGGTCATTCTAAAACATCCACTGTGTTCCTGGGAACGGATGCCGAAAAGGCATTCGACCAGCATTCGACCTATACGGGCATCAAATACCTGGGCACGTTGATTCCACCTAAATTGGACCAAACCTTTGAGTTGAATTTCCCACCTCTACTGAGTAGAGTGAAAGTCTTACTCTCTAAATGGCATCAGGGCCTTTTCTCTTGGTTCGGTAGATGTAACATAATAAAAATGTCTGTATTGCCTAAATTTTCCTATCTTTTTCAAACTCTACCCATTCATATACCCCCAGAATTGAGTTCAGCTCTCAAAAAGCACCCAACCTTGGGCCCTACCCTGCGTATTTGCTCCCGAATATGTTCCACCACTTTATTATCATCTGTCAACTCTCCCCTGTACCCTAATGTATGGAATCTTCGTTTCCCTCCGGGACTACAGGAGGGACCCTTCAGGAAACTTTCAGACTCACAGTGTTTTCAGGCCTCGCATTTTATACAAAAAATGTTGCGAAATTTCCTTAACACTCTCCCACCTCCAGACAGATTTCAACGAACATTGACACCCTTAGAACAACTATGTGAGGGGACGGGGCCTTGCTCTCATTTAATCTCGCAAATGTATGCATTACTGGTTGCCCCCCAAGAGGATTATGTCCCTCCATATATAAGGAAGTGGGAAATGACATTAGACAGGACGTTCACCCAGGCACAACATAGGCAGATAGTAAATCTTGCGTTAAAATCTTCAATATCCACAAGAATCCAAGAAACAAATTTTAAAATAGTGACAAGATGGTACCGTACACCCTCATTGCTTAATAAATTCTTTCCGGAGATCCCGGACAAATGTTGGAGGTGTCAGGAGGAAAGAGGGACTCTACTCCACGTTCTTTGGTCCTGCCCAAAACTGGAGTACTTCTGGAGGGAGATACGGCGGATAGCACAGAAATTTACTGAGTATAACCTTCCAGAAGATCCAGCCCTATTTTTGTTACATGTCTCAAACATACCGGGGGAAACATATAGTAATTTAATTTTGTGCCATCTTATTAACGCGGCTAGATCATGTATCGTACGGCAGTGGAGAGATACGTACGCTCCCACAATTCTTACATGGGTCACACGAATTGAAGAGGTTAATAGGATGGAGGATTTGCTATTATCGGCTCAAAATCGAAAGGAGACATATTTAGAAACTTGGGGCAAATGGAATACATTTAAATTCTCAGAGGAAGGGAGTTCCCTCTTTGCTCCTGAGAGTATCTGAAAAAGAGAGGAGTGTGGGGCCTTGGGGGTGACCTCACTTCCCTGGATGATGGTATAGTAAACTCGCCTTTCCCTCGGTACGTCTCCCCTCCAACTTCGACTCCCTCTCCCCTATCAGGGTTGTTTTGTTTTTGTTTTGTTTTTTGTTTTGTTTTTTCTTCTCACTTTCTATCTTTTTTCTCCCTTTTTTTTTTTTTTTTTTTAGGAATTCTTTCCCTCATGGGGCTTCTTGCTTTCTTCTTTTGCCTCTTCAGATATGTAGAGGTTTTTCTTCTTAGTAAAGTATGTTGTCAGGGCATACAAGAGGAGCAGGTCTAACGGAAGAGAGAATGGGGACTATCTCAAATAACTAGTTATTGTTTATTCTGTAGATGTATTTAAGATAGGAGTAATGCTGTTAATAGGATTTTGAATGGATTCATTGGAACTCATATGATTGATGGATTAATGAAATTGTTTATTTCTCTATATGTATGACGGCTGCAGCGCGGTCGGCTAGTTCTGGGTGGACGTCCATGGACGTCCTCCCAGAATCCTGCTCTCGCGCGCCCCCTGGGGCGCGCACCCGAGAACTTCCGTGACCGCCGGGTCCAGAGGACCCGGCGCATCACGGATCACGGTAAACGGCCGCTGATCGCGGCCGTTTACCATGTGATCGCTCCATCAAATGACGGAGCGATCACATGTCAACAGACCGGCGTCATGTCATGACGCCGGTTCCTCCCTCCCCTCTCTGTACCGATCGGTAAAGTGCGAGGGGAGAGGGGGAGGGATCGGATGGCAGCACCGCTGTGGGCTGCATGTGTAGTGCCCACAGCGGTGCTCAGTGACAATTGCAGTCACATCCATCCAGCCCTCCATGCTCAGCCATCCCTGCAATATACCCTGCAATACTCTGCATAATACCCTGCAATACTCTGCATAATACCCCGCAATACTCTGCATAATACCCGGCAATACTCTGCATAATACCCTGCAATACTCTGCATAATACCCTGCAATACTCTGCATAATACCCCGCAATACTCTGCATAATACCCTGCAATACTCTGCATAATACCCCGCAATACTCTGCATAATACCCTGCAATACTCTGCATAATACCCCGCAATACTCTGCATAATACCCCGCAATACTCTGCATAATACCCTGCAATACTCTGCATAATACCCCGCAATACTCTGCATAATACCCTGCAATACTCTGCATAATACCCCACAATACTCTGCATAATACCCTGCAATACTCTGCATAATACCCCGCAATACTCTGCATAATACCCTGCAATACTCTGCATAATACCCCGCAATACTCTGCATAATACCCTGCAATACTCTGCATAATACCCCGCAATACTCTGCATAATACCCCGCAATACTCTGCATAATACCCTGCAATACTCTGCATAATACCCCGCAATACTCTGCATAATACCCTGCAATACTCTGCATAATACCCCACAATACTCTGCATAATACCCTGCAATACTCTGCATAATACCCCGCAATACTCTGCATAATACCCCACAATACTCTGCATAATACCCTGCAATACTCTGCATAATACCCCACAATACTCTGCATAATACCCTGCAATACTCTGCATAATACCCCGCAATACTCTGCATAATACCCCGCAATACTCTGCATAATACCCCACAATACTCTGCATAATACCCTGCAATACTCTGCATTATACCCCGCAATACTCTGCATAATACCCGGCAATACTCTGCATAATACCCTGCAATACTCTGCATAATACCCCGCAATACTCTGCATAATACCCCACAATACTCTGCATAATACCCCGCAATACTCTGCATAATACCCTGCAATACTCTGCATAATACCCTGCAATACTCTGCATAATACCCCGCAATACTCTGCATAATACCCTGCAATACTCTGCAATATACCCGGCAATACTCTGCATTATACCGGCAATACTCTGCATTATACCCGGCAATACTCTGCAATATACCCGGCACTACTCTGCAATATACCCTGCAATACTCTGCATTATACCCGGCAATACTCTGCATTATACCCGGCAATACTCTGCAATATGCCCAGCAATACTCTGCAATATACCCAGCAATATACCCTGCACTACTCCGCAATACTCTGCAATACCCCGCAATACTCCGCAATTTTTAACCAGTTCCCGCCCACAGTCATATGACGTCCTTGACTTTGAGGGGGATATCTGAATGATGGGTGCAGCTACAGGCATCATTCAGATATCAGCTTTTTCAGCCGGCGATTCCCTACACCATAAGAATGATCATAGCGGCTGTTCTACTGCTTGATCATTCTTACGGGAGGCGAGAGGGGATGTCCCCCCCTCCCGCCGCCCTCAGGTGCTTCTACCGACTCACCGCTACGATCGAAGCCAGGATCTTTATTTATTTATTTATTTTTTTTATTTCAGGCACAGCCTAGAGGTGAGATGTGGGGTCTTATTGACCCCATATCTCACTGTAAAGAGGACCTGTCATGCCATATTCCTATTACAAGGATGTTTACATTCCTTGTAATAGAAATAAAAGTGATAAAAAAATTTTTTGGGGGGGAAAAAGTGTCAAACTAAAATAAATAAAGTAAAATAAACAATAAAAAAAAATAAAAAATTTTAAAGCGCCCATGTCTGTGTGCTCGCATGCAGAAGCGAACACATATGTAAGTCCCGCCCACATATGAAAATGGTGTTCAAACCACACATGTGAGGTATCACTGCGATCGGTAGAGCGAGAGCAATAATTTTGGCCCTAGACCTCCTCTGTAACTCAAAACATGTAACCAGTAAAACATTTTAAAGCGTCACCTATGGGGATTTTTAAGTAGTGACGTTTGGCACCATTCCACGAGAGTGTGCAATTTTGAAGGGTGACATGTTAGGTATCTATTTTCTCAGCGTAACTTCATCTTTCACATTATGCAAAAACATTGGGCTAACTTTACTGTTTTGTTTTTTTTTAAAGCACAAAACTGTTTTTTTCCCAAAAAAACGCGTTCGAAAAATTGCTGCGCAAATACCGTGCGAGATAAAAAGTTGCAACAACCGCCATTGTATTCTCTAAAAAAATATATATAATGTTTTGGGGTTCTATGTAATTTTCCAGCAAATAAATTATTATTTTTACATGTAGGAGAGAAATATAAGAATTGGCCCGGGTGCTCCAGAACGCCTGAAGGTGCTCCCTGCATGTTGGGCCTCTGTATGTGGCCATGCTGTGTAAAAGTCTCACACATGTGGTATCACCGTATTCGGGAGTAATAGCAGAATGTGTTTTGGGGTGTAATTTGTGATATGCATATGCGGTGTGTGAGAAATAACCTTCTAATATGACAATTTTGTGGGAAAAAAAAGAAAAAAAAAAATCTTGATTTTGCAAAGAATTGTGGGAAAAGATGACAATTTCAAAAAACTCACCATGCATCTTTCTAAATACCTTGGAATGTCTTCTTTCCAAATAGGGGTCATTTGGGGGGTATTTGTACTTTTCTGGCATGTTAGGGTCTCAAGAAATTAGATAGGCCGTCAGTACTACAGGTGTGATCAATTTTCAGATATTGGCACCATAGCTTTTGGACTCTCTAACATTCACAAAGACCAAATAATATACACCAAGTTGTACTTATTTTTACCAAAGATATGTAGCAGTATAAATTTTGGCCAAAATTTACGAAGAAAAATTACTAATTTGCTAAATTTTATAACAGAAACAAAGAAAAATTCATTTTTTTACCAAATTTTCAGTCTTTTTTCTTTTATAGCGCAAAAAATAAAAAACCCAACGGTGATTAAATACCACCAAAAGAAAGCTCTATTTGTGTAAAAAAAAGGACAAAAATTTCATATGGGTAAAGTATTGTATGACTGAGCTGAAAATTGGTCTGGTTAGGAAGGGGGTTTAAGTGCCCAGTGGTCAAGTGGTTAAAAAAAAATACTTTTTAAAAAAAAAAATTTAGAAAATAAAATTTTGAAAAAAAAAAAATAATTTTTTAAAAAAAAAATCATTAAAAAAAAATTTGAAAAAAAATAATTTTTGGAAAAAAAAATCATCAAAAAAAACATATTTAAAAAAAAAATTGAAAAAAAATCATTAAAAAAAATCAGTTTTGAAAAAAAAATTCATAAAAAATAATCATTTTTGGAAAAAAAATCATTTTTGAAAAGAAAGAATAATTTAAAAAAAATCATTAAAAAAATCATTTTTGAAAAAAAAAATCATTAAAAAAATCATTTTTGAAAAAAAAAATAATTTTTGAAAGAAAATAAAAAAAAAAAAAATTTTTGAAGAAAAAAAAATAATTTTTCGAAAAAAAATCATTAAAAAAAATCATTTTTGAAAAAAAAAGAATTAAAAAAATCATTAAAAAAATCATTTTTGAAAAAAAAGAATCATTTTTGAAAAAAAAGAATCATTTTTGAAAAAAAAGAATCATTTTTTTAAAAAAATCATTTTTGAAAAAAAAATCGGTTTTGGAAAAAAAATCATAAAAAATTTTGAAAAAATAAAATCATTTTTGAAAATAAAATCATTAAAAAAATTATAAAAAATTCATTTTTGAAAAAAAAAATCATTTTAGAAAAAAATAATTTTTGAAAAACATTTTTGAAAAAATAAAATAATTTTTGAAAAACATTTTTGAAAAAATAAAATAATTTTTGAAAAAATAAAATAATTTTTGAAAATAAAATCATTAAAAAAATCATTTTTGAAAAAAATCATTTTTGAAAAAAAAAACATTTTTGAAAAAAAAATACTTTGAAGTTTTGAAAAAAGAATCATTTTTTAAAAAAAATCAATAAAAAAAATCATTTTTGAACAAAAAATCATTTTTGAAAAAAAATTCATAAAAAAATCATTTTTGAAAAAAAAATCATAAAAAAAATCATTTTTGAAAAAATAAAATCATTTTTGAAAATAAAATCATTCAAAAAAATCATTTTTGAAAAAAAAGAATAATTTAAAAAAAATCATAAAAAAAATCATTTTTGAAAAAAAAAATCATTTTTGGAAAAAAAATAATTTTTGAAAAAAAATCATTTTTGAAAAAATAAAATCATTTTTGAAAAAAAAATCATTTTTGAAAAAAAATCATTATTGAAAAAAAAATCATTTTTGAAAAAAAAATACTTTTTAAAAAAAAAATTTTGAAAAAAAATTTTTTCGAAAAAAAATCATTAAAAAAATCATTTTTGGAAAAAAAATCATTGAGTCTCCTTTCCCAGTCGAAGCCTCGTATGGAGAAACGCAGCGTAGGGCGGAGCTAAGGGATCGTCACCACACATCAGCTGGCTGGCTTTATCGCAGCGGAGCTGGTTTGAATCGTGTATTGATTTTTTGCCAAACTTTTTCTGATGTCAGGCACTCATCGTTTTATTAAATTGTTGTTTTACCTTACTACACTATGGAGGACCTTCTATTTTTTACCATCTCTCCTTTAAACCTGTGAGCGATGCCACAGAGGCAAACTATATCATCCAGATTTTACAGTGCCTGTGAGAAGCGCAAGGAAGACCGGAGCCTGTGTCTAAACTGATCAGCTGTTCAAGCCTTGAGAAGCGCGCTGCACGGTCATCCCAAGCGGCAGTGTAATCCTCAGTGTGGATGGATATCTGAGCACGGAAACCTGATCAGCTTTTCCTGTCGGGATCTGTTAATCTGAGCCTCCATACAGAGAAGATGACACCTTAACTCTGAAAAATCTTGGATCATATATTGAGCCTGTAGGACTTTTCCTTCTAAGCGTACTGCACTTCACCATTTTATACATTGTTTCTTATGCATTGCACTTTATTGATTCATTGTGTTTATAAATATGCACACCTAGGTTGTAGTTACAGTTACTCCAGCCACTCCAACCACACAATAGTTACTCAAGCCACTCCACCCAGTTACTCCGCCCACTCCAGTTGTAGAGGCAAGAACACTTTTCACAATTTCCCCAGAAATTGTACCTTTTCTAGTTATTATTCTTATTATAGCCAAATTTACCACCCTAACTCCTCCCACAGTGTTTACACTACATAGACAAGTATTAAACCGAAGGTGCGGATTGTTTCCGATTGGTGTGCTTTTACTTTGTGGAACGTTTCGCCGAATGCCCGAATCGTCGTTTTTGCGGCGAAATTGGCCCCATAGGAATGAATGGCGAAATGTTATGACCACAACATGATCAGCCAAATAATTTATGACCATCCCATTATCAGCCAAAACATTATGATCACCCAAAACATTATGACCACCCAAAACATTATGACCACCCCATGAAAAAAAAATAATAATTAAAAAAATATATATTTTTGAAAAAAAAAATATTTTTGCAAAAAAATCATTTAAAAAAAATATTTTTGAAAAAAAATCATTAAAAAAAATATCTTTGAAAAAAAAATCATTTTTTAAAAAAAATCATTTTTGAAAAGAATCATTTTTGAAAAAAAATCTTTTTTGAAAAAAAAAATCATATGGGGCCAAAAAAAAAATCATATTTGAAAAAAAATCATTAAAAAAATATCTTTGAAAAAAAAAATCATTTTTTAAAAAAAAATCATTTTTGAAAAGAATCATTTTTGAAAAAAAATCTTTTTTGAAAAAAAAAATCTTTTGGAAAAAAAATCATTTTTGGAAAAAAAATCATTTTTGGAAAAAAAATCATTTTTGGAAAAAAAATCATTTTTGGAAAAAAAATCTTTTTTGAAAAAAAAAATCATTTTTGAAGAAAAAATCATTTAAAAAAAAATCTTTTGAAAAAAATCATTAAAGAAATCATTTTTGAAAAAAAAAACATTTTTGGAAAAAAAAAAAAAAAATTTAAAGAAAAAAATCTTTTGAAAAAAAAATCATTTTTGAAAATAAAATCATTTTTGAAAAAAAAAATCATTTTTGGAAAAAAAAATCATTTGAAAAAAAAAATCATTTTGAAAAAAAAAAAGAATCATTTTTGAAAAAAATCATTAAAAAAATCATTTTTGAAAAAAAAAACATTTTTGGAAAAAAAAATCATTTGAAAAAAAAATCATTTTTGAAAAAAAAAATCATTTGAAAAAAAAATCATTAAAAAAAAATCATTTTTGAAAAAAAAAAAATTTTTGGAAAAAAAAATCATTTAAAAAAAAAATCTTTTGAAAATAAAATCATTTTTGAAAAAAAATCATTTGAGAAAAAATCATTTTTGAAAAAAAATCATTTTTGAAAAAAAATCATTATAAAAAAATCATTTTTGAAAAAAAATCATTTAAAAAAATCATTTTTGAAAAAAAAATACTTTTTTGAAAAAAAAAATATTTTTGAAAAAAAAATCATTTTTGAAAAAAAATCATTAAAAAAAATCATTTTTGAAAAAAAATATTTTTGAAAAAAAATCATTTTTGAAAAAAAAATCATTAAAAAAATCATTTTTGAAAAAAAAATATTTTTGAAAAAAAAATCATTTTTGAAAAAAAAAATCATTTTTGAAAAAAATCATTAAAAAAATCATTTTTGAAAAAAAAAATATTTTTGGAAAAAAATATCATTTGAAAAAAAAAATCATTTTTGAAAAAAAAATCATTTGAAAAAAAATCATTTTTGAAAAAAAAATCATTAAAAAAAATCATTTTTGAAAAAAAAAACATTTTTTGGAAAAAAAAATCATTTTTAAAAAAAAATCTTTTTGGGAAAAAAAAAGAATTTTTGAAAAAAATCATTAAAAAAATCATTTTTGAAAAAAAAACATTTTTGGAAAAAAAATCATTTGAAAAAAAAAATCATTTTTGAAAAAAAAAATCATTTGAAAAAAAAAATCTTTTTTGAAAAAAAAATCATTTTTGAAAAAAAAATCGGTTTTGGAAAAAAAATCATTAAAAATATCATCAAAATAAATATATATATTATATTTATATAATAAATATATCAAATTAAATAATTTTTGAAAAACATTTTTGAAAAAATAAAATAATTTTTGAAAAAATAAAATAATTTTTGAAAAAATAAAATAATTTTTGAAAATAAAATCATTAAAAAAATCATTTTTGAAAAAAATCATTTTTGAAAAGAAAAACATTTTTGAAAAAAAAATACTTTGAAGTTTTAAAAAAAAGAATCATTAAAAAAAATCATTTTTGAACAAAAAATCATTTTTGAACAAAAAATCATTTTTGAACAAAAAATCATTTTTAAAAAAATAAAATCATTTTTGAAAATAAAATCATTCAAAAAAATCATTTTTGAAAAAAAAATCATTTTTGAAAAAAAAATCGGTTTTGGAAAAAAAATCATTAAAAATATCATTTTTGAAAAAAAATTTTTTTTGAAAAAATAAAATTTTTGAAAATAAAATCATTAAAAAAATTATAAAAAATTCATTTTTGAAAAAAAAATCATTTTAGAAAAAATAATTTTTGAAAAACATTTTTGAAAAAATAAAATAATTTTTGAAAATAAAATCATTAAAAAAATCATTTTTGAAAAAAATCATTTTTGAAAAGAAAAATACTTTGAAGTTTTGAAAAAAATAATCATTTTTTAAAAAAAATCATTAAAAAAAATCATTTTTGAACAAAAAATCATTTTTGAAAAAAAAATCATAAAAAAATCATTTTTGAAAAAAAAAAATTTTTTGGAAAAAAAAATCATTTAAAAAAAAAAATCTTTTGAAAATAAAATCATTTTTGAAAAAAAAATCATTTGAGAAAAAAATCATTTTTGAAAAAAAATCATTATAAAAAAATCATTTTTGAAAAAAAATCATTTAAAAAAATCATTTTTGAAAAAAAAATACTTTTTTGAAAAAAAAAATATTTTTGAAAAAAAAATCATTTTTGAAAAAAAATCATTAAAAATCATTTTTGAAAAAAAAATATTTTTGAAAAAAAAATCATTTTTGAAAAAAAATCATTAAAAAAATCATTTTTGAAAAAAAAAATTTTTGAAAAAAAAATCATTTTTGAAAAAAAAATCATTTTTGAAAAAAAATCATTAAAAAAATCATTTTTGAAAAAAAAATCATTTGAAAAAAAAATCATTTTTGAAAAAAAAAATCATTTGAAAAAAAAATCATTTTTGAAAAAAAAATCATTAAAAAAAATCATTTTTGAAAAAAAAAATTTTTTGGAAAAAAAAATCATTTAAAAAAAAATCTTTTGAAAATAAAATCATTTTTGAAAAAAAAATCATTTGAGAAAAAAATAATTTTTGAAAAAAAATCATTTTTGAAAAAAAATCATTATAAAAAAATCATTTTTGAAAAAAAATCATTACAAAAAATCATTTTTGAACAAAAAATCATTTTTGAAAAAAAATTCATAAAAAAATCATTTTTGAAAAAAAAATCATAAAAAAATCATTTTTGAAAAAAAAAATCTTTTTTGAAAAAAAAATCATTTTTGAAAAAATAAAATCATTTTTGAAAATAAAATCATTTGAGAAAAAAATAATTTTTGAAAAAAAATCATTTTTGAAAAAAAATCATTATAAAAAAATAATTTTTGAAAAAAAATCATTACAAAAAATCATTTTTGAACAAAAAATCATTTTTGAAAAAAAATTCATAAAAAAATCATTTTTGAAAAAAAAATCATAAAAAAATCATTTTTGAAAAAAAAAATCTTTTTTGAAAAAAAAATCATTTTTGAAAAAATAAAATCATTTTTGAAAATAAAATCATTCAAAAAAATCATTTTTGAAAAAAAAGAATAATTTAAAAAAAATCATAAAAAATCATTTTTGAAAAAAAAATCATTTTTGAAAAAAAATACTTTTTAAAAAAAAATTTTGAAAAAAAAATTTTTCGAAAAAAAATCATTAAAAAAAATCATTTTTGGAAAAAAATCATTTTTGGAAAAAAATCATTTTTGAAAAAAAAGAATCATTTTTGAAAGAAATCATTTTGAAAAAATAAAATCATTTTTGAAAATAAAATCATTTTAAAAAATTATAAAAAATTCATTTTTGAAAAAAAAAACATTTTTGAAAAAAAAATCATTTTTGAAAAAAAATACTTTTAAAAAAAAATTTGAAAAAAAATTTTGAAGAAAAAAAATCATTTTTGGAAAAAAAATCATTAAAAAAAATCATTTTTGAAAAAAAGAATAAAAAAAATCATTAAAAAAAATCATTTTTGGAAAAAATCATTTTGAAAAAAAAGAATCATTTTTGAAAAAAAAATAAAAATAAATCATTTTTGGAAAAAAAATCATTTTTGAAAAAAAAATTTAAAAAAAATACTTTTTTAAAAAAAATACTTTTCTTAAAAAAAAATACATTTATAAAATCATTATAAAAAATCATTAAATAAAATCATTTTTGAAAAAAAATAACATTTAAAAAAAATCATTTTTGAAGAAAAAATCATTTTTGAAAAAAAAATCATTAAAAAAATTCATTTTTGAAAAAAAAAATCATTAAAAAAATCATTTTTGAACAAAAAATCATTTTTGAACAAAAAATCATTTTTGAAAAAATAAAATCATTTTTGAAAATAAAATCATTCAAAAAAATCATTTTTGGAAAAAAAGAATAATTTAAAAAAAATCATAAAAAAAATCATTTTTGAAAAAAAAATCATTTTTGAAAAAAAATACTTTTTAAAAAAAAATTAAAAAAAAAAAATTTTTCGAAAAAAAATCATTAAAAAAAATCATTTTTGGAAAAAAATCATTTTTGGAAAAAAAATCATTTTTGAAAAAAAGAATCATTTTTGAAAAAAAAGAATCATTTTTGAAAGAAATCATTTTTGAAAAAAAAATCGGTTTTGAAAAAAAAATTCATAAAAAATATCATTTTTGAAAAAAAACATTTTTGAAAAAATAAAATCATTTTTGAAAATAAAATCATTAAAAAAATTATAAAAAATTCATTTTTGAAAAAAAAAATCATTTTTGAAAAAAAATCATTTTTGAAAAAAAAAATACTTTTAAAAAAAAAATTTGAAAAAAAATTTTGAAGAAAAAAAATCATTTTTGAAAAAAAAGAATAAAAAAAATCATTAAAAAAAATCATTTTTGGAAAAAATCATTTTGAAAAAAAAAGAATCATTTTTGAAAAAAAAATAAAAATAAATCATTTTTGGAAAAAAAATCATTTTTGAAAAAAAACATTTAAAAAAAATACTTTTTTAAAAAAAATACTTTTCTTTAAAAAAAATACATTTTTGAAAAAAAATCATTATAAAAAAATCATTAAATAAAATCATTTTTGAAAAAAAATAACATTTAAAAAAAATCATTTTTGAAGAAAAAATCATTTTTGAAAAAAACATTAAAAAAATTCATTTTTGAAAAAAAAACATTAAAAATAAAATCTTTTTTAAAAAAAATAAAAAAAAATCATTTTTGGAAAAAAAAATCATTTTTGAAAAAAAAAATACATTTTTGAAAAAAAATCATTATAAAAAAATCATTAAATAAAATCATTGAGTCTCCTTTCCCAGTCGAAGCCTCGTATGGAGAAATGCAGCGTAGGGCGGAGCTAAGGGATCGTCACCACACATCAGCTGGCTGGCTTTATCGCAGCGGAGCTGGTTTGAATCGTGTATTGATTTTTTGCCAAACTTTTTCTGATGTCAGGCACTCATCGTTTTATTAAATTGTTGTTTTACCTTACTACACTATGGAGGACCTTCTATTTTTTACCATCTCTCCTTTAAACCTGTGAGCGATGCCATGGAGGCAAACTATATCATCCAGATTATACAGTGCCTGTGAGAAGCGCAAGGAAGACCGGAGCCTGTGTCTAAACTGATCAGCTGTTCAAGCCTTGAGAAGCACGCTGCACGGTCATCCCAAGCGGCAGTGTAATCCTCAGTGTGGATGGATATCTGAGCACGGAAAAAAAATCTTGAAAAAAAATCATTTTTGAAAACAAAATCATTTTTGAAAAAAAAAAATCATATGGGGCCAAAAAAAAAATCATATTTGAAAAAAATCATTAAAAAAAAATCTTTGAAAAAAAAAATCATTTTAAAAAAAAAATCATTTTTGAAAAGAATCATTTTTGAAAAAAAATCTTTTTTGAAAAAAAATCTTTTGGAAAAAAAATCATTTTTGGAAAAAAAAATCTTTTTTGAAAAAAAAATCATTTTTGAAGAAAAAATCATTTAAAAAAAATCTTTTGAAAAAAATCATTAAAGAAATCATTTTTGAAAAAAAAAAACATTTTTGGAAAAAAAAAATTTAAAGAAAAAAATCTTTTGAAAAAAAAATCATTTTTGAAAATAAAATCTTTTGAGAAAAAAATCATTTTTGAAAAAAAATAATTAAAAAAAATAATTTTTGAAAAAAAAAAATCATTTTTGGAAAAAAAAATCATTTGAAAAAAAAATCATTTTGAAAAAAAAAGAATCATTTTTGAAAAAAATCATTAAAAAAATATTTTTGAAAAAAAAAATCATTTTTGAAAAAAAATCATTAAAAAAAATTATTTTTGAAAAAAAAAAACATTTTTGGAAAAAAAAAATTTAAAGAAAAAAATCTTTTGAAAAAAAAATCATTTTTGAAAATAAAATCTTTTGAGAAAAAAATCATTTTTGAAAAAAAATAATTTAAAAAAATCATTTTTGAAAAAAAAAAATAATTTTTGGAAAAAAAAATCATTTGAAAAAAAAATCATTTTGAAAAAAAAAGAATCATTTTTGAAAAAAATAATTAAAAAAATATTTTTGAAAAAAAAAATCATTTTTGAAAAAAAATCATTAAAAAAAATTATTTTTGAAAAAAAAATATTTTTGAAAAAAAAATCATTTTTGAAAAAAAATTATTAAAAAAAAATATTTTTAAAAAAAAATATTTTTGAAAAAAAAATCATTTTTGAAAAAAAATCATTAAAAAAATCATTTTTGAAAAAAAAAAATCATATGGGGCCAAAAAAAAAATCATATTTGAAAAAAAATCATTTTTGAAAAGAATCATTTTTGAAAAAAAATCATTAAAAAAATCATTTTTGAAAAAAAAATCTTTTTGGAAAAAAAAAGAATTTTTGAAAAAAATCATTAAAAAAATCATTTTTGAAAAAAAAACCATTTTTGGAAAAAAAAATCATTTGAAAAAAAAATCATTTTTGAAAAAAAAAATCATTTGAAAAAAAAAATCATAAAAAATATCATTTTTGAAAAAAAAATTTTTTTGAAAAAAAATCATAAAAAAAAAATCATTTTTGAAAAAAAAAAACATTTTTGAAAAAAAATCATAAAAAAAAAAAATCATTTTTGAAAAAAAATCTTTTTTGAAAAAAAAATCTTTTTGAAAAAAAAAAGAATTAAAAAAATCATTAAAAAAATCATTTTTTTAAAAAAATAATCATTTTTTTAAAAAAAGAATCATTTTTTTAAAAAAATCATTTTTGAAAAAAAAATCGGTTTTGGAAAAAAAATCATAAAAAATATCATTTTTGAAAAAAAAAAATTTTTGAAAAAATAAAATTTTTGAAAATAAAATCATTAAAAAAATTATAAAAAATTCATTTTTGAAAAAAAAATCATTTTAGAAAAAATAATTTTTGAAAAACATTTTTGAAAAAATAAAATAATTTTTGAAAAACATTTTTGAAAAAATAAAATAATTTTTGAAAATAAAATCATTAAAAAAAATCATTTTTGAAAAAAAATATTTTTGAAAAAAAAAATCACTTTTGAAAAAAAAATTATTTTTGATAAAAAATCATTAAAAAAAATCATTTTTGAAAAAAAAAATCATATGGGGCCAAAAAAAAATCATATTTGAAAAAAAATCATTTTTGAAAAGAATCATTTTTGAAAAAAATCATTAAAAAAATCATTTTTGAAAAAAAAATCTTTTTTGAAAAAAAAATCATTTTTGAAAAAAAAATCATTTTTGAAAAAAAAATCTTTTTGAAAAAAAAAGAATTTTTGAAAAAAATCATTAAAAAAATCATTTTTGGAAAAAAAATCATTTTTGGAAAAAAAAATCTTTTTGGAAAAAAAATCATTTTTGAAAAAAAAATCATTTTTGAAAAAAAAATCATTAAAAAAAATTATTTTTGAAAAAAAAAAACTTTTGAAAAAAAAAAACTTTTGAAAAAAAATCATTTTTGAAAAAAAAATCTTTTGAGAAAAAATCATTTTTGAAAAAAAAACATTTTTGAAAAAAAAATCATTTGAAAAAAAAAATCATTTTTGAAATAAAAATCATTTGAAAAAAAAATCATTTTTGAAAAAAAAATCATTAAAGAAATCATTTTTGAAAAAAAAACATCTTTTGAAAAAAAATCATTTTTGAAAAAAAAGAATCATTTTTGAAAAAAAAAGAATCATTTTTGAAAAAAAAATCATTAAAAAAATCATTTTTGGAAAAAAATCTTTTTTTAAAAAAAATACTTTTTAAAAAAAAAATTCAAAAAAAAATTTTTTTGAAAAAAAAAATCATTAAAAAAATCATTTTTGAAAAAAAAGAAATCTTTTGAAAAAAAAGAATCATTTTTGAAAAAAAAAGAATCATTTTTGAAAAAAAATCATTTTTGGAAAAAAAATCAATTTTGTCATTTAAAAAAATACAAAAAAAAAAGCCCTTTTAAGAGCTATGGGCGGAAGTGACGTTTTGACGTGGCTTCCGCCGTGCAATGATATAGAGACGGGTGGGGGCCATCTTCAGGGATAGGGAATAGATCTGATCGACTCCGCCGCTGCAGAGACCACTTTTATCTTGAAGTGGACCGCCCACTGAAGAAGAGGATATCGGAGTTATGGTAGCTAGCTGGTGCCATAACAACGATATTCCTCTTCAAACAGCCGAGGTATAACGGCAGTGGGCGGTCTGGAAGTGGTTAATTAGTTTTTGGGATTTATTTTGTTTATTCGTTGTCAAATCGATTCCAAAAGTTTTCACATCAATTTCGAATAGTTTTTGAATGTGAAAAGTTTTTCAATTTCCAAAAAGAATAATATAGACTAGAAAATAAAGGAATAAAATAGATTTTTTTAATTTTTTCTAGGCTATTCCTTTTTTTAATTCTATTTTATTGTCTTTGGAAATTTGGAAAACTATTCGAATTCGAAAAGTTTTCACATTTGAAATCTATTAGAAAAGTATTCTAACTCGAATTTTGTCCGAAATTGAATTTTGTTATTTCGGATTCAATTAAACTCGGTACTATTCTAATAACGAAAATTTGTTTGAATTTTAATTCTGAACTAAACAAACTGCACATGTCTAATTCATGTATCGCTGGCTGTTGCTGTCCCATGCAGAGTGCTTTTGGTATCACTTTGCTTGGGACAGGAGCTGTCACTATACAGGAAGCATTGGCTTATGCGACACTGATGCTCTGTAATAAAGTGGCTACACATAAATCGTAAAGTGCTAAGTGATCAATAACATGACTCAAAACATTTTCAAAAAATATATAAACACAAATATGTGGCCCACCTAATAGTGCAAATAAAACATTAAAAAATGATATAAAGTGCAGAGATACTGTAAAAGTGCCCAAAGTCTAAATATGAGAAAAATCCAGGAGATAGTCCACACTCACAGATATGTGTAAAAAGAGTGATATCCCAAATAACTCGCAG
Source organism: Aquarana catesbeiana (assembly GCA_037953035.1). Classification (NCBI taxonomy): domain Eukaryota; kingdom Metazoa; phylum Chordata; class Amphibia; order Anura; family Ranidae; genus Aquarana; species Aquarana catesbeiana. The sequence continues at coordinate 1,376,332 of JBBHAA010001587.1, forward strand.
CCACCTTGTCACCTCTGGGTACACTGCACGCTCACCTTAATGTTTTGACCATGAGGTCAAAAAACAAGGTTTGTTTAATCAGTAGAAGCTGATTCCCTTTTGGTCCCTGTAGTCCTCCTTCACATAAAATTGCCTCTATATAGGGGATACCGTATATACTCGAGTATAAGTCGTTCCGAGTATAAGTCGAGGCCCTAATTTACCACAAAAAAATGGGAAAAACTTATTGACCCGAGTATAAGACGAGGGTGAGAAATGCACAGCTACTGTAAGTGGAAAAGATGGTCAACAATGCCCATTTGCAGCATCACTGTGCCCATTTGCATGCCTCACTGCCCATTTGCAGCCATAGGTCCCCTGAACTTCAAACTCGGTAGTTAAGGGTTCCTAGATGCCCCCTAGCTGCAGCCAAAATTTGGGGTCTCTGAACCCAAAGGGTCCTGAAATGACATTGCTGCAGATGGACACAGTTGACCGAATTTGGGGCCCTGTATCTCGGGGCCACTTAGGGCTAAGAACCCCAAATTTGGTGTGCAAACCCAGTGGAACTAGCACCATAAAATTTCCAGCTGGGGTTTCTAGCACCAAGTGGCCCCGAGATACAGGTCCCCAAAAATCAGTTCAGAAAATGTCAAGCACTTTTCTGCAGCAGAGAATGACATTTTCCAAACCGGTTTTGGGGCCCCGTATCTCGGGGCCACTTAGTGCTAGGAACTTCAGCTTTGGATATGTTATGGTACCAGTTCCACTGGGTTTGCATACCAAATTTGGGGTTCCTAGCACCAAGTGGCCCTGAGATACGGGGCCCCAAATTCGGTTCAGAAAATGTCAAGCACTTTTCTGCAGCAGAGAATGACATTTTCCGAACCGATTTTGGGGCCCCGTATCTCGGGGCCACTTAGGGCTAGGAACTTCAGCTTTGGATATGTTGTGGTACCAGTTCCACTGGGTTTGCACACCAAATTTGGGGTTCCTAGCACCAAGTGGCCCTGAGATACGGGGCCCCAAATTCGGTTCGGAAAATGAAATTTTTTGCTGCAGAATAGTGCTTGACTCGAGTATAAGTCGAGGGGGGCACTTTCAGCACAAAAAAATGTGCTGAAAAATTCGACTTATACTCGAGTATATACGGTAATTCCTTTCCCCAATTATGCAGCTCAAAATAAAACAGATGATCCGCTCATCGTGCAGTATATCAATAAAACCGTTTTTATTAACATAAATGTCATACATGCTCACATAATGCAGTACTTGTATATAACATGATCATAAACCATAACAGCAGTGAATCCTCTCACACGAACACTCACCGAATTCCAGGTCTTGGCGACGCTGGAAATTACGTCACAGGCTCCTTCTGACGCGTTGCGTCACTAGCCACGTGACTTCCTCAGTGTATATATTTATTGAAAATGTTTTGAGTCATGTTGATTACTTAGCACTTTATAAATTATGTGTATCAACTTTATTAATTGAAGTATGACTAGCGCACCATTATTTGAAATTAATTTGGTACTTTTTAAGTGAGAGTGCATTTGTTGAGTAGTTGCAGCAGTTCAACATATACACCTACTATTATTCATTCACCTAGTGTATAGCAATGCATGAGTATATTTTACCATTTGCATGTTTATTTTTAAGTGTACAGCAACAGCAGCATTTAATCAAGCTAAACAGGACCTTAATATTACAAAAGAATCACAAAGAAAAAAAATACATATATCAATATATAGATTTCTCCAATGATAATTTGGGTTCTGAGTTAAATCCACAATCCTGTAAATGTATTTTCTGTGTATCTGTAGAGGACGTCAGAGGATTCCGCCTCAAGCTGTCTGCGTATGATGATCCATCACTGAGGAGGATATACGAGTATTACAGAGATGATCTGATCTACATCCTGGAGAACATAGACACCGGGGCCCTCCTGAGAGAGCTAAAATCTCGGAATGTCTTAAACACAGATGTAAGACAAAAATATTTCAAAATGAACTGCAATATACAGTATGTCTATGTCAGTGAAAACCACTTGTGAATATAATTGCTGCTGAAGGGATTTGCAAATCTTCACTTTCTCTGTGAAAGTCCAGGTTGATCCTGCCCCTTCCTTCCTGACATTATGAGGTTAAAATCTTGCATATAGATTCTGCTTTTTATAGTTCTGGATCCCCTCATTATTTTCTGCATATTTTGGGTTTTAGTGGAATTTGAAACAATATAATAATAAGAAGAAATGGATACCCAAGATTGTTGCATTTTTTTATTCTGCATTTGAGTAATGATTTTAAACAGTATATACAGTATTTTTTCAAGTTGAAAAATTGGCCCCTTTCACAGGACTGTTCCAGTCGGGTCTGCCTGTTAGTTTTTCAGGTGGATCTGATCGAACGGTTCATTAATCTTTATGAAGGTGGGTGTAAATGAACTTGTAAAGATGTGAAAAAGCCTTCGCGCTACTAAATGTGCTATAAAAACTAATATAAAATAGACATCAAAAGTGAATCACCAATAATAAGGTGTATACAGTGCATAAAGGTGCAGTCTACTGAATAAATAATAGCTGTCTGCAGCAGAACCTAAAGTGTATCACAATCCACTCACAGTAAAATTAAAACAAGATGTGATCCCGCGCTACAGCAAAACCACAAAAAACATATTATCACTATACGTAATACATAAACCTGCAGTGTCTAAAATAGAGGACCAAAAGTGTTTCTCTCATAATGTGAAAAAAATAATAAATAAACAAATCAATCCAAGGGCATGAAAAGTAATATTAGTCTCTTAATAAGATCTTCAAAAAAAAAAAAATATATATAAGTGCGTTAATCACAAGTGTCTGTGCAGAGAGATCATGCAAAAATAGTTCCAGTAAAGGCAGTGGGCAAGGAGAGGTATAAACCTAAAAAGTGAGCTCACAGAGCCCTCACCTTCATATCTTGAAAAATCAGCATGTAATGGACAGGAATCAGTGGTGTTGTTACTACTTCAACCACCAGGGGGTCCTCCGTTCCACTGTATGCACGACCACCCGAAGTGTCAATCTAAGCCCATAGATAAGAAGTGATCCTGTTGTGCCGATATCCACCACTAGGGGAGTCCTCTACTCCACCAAATGGGCGACCTCAAAAAGATATCCCATCCAAATCCTCATCCGACCTCGTCACCTCCGCTCGAGGGGGGGGGGGGGAATGAGGGTGAAGGGCAAAAGTTAGGAGAGAGAAGAAGCTCCAATAGTGTAGTATGTTATAATATAAAAAGGTTTAATTCAATAAAACAGTTGGACTCTTACAATAAAAACGTTAAAAACAAGCATGAATCAGCAAATAAGGCGTCCGAACGCCACTCTCACGTCACTTCCGGTTGAAAGTGCACCGGAAGTGACGTGAGAGTGGCGTTCGGACGACTTATTTGCTGATTCATGCTTGTTTTGAACGTTTTTCTTGTAAGAGTCCAACTGTTTTATTGAATTAAACCTTTTTATATTATAACATACTTAGGGAGTGGTCGTAGGTTGAAAGTGCACCGGAAGTGAAGTAAGAGTGGCGTTCGGACGCCTTATTTGCTGATTCATGCTTGTAAGAGTCCAACTGTTTTATTGAATTAAACCTTTTTATATTATAACATACTACACTATTGGAGCTTTTTCTCTCTCCTACCTTTTGCCCTTCACCCTCATTCCCCCCCCTCCCCCCCCGAGCGGAGGTGACGAGGTCGGATGAGGATTTGGATGGGATATCTTTTTGAGGTCGCCCATTTGGTGGAGTAGAGGACCCCCTAGTGGTGGATATCGGCACAACAGGATCACTTCTTATCTATGGGTTTAATGAACTTGTGTTTGTGTTCACCCACCGACCTTCGATCCGGTCTGCAAAAAACAAGCAAAAAGATCTGTTCTATTCCTTCTAGGTGGATCAAATTGTTGAGTAGTCGGGTGCAAACAGACAACTGGCCGGCCATAGAGCAGAGCGGGCTGGGTCTGCGTCCACTCAGTTTCTGAAGAAACTGAGGCAAGGGCACCCGGTGACGTCATATCTTATGAAATGCATAGGGCGGAGCCAGAAGCTGTGATGTCACCACACATGCACAGCCGCCATTGGAATTCTGGGAACCGTGGTTAAACCGGTTCCCATCCAGCCTATGGGGGAATGACGCCAGGGCTGGCTTCTCATTGATCCTGGTGGATGTCGTATGACATTCTCCTGGATCACACCTCACGTGTGCCTTGAAAAAGTATTCACACCCCTTGAAATTTTCCACATTTTGTCATGTTACAACCAAAAACATTAATGTATTTTTATAAGGATTTTATGTAATAGACCAACACAAAGTGGCACATAATTGTGAAATGGAAGTAAAATGATAAATGGATTTCCAAATTTTTTTTTACAAATAAATTTCAGCCCCCCCCCCCTGATACCCCTAACTAAAATCTAGTGGAACCAATTGCCTTCAGAAGTCACCTAATTAGTAAATAGAGTCCACCTGTGTGTAATTTAATCTCAGTATAAATACAGCTGTTCTGTGAAGCCCTCAGAGGTTTGTTAGAGAACCTTAGTGAACAAACAGCATCATGAAGGGCAAGGAACACACCGGTCAGGGATAAAGTTGTGGAGAAGTTTAAAGCAGGGTTAGGTTATAAAAAAATATCCCAAGCTTTGAACATCTCATGGAGCTCTGTTCAATCCATCATCGGAAAATGGAAAGAGTATGGCACAACTGCAAACCTACCAAGACATGGCCATGCACCTAAACTGACAGGCCAGGCAAGGAGAGCATAAGCCTAGGTTAACATTGGTCCTATTTGGTATGCAACTTGACATGCCAAATCAGCGGCTATTGCCGGCAATACCACCATCTGAATGGGTGCGACACCGGCTTTGCGGCACCGCACCGATTCCCAAAATTTGTTCCTGCACTACTTTTGGCGACTTCGAGTGCAGTTTCAATAGACAGGCACAGATGTCTGTCAAATCGCCCCCGAAGTCAGACTGCATTGCCAGGTTGAAATAGTACCGCTGAACTCGCACGATTTCTAACCCGCAGCAATGTGAACCCATGCTTAATCAGAGAAGCAGCCAAGAGTCCCATGGTAACTCTGCAGAGATCCACAGCTCAGGTGGGAGAATCTGTCCACAGGACAACTATTAGTCGTGTTCTCCACAAATGTGGTCTTTACATAAGAGTGGCAAGGAGAAAGCTATTGTTAGAAGTCCCGTTTGCAGTTTGTGAGAAGCCATGTGGAGGACACAGCAAATGTGTGGAATAAAGTGCTCTGGTCAGATGAGACCAAAATTGAACTTCTTGGTCTAAAAGTGTGGTGGAAAACTAACACCGCACATCACCCTGAACACGCCATCCCCACCGTGAAACATGGTGGTGGCAGTATCATGTTGTGGGGATGCTTTTCTTCAGCAGGGACAGAGAAGCTGGTCAGAGTTGATGGGAAGATGGATGGAGCCAAATACAGGGCAATTTTAGAAGAAAACCTGTTATGCCCCGTACACACGGTTGGACTTTGTTTGGACATTCCGACAACAAAATCCTAGGATTTTTTACGATGGATGTTGGCTAAAACTGCTCTTCCATACACACGGTCACACAAAGTTGTCATAAAATCTGATCGTTCTGAACGCGGTGACGTAAAACACGTATGTCGAGACTATAAACGGGGCAGTGGCCAATAGCTTTCATCTCTTTATTTATTCTGAGCATGCGTGGCACTTTGTCCGTCGGATTTGTGTACACACGATCGGAATTTCCGACAACGGATTTTGTTGTTGGAAAATTTTATATCTTGCTCTCAAACTTTGTGTGTCGGAAAATGTGTGATGGAGCCCACACACGGTCGGAATTTCCGACAACAAGGTCCTATCACACATTTTCCGTCGGAAAATCCGACCGTGTGTACGGGGCATTAGAGTCTGCCAAAGACTTGAGACTGGGGCGGAGGTTCACCTTCCAGCAGGACAACGACCCTAAACATACAGCCAGAGCTACAATGGAATGGTTTAGATCAAAGCATTTTCATGTGTTAGGATGGCCCAGTCACAGTCCAGACCTAAATCCAATTGAGAATCTGTGGCAAGACTTGAAAATTGCTGTTCACAGATATTCTCCATCCAATCTGACAGAGCTTGAGATATTTTGCAAAGAAGAATGGGCAAAAATGTCCCTCTCTAGATGTGCAAAGCTGGTAGAGACATCCCCAAAAAGACTTGTAGCTGTAATTGTAGAGAAAGGAGGTTCTACAAAGTATTGACTCCGGGGGGCCCCATACAAATGTACCCCACACTTTACACGTATTTATTTGTAAAAAAAGGTTGAAAACCATTTATCATTTTCCTTCCACTTCACAATTATGTGCCACTTTGTGTTGGTCTATCACATAAAATCTCAATAAAATACATTTACGTTTTGGGTTGTAACATGACAAAATGTAGAAAATTGTAAGGGGTGAGAATACTTTTTCAATGCACTGTATACTGCTGCTTAGTCTTAAAGAGCAATGTGACCTTATGCTTGGTGATAATGTGTTTATATATTTCAATAAAATCACAGATTTTTCAGTTGACAAAATTACATTGAAATTGACATCTAATTTCACTTTGCAGCACTGCAAAGCAAAACTGGATTACAAAAATAAATTTCTATCATGCTTAATGCCTATTATTGCCTTTCAGTGGTCAGGTGCTTGTTCAGCACAGGAAATAGCCTAATAACATTCCCTGGGAATCATAAAGACTAGTGCAGACAGATTTTGTGAAAGTGTCTCTCACGGGTTTTAAAGGTGGTGCAGCAGGAGCCAAATTCTTGTATCTGTCCAGAACTTGGACCTTAGAGTAGCTCTGAGGAAGAGGGGACATCCCTTGAAATGCGTCAGTTTTTTGGACTCATTCCACAATTGGTACTTGCCAGCAGCTCGTGCTGGGTGAAGCATCTGGTGGACTATATTTTGCTTGACATATTCATTTGTTTGCGAGTATATTTTATGGATCTTTAAAAAAAGAAATTGATGCAAAGGTAATGCGCTAGGCCGGTGCGCCCTCTGTTCCTTTTCTTTATAGAGTTTCTTTTTTTTTTCAAATTCTTTATTTATACAAGAAAGGAAGCAGTAAGGACATCATTACATCACATTCCAACAGGAACAAACATAAATCATTTCTTATAACCTTACTAGTTTAGGGTGGGAATAATATTCCTCAAATTATACAACTCTCTCTCTCTCTCTCTCTCTCTCTCTCTCTCTCTCTCTCTCTCTCTCTCTTTCTCTTTCTCTCTCTCTCTTTCTCTTTCTCTTTCTCTTTCTCTCTCTCTCTCTCTCTCTCTCTCTCTCTATATCTATATATCTATCTATATATATATATATATATATATATATATATATATATATATATATATATATATATATATATATATACACATATGTTTACCCTGCCCATATATATAGCCATATTCATCCTTAATCTTTACCATCCAGGCATATTCCTATCTTTATGATCTAAACAAGAAAGGAGTGCCATCGTGGCCTCCGATTTTATTCTGTGAATTTCCTTTTGGACTTCCTGTTCCTCCCTTTTTATTTTATTTTTTACCTATTACCCCAAAAACTAAACTCAACCCCAAAAAGAAATAATAATAATAAAAAAAAAACAACCCCCCCCCTCTCCCCCCCATATCTCCCTTTCCTATGGGGGCCGGGGCGACTTTCACATTCTTATATGATTCCTAGATGGACGGACCTCCCTCCTCATTTATGTTTCCCAACAATCTCTTCCCTTCTTCTAAATAGACATATGTATCCCACTCTGCCCATATTTTAGTATACTGCTCTTTTTTATTTTGAGCCGAGAGCACCAGGTCCTTCATGGCCCCAACCTTTCTGACCCTATTGAGCCACAGTGCAATTGATGGTGGCTTTGGGTCTTTCCAACACAAAGTAACACAAGCTTTAGCCGCATTAACTAAATATAGAACAAAGTTTTTGTATGTCTGTAGAAGGATTTGTGTGCAGTGTAGCAGAAAAAGGGCAGGGTCATCTGGTATTGGCAAGACTGTAAATTTTTGGGAAATCCTTTGTACCTCCCTCCAGTATTGTCTGATCTTTGAACAGGACCAAAATATATGGACTAAGGTCCCTTGTTCCTTATTACATCGCCAACAGTGATCTGAGGCCTCTGGAAAGAACTTGCAAAGTCTTGACGGGGTGTAATACAGTACCTGCCCGCGAGAATGTATTTCCAGCGCAATCCCATTGCGCTGGTTCTCGGCGACAGGGTACTGTACATCTCACGCTGGCTGCAATAGGAAAAACATTTTCTTATTGCAGCCAGCGCGAGAAAGAATTTCCCCCCCAGGGGCATACCAGGCCCTTAGGTCTGGTATGGATTGTAAGGGGAACCCCCTACGTCGAAAGAACGGCGTGGGGGTCCCCCCAAAATCCATACCAGACCCTTATCCGAGCACGCAGCCTGGCCGGTCAGGAAAGGGGGTGGGGACGAGCGAGCAGCCCCCCTCCTGAACCGTACCAGGCCGCATGCCCTCAACATGGGTGGTGGGCGCTTTGGGGCAGGGGGGCGCCCTGCGGCCCCCCCCATCCCAAAGCACCTTGACCCCATGTTGATGTCAAGGGCCTCTTCCCGACAACCCTGGCCGTTGGTTGTCGGGGTCTGCGGGCGGAGGGCTTATCTGAATCCGGGAGCCCCCTTTAAGAAGGGTGCCCCCAGATCCCGGCCCCCCACCCTATGTGAATGAGTAAGGGGTACATCGTACCCCTACCCATTCACCTAGGGGAAAAAAGTGTCAATAAAAAAACAGTTGCACTTGGGTTTCCCTGACCTGTTGTGAGTGGCAGCACAGCCAATGTGGTGGCTGAACCAGTGGAGACACATGTTTTCAACCAGCCACACAGTAACTTCTCAAGTGCAGGAGTATTGGCTTTCTTTTATGTAGAAATATCTAGCTCTTTATTTAAGATACTATGTGTAAACAACTAATATTTTTGTTTCAGACCCTCCGGGCAAAGGAAAAACATATGAGCAAAGATGCCTTCTCTCACACCTTATTACAAGATATTCAGGATCGGGGAAGAGAAGCTGTGATTGGACTCTGGAAGTGTCTCTATGCGCTACAGAAAGATTATCCTCATCCTAATTTATTGTCAGTTCTGGATGAGATCACACAGAGAGGTAACAAGACTTTATGTATTAAATAACAATTATGAAAATCCTGTGACATAGTGGTGGCATTATGGCTGGAGAGAGGAAGCACATAGTACAACGGGGGACAAGAGCATCGAGCACAGTGGAAGACTTGGATGCTGAATATTTTGCTGTAGGTATAGCTGTTCAAGAGAGTGAAGTTCAAAGGCATGGCAGTAGAACAGGTCTGTTTTGTGGGCCTCATTTGTTTTCAATGTTTTTTTTTCTCCTATTTATCAAAGCATGTTTAACCGCTTCCGGATCACCCCACGCATATGTACTGCGGCAGGGCGGCGAAATTGTGTACCTGTACGTGATTTTCTTCTCTGGGTCGGGGGCGAGCATGTGCTCCACTGGCAACCCGCTCCCGCTGTGATTGGACACAGCGGGAGCCAATCAGCGGGTCTGGCGGACCCAATGTCCGCCAGGACCCGCCGATCGTTCCTGACGCAGACAGAAGGGCGGTCTGCCTATGTAACAAGACAGATCGCCGTTCTTTCAGAGGGGAAGATGGAGACCTTGTGTTTCTGCTAAGCAGGAACACGGATCTCTGTCTTCCTCCAGTCAAAACACCTCCCCCGTAGTTAGAAAGCACTCCCAGGGAACACATTTAACCATTTGATTGACCCTGATGTTAACCCCTTCCCTGCCAGTGTCATTAGTACAGTGACAGTGTATTTTTTTAGCACTAATCACTGTATTGGTGTCACTGGTCCCCAAAAAGTGTCACTTAGTGTCAGATTTGTCCGCCATAATGTCGCAGTCCCACTAAAAATCGCTGATCGCCACCATTACTAGTAAATAAAAATTTAAATTCAATCAATCTATCACATAGTTTGTAGACGGTATAACCTTTGTGCAAACCAATCAATATACACTTATTAGTATTTTTTTTTTACCAAAAATATGTAGAATACATATTGGCCCAAATTCATGAAGAAATTTAATTTTACATTTTTTTTTTTTTTTTATTGGGTATGTTTTATAGCAGAAAGTAAAAAAATATTGTTTTTTTTATTCAAAATTGTCAGCCTTTTTTTTGTTTATAGCACAAAAAATATAATCTGCAGAGGTGATCAAATCCCACCAAAAGAAAGCTCTATTTGTGGGAAAAAAAGGACATACATATTTTTTGGGTACAAGGTCGCACAACTGCGCAATTGTCAGTTAAGGCAACGCAGTGCCGTATCACAAAAAAATGGCCTGGTCATGAAGGGGGGTAAATCTTCCAGGGCTGCAGTGGTTAATGGTGTTTTTATCAATGGTACTGTGTTGATTTTAAGTTCAGTATTTTTCAACAGTTTTTTTTTATCCAGTACAAATATCAAAAATTACTTGTTTTATTTTTATATATGTGTGTGTGTGTGTGTGTGTGTGTGTATATATAATACACACACAGTCATGCTCAAAAGTTTGCATACCCTGGCAGAAATTGTAAAATTTTGACATTAATATTGAAAATATGACTGATCATGCCAAAAAAAATGTCTTTTATTTAAGGATAGAAATCACATGAAGCCATTTATTATCACATAGTTTTTTGGATCCTTTTTAAATCATAATAAGAACAGAAATCACCCAAATGGCCCTGATAAAAAGTTTACATACCCTGGAATGTTTGGCATTGGTACAGACACAGAAGGTGGCACACACAGGTTAAAATGGCAATTCAGTGGCGTTGTTATGGGGGTGCGGCCTGCGCCAAGTGACACCCGCCAGAGGGGTGACACCGGGGCCGCCACTAAACACTGTACTGTATTGCTTTGTATTACTGTATTGTAGTGGAGCAGTATGAGAAGGGCATCCAGCTATGCGGGGTAGGCTGCCTGTAACACTCCTCACTCTAATCTAATCTAGTCTAATATCCCAGAGTGAGCCGAAGTTGGTGGGCGGAGCTGGGGGTGTGGCTGTCTCCTCCACTCCTCCCACAGACTCCTTTACTATGGCTGATCCCGCAGCTGAAGCAGATAGAGGTGAGGACACAGCAGCCCCGCCTGGGTCTTCATCTTCAGGCATGAGGCTATGTAAGTTACTCTGCACACTGCACAGTGTCACTACATAGAGTTCTAACCTGCCCTATACCACCCCAGCCTGCCCTGTACCATCCAAACCTGCCCTATACCACCCCAGCCTGCCCTTTGCCCACCCAACCTGCCCTGTACCACCCCAGCCTGCCCTGTACCACCCCAACCTGCCCTATACCACCCCAGCCTGCCCTGTGCCCCCCAACCTGCCCTGTACCACCCCAGCTTGCCCTGTACCACCCCAGCCTGCCCTATACCACCCAAGCCTGCCCTGTGCCCCCCAACCTGCCCTGTACCACCCCAGCCTGCCCTATACCACCCCAGCCTGTCCTGTGCCCCCCAACCTGCCCTGTACCACCCCAGCTTGCCCTGTACCACCGCAGCCTGCCTTATACCACCCCAGCCTGCCCTGTGCCCCCCCAACCTGCCCTGTACCACCCCAGCCTGCCCTGTGCCTCCCCAACCTGCCCTGTACCACCCCAGCCTGCCCTGTACCACCCCAACCTGCCCTATACTACCCCAGCCTGCCCTGTATCACCCCAGCCCGCCCTGTGCCACCCCAACCTGCCCTTTATCACCCTAACTTGCCCTATATCACCCTAACTTGCCCTATACCACCCCAACCTGACCTGTGCCACCCCAGCCTGCGCTGTGCCACGCCAGCCTGCCCTGTACCACCCCAGCCTGCCCTATATCACCCTAACTTGCCTTATACCACCCCAACCTGCCCTATACAACCCCAGCCTGCCCTGTACCACCCAAACCTGCCCTATACCACCCCAGCCTGCCATTTGCCCACCCAACCTGCCCTGTACCACCCCAGCCTGCCCTGTACCACCCCAACCTGCCCTATACCACCCCAGCCTGCCCTATGCCCCCCAGCCTGCCCTGTACCACCCCAGCTTGCCCTGTACCACCCCAGCCTGCCCTGTGCCCCCCAACCTGCCCTGTACCACCCCAGCCTGCCCTGTGCCCCCCAACCTGCCCTGTACCACCCCAGCCTGCCCTATACCACCCCAGCCTGCCCTATACCACCCCAGCCTGTCTTGTGCCTCCCAACCTGCCCTGTACCACCCCAGCTTGCCCTGTACCACCGCAGTCTGCCCTATAACACCCCAGCCTGCCCTGTGCCCCCCCAACCAGCCCTGTACCACCCCAGCCTGCCCTGTGCCTCCCCAACCTGCCCTGTACCACCCCAGCCTGCCCTGTGCCTCCCCAACCTGCCCTGTACCACCCCAGCCTGCCCTGTACCACCCCAACCTGCCCTATACTACCCCAGCTTACCCTGTATCACCCCAGCCCGCCCTGTGCCACCCCAACCTGCCCTATATCACCCTAACTTGCCCTATATCACCCTAACTTGCCCTATACCACCCCAACCTGACCTGTGCCACTCCAGCCTGCGCTGTGCCACCCCAGCCTGCCCTGTACCACCCCAACCTGCCCTATATCACCCTAACTTGCCTTATACAACCCCAGCCTGCCCTGTACCACCCCAGCCTGCCCTGTGCCACCCACCCTGACCTGTGCCACCCCCGCCTGCCCTATACCACCCCAACCTGCCCTGTGCCACCCCAGCCTGCCCTATACCACCCCAGCCTGCCCTATACCACCCCAGCCTGCCCTGTACCACCCCAGCCTGCCCTGTACCACCCCAACCTGCCCTGTACCACCCCAGCCCGCCCTGTGCCACCCCAACCTGCCCTATATCACCCTAACTTGCCCTATACCACCCCAACCTGCCCTGTGCCACCCCAGCCTGCCCTGTGCCACCCCAGCCTGCCCTGTACCACCCCAACCTGCCCTGTACCACCCCAACCTGCCCTATACCATCCCAACCTGCCCTGTATCACCCCAGCCTGCCCTGTGCCACCCCAACCTGCCCTATATCACCCTACCTTGCCCTATACCACCCCAACCTGCCCTGTGCCACCCCAACCTGCCCTGTACTAGCCCAACATGCCCCTATACCACCTTAACCTGCCCTGTGCCATCCCAGCCTGCCCTGTGCCACCCCAACCTGCCCTATACCACCCCAACCTGCCCTTTACCACCCCAGCCTGCCCTGTGCCACCCCAACCTGCCCTATATCACCCTAGCATGCCCTATACCACTCCAACATGACCTGTACCACCCCAACCTGCCCTGTGCCACCCCAACCTGCCCAATACCACCCTAACCTGCCCTGTGCCACCCCAACCTGCCCTGTACTACCCCAACATGCCCTATACCACCTTAACCTGCCCTGTAACACCCTAACCTGCCATATACTACCTCAACCTGCCCTATACCACCCCAACCTGCCGCTATACCACCCTATACTATCATTTACAGGGGCTGGTTTGGGGTGCGCCCCGTGACCGTGCTCTGCCTGCATGGTGCTGGACAGCCTAGACAGGAGGGGGGGTGAAATCATGTTTTACTGCACCAGGTGACACCAACCCCAGTGACGCCACTGTGGCAATTAAAGGTTAATGTCTCACATTTGTGGCTTTTTAAATCGCAATTAGTGTCTGTGTATAAATAGTCAATGAGTTTGTTAGCTCTCGCATGGATGCCTTAAGAAGGCTAGACACTGAGCCATGAGGAGGTAGAAAAAAACAGCCAAAATACCCGTGTAACAAGGTAATTAAACTTTATAAAGATGGAAAAGGATATAAAAAGATATCCAAAGCCTTGAATATGCCAGTCAATACTTTTCAATCACTTATTAAGAAGTGGAAAATTAGGGGCTCTTTTGATACCAAGCCTAAGTCAGGTAGACCAAGAAAGATTGCAGCCACAACTGGTGGAAGAATTGCTCAGGATACAAAGAAAAGCCCACAGGTAACTGCAGGAGAAATACAGGCTGCTCTCCAAAAAGACGGTATGGTTGTTTTTAAGGAGCACAATTCAACGATACTTGAACAAAAAAGAGCTGCATGGTTGAGCTACCAGAAGGGCCAAAATACATGCCTGGGAATTACAGACCAGTTAGCCTAACATCAATAGTATGCAAGCTCTTGGAGGGGATGATAAGGGACTATATACAAGATTTTAGTAACGCGAACGGTATCATTAGCAGTAATCAGCATGGATTCATGAAGAATCATTATTGCCAAACCAATCTATTAACCTTCTATGAGGAGGTGAGCTGACATCTAGATAAAGGAAGGCCCCTAGACGTGGTGTACATGGATTTTGCAAAATCATTTGACACAGTTCCCCGTAAACGTTTACTGTACAAAGAAAGGTCTGTTGGCATGGACCATAGGGTGAGTACATGGATTGAAAACTGGCTACAAGGGTGAGTTCAGAGGGTGGTGATAAATGGGGAGTACAGGGGGTTACAAACATCCGACTTACAAACGACTCCTACTTACAAACGGAGGGAGACAACAGGAAGTGAGAGGAAATCTACCCCTAGGAAGGGAAATTCACTCCTGTAAGAGCTTATATGGGGAAAAGGTACCTCCACTGATGCTTTATCACCAAGGCTTGTTTCCACAACAACCCAAAATTTTCAAAATCCAATTGTCATTGGGACAGAAAGTGAGGTGAAATCTTCTGAACAGGGGCACACACAGCAAAACAAATGTTACAGGGGTGATAACCCTTCCCTATGCTATCCAAAAAGCTTAAAAATATTTTTTTTGGCTGGAGCTACACTTAAAAAATGTATCTGTTCCGACTTACAAACAGATTCAAGTTAAGAACAAACCTACAGTCCCTAACTTGTTTGTAACTCAGGGACCCCCTGTACTTGTAATGGTCAGGGGTGGAAAGTGGGGTCCCCCAGGGTTCTGTGCTGGGACCAATACTATTTAATTTGTTCATAAATGACCTGGAGGATGGGGTAAACAGTTCAATCTCTGTATTTACGGACGATATTAAGCTAATCAGGACAATAACTTCTCCGCAGGATGTAGAAACCTTGCAAGGAGATCTGAACAAATGAATGGGGTGGGCAACTACATGGCAAATGAGGTTCAATGTGGAAAAATGTAAAATAATGCATTCGGGTGGCAAAAATATGAATGCAATCTACTCACTGGGGGGGGGGGGGGGACCTCTGGGGGAATCTAGAATGGAAAAGGACCTGGGGGTCCTAGTAGATGGTAGGCTCAGCAATGGCATACAATGCCAAGCTGCTGCTAACAAAGCAAACAGAATATTGGCATGCATTAAAAAGGAGATTAACTCAAGAGATAAAACAATATTTCTCCCACTCTACAAGACTCTAGTCCGGCCGCACCTAGAGTATGCTGTCCAGTTCTGGGCATCAGTCCTCAGGAAGAATGTACTGGAACTGGAGCCAGTACAGAGAAGGGCAACAAACTAATAAAGGGACTGGAGGACATTAGATATGAAGAAAGGTTGCAAGCACTGAACTTATACTCTCTGGAGAAGAGATGCTTGAGAGGGGATATGATTTCAATTTACAAATAACGTACTGGTGACCCTACAATAGGAATAAAACTTTTCCGCAGGAGGGAGTTTAAAAAGACACGTGGCCCCTCATTAAAATGAGAAGAAAATAGGTTTAGGCCTCATGCCCACGGATGTTTTTACAGCTGCTTTTATGAGCGTTTTTTGCAGCTTAAAAACGCCTCTCCATGTTAGCCTATGGCCTCATGCCCACTGTGGCGTTTTTGAGCTGTAAGTGGCATAGGCGTTTTTAAGCTCCAAAAAAAAACCCAGGACCAGTGCGTTCTGAGGCTCCAGCATAGTTACATAGTAGGTGAGGTTGAAAAAAGACACAAATCCATCAAGTCCAACCTATGTGTGTGATTATGTGTCAGTATTACATTACATATCCCTGTATGTTGCGGTCATTCAGGTGATTATCTAATAGTTTCTTGAAGCTATCAATGCTCCCCGCTGAGACCACCGCCTGTGGAAGGGAATTCCACATCCTTGCCGCTCTTACAGTAAAGAACCCTCTACGTAGTTTAAGGTTAAACCTCTTTTCTTCTAATTGTAATGAGTGGCCACGAGTCTTATTAAACTCTCTTCTGCGAAAAAGTTTTATCCCTATTGTGGGGTCACCAGTACAGTATTTGTAAATTGAAATCATATCCCCTCTCAAGCGTCTCTTCTCCAGAGAGAATAAGTTTAGTGCTCGCAACCTTTCCTCATAACTAAGATCCTCCAGACCCTTTATTAGCTTTGTTGCCCTTCTTTGTACTCGCTCCATTTCCAGTACATCCCTCATGAGGACTGGTGCCCAGAACTGGACAGCATACTCCAGGTGCGGCCGGACCAGAGTCTTGTAGAGCGGGAGAATTATCGTTTTATCTCTGGAGTTGATCCCCCTTTTAATGCATGCCAATATTCTGTTTGCATAATTAGCAGCAGCTTGGCATTGCATGCCATTGCTGAGCCTATCATCTACTAGGACCCCCAGGTCCTTTTCCATCCTAGATTCCCCCAGAGGTTCTCCCCCTAGTGAGTAGATTGCATTCATATTTTTGCCACCCAAATGCATTATTTTACATTTTTCTACATTGAACCTCATTTGCCATGTAGTCGCCCACCCCATTAATTTGTTCAGGTCTTTTTGCAAGGTTTCCACATCCTGCGGAGAAGTTATTGCCCTGCTTAGCTTAGTATCGTCTGCAAATACAGAGATTGAATTGTTTATCCCATCCTCCAGGTCATTTATAAACAAATTAAATAGGATTGTTCCCAGCACAGAACCCTGGGGAACCCCACTACCCACCCCTGACCATTCTGAGTACTTCCCATTTATCACCACCCTCTGAACACGCCCTTGTAGCCAGTTTTCAATCCATGTACTCACCCTATGGTCCATGCCAACGAACCTTATTTTGTACAGTAAACGTTTATGGGGAACTGTGTCAAATGCTTTTGCAAAATCCAGATACACCACGTCTACGGGCCTTCCTTTATCTAGATGGCAACTCACCTCCTCACAGAAGGTTAATAGATTGGTTTGGAAAGAACGATTATTCATGAATCCATGCCGATTACTGCTAATGATATCGTTCTTCTTACTAAAATCTTGTATATAGTCCCTTATCATCCCCTCCAAGAGTTTACATACTATTGATGTTAGGCTAACTGGTCTGTAATTCCCAGGGATGTTTTTTGGGCCCTTTTTAAATATTGGTGCTACATTGGCTTTTCTCCAATCAGCTGGTACCATTCCAGTCAATAGACTGTCTGTAAAAATTAGGAACAACGGTCTGGCAATCACCTGACTGAGTTCCCTAAGTACCCTCGGATGCAAGCCATCTGGTCCCGGTGATTTATTAATGTTAAGTTTCTCAAGTCTAATTTTAATTCCGTCCTCTGTTAACCATGGAGGTGCTTCCTGTGTTGTGTCATGAGGATAAACACTGCAGTTTTGGTTACTGAAGCCCCCTGATTCACTCGTGAAGACTGAGGAGAAGAATAAATTCAGCACTAGAGCTGAAAAATGCCAGACGCTGATAAAAGGTGTTAAAAGTGATTTAACGAGGCTTAACGCTGTATACACAGCGTTATGCCTCGTCCAGCATTTCTCTGTCTCTATTCAAAGTCAATGGTTCCCTATGGGAGCCCATTGATTTGAATAGAAGTCGCACCAGAAGTCGGATCCAGGTGATCCGACTTGCGGTGCGACTTGTGTGCTGAAAATCTTGAAGGGGCGCCCCGCCAAAATTTGGCGTGAGGTTCCCCCTAAGATCTATATCAGACCCTTATCTGAGCACACAGCCTGGCAGGTCAGGAAAGGGGGGGAACGAGCGAGCGCCCCCCCCCGACCATACCAGGCCACATGGCCACATGGGGGGTTGGGGCTTTGAGGCAGAGGGGGCCCCTGCGCCCCCTCACCCCAAAGCACCTTGTCCCCATGTTGATGAGGACAAGGGCCTCTTCCCATAAACCCTTGCCCGGTGGTTGTTGGGGTCTGCGGGTGGGGACTTATGGTGATCTGGAAGTCCCCTTTAACAAGGGGCCCCCCAGATCCCGACCCCCACATCGTACCCTTACCCATTCACCTAAATAAAAAAGTGTCAAAAATAAACACACTACACAGGTTTTTAAAGTATTTTATTAAGGCAGCTTCGGCTCTTCTCCCTCTTCTGGCGACGTGTTCTCTCCTTTCCATTCCTTCTCCCCTCTCCGGTCCTTCTCCCCTCTCCGGTTCTTCTCGCCTCTGCACTGTCCTCTCTCTCTCTCTCCGCTATCTTCTGCTATTTTGCTGAGTCTTCTCCCTCTGTTCTTCTTCCGATGTTGACTCGACGCGGTCTCCCGGTGTAATGTTGGGTCCGCTGTGTGCAATGACTTATATTGGTATGGGGCGGGGCCACCTGATGACGTAAGTTAGAGGCCACACCCCTTGTGATGTCATCACCCCATCATGCCCCGGGTGATGGTGTCACAAGGGGCGTGGCCTCTAACTTACGTCATTGGGTGGCCCCGCCCCATGCCAATATAAGTCATTGCACACGGCGGACCCAGCATTACTTTAGTTTGGCTAACCGTGCATTGATGCCAATGCAAAATACGTAATAAATCGCGTTTTTAATGCCGCTTTTTTTCCTGGCAGGGGTACTAGCTTTGCAGCTTGTTTTTTAAAATGCCCTTGGGCATGAGGCCTTAACCTTAAACTACGTAGAGGGTTCTTTACTGTGAGAGCGGCAAGGATGTGGAATTCCCTTCCACAGGCGGTAGTATCAGCGGGGGGCATCGATAGTTTTAAAAAACTATTAGATAAGCACCTGAACGACCGCAACATACAGGGATATACAATGTAATACTGACATATAATCACACACATAGGTTGGACTTGATGGACTTGTCTTTTTTCAACCTCGCCTACTATGTAACTATGTAACTGCGCCAATGCCACAAAAAATCCCAATGGGGCATGTCAAGGTGGTGTAGGGCATATTGTAACCAGGCTTTTTTGTGGAACTTGTACAGTAAAGGCTTCTTTTTTGTTCAAGTATCATCGTATTGTGCTCCTTAAAAACAACCACACCATCTTTTTCCCGAGCAGACTGTATTTCTCCTAAAGGTTACCTGTGGGTTTTTCTTTGTATCCTGAACAGTACCTGTGGCGGTTGTGGCTGAAATCTTTCTTGATTTACCTGACCTTGGCTTGGTATCAAGAGATCCCCAAATTTTCCACTGCTTATTAACCACTTCAGCCCCGGAAGAATTTACCCCCTTCCTGACCAGAGCACTTTTTGCAATATGGCACTGCGTCGCTTTAACTGACAATTGCGCGGTTGTGCGGCGTTGCACCCAAACAAAATTGATGTCCTTTTTTTCCCACAAATAGAGGTTTCTTTTGGTGGTATTTGATCACCTCTGCAGTTTTTATTTTTTGCGCTATAAACAAAAAAAGAGTGACAATTTTTTTAAAAAAAACAATATTTTTAACTTTTTGCTATAATAAATATCCCCCAAAAAATATACAAAAAAACTAAATTTCTTTCTCAGTTTAGGCCGATATGTATTATTCTTCTACATATTTTTGGTAAAAAAAAAAAAAAATCGCAATAAGCGTATATTGATTGGTTTGCGCAAAAGTTATAGCGTCTACAAAATAGGGGATAGATTTATGGCATTTTTATTATTATTATTTTTTTTTTATTAGTAATGGCGGCGATCTGCAATTTTTTTCATGACTGCGACATTATGGTGGACACATCGGACACTTTTGACACTATTTTGGGACCATTGTCATTTATACAGCCATCACTGTGTAATGATTTACACAGTGTAAATGACACTGATTACTGTGTAAATGACACTGGCAGGGAAGGGGGCGATCCAGGGGTTGTGTCCTGGGGAGTGATTCTAACTGGAGGGGGGGGGGGATTGTCTCACTAGAACATGACCGAGATCACTGCTCCCGATGACAGGAAGCAGTAGATCCCTGTCATGTTGCTAGGCAGAACAGGGAAATGCCTTGTTTACATAATCAGTCATATTTTCAATATTCATGCCAAAATTTCACAATTTCTGTCAGGTTGTGCAAACTTTTGAGCACAACTGTGTGTGTATACAATATATATATCCTGTAAAGTCATCTTTCAAATTCATCAATTTTTTTTTGGTCTGCCTCAAATGGAAGTGATCAAGTCTTAGTTTTTATTTATTATTCATTTATTTTCCTATAGGTGAGGGTCTGGTTGACCAGATTCTGCTGGATGAACTTGGACACTCACTGACTCTGGAGCTGAGAGGTAAAGAATATACAGTGAACTATAATTTGATAAATTAAAAATATCACAAATTTTCTCCAAAGCCATTGCACAATGTAATACTGACATATAATCACACACATAGGTTGGACTTGATGGACTTGTGTGTCTTTTTTCAACCTCACCTACTATGTAATTATGTAACATATACAGTCGAGCGGGACAAGCGCCATCATGGACGTACTGTTATGTCTTCCCCATTTTGACACATGTGCATGGCCTTGGGGCTGCACAGCGGCACAATCTGTCCACAGCAGTTGGTTTGTTTGCTGCCCCCCTGAAATGGAGCACCAGCCGCCACTGGCGCAGGGTACTTATATCACTAATCAGATTCCTGTAACTTTCCAACCTGCACCATACCTCCCAACTTTTCGAGATGGGAATGAGGGACACCTATCAGCAAAAGTATGCAGGCATAGGACACACCCCCTGCCACACCCCCTTAAAGGAGAATTGTACAAAAAACAAGATTGGTTAAACCCACAAGTGCTTTTTTACCATTACTATTCCTTTTGGAATTTACAAAAGCAGGAATTTAGAAATCAGATGAAAGGTTTAGCGCTGGGAAACACTTTTTGATAGATAAAAAGTGCATTTTATATACATCTACTGTATATAGATCAGACCAAAATGAAGAGGAATGAGGGACATCCTTCAAAATCAGGGACAGTTGGGAGCTATGCTGCATTATGAAAGTGACAAGTGAAATGCATACTTGAAAGTGCAGTCGCTGTAGATCTGAGGGGTAGATGTGAAATGAGGGGAAGCTCTGCTGATTTTATCATCCAATTATGTGCAAGCAAAAATGCTGTTTTTTATTTTCCTCGCAGGTCCCCCTCAGTTCTACAGCGACTGCACTGCCAAGTGCACTTTGTAATGCAAAGTGGATTTGCCTTTAGTAAATAACCCCCATTGCTTAAAACTTCTGTTTATGAGGATCAACAGCTCAGAAGCACAGGAATAAAAGTGAATTTAGAACATTTCTACAAGAATTTTGGAAAAATTATCTCAAGGTAGTGCTTCAAAGGACTTCTTTTTGGGCTTTCTAGTCCACTTTTATCTGAAATAAAGTTGCAAACAGGGTTTCTCACCCAGGGGTTATTCAGTAGCTCTGTGCCATATGCAAACACTTCAGACTCCTGGCTTTTGCTTTGCAGCAGTGCTATTTTGGCCCTCATGCTTGGGCTCTTGTCTCTATCCTCCAGACAGGACTCAAACTTTTGTGTGCACATGCACCATATCTAGCTGCTCTCTTGCAGCTACACGGGCTCCTTGGGGACAGAGGAGCCCTGAACTGTTGCACGCACCTGTCCTAAAAGGGCTGTGCACATGCCAAGTCTCCACAAATCTTCTGAGCTCCACCATACCAAACCGTTTCAGAGAACTCCAGAATAACAGGCCCCCGGCTGAGCACTGGGTTACTCCATGTGGAGAGTTTAGTATTGGTTGTAAATAGAGATCTGTGAAGTCACTGTATTCTTTGAGTCCACCCAAGTTTTATCCTGTGTTGAGTCCTGATGAAGGTATTGTTGTTTCCCTCAAAACTCAATGGCTGTTTTTATGTAACTTATTTACCAACAATTAAAATGATCTTGGACTCTCATTCATTTTTGGTCTGGCACTTCTTTCTGTATTTTTTTGGTTTAACCATTCTAGAGGACAGCGAACAACCAGTTTTCTCTGTACTAAACATGCATTCTGTAGCCCCTCAACCTGTATGCATGAGAACCCTGGTTTTGACTTAAAGTGGTTCTAAACCCAAATCATTTTTACCTTGATGCATTCCCTGCAATAGGGGGAAAAATGTCCTACTGCTGTTTTCCCCTGCCCCCTCCCTAAACTCTTACCCTCTTGAGTCCTCTCTTGATCCTGTACTGTGCCAGTCTGCAGCACCACTGGTCTATTTTTGCTGTCAAAGGACAGGCTTAGAGCAGTGGGAGCCATTGCTACTGTCAGCTAATTCCTGTGAGGAGGGAGTGGGGGATGTGGCCAAGCGGCACTGTGTGTGTCTATGGACACACACAGCCTGGCTCAGGAGCACAGGGCTTGCTATAGGGGCACCTGCAGAAAGAAGGTGTGGACAGCGCTGGCTAGGGGCCGCTAAAGAAGAAGTAAAGGACAGCTCCATGTAATCTCATGTATAAGTATATGATAAGCAGGTAAGTATAAACCCCTTTTTTATATTCAGAAAAAAAGCCTTTGGAAGGGCTTTAACCATTCTCACATCATGGGGGATGTTGTACAGTCACACAATGCATAAAAAAAAAGATGAATATCCCTTGAAGCAGCCCCACTGGATTCGAGTAAATAACGAGAGGAGAGCTTCCGACGGGTGCAGTACTTTTATTCTTTTGCCTCAAAGGTGTGCAGTAGGGTTGAACACCACAGAGGTTAATCAGGGCCGTCTTTATTATTGATTGGACCCTGGGCAAAATTTTTCTTGGGCCCCCCCTATGCAATTTCACTCTCTGCCTGCTCTGAGACATGCAATAAATAGCAGCTGGACTCAAAATCAGTTTCCTGTTAGATCAGGCAGCGATTGCGATTGGTTGCCAGAGGTTACAGCATATCATTACGGCTCACTGACTGGTTGCTAGAGGTTACAGCACACATTACGGCTCACAGATTAGTTGCTAGAGGTTACAGCACATGGTTTCTGCTTGTTGATTGGTTGCTAGAGATTACTATACAGTAATACTGCTCACTGATTGGTTGCTAGAGGTTACAGCACATCATCTCCTCACTGTCTGCACACCATGGACTGGGGAGGTGAGGAGACCCATCAATAGACAGAATACTCCTAGGGATCCTAGGACTCCCTGGATCAGTGGCAGTGCTGGGGGGAGGGGAGGGTGTGATCAATGGCAATGCTGATTTTTTTACCGACTACCAATATAAAGAGGAGTTTCAACACTGGCCACCAAAGTAATAGGGGTTTACACTGACCACTAATGTAATAGAAGCATTCACAGTAACCACCAATGTAAGGAGGGATTTAGTGACCACCAATGTAAGGGGGGCATTCACACTGGCCACTTGTGTGAATGAAAGGATTCTAAAATACTGACCAAGATCCTGGCCAATCGTTTAAACTCCTTCCTACCACGCCTGGTCAAAA
Source organism: Aquarana catesbeiana (assembly GCA_037953035.1). NCBI lineage: Eukaryota > Metazoa > Chordata > Amphibia > Anura > Ranidae > Aquarana > Aquarana catesbeiana. The sequence goes on from JBBHAA010001587.1 coordinate 1,399,874, forward strand.
AGGACCAGGTGGGATTCGTTCCGGGGAGACAAGCAGGAGACGCTATTAGACGTATAATACAGCTTCAGCACACAGCCCACAGCCGGTCTATAGCAACTATGTTACTGTCTCTTGACATGAACAAGGCCTTTGACACTTTGTCCTGGCCTTACCTGACAAAGGTACTCAGCCACTATGGCTTCGGATCGTCATTCTTGCAATGGGTAATGGCACTATATGATTCCCCCCAGGCTAGGGTCAAATACTATGGTTTCAATTCAGTTCCATTTTCCATCAGGAGGGGGACTCGGCAAGGATGCCCACTCTCCCCACTCCTATTTATTTTGGCCATGGAACCTTTGCAGAGGCGATCCGATCCCACCCGGACATAACTGGTGTTGTGATAGCAGGGACACCTCATAAGATATCACTGTTTGCAGATGATATTCTCCTAACCCTAACAAACCCTAGAATCACCCTACCTAACCTGTTCTCTTTACTAGACTCTTTTGCCTCCCTTTCTGGCTTGTCTGTTAACTCCACCAAATCAAAAGCCATGTCAATTAATCTTCGGTCCTCAGACTTGATAACCTTAAAAAACACCTTCACGTTCCAATGGCTGACCTCATTACCCTACCTGGGGATCCGGCTCACCCCAACCTACGCGGGACTCTATAAGGCAAACTTTCCTCCTATACTTAAGAAGCTGACGGACATGTTGTCCTCCTGGACTCATCTCCCATTATCCTGGTTCGGCAGGATCGTGGCAATTCGTATGACATACCTGCCGAAATTACTCTACTTCTTTAGAGTCCTGCCGGTCCCGATCCTGCTGCATATCCTACGAATACATCAGCGCAAAATCCTGAAATTTGTCTGGGGTTCTACCCGCCCCAGAATCAATAAGCAAATACTATATGCCCGCAGAATCAATGGTGGACTTTCAGTCCCTAACCTACAAGCCTACTATATAGCTGCAAACATAGCCCCGTTATCCCAACTCCATGCACAACACCAAATGCCGCTATGGGCCACTATGGACCTAGTGGATTCACACCCAACACCAATCTCCTCATTGCCCTGGCTCCCTTCCACACATCGCCCTCTCGTGACGGGGCCATGTCTGGCCCATTCCCTTCGCATGTGGGACTCGGTAAAGTATTCGGCCGGCCTGATTTCTCCTCATCTACCCCTACTTCAATTTCTCCAGTGCCCATTGTTCCCACCAGGCTGCGAAAACCCCCAGCAATTCTCCTGGTGGAAGACAAACGGATTCACGGACATTCACTCCTTTTTCACCCCCACCAGGATAATATCATTTGAGGCCCTATGCTCCTCTCACGATATCCCGTTACGCGAACACTATAGCTACCTACAGATTCGTCACTTTCTCCAGGGGCTTATAAAATCTCAACCGACCCCTTATATTTTGACCCCCTTCGAGAACTTCTGCAGAGCAAGACCCCAAACCTCGGGTTTAATATCACTGATCTATTCCTCTATTATTACCTCTAAAAAACCACCGACACGGCCCTGTCACCTTCAATGGGAAAGGGAACTCGGAAAGGGCAGGTCATGACTTTAGCAATATCCAAATGCTCAAAGAATGTCATCTTTTTAAAAAATGCCTATAAGATACTTTACAGGTGGTATTACATGCCTGCTAGACTGGCCCGGTTCATCCCAGCCTACTCTCCCTTGTGCTTCCAAGGGTGCTCCCAGGAGGGCACAATGACGCACATCTGGTGGACCTGTCCGAGGGTACGCAGGTTATGGATTAGAGATTACTCCCTCCTCCGAAAAAACATACTCCATGCCGACCTCAAAAAGGATCCATTCGAGGCACTTCTCTGCAAACCAATTGCGGAGCTGCGCCAGCTGGCTCTGCATCTCTTTACTGCAACCAAACTAACGATAGCTAGGGCATGGAAGACACAGACACTAAGTTTTGAGGCGGTTAAGAATCGCATGGACGATATAATGGTTAATGAAAAGCTGACTGCTGTCCTTTTGGACACTCATGATAAGTTCCTGAAGGTATGGAGGCCATGGGTCGAATATACTAAACCTACCAGATTTGATACCACCCTTCTTTGGATTTAATGCACTCTTGCTCCCTCACCGTGAGGACCCACCCTTCCCCCTTTCTTCCTCTTCTCTCCTTTCCCCCTATTCTTTACTCCTCCCTTCTCAACCAATCTCTGCCCCTAGCTCTTCTTTAACCTCCCTCTCAAGACTGTTTTCAGCCTCTGTTATATTCTTATTGTTTTGTTCTTCTTTGATTTACTAGCATACTTATTTTATTTATAAGATGCTAAACTTTTTGTTATGTTTATTCATGATGCATTATCTACACTGTTAAACTGTGAAATTGCTATGATTATCAATAAAACCCTTTGTAAAAGAAAGGATTCTACACCAAGCCCCAATGTAATGAGAAGATTTACACTGACCACCAATGTGACTGAGTCATTTAGCCTGCGTTCACATTTAAGTGTGCGCATGCAAAATCGCTTTCCTGACACCACAGAAACGTGCTGCCCTTTAGCAGATACTCAGCAGTGCCATCAATTGTTAATGACACCCTCCTGCATCTGCTGACATGTGCCTTGGCATCATGTGATTTTGAAAAAGCGTTAGGGACTTTCTTCCGCATTTCTAGTGCATAGAGCAGCCCATTGAAATGAACGGGCTGCCCTACATGCTACTTACATCTTTATCCACCCTGTCAGTACACCTTTGCATCCTAAAGCCCCTGCTAACCTCTGCACCTCAAACCTCTCCACTCCAACCCTCCCCCCTTAACTCTACCTGCCCCCTCTGCTAATCTTTGCATCCACCTTCCTTACTTCTATACATCCCCTCCTTGCTCACCTGTGCACCCCAAACTGTAATTCCTTCTCTGCCTACCTCTGCGCACCCCAACAATTTGCTTACCATTGCAGAACAGGCTGATGTTGGGCTTAATGACCACAGTTGCAGGCAGGACTTTCAAGCATGCTCCTTTACCTCCCTAGTGGGCAGCATTCAGTATAGGTGATGGTGGACATGACCTCAGGGGGGCATGATATTCATATGAATGCTGCCTTTATTTACATATCAATGCTGCTGGCCGCCACTATTTACATATGAATGTTGGTTATTTACATGTAAACACAGGGTCTGCAGGTGAGTCATCTGTACACAACAATAGGGCTGAGCTGGGCAGCATTAGTAGCAGCACTTCACACTGAGATATTGGGACAGAGCACAGGACTAAAACTTCAAGGGACAAGGGAATTTAAACCAGGATAGTTGGCAAGTATGAGGCAGCTGCTTTGGGCCCCACAACAATGACAGGGCCCAGGGCAGCTGCCCCTTTTGCCCTGCCTTAAAGACGGCCCTGAGGTTAATCCTTTTTAACCCCTTGAACATGGTAAAAACTTGCTCCGCTTGCCAAGGGGTGCAACTTAAAACTTTAGAAAACATCAATAAACAATTGCCTTCCCACAAGGTACCGCTGACTTGCTTTGCCTCTGAATGCTGAATCACGAGAGTCCCCTTTCTCCAAAACTAGAGGAAGCAGGAAGGGTTTGATGATCAAAACATTCCCCAGGGAAACAAGAGGAAGGCATAAAGGTTCCACCTGTCAGTCAGTGCTGAACAACAAAATCCTAGGATTTTTTCCGACGGATGTTGGCTCAAACTTGTCTTGCATACATGCGGTCACACAAAGTTGTCGGAAAATCCGATTGTTCTAAACGCGGTGACGTAAAACACGTACGTCGGGACTATAAACGGGGCAGTGGCTAATAGCTTTCATCTCTTTATTTATTCTGAGCATGCGTGGCACTTTGTCCGTCGGATTTGTGTACACACGATCGGAATTTACGACAACGGATTTTGTTGTCGGAAAATTTTATATCCTGCTCTCAAACTTTGTGTATCGGAAAATCTGATGGAAAATGTGTGATGGAGCCTACACACGGTCGGAATTTCCGACAACAAGGTCCTATGACACATTTTCCGTCGGAAAATCCGACCGTGTGTACGGGGCATTAGAGTCATCCATTATTTACAGAACATAACCATAGCCGCTATAAAAAACAGGAGTCTTATATTAATTTAGCTTATAGGTACCTCTGTAACTGGCTACTGTATTGCACAGTGGTACGCTAGTGTATCACTAAAACTGATAACTCATTTACTTTCTATGAGAACTACTAGCTTTTGAATAGGACATTCAATAATTAAGGGTTTTGATGCATAGTCCTTCTTATCTTGCAATCTTCTGTCACCCACTAACACCTTGACCGACGAACTAGACCGTCCTTTTCTATTGTAGTTTCAATCACACGTCCTAGCTGCCACTTGCATCTTGGAGACATATCTTCCTTGATTATAACTGTTGTTTACTTTCAGGTTACGTCAAGGTGTGTGCCATTTCTGTCATGTGGAAACACTCATGAGGTATTCCCTTTTCCACTGACTCCAGAACTGTTCTGCAAAATACTGTACTCTACACCACTGTTTAGCTGCATATACATCTTCCCTTATAAATTTCCCAGGTGGAGGTAATGCAACCTTGGATTTCATCAGGATGAGGTGGTTTGGAGTTAGAGGTTCTGGTGCCTTGGGGTCGTTGATTCCATCGACTGTTAAAGGATGACTGTTGACAATGGCCATGGCTTCATAAAATTGTGCCCTAAGGGAAGCATCATCTAGTCTACTTGAACATTGGACCGTTGTAGCACTTAGCACTTAACAAATGGTTCTAATTTGACGCTCTCAGACTCCACCTGCATGACTTGCAGAAGGAGCATTGAAGATAAGCTCACACTGTTTATCAGCTAGGAAAGTTTCTAGTGTCTTGGTGTCACATTTCTTCAGAGCTTCTTTAAGTTTGTTCTTTGCTCCTATGAAGTTTGTGCCTTGGTCACAGTGGAGTTGGCAAACGGCTCCTCTCAAACTGATGAAGCACCTTAAGGAATTGATGAAGGAATCTGTAGATAAATCTTTGAGCACCTCAATGTGGAATTGCACGTGAGGAGAAACAAGTAAATATGAGACCATACCTCTTGTACTTCTTATGACCTTGTTTGGTGATAAAGCGACCGAAACAATCCATACCACAGTATGTAAAGGGAGCTGAAACTTCTACACATTCTTCAGGGAGCTCTGGCATACGCTGATGCTCAGTGGGATGCCAGAGCTTTCGACACAGTACACATTTATGTATTAACTTGGCAACTGACTTGCTTCCACCAAGCACCAAAAATCCATTTGCTCTGAGTTCTGTTATAGTTTGGCTGATGAGGAGTGAGGAGTAGCTGCATGGTAATGGGACAGGACTAACTGGGTAACTTGCCCTTCCCTTGGGAGGATGACTGGGTGTTTTGTTTCTTGACTAAGCATTGATCTCAACAGCCTTCCACCAACATGAACAAGTCCCTGAACCAGAATGGGGTCAAGGCAACTAAGAGGGCTTGAACTACAATCAATTCTGCTAAAGAGCTTGGAGATGCGAGCACTTCAGATTTCCAATTGCCATAGGAAACTAGGCCCAGATAGCCAGCTTCAGGGGGGTGAAGACCCCTGGATGCATGGTTGGCTGGGTTTTGTGCTGTATCCAAATAATGCCACTGAGTTGGATCTGTAATCTCTCTTATGAGTTGAACATGATTGGCTACAAACACATGAAATCTTCTCGCTTCATTATTGATATAGGCCAAAACTACCTGGGAGTCTGTCCAGAAGAATTCTTTGTCAATTTCTATTTCAAGTTCTGCCTTCAACACGACACTCAATCTTGCTGCAGTGACTGCAGCTGAGAGTTCAAGCCATGGGATGCTCACAATCTTCGTCGGCGCGCCATCACGAAGGTGCAATGAACTTGACTTCTGTAATTTTTGTACCTCAGGTACGAACAGGCACTATATTCTATGTTTCTGACATCAGAAAAGTAGTGTAGTTCCACCTTCACTCTGTTACCGAAGTCAGGAGGATGGTAGCATCTGGGTATCTTGATTTCCTTTAAAGCTTGCAGACTACTCTTTTAGGCCTCCCACCATGAGCTTAAGCTCTCAGTAAGTGTTTCATCCCAACGGATGCCCCTGCGACAAAGCTCCTGTAGAATGCACTTGTCACTCAGTATGAAGGGAGCTATGAAGCCTAGAGGATCATAAAGAGAGGCTACAACTGACAGGATATAACGACGATTTGAGGGTCGATCCTTTATGTCAACACTAAAGCTGAAGGTGTCGTTTTCAATTGACTACTGAATGCCAAGTACTTGTCCTTCTGATGTTGAGTCTGGGTTAAGTTTGTGAGGTTCACTAGTTGTTGCTCTTTCTGATGGATCGACACAAGACAGGACATCCCTTTTATTAGAGTTGAACTTGTGCAGTCTTAAGCCAGCATTTTTACATAATGCTTGCGCTTCGGGGATTAGATTTGTAGCTTCACTGATTGTTGAAACACTGGTTAGGCCATCGTCGACATAAAAGTTCTTCTCAATGAAAGCTGATGCTGAAGGATCTTCTGTCCTGTATTGTTGTGCAAGATACTTGAGGCCAAAAGTTGGCACATCCTGGAGAGGAACTGGCACCAAAGAGGTGAACTGCCATTCTGTATTCTTTGGGTTCTGTTTCCAATTGGCCGTTCTCCCACCAAAGGAACCTTAAGTAATTGTGCATTTCTGGGGGGATGTAGAACTGGTGGAACATCTTTTCAATGTCGCATATCATAGCAACTGCTTCCTTCCTGAAGCGACAGAGGACTCCTACTAGAGAATTTATCAGGTCGGGACCTGTCAGTAAGGTGTCTTCTTGGTGGGGATGTGAGACTTATCTACTGGAATGAAATCTCTCATATAGGCTTGATGGAGTTGGACTAGAGCTTTAGAGTTGAAACCATGCACTCGCAGACCGTGAGCAATTTGGCTTGATATAACTGTATCCAGGGCTTTTTTTCTGTCGGAACGTGCCGAAACGCAATTCCGCCACCTCAGGCAGCCCTCTCCTCTGCAGCATGTCACATAACACAGAAGACAGTAGAGGAAGTTTTCTATACCATTCACTTACTCCACCGATTTCTGTATGCTAGCTCCAGCATCCAGGGTATGTGCCCCACAGCTGACTGATTGGTGCCTTGGGATCGGGTCCAGATGCTGCAACTGTCGGCATAAATGAGGATTCCAGGGGCAGCTATCCCCGCCTGCTGTCTGTGTAGCACGGAGCCGAGTGAAGTGCTCTGAAACTCCTCCTTGGTTCTGTGATACACGGATCTGACAGGTGATGCTGCACAGAGGAGACTGCACAGCAGGCTGAGGGGAAAAAAAACCTGGTCTGCCTAACAGAACATAAGTCTGCTGCACTGCTATAATGCCGGTGAGGGAGCTGCCGAGGGGAAAGGTGGAGGAAGGGAGGCTTGTTGTGCAGAGAGAGTGGAGACTGTGGATGTTCTGCAGAGGTCAGAGCTGAAGGGGGGAGCTTATATTGTGCAATGTGAGAGCTGTGGGCAGGGGGATTTGTACAGGGTTAAGCGGCCTGGGGGGGTGGCGCTTGGTGTGCAGAGGTGGAAGATGAGGGGTTGTAGAGGTTTACAGCTGTGGACTGGGGTAAACTGTAGATAGGGGTGCAAGTGAAATGTGGAGGGGGAAAGATAAGCTGTGGATTGGGATGCAGAGGTGATTGTGGACTAGGGGTGTAAGCTGTGGATGGGGGAGTGTACAGAGGTGACATGTTGACAGAGGTTAAAAGGGGAGTTGTGGATGTGGGGGGGGGAGGGCTGCTCATGCTACGGTGAATTGTGGTATGTGGGGGTGAAGAGGGTGAGCTGTGGATGGGGGGGGCGGTGAACTGTGGACAAAAGAAGAGAAGGTAATCTGTGGGTGGGGGGGTGAGCTGTGGGGGGGGGGGTGAACTGTGGATGAGAGAAGAGAGGGTAATCTATGGGTGGGGGAAGCTGTGGAGGAGAGAAGGCAAGCTGTGGGGGGAGGGAGTGAACTGAGGATGAGAGAAGAGAAGGTAACCTGTGCATGGGGGGAAGGTAAGCTGGGGGGAGTTGACTGGGGAGGGTGGGTTCCTGCACCTATTCTCTGAGAAAAAAAGCCATGACTGTATTAATGGCTGTCATGGTGCTGAGCTTTAGCTGTAACGTCTTGGTGCTCGCACTTAGCTTAGATACCAGGTCTGCCAAAATAAAGGTTGAATCACTCTCTGTGTCAAGTAAGGCATAAGTGACAACTTCTCTTTGAGGCTCTGGCGCAGCTGAAAACAGAACTGGAACAATGCAGGATATGGCAAGAGTATGCCTTGTCAATGTATGGGACATAACTTTGGGAACATTGTTGTTTACCTTATCTTCCATAGCTACTGAATCATCGTTTGGTGTTTTGACAGGCTCAGTGTTTCTCTGTATGTGTTGGATGACGTTGACTATATATGCTACATGTGTGTCTTCCTTTGCAGTCTTTTGTAGTGTGGCCTGTTCTTAAGCAACTAAAGCAGATGTGATTTTAATAAATGAAGGCCTTCCTTTCATCTATGGTCTTTGCTGCAAAAGTCGAACATTTAGCGACGGTGCGTGTTTTGTCTTTGCAGACTAGGCAAGGTGGTTTTGGTCTTAAAGATGAGATCTCTGGAGCGCTGGAGGTGGAGCGGTTGATTTGAGTGCTTGTGTTGAGCGTCTTGGCTCTTTTGGGAATTCTCTCATCTGTGGTCTTGGTACTGAGGAGGCAATGGGGTTGCATGCTATGGCTTCCTTCTGCAGGAACTCTGTGAAACGAGCAAAAGTTGGGTATTCTTGAGACTTGTCTAATTCGTCCACAACGATGCGACTCCATCGACTCTATCGAGAAGCTTGTGGTTTTCTTCACAATCATTTAGAATAGCTATGCCTTTAACATGGGGAATGGCCTCCACACAACCTTGAAGGAAATGCGCAAACTCTCTTAATGCTACAGGGTCAGTTGCTGATATCTTATTATCTTTATCCTACCATTTAGTCAGCCTTTCTCTGAAAGCTCTTTGCACTATGAATGGACCTCCATACCTGTCCTGTAGGATTTCCCAGGCACCTAGATAAGCATCTTCTGAATTTCAATAGAAGAAACCTTCCACTGCCTTGTGAGCTTCACCACCGAGATACCTCTTCAAGTACAGCTTTATTTCACACACAGGGAGTGGTTTTTGATCAATCAGCACCATAAAGGATATCTTTCAATCTATGAACTTTAAAGGATCACCAGTACATTCAGTTGGTTCAGGTACAGCTTTTGGAATCAATAAGGTTTGTGGTTCATTTTTTTGTAAATGTTTTGCACCTCGTGGTCTGTCTCCTGTTCACAATATTCAAAACTATCATAGCCGTTGAAAGCTTTCACTCTTGCTGGAGCTACCTTGACTTCATTTTCTGCTTGTAGCTGTTGCAGTCTTGTCTTTTCCTCATTTAACTTAAGTTTAATTTCTGCCTCCATTTACCTCAGCTTAGCTTGTTGCTCACGTATCTGTTGTGTCACCTCTGCCTGTTCTATCTTGGCTGCAAGGTCAGCTTCTGCATCTGCACGTTTGCTAGATCGGGAAGTGGCTCTCAAGCTTGAGCTAGAGTCTGGTAATGACTTTGAGAGGGCAGTTTCTGTTTCTGTGTTTCCAAAGACTGACTCGTGCTCTTCTTTATTAAGTACCATCCTCACTCTTTCCTTCTCAATTTGATCATTAAAGGTTTCCTCTACATTCTCGAGCCGTTTGCTGGTGAAGTTGCAGATTTCAGCTGGTAACATGGTGCATGCATCCATTCTTTTAACAACGTATGGGGTAGTGGAATGATTACGGCAACTGGACTCATTGTGTTGGTGTACTAATGCTTTTTTGGCTTTAATCTCCTTCATTCTTGTATCAAGGTCTTCAGCTAAGCAGAAGTTCTTTAACTTCATCCTAGTTTCTTTTGCTAGCCCCTTCCAAGAGTTGAACGCTTGTAGAATGCTGTTTCATTTTTCTTAACTGTTCCTTTGTGCATTTCTTGGCCCTTTTCTGTTAAGCTTCGCTCTTTGGAGCTGGACCGCACTTGTGACTTGGTGGGTTTGTCTGTTTCTTTAGTGGGTGACAACATTTTGTTCTTTTGTGCCTTTGCCTTTCAAGTGTGTGTGTGCCTGAAACCAAATTTGAATGAGAGTTGGCTCAAACTTGCTACTAAGGGGCTACGAAAGAAAATAGGCATTTAAACTTGTAACTTATAAAGATTAGCAAACAATGCATACCATATGACAAAATGTTTTTAAGTGAATATACTGCTGATATTTTTTAACCTGACAATTTACCCTTTACGTAAGTAACAACAGTTTAGTGGATTAGGAACTTAGGAGATAGCGTTGCTTACAATTTGACACTATGCCTCTAAACATTAGGCACTCATATCACAAATATAATAACTTAATCATTGCTTTAATAAAATATGCATAATTTGGTTCGTATACTAATTAAGGGCGCTTTCCAGACTGCACATAGAACAGCTCGCTTATATTTAAATGTCCACGTGATGCGTTTACTTTTCTGCCTATCCTCTGTTGCTAAGATGGCGTCTGCACGTGTCCTTGCGAGGCGTTGGGAATCCTTTACTCCCAGTTTGATTAAGACGCAGCTGGTGATGGCAGAGATGCTGCGTTGAGTCTTCACCGCAGCAACAAGTTCTCACTGTATTTGAGTAAATAACGAGAGGAGAGCTTCCGATGGGTTCAGTACTTTTATTCTTTTGCCTCAAAGGTGTGCAGTAGGGTTGAAAACCACAGAGGTTAATACTTTTAACTCCTTACACACCGTGAAAACTTGCTCCGCTTGCCAAGGGGTGCAACTTTAAACTTTAAAAAACTTTAATAAACAATAGCCTTCCCACGAGGTACCGCTGACTTGCTTTGCCTCTGAATGCTGAATCACAAGAGCCGCCTTTCTCCAAAACTAGAGGAAGCAGGAAGGGTCTAATGATCAAAACATTCCCCAGGTAAACAAGAGGAACGCATAAAGGTTCCACCTGTCAGTGCTGAACAAGGGTTTAAAGTAACAAGCAGGCAGTTACATCCCTTAAGCCCTGTACACACGAGCAAAATGTCGGGAGACATTTGCTGGTTAAAAAAAAACAGCCGACATTCTACCCATATGCATATCGGACGTGCATGCTGGGAAACCAGCAGACGGCCGACTCCTGATCAGCACTCTCAGCCAATGGCAGAAAACGCTAAACAGAGTATCCGGGGGGGGGGGGCTTCCCCCTGTCATAACACATCAGCTCAGCGGGGGAGTTTGCTGTACTAACGTCTTATGGCTAGTACAGTGGCTCCGTCTGGAGCTGACAGGTTTTTTTTCCGTTCAACCTGCGTTGTGGAACGGAAAAAAAACTAATAGTGTGTACCCGGCTTAAGAAGAACTTTTGATATTTCTTATCACTAAAGGCTTTTAACTACAATCCTTAAGCTTTCACAACTTATCATAATGAAAGGGTAGGTATTCATTAAAGGTAATGTGAAGTCTGAAAAAAAAAAGCAACCACATAATATACATTCTCTATATTATATGAAATGTTTTGGGTGGGGGTGCGGTTACAACTGAAAAGTTCAACCATTGATTTTAACAGGCTGTCCTGGGCTACTGATTCATGCAAGCTATCATAATTTGCATACAGCTGCTGGAAAGTGTGAGATCCCAGCAAACTGATAGGAATCTGGTTGTATTTTTGTGAGAATGTCTATCCAAGCACCCGATAAGGTGGACAATTGTACTGTATAGCACGTGGGTCAAGCAGGCATTGGTGAGGAAATGACCTCAGTGAAATGATCCGTATGGAAAGCAATGAATGGAAGATGGACTCCAATATGGAACAGGTGATCCCACATCAGATGGGCAGACTCTGAAGTGGATTTATTTATCTTTCATGTCCAATGCTATGGGATAATCTAACATCTGAGATATACTTGCCGTTCACTATGGAGTCTGTCCATCTGATGTGGGATCACCTGTTCTATACTGGAATCCATCTTCCATTCATTGCTTTCCATATGGATCATTTCACTGAGGTAATTTCCTTACCAATGCCTGCTTGACCCACGTGCTATACAGTACGTGTGTCCACCTTATCTGATAAGCGTACCAACCTTACTTCTTTCTGCTTGCACTTCATGATCAAGTATTTTTCAATATTTATCACTGTATATGATTCACCATTTATGGACTTCCTTTTACATCACTACATTATATACTGTCTACTCAAGATGGACTAACATGATTTATTTGTTTATTTTGACCATTCACCCAGGTCCTTATTGTTTGCAATTTTATATATAGCGATGTAGTTGCCGCTAGTAACAAACAATCCACCAATTCACCCCGCTGCCAGATTTCATACATCACTTCCAGAGACAATGAACAGTCTTTTGCTGGTTTTGTTTTTGTTGTTTTATTGGGGGTACAACTTGGCTAGGGAATGGAATATGGGATGCCCATAGAATGTACATTTGCCATCATATTTTAAGATTCAAGCACAACAGCATTTGGTTAGATCCAGAAGATTAGATGTGCATTAAAACTGAGTGTGAATTTCCTCCTGCGTTTACCTGCAGACTATTGCTCCTCCTCTGCTCAACTTCCACAGACTGTTCCTTCTAAGAATTCCCCATCTATCACTGTGTGAGGGATGAAGACATCACTTTTGACCGTGTAAAAATGATGGTCTTAGAACTCTTTCTCCTCCAGCCCAAACTTGTTTCCTCCTGCCCAGACTTGTTTCCTCCTGCACAAACTTGTAGTTACTGAGTTATAGTATGTCACATCTTCTTCTATTGAGTAATAGGGACCCACTCTAAATAAGCCCCTAGACAGTCTCTGGTTGCTTGCCACTACTAAGCCTGAGACCTGCAGTACCTCTCCCCTGAGGCCTATTAGTTTAAAAGCATGTCTTTAGATGGTGGACTACAGTTCCCAGCCAGCCCAATCTTGCAAATCCTGTGCCCTCAGGCCACATCGATTTGACACAGATCCCCACAGTCTCTTTTCTGATCCAGGATTCCCCATCATTCACCGTTTGTATGATGAAGACTCTGCTAATGACCGTGTAGAAGCAGAGTTCCTTCACAGACTTCCTGACACCTCCAGCCCTCCACTGTGGTAACACTCACCGACCTTCCACTGCCCTGAGCCCCTGATGAGGAACTTGACTGGACCATGCGTTCCGACAGCTTCACCTGCCCCTCTGCTCCAGGAGTTCCCTACCACTGACCATGTGGTGGCAAAGACAATGCCAATGACCGTGTAGAGGCAAAGTTCCTTCACAGCTCTCCCTGGGCCTTCTCCTGCGATCGGTACACCCCCCCAGATGGGGGTGTCCTCCTGCTGCTGCCTAGCATTCCATTCCTCACTTCACTCAGCCGACTTCTCCCCCCAGTGGCATATCACCTCAGCTTATTTAGGAGGCCCGACCCCTGCCAATACCAATTGGGCATTGGTCAGGGCTCCCACATGAGCTACCTGCCACTCCAGTTCCAGGCCCAGCCCCTCTTACAGAATATTCTCCCTGGAAGCAGGGGAGGCGCCTCAGAACTGGAGCACAGGTTCTCACACCCACTGCTACTTTGACCAGTCCCAGCCCCCAGATCAAAACAGACAGACCTAGCTTGCAGCATAGGCCTGCCTAAATTTGCCTGTGCTGAGTGACCCTAGTATTAAAACATTACTAGCACCTGCTTATTGGTAGAGGGTGCTATATAATCACCTATTTTTTACACCTTAACCACTAGCCACCTGCCCACTGTCATATGACGGTGAGACAAGGCAGCTCTCATTCTGGGCAGACGTCATATGACGTGATCACCTTCCTGAGCCACTAGGGGGCACCGGCGCACCCTCCGCATCACTGGGGACCCGATGCGATGTCTGCCGGGCACCCACGATTGCCCAGTAACTGAGCAGGACCGTGGATCTGTGTATATGTAAACACACAGATCCACGCCCTGTCAGAGGAGAGGAGACCAATGGTGTGTCCCTTGTACATAGGGACACTGATCGGTCACCTCCCCCAGTCAGTCCCTCCCCCCACAGTTAGAATCCCGTCCCTAGGACACACATTTAACCCCTCGATCACCCCCTAGTGTTAACCCCTTCCCTGCCAGTCACATTTACACAGTAATCAATGCATTTTTATAGCACGGATCGCTGTATAAATGTGAATGGTCCCAAAAATGTGTCAAAAGTGTCCGATATGTCCGCCTCAATATCGCAGTCACAATAAAAATCGCAGATCGCCGCCATGACTAGTAAAAAAAAAAATAATAAAAATGCTATAAATCTATCCCCTATTTTGTAGACACTATAACTTTTGCGCAAACCAATCAATATACGCTTATTGCAATTTTTTCTTACCAAAATTATGTAAAAGAATACATATCGGCCTAAACTGAGGAAAATTTTTTTTTTTTTTTTTTAAATTTATTATATTTATTATAGCAAAAAGTAAAATATATTGTGTTTTTGCAAACTTGTCCCTCTTCTTTTGTTTATAGCGCAATAAATAAAAACCGCAGAGGTGATCAAATACCACCAAAAGAAAGCTCTATTTGTGGGGAAAAAATGATAAAAATTTCATTTGGGTGCAGTGTAACATGACCGCGCAATTGCCATTCAAATTGCGACAGTGCTGAAAACTGAAAAATGGCTTGGGCAGGAAGGGGGTGAAAGTGCACTGTATTGAGGTGGTTAAGCGCTACACTATTTGTTTTTATCTGTTTTGCACTTTGTGTCTAGTGGAGTGTTGGCAGCTCACTCAATTTTCCTTTTTGCGCAATTTTCCTATATATATTTATCCTTGCACCTATCTACCTCACTGCATCCACTCCCTTGCTTGTGCATACATTGCAGCTGCTTTGATAGCACAGCTCCTACCAGGAGCAACTCAGCCTGTGAAAACAAAAACTGAACACGGAACTACAGGTATGCTGTGCATCAGTAGGGCATTCCGTAAATTCCAGACTAAAGCAAAGCACTCCTTCTGGGCATGCTATGGATCTATTTCCATGCTTAGCATGATCAGTATGGAACAGTTGGGGACACGCAAGATCACCAACTATTTACAGTGCAATAAGGAGTTCTATAAATTAAATGCTTACTATAAGGGACACAGGAGTGTAGTCCCTAGCATTTATATTTTACCTTTACACATGCTTTAAAAAAATTCTGGGAAAAAAAATAGCAAATAAAAAACACACACACACACACACATACATATATATATATATATATATATATATATATATATATATATATATATATATAGTTGGAGCCCTATGTCCAATATGGACATAGATAACATTTATAGTTAACATAAGACTTACCATCGGAAATAGACCTGGAAGTGTGGACTTACCATATGAAATGGACCTGAAAGTGTGCCTTGGTCTAATGGCCGGTATGCCAAAATAAGGGGGCATACCCTGGTTTAAGAAATGATTATTCTGTTAAGAGAAATGAATAGTTGAGAAATGCTGTGAAATGGGGATGGGAGGGTGGGTATCGTGCACAGGAAACCGACAAGCACCACAGGTGAGCGGGCTGCTTAAATACCCCCCGGACTCCTCCCATAAATTCAGGCCACCATACTGGCCTTCCTACTTATGGTTGGAGCCCTATGTCCGATATGGACATAGATAACATTTATAGTTAACATAAGACTTACCATCGGAAATAGACCTGGAAGTGTGGACTTACCATATGAAATGGACCTGAAAGTGTGCCTTGGTCTAATGGCCAGTATGCCAAAATAAGGGGGCAAAAACATTCAGGTAGGGGTATAATATTTTATTGGTTTTCAGTTATTCATTGAGCCAATTTGGAAAATGCCTGTGCCATCTCTACTTGAGGATTGGGGATATACCGGGTGAAGCAGGCTAATTTCCACCTGCCTAGACTTTTGATGACGTGGTCTGGGACCCCATGGCGGGATGCTGCGGAGGCTGCTCCGATACGAAAGGAGTGTCCGGAGTACTGACTGGGGTTAAGGTGAAGATTGCGGAGAAGTATCCTTATGTGTTTCACAAACTGACAGGTGCTTAAGGGTTTAACTGGGAATGGTAGAAGAGGACTGGTGTCCGGTTGTTCAGGCAGGAGTGACAGGAGACGGTTGAGTACGGTGACTGGACACCAGCTGTTATTGGTTTTGTAGAGGTGAATGTCCACTCCAGAGCCTGTTTGCTGGGTTTTAGAAACCTCGAGGTGAAGGATGAAATGGTCTTGGTAGCGAAGCAAGTGCCGTCTGCATAGTACTTGGTCTGTGGGGTTGTTACAGGTGAACTCGCCAGGTCGCAAGAACCCGTAGTAAGCCAAATATATGGCTGCTTGTAGGACCATGCTGGGGAGCAGACCGAATGGAAAAGTAGCCAGAATAGTCGACATATCCCTGAAGATGGGCTCCGTAATGGGTAAGCGCTTGGTGCTGATCACTGGTTGTTGTTTCTGAATGCCCCTTAAGATGGCTCGTATAGCGTGTGATGAGAACAGTGAAGATTTTGTGGGGTCTTCAAGAGTCAAGAAATGTTGTATGCCGGCTAGGTATAGCCGAATGGTATTGTAAGATAAGGCCAGCTGAGTGTGGCAGTATGAAGTGAAGGCCAGTACCTGTTTGACATCTGTTGGTCCTTTACAGCAGGATGTGAGGAATTTATTGAACGCCTTCCAAGCTGTCTGGTAGGCTTTGAGTGTGTTATGAGAGAGTGAGTGATTGATGAGCTGTGTTGCTCCTTGTAAATGTTGAACTAGTCCAGGGTCAGCTGTGACAAGACAGGGATAGGGCCGACACTGGTTCGGCTCCGGGAACCTGTTTGAAAAAGGAGGTGTAGTTAAAACGTGACAGTGCGTCAGCAGCTAAATTGTATCTGCCTGGAATAAATGCACAGTATATGTTAAACTGATGCTGTAAAGACAGTTGTACCAATCTGCGCAGGAAGGACATGACTGCTAGGGACTTGGACCTGCCTTTGTTGATGTCTGCCGTGGCCTGATTGTCGGTGGTGAAGACCACGGTTTGCCCTGTCCAATGGTGACCCCAGAGTTGTGCTGCTGCCACTATGGGATAGAGTTCGCAGAGGGAAGATGTTCGGATAAAGCCGGGTATCAACAGTATCTGTTGAGGCCAGGGTCCTGAAAACCATTGGTGGCCAAAAATTGCCGCAAAACCTGTGGAAGCTGCAGCATCTGTTACCACCTGGGGTGAAAGGGCCGAAACCATGGGTATAAATAGGGATATGCCGTTCCAGGCGGACAGGAATTCCTCCCACATAGATAGGTCCACTATTGCTGCGGAGTCTAGATTTAGGATCTGATCAGGGTCTTGTGTTTCTGACAGGAATCTCAGCAGACGTGACACGAAGGTGCGGCCTTGTGGAATAATTCGCATGGCGAAATTAAGCATTCCCAGGAGAGATTGCAACTGCTTTTTGGTACACCCCTTGGTGTGGGTGAATTTGTGAAGGACCGCCCTAATGCGGGTTAGTTTGTCGAGGGGGAGACTGGCTTGCATAGAGCAGGTGTCTAAGTTGACCCCGAGAAAGGTGATGTTGTGTGCTGGACCGTCGACTTTGTGCTCGGCGATGGGAACATTGAGATTTCCGAATACCACTCTGAGTTTGTCGAGGTCTACTGGGGGCTTGCTGGGGGGTTCTATTAGTAGGAAGTCGTCCAGGTAATGGATGACTTCTTGGCACTGAGCCTTGTGTAACAGTATCCAAGCGAGGGACTGAGCGAATGTGTCGAAGAGCCAAGGGCTACTCTTCGAACCAAACGTCAGTTTTGTGGCAAAATAATATGCCTCCTTCCAATTGATGCCATGCCAGCACCAAAGGGATGGGTGGATAGGCAGGAGCTTGAAGGCATCCGAGATGTCGGCTTTGGAAAGCCAGGCACCTGTACCTGCTTTGATGACTGCTTGGATTGCCATGTCCACGGAGGAATATTTTAGGGAGAATTCTTCGGAGGGGATCAGGGAATTGAGACTGGGGATGTGGGAAAAATGAGGCGCAGACAGGTCGTACACCAAACGTAATTTATTTGTAAATTTGCCCTTGACAAGCCCAATAGGGCTGACTCTCCAAGTGCTGAAAGGGGGCTGAGTGAAGGGGCCTATAACGTACTCTCGGTCTACTTCTGCTTGTAAGAGCCGATCTATGGCTTGTTCGTCAATGGCTGCTGAACGAAGATTCCCACATTCGTAAGTACTGTGGGGTAGTGAAATGAGGCCGGTGTGAAACCCTACTGTGAACCCCTGGATAAGGTAGGTGGCCAGGGAGGGGGTGGGGTGTGAGGTGAGGTAGAGTCCTAGCCACACGACGTTGATCCGGCTTAGTCATGCCCTCTTCTGTTGTTTGACTTCGCACAAGTTTCTTGGGTGCGCTCTTTGGCATAAGGTGCAGATGTGGAGTAGGCGGCACTGACTGAAGTTGCAGGACCCGTAATTGTAATTATTGCAGATGGCTGCCCCTCCCACGGTTCAGACTAGGCGTCCGAATTTGTCCACCTGAGGCGTTTGTTCAGGGACTGACTGACCCTGAAGTGCACCGGAGGTAGAGGGAAATTCGAAGGGACGTCTCATTGGCGCACCAGGTGGCAGTGTGGGTGGAGGACTGGCAAATCGCACACAGGGGTGAGCGTAAGCCGGCAAAATGGCGGCAGAACAGCTCTGTGTCCATGAGACTCCAATTTGTTGTCGTTTGGAACTGTGTGAGTCTGGCTGCCGCCTTTGCGGAAAAGGAACGGTGGTAGTCGTAAAAAGAAAATCCTCCATACTTGTAGCCCAGGTCTACTACCGTATGGAGGTACAAGTCCAGCTCTTCCCTTCTGCTGGGGGCGGCTGAGCATAGGACGTCTCTCAGCATGCCAAAGGCCAAGGTGAACTCTGGGACAGATAACTTCCGGTTCAGTCTGGGGTCTTTGGCTTTAAGGACCACCGATATGTCACCCCAGGTGTAGGCCTTATTTTCTGCCAGATCGTGCACAGAAATAAGGAGAGAGGCCAGGTTGACATCCCTGCCGTCCAAAATGTCCTTCCTGATGCTGGTTGGAACCAAATGGGAGGGGTAGACAATGGGGCTCCAGCCTGTGGTACCTGCAGGAAGGGGTGTTAAAGTTTGGGTTGCGGTTGGGTCGGGGATAGCCGCGGCCGGTCAAGCCTCCAGGAGTGCCACCCTGGTTTGTACGTCTGTGACCAAGGTAGACAGGGACGACACCATCGTGTGAAGTTGTGAGATGGCTGAAGATATCGACTGGAGGGATGCCTCTTGGGTACTGGGTCCTGCTGCTGGTGGGGGGAAGAGGAGCTTGAACAGCTCGCCTTTCCTCGCTGTGGGAAGGGCACGCCTCTGCGTCTTAGCTCTGCCGTCAGTTTGGGGATAGTCCATCCCCTGAGGGACTGCACGCTGCCGGTCTCTGAGACCGGGGAAGGTGACAGAGGGGCCGTGAAGTCTTCGCTGCCGGCCTGAGACATGGTTGATCTGGTGAGGATATCCTGTCTTTGAGCTCCTGTTTTTTGGTTGACTGTAACCTATTGGGGGTGACATGAATTTCAAGTTTTTGCTTTGATTCCCTGAGTCATACTTACCCGACTTATTTTCTCCCATTTTTTTTTTTTTTTTTTTTACCTGGGGGGATATCGTCCAACCTGGTGCAGGGTGGACCTACTGAACTTTGACTGACCTGGAGGAAAATGAAAGGTGATAATTCGTGAAGGGTTTGCTGACTAACTTGAAGCCATGACTTGTATGGTGCTTGCAATCTTGTGACAATGAAATGATTTGAAATGTTTGCCTTGATTATGAAATGAGTGAACTCTCTTGCCATGACAGAGGTCCGGCTCGGTCGTGCCGTGACTGTGCCGACCGTGAACCGGGCTCTGGAGCATGTACTGAAATGAGGCAACTGAAAAACATTGGTGCACACCGGGACGAATCGGTGCATGTTTGATGCATCTGGATTCGAAACGGAGCGCAGTATGAAACGAAATGAGAGAAATGTTTTACCTTGACCGAGGCTCGAATTGGTTGTGCCGCATTTTTCGACTGGCAACAAACCGAGCTCTGGTATAGGTATGGATACGGCCGAAACAACTGAGGCATTCCGTGACGAATCGGTGCATCTCGGAGGCGACTGGTTTCGAAACGGTGATGTCCTGTGGGAGTGAAATAAATGGTAGCAATTCCCATGACAGAGATGCAGATCGGTGGCCGATATCTGCGACTAGCTACGATCCAGACTCTGGAGCATGTTTCAGAAATGAGGCCGAGCCCTGGGGCATGCCGTAACGAATTGGTGCATCGAGGATGCGACTGGATTCGAAGCGGAGCGCGGTAAGTGCAGGTGTAACATTTTGTTGCCATGACAGAGGCGCGAATCGGTCATGCCGCTGTAGCGACTGACTGTGAATCGGACTCTGGAGCATGTACTGAAATGTGGCAAATACCTGGGGCACGCCGAGACGAATCGGTGCATTTCCATGCGACTGAATTCGTATCGGAGCGTGATAAGTGGCAGTGAAATGATAACCATGACAGAGGTACGAATCGGTGAGTCGAAAGCGACTGATAAAGACGCGACTCTGGAGCATGTACTGAAATGAGGCCGTAACTACTGGGGCACACCGGAGCGAATCGGTGCATCTTTAGGATTCGAATCGGAGCGCGGTACGTGACTGAAATGAGAAATGATTCGAAATGGTTTGAAATGTTAGAAATGTATTTAGAAATGTTCAGAAATGAGAAATGATTGGTATCGAACTGACGTGATTCGATAAGATTTGCGAATCGCTATGGCTGTCTACTGACGCATGGTAACAATTTAGACATGCCTGAAATGAAGCGACGTCTGCGTCGCGGTGGTTTTCTCAGATAACGCAAAATGGTAACATAACGATAGTGCGAGTGATATGCATTGCGGTTACGTTTGTGAAATTTGCGAGTGATTCGTAAGTTTGATATCACGGTTTAGTGACATGATATCTAACAATACGTGAAAACAATAGTCCGACAGGACCCTACCTGCGACAGCCAAGCCAGACGCGTGGTACGAACTGCGAATCGGTAACACGGACTTCGAAACTCTCGAGCACAGAAATTGCGAATGCGGGAACTTGCGAGACAAGAACTTGCGGACGCTGGTATTCGAATAGTCGGCCTAGTGACGTATATCGCGCACAGGAAACCGACAAGCACCACAGGTGAGCGGGCTGCTTAAATACCCCCCGGGCTCCTCCCATAAATTCAGGCCACCATACTGGCCTTCCTACATATCGTATACAATTGCAACTCAAGTCAAATTGTAATTGAATATTAACCACTTCAGCCCCGGAAGGATTTACCCCCTTCCTGACCAGAGCACTTTTTACAATTTGGCACTGAGTCACTTTAACTACTAATTGCACGGTCATGCAATGCTGTACCCAAACGAAATTTGCGTCCTTTTCTTCCCACAAATAAAGCTTTCTTTTGATGGTATTTGATCACCTCTGCGGTTTTTATTTTTTGCGCTATAAATGGAAAAAGAACGAAAATTTTGAAAAAAAATGATATTTTCTACTTTTTGTTATAAAAAAAAATCCAATAAATTCAATTTTAGTCATACATTTAGGCCAAAATGTATTCAGCCACATGTCTTTGGTAAAAAAAATGTCAATAAGCGTATATTTATTGGTTTGCGCAAAAGTTATAGCGTCTACAAACTAGGGTACATTTTCTGGAATTTACACAGCTTTTAGTTTATGACTGCCTATGTCATTTCTTAAGGTGCTAAAATGGCAGGGCAGTACAAAACCCCCCCAAATGACTCCATTTTGGAAAGTAGACACCCCAAGGAAATTGCTGAGAGGCATGTTGAGCCCATTGAATATTAGTTTTTTTGTCCCAAGTGATTGAATAATGACAAAAAAAAAAACATTTACAAAAAGTTGTCACTTAATGATATATTGCTCACACAGGCCATGGGCCTATGTGGAATTGCACCCCAAAATACATTCAGCTGCTTCTCCTGAGTATGGGGATTCAACATGTGTGGGACTTTTTCAGAGCCCAGCCGCGTACGGCGTCCCGAAAACCAATCACCGCCTTCAGGATTTCTAAGGGCGTAAATTTCACTCTTCACTGCATATCACTGTTTCAGAGGCCATGGAATGCCCAGGTGGCACAACCCCCCCAAATGACCCCATTTTGGAAAGTAGACACCCCAAGCTATTTGCTGAGAGGCATGGTGAGTATTTTGCAGCTCTCATTTGTTTTTGAAAATGAAGAAAGACAAGAAAAAAAAATTCTTTTTTCAATTTTCAAAACTTTGTGACAAAAAGTGAGGTCTGCAAAATACTCACTATACCTCTCAGCAAATAGCTTGGGGTGTCTACTTTCCAAAATAGGGTCATTTGGGGGAGTTTTGTGCCACCTGGGCATTCCATGGCCTCTGAAACTGTGGTAGGCAGTGAAGAGTGAAATCAAAAATTTACGCTCTTAGAAAGCCTGAAGGCGGTGCTTGGTTTTCGGGGTCCCGTACGTGGCTAGGTCTTCCAAAAAGTCTCACACATGTGGTATCCCCGTACTCAAGAGAAGCAACATAATGTATTTTGGGGTGTAATTTCACATATTCCCATGGCATGTTTGAGCAATATATCATTTAGTGACAACTTTGTGCAAAAAAAAAATAAAAATTGTCTTTTTCCCGCAACTTGTATCACAATATAAAATATTCCATGGACTCGACATGCCTCTCAGCAAATAGCTTGGGGTGTCTACTTTCCAAAATGGGGTCATTTGGGGGGGGTTTGAACTGTCCTGGCATTTTATGCACAACATTTAGAAGCTTATGTCACACACCACCACCCACTCTTCTAACCACTTGAAGACAGAGCCCTTTCTGACACTTTTTGTTTACATGAAAAATTATTTTTTTTTTTGCAAGAAAATTACTTTGAACCCCCAAACATTATATATTTTTTTAAAGCAAATGCCCTACAGATTAAAATGGTGGGTGTTTAATTTTTTTTTTTCACACAGTATTTGCGCAGTGATTTTTCAAACGCATTTTTTTGGGAAAAAACACACTTTTTTAAATTTTAATGCACTAAAACACACTATATTGCCTAAATGTTTGATGAAATTAAAAAGATGACCTTAGGCCGAGTACATGGATACTAAACATGACATGCTTTAAAATTGCGCACAAACGTGCAGTGGCGACAAACTAAATACATTTTTAAAAGCCTTTAAAAGCCTTTACAGGTTACCACTTTAGATTTACAGATGAGGTCTACTGCTAAAATTACTGCCCTCCATCTGACCTTCGCGGTGATACCTCACATGCATGGTGCAATTGCTGTTTACATTTGACGCCAGACCGACGCTTGCGTTCGCCTTTGCGCGAGAGCGGGGGGGGCAGGGGTGCTCTTTTTTTTTTATTTAATAATTTTTTTGCTTTTTTTTTAATTTTATTTTTAAACTGTTCCTTTCATTTTTTTTTAATCATTTTTATTGTTATCTCAGGGAATGTAAATATCCCCTATGATAGCAATAGGTAGTGACAGGTACTCTTTTAAAAAAAAATTGGGGTCTATTAGACCCTAGATCTCTCCTCTGCCCTCAAAGCATCTGACCACACCAAGATCGGTGTGATAAAATGCTTTTCCAATTTCCCAATGGCGCTGTTTACATCCAGCGAAATCTAAGTCATGAAATGCTCATAGCTTCTGGTTTCATAGGCCATAGAGATGTTTGGAACCACTCTGGTCTCTGATCAGCTCTATGGTCAGCTGGCTGAATCACCGGCTGCATTCTCAAGTTCTCTGTTGAGACAGGAGAGCCAGAGAAAAACATGGAAGACGGTGAGGGGGGCATTCCCTCCCACTGCTTGTAAAAGCAGTCTAGAGGCTAATTACCTGCTAGGATTGCTTTTACATGAAAGCTGACCGCTGGCTGAAAAGAATGATACCAAGATGATACCTAAACCTGCAGGCATCATTCTGGTATAACCACTCAAAGTCGTGAATGGCGTACCTGAAGACAAAAAAATGGTTAACAATAAAACACAGTAAACAGTAAAGTATAAAAAAATTGCATACCTGAAAAGCAAACATGATAAAACATAATAACAATAAAACATTGCAGAATAGAATACAGTAAAAAAGAGCATAACAATAGAGAGATAATAGAGAGAGAGAGAACAATAAAACGACAACTATTTTTTTATTTTATATATTTTTTTGTGTTTTTTTTTTTTTTTTTTTTGTAACTGTAACTTTTATAACTGTAACCAGTTCCAGGTTCGGGTCTCTCAAAATGTGATGGCATCTTGGGATACCCTGTGTTAGTGTGCCTAGTCTGTGCAATGCTGTACGCTATTGCTCAACTAGTGTATAATAGCGTTCAAAACATTCACCAATGCAAAGACCAGGATTGTCAGGACAGGAGGGAAAATAATAGCGGGTGTCACGCCTATATCCGCGCTTGCTGCAGACACGACATCTTTTTTGGGGGGGGGTTCGTTGGGTAGGGGTACTCGGGAGGACATAAAGAAAATGCCTCTCATGCAGCCGACTGCATTTGGTTGGGGATGTGAATGGGAGAAGTACGGGCGCTGCAGAAGTGGTGGGTTCCCAATTATTAGGATTGGCGAATGCAGCAGGAAGGGCATTATGGGCACAACGGGCCTGTGTTTGTCTTCTTCTTGGTGGCAGCGGGACACTACTTGTGCTTGCCACCTCACCAGCTTGAACTGCACTTATGGGACTCGCCACGTCACTAAGTGTTACTGCAGTGCTGGTTTGACTACGACCGGGGTGTACTAGGCCGCTGGTGCTTGCCAGTTCACCAAAACGCTACCAAAAAAACTGTTAGCGATCGCAGGGATCAGGCCTGACTCTGCGAACGCTGCAGTCATGCGTTTAGTGTTTTGTAAGTGACAGTGATCGATCGATACTGCACTTGGGTGGGCTGGGCCGGGCGGAGGGGCAAAACGCAGGTGCTAGCAGGTATCTGGGCTGATCCCACTAACATTGTGTTTTTGGGAACCCTAAACTGCTGGGTACGCTAGTATAGATCTGATCGGATCAGATATTGATCCATTCAGATACTATGCCACTAAGGGAGGTGTACGGTGCGTGCGTGGGTGTTAGCGCTACTGGCACTAACCAGACGCTGCCTGGGGCTGGTGCTTGCCAGTTAACCAAAACTCTACCAAAAAAACTGTTAGCGATCACAGGGATCAGACCTGACTCTGCAAACGTTGCAGTTATGTGTGTTTAGTGTTTTGTAAGTGACAGTGATCGATCGATACTGCACTTGGGTGGGCTGGGCTGGGCCGGGCGGAGGGGCAAAACGCAGGTGCTAGCAGGTATCTGGGCTGATCCCACTAACACTGCATTTTTGGGAACCCTAAACTGCTGGGGACGCTAGTATAGATCTGATCGGATCAGATATTGATCCGTTCAGATACTATACCACTAAGAGAGGTGTATGGTGCGTGCGTGGGTATTAGCGCTACTGGCGCTAACCTGACGCTGCCTGTGGCAACACAGACCCTATCTGACCCTAAAACCTAAGTTATATCACCGCCGGGCGATCAGGGGGCTAAACCTTTATTCGGTAGTAAACGGCGGGTGCCCTGACACTATAAAAAATAAACGAACTAACCAGCGTCACCCGTAACAGTTATACGGTGATCATTGGTAAAAGGGTTAACTAGGGGGCAATCAAGGGGTGAAAACCTTTATTAGGTAGTATATAGGGGTCCCTGACGCTAAACCTTTATTCGGTAGTACACCGCGTGCCCTGACACTATAAAAAATAAACGAACTAACCAGCGTCACCCATAACAGTTATACGGTGATCATTGGTAAAAGGGTTAACTAGGGGGCAATCAAGGGGTTAAAACCTTTATTAGGTAGTATATAGGGGTCCCTGATGCTATAAAACGCTGACGGCGAACCTATATGTTTACCTCCCTAACTAGCGTCACCAGTGACACTAATACAGCGATCACAAAAACGATCGCTTAGTGACACTGGTGACGGGGGGTGATCAAGGGGTTATTTATTAGGGGGGGTTAGGGGGGTACCCTAGACCTAAAGGGGGCTAACACTAACTGCCCTACCACACTAACTGTCACAAACTGACACCAATGCAGTAATCAGAAAAAAAAAACTGCTTTGTGTCAGTGTGACGGGGGGGGGGGTGATCTGGGGGCGATGGGGGGTGTAATGTGTGCCTGGCGTGTTCTACTGTGTGTGTAGTGTTTGTGCACTCACATTGATGTCTTCTCTCCTCGGCGCCGGAATGGAAAATACCGAGCCGAGGAGCGATGACATCACATTACTTGTATAGTAAACAGCAGCAGAGGAAGATTCTCATTGGCTGGGAGCGATCGCAGGGGGGGGGCACGAATGGATGGTCTCCGCCTCACCTCTGATCGCTCCCGGACAGAAGCCGACCGCCTCGGGCACCATACCAGGTACGTGATTTTGCCTGCCCGTGCAATTCTGCCGCAGTATATCTGCGTGAGGCGGTCGGCAAGTGGTTAATAAAAATGACCTTTCCTTTTCAATCTGCAGCTCTGTAATATTCTGTAAAATGCAATATGGCAACCTGGAGGAGTTCTGTACACAGATGGTATACAGAACATCCCTTGCAAAAATGTAATTTCCTGCTTGAATGATTGGATTACTAATTTTCCCAGAAGTCTGCACTAACATAGAAGCTAGATTTTTGGCATCCCCTGCAACAAAAACATTTTTGGGCAGATGCCAAAGAACTATGTTCATAAGTTAACATTTTGCTTAGTCTAAAAATTACATTATCAATTTCTGCTTTAACTTAAATTATAATATTTAAATTACATTCCCAGATATTCAGGAAAAGCACAAACAATATCTGATGGAGAAGACTGAGACTCTAGTGGAGCATAGACCCCCTGGAACTACTCTGGAACCACAACGATTCCTCATCAATGAGCGTTATGTGAACCTGATTGTAGTCTCCACTGATCAGTTCAGGGAACGTCCCCAGAATGAGCTAATACAGACTGGGGTAAAACATGAGGAATGCTTGAAGGAAACACAGACTGGACTGGAACACATTTCTCCCAACAAGCTGTTCCGATGGAACCACCAATTACAATGTGTACCACATGCAGTAATGGTGAGCGGAGTGCCAGGAATAGGGAAGACCACACTGATGCAGAAGTTTGTCTATGACTGGGTGACCGGAAAACACTACCAGAGATTTGCCTTTGTCTTCTTCTTCAGATTCTGGGATGTTAATAGACTGGGAGAGGTCAGCTTGGAGGAGATGATTCTTCATCAATTTCCATATCTGGGGGGTCGGATTGGAAACATTTTACAAGATCCAGAGATACTTCTCTTCATATTTGATGGTTTAGATGAAAGTATTCACCACATGGATTTCAGATTAAGTAAACTGTCCAATCCAAAACAGAGAAGACATTTTGGTGAGATTGTGGTCAGTTTGGTGAGGCAGAGTCTTCTTAAGGGTTGCTCTGTACTGATAACCAGCCGCCCAACCAGACTGGCATCAGTTGATACAGGTGTTTTCCAGAGAATAGCTGAGATCATGGGATTTCTCCATGAAGACAGACTGATCTTCTTTAATAATTTCTTTGGAAATGAGAAATTATCAGAAAAGGCTTTTCATTATGTGCAGGAGAATGACACGCTGTACACTTTCTGTTATATCCCATCATACTGCTGGATCATCTGTACAGTGTTATCAATGTGCTTCAGAGCCCAACCAACAATCACTGATCAGCTGATGACATCATTACCCAAAACAGTGACACAACTCTTTGTGACTTTTGTCTCCAACATTGTGGCCAATCACAGCCAGAATAAAGATGGTGGTCACACTGACCGGGAATTGCTGACATCTATTGGGTGGATGGCAGAACATGGAATCATGAATCACATGATTGTATTTGATGAGCGTCATTTGGAGTCATTCAGTGTGAGAAAAGATAATCATCTCTTTTCATCTTTCATGGTGGAATCTGGTCAGCCTCCTGATGTGGATTACACCTTCTTACATCTCACTCTTCAGGAGTTTTTTGCTGCTTTAGTTCATTTTATTAACTATAATGCTGACAGATTGCAGGAAACACTTGATGAGGCTGAATCTTACAAAGATGGCCGTGCTGAAATATTCCTCCGTTTCCTCTGCGGTCTCTCAGACTCTTCTACTAGATCCATGTTAAAGTCTCATGTGGGAGAATTGTCTACTCAGGCTGCCAGACATGTCATCTCCTGGATCCAGAGGAAAATAGCAAAACAAAAATCTGACAAATATATAAGAGACAAGAGAGAACTTCTTGATGTATTCTACTATCTCCATGAGAGCAGGAATAAGGCTCTGGTGTCACAATGTATTGGATCAAACAAAGTTGACTTTTCTGGTGTCCCCCTCAGCCGTCTGGACTGCTCTGTGCTGTCTTTTATCCTTCAATCCTGCAGAAAGACAGAAGAAGTAAATCTAAATTCATGTAATATTCCAAGTGAAGGATTGAGGAAATTTATACCGTCTGTATACAACATCAAGAGTTTAAGGTAAAGAATAATCACATTTCCATGTTAAATTGGAATGCTCTGCAAATTATTTAGAGGACTGACTAATTATTGATGTTACTTTTGTAGCGGTACCCCCCGTAAGGGCTGCTAAGTGTTGTGGCCCACCTGTCACCCTGCCCTTCCCAGTCACTCTAAGACAATGAACAATCCATGTGCTTGTTTTTTTTTGTTTTATTGAGGGAATAGAACTTGAATGGGTAAAGGAATATATGGGATGCCCAGTGAAATTTGGAACAGTCAAATAGGACAAACTATGTACACTCCCTGTAGATATCACTACTCCAGACTCCTCCTGCACAACTTGCTTGCAGACTATTGCTCTTTCTTCCTCTTGCAAAACCCTTACTTACAGGGTCAGCTAGCACATGGTTTTAGTAGTTAGGCCTGACACTGGCTCAGCAAGGCTTTTAGAACTGCCTTTTGTAGGCAGGAACCGCAGGCCCCTTTAGGTGTAGAGAGAAGTCTTGTGCTAGCTGTCCCAAGGTTTTGGGCTACTCATCCCAGTCAGCCCTCTTCAGGCCCTGGCAGGCCTCCTGGCTGCAGCTGCCCAACTCCACTGCCCATGACATTGCAGTCCATACTGATGGCTCTGCACCTATCCCAGACTACTTCCTCTCAGGCGTGCCTCCCCAGTCCTCCTGACTGCAAATGTCACTCACCAGCCCTCCTGGCTGCAACTGGTGGTTCCCTCCTGAAGACTTGCCCGGCAGTACCAGCTCCTGCTGTCCTCTTTTGCTCCTCCTGTCCAGAACCTTCACACTTTCTTGAAGCGCTCCATCCTGCACCCCAGGCCCAAGGTCACCCCCCTAGATTGGGGTAAAACCGCCCCGCTAGCGGCCGAATACCGACGGTAAAGCGCCGCTTACAATAGCGGCGCTTTACCCCCGCCCCAGTGTGAAAGGGCCCTTAGACTGAAGAATGATGGGTATTTTTGTTCAAGGTAAACAGTTTCTAGATGCAAAAACAGTAAATTTACCATTGCCTCCATCTTGCGGTCAAATCCGATATTGCAGATAAACACTTTAATATCCTGCTGAAGGCAGAACACTCCCCACCTGGTATCAACGAATACCACTATTTGGGTCCTCAGACGAAAACAATAATACCAGATTAGTGACTGGTTGCAGGAACAACTTTTCTTTCTTGTTCTTGTGAACTTTAAAGCAGAACTCCGGGATTTTCAAAAAATCCCGCATTAGTACCCCCCCCCCCACACACACACACACACACACACACACACACACACACACACACACACACACACACAAAACACTAAACCGCTATCACATTTATAAAATTTGTTAGAGTTTAAGAGAGATGTCTGATTGAATTTTCAGGAAGTCAGCTCTGTGATTCAAAAAAAAAAAAATCGAAAAAAAAAATGTTGCCCGGAGTTCTGCTTTAAATTAGACCTTTCTGACTCTCCTGTCTTCACTTGGAAGAGTTTTGGTGATAAGGCCATTTTGATGAAGAAATGGGTCAGGTTTTTTCAAAACACTGTCAGTGTAAATTGATTTCTTGTTTAGCACTATTGCACAGTGCGGATGATGAAGTCTTGAAACTGCTGGAGTTCCGCTACTGAACTAGTCCTTTGACAGTAGTGCCAGTCTTAGTCCTTTGCATGGGTGGCACATTTAAAGGAATGAGCTATGTAGATGAGACAAGGAATAGCTTGACAATAGCTCGACAAGGAGTGACCTCCTGCAAGTTGAGAATCTGTTACGTCTGTGGAATTTAAGCTGACTGTCAGAAGTTACTGTCTGAAGTGTGGAGATCCTAGGATGGATTTCAACATTTGAGTCTGGATCTACCACCTCAATTGTGCCACTATCAGGATCACTCTAATCTGTGGTGTACAAGAATACAGGTCCTGTAAACCATGTTGTGTCCATAAGGTGACATGAAGCGACAGATTTTGTAGCATGGTCTGCAGGGTTAAGGTTAGTAGATACATAGTGCCATTGTTTTGGACAGGTGGATCTCCTAATCCTTAGCGCTCTCCACCTTGCTGTCAGTGTGGAAATCAGCATCTTTAGGGTCCAATGTCCATTTCTGATGCAATAAGTCCAGCTAGCTGAATAGTTAATACTGCAGCACAGAGTTCTAGTCTAGGTATGGAGGGTGTGGAACCATGTTTGCTTTGCCCATGACAAATCCTATGTGGTGTCGTGCAGTGAAATATACAGTTTTCAAGTAGGCAATAGCAGCTACTGCTTTGACATAAGCATGAGAGATTATACAAAATTTTTGGCTTTGTACACTACTTCTATAGAGGGTACAGGAGCATATAGGTTTGAAACACGCAGATTAGATAAAGCTGTCAGAGAATTTCTCCGCTCTACACAAGAGTTTCTTTTTTCGGGGGGAGCAGGGCATCCCAATCAGATGTTTCATGACAGGACAGGTAAGTGTCCTTATTTTAAAAGTCAGCAGCTGCAGTATTTTGAGAGAACTCCGCTTTAATAGTGTATATGACACCTCCTATGAGTGAAAAGTTTTTTTTCTCTGTGCTTATTTGGAGGGCAAAGTAATCCGATTTCAAGTCCCATAGCAGACCAACACTGTGTTATACAGGTAAAGAGTCTGTCCCTAATGCAGCGTACACACGGTTGGACTTTTCGACCGGACTGGTCCGACGGACCAAATTCGGCGGACAATCCGATCGTGTGTGGGCTTCACCGGACCTTCAGCGGAGTTTTCCAGTCGCAAATCTGATGGACTTTAGATATAGAACATGCTTCAAATCTTTACGTCGTAACTCCGCCGGACCCAGAAATCCGCTCGTCTGTATGCTAGTCCGACGGACAAAAAAAACGACGCTAGGGCAGCTATTGGCTATCAACTTCCTTATTTTAGTCCGGTGTACATCATCACGTACGAATCCGTCGGACTTTGGTGTGATCCTGTGTAGGCAAGTCCATTTGTTAAAAAGTCCGTCTTAAGTCCGTCAAAAGTCCATCGAAAGTCCGCTGGAAAGTCTGTCGGACCAGTCCGGTCGAAAAGTCCGCCCGTGTGTACGTGGCATAAGTCTAAGTCTCTTAGATCATTAGAGTGGTCTTGGGAAGGGAAAGCTTCCATTATTTTTTTTACTGTTGAAAGCAATCTTGTCTAGCCTAAGATTGGAATAGGCTAGCATTTGCTGTGCACTTTTTAACCACTTACGGACTGCCGCACGCCGATATACGTCCTAACTTTGAAGAGGAATATCGTTGTTGTGGCAGCAGCTAGCTGTCATAACCCCGGTATCCTCTTCTTCGGCCGGTGGGCTGCTTTCCAGTAAGAGTGGTCTCTGCGGCGGATTCACCACAAGATCACTGTCGGCAGCAGCGGAGGCAATTGGTTGTTGTCTCTTCCTGGGTATGGAGATGAGTGAGGGGAAGATGGCCCCCACCAGTCTCCATACCATTGCAGGGCGGAAGCGACGTCAAAACATCACTTCCGCCCATAGCTCTTAAAGGGCCATTTTTTTTATTTGTATTTTTTATTGCATTTTAATGTAAATATGAGATCTAAGGTCTTTTTGACCCCAGATCTCATATTTAAGAGGTCCTGTCATGCTTTTTTCCAATACAATTTATTTTTTAAAAGAACAGTGTAAAAATAAAAAATAAAATGTAAATTAAATAAGAAAAAAAACATTTTAAACGCACCCCGTCCCGCCAAGCTCGCATGCAGAAGCGAACGCATATGTGAGTAGCACCCGCATATGAAAACGGTGTTCAAACCACACATGTGAGGTATTGCCACGATCGGTAGTGCAAGCGGGCGCAATTTTGAAGCGTGACATGTTGGGTATCAATTTACTCGGCGTAACATTATCTTTCACAATATAAAAAAATTGGGCTAACTTTAATGTTGTCTTTTTTTTTAATTCAAAAAAGTGTATTTTTTCCAAAAAAAGTGCAGTTGTAAGACCACTGCACAAATATGGTGTTACAGAAAGTATTGCAACGACCGCCATTTTATTCTTTAGGGTGTTAGAAAAAAAAATGTATAATGTTTGGGGGTTCTAATTAATTTTCTAGCAAAAAAAAACTGTTTTTAACTTGTAAACAACAAATCTCAAAAAGAGGCTCGGCCCTTAAGTGGTTAATAGACTTATTGCAGGCTCATTGGAAGGTAGAGATTTTGAACCGTTATCTACATAAAAGTTGTTTTCTACAAACTGTCTTGCATCTGAGCCATACTCAGGCTCACCCTCCTGAGCAGAACATTTGAGTCCATAGATAGCAACTGCAGGAAAAGGGCTGTTGCCAAAGATGTGTACTCATGTAGTACTCAATGATATGCTTGGAGGGGTCATTATCTCTAAACCAAAGAAATCTCAAGATGTTTCTTTCTTTCTCTCTGTGAAAGCATAGGGGCACCCCCAAAAGTTTGTTATTGAGGTCTGGACCTGTCCGAAGGACATCATTTAGGGAGACACTCTGGAATTTGGCACTAGAGAGTCAAACACTACTCTGATCTGGCCCAGCTTCCTAGGGTGGTATATATGCCAGATATCGGTAGGTACCAGCTCTCCTCAGAGTCTTTAAAAGTGGGTGCTATTTCTGCATGGCTGTTCTCAAAAGTTTTCTCTATGAAAGAAAAGAAGTGGTCTATCATCTCTGGCTTTCTTTGAAAATTATGTTGAAGAGAAGAGAAACGCCTTTGTACTTGGTCCCTGTTATTAGCTAGGTGTCGCCTCTGTGGCATGAAGGGAAGAGGTGCACCCAACTGTTTGTGTCATCTTTGACTAGTCCCTGCTCCATTATGTCCAAGAAGAGTTTGTCCTTAATAGACATGGCCACCTGATTGTCCTCTTTTGTTCTTTGAAAGACACTGCACCCTAAATAATCTTGGTCACTGTCACAGGCAATGTTATCACTAGAGGGGCATATGAAGGGACAAGGCAAGTGGGTAGTGTATGGCAATTCCTTTATGATGAAGTGGTTGTGGCATGGCTGCAAAAAAGGAGGGACGTCCGTCCTCTAATGTATTTGTAAGCATGCTGTTAACAGAGGTAGGTTTGTGCATGTTTCTTAAACAGACATCGCCTATAATGACCCATCCTAGGTCTAACTTCTGGGCATAGGGAGCATTCAAGGGACCTTTAATTTGAGCTCTCTCTTTATATACTCGTGAGATATCTCTACTAAAGACTAGGGAGAAGCTGACGTCATCGCGTGCTGTAGTCTAAGCGGATGGGCCTTCGCACAAGCCGGCCGGCTGTTTATTGCTGTTTTTATACCTGGATATTGTAAGTGTTACTTTATTTTTTTTTTAAATGATGGTCCATCAGAATTACGCTATGGTGAGTTCCTCTTTCATTCTGGGCAACATCTGAGTGACATCTGAACAATTTGAGCACTCTGTTTGAACCTGTGATCCGGGTGATCCGTGCTCTTGCTGACCATATTCCTAGGACTCTATTGAGGCATCGGTTCCTTTTTCTTCTCTGGATAAAGGCCCTGGCCGGGTAATTGGCCACAGGCATACTTAGCTTGCTTTGTGGTAAGCGCGCATTTTATGTGGTGTTGTCACTTTGGTTGCGGTGGAGGAATCGTCACTTTTATTTCTACATTTACACCCTGTTTATGGATTCTTATTACGGACAGTTCTGTCACTGAAGAACAGCTATACTTCCGATGAACTTTATTTATATATTTTTATGATATTGTTTTCCCTAATAATATTCATTTCACTTATATTCCATTTATTAATTCAAACACCTATGAATCAACTATCACTGGTGATTTTGTGAGTTATGTTGAACAATATTTAATATATTTCTTTATACCTGATCAATATTGACTTATTAATCACGTTGATTATATTGATTTTAATATTCACGTTCTTTAGCGCTGCTACACTTTTTCCCATAAAGACTAGGACTATCTGAGCCTGAGGATCAAGTTCTTGTATCAAGTGCGCTATGCCTTTCAGTGTGGGTGATGAACCGCTACATCTGGTGTAGGAATTTCAGATCTGTGATCAGGGATCTGGTTGAATTCAATACAGGTTGGTATAGACAGGCAATGTTTGTCCATCGATAGGATTGACTAGGTAGCCTGATGCTAATCTCCCTGCCTTCTCCATTATTCCTGCACGAGTTCTCAAGGAGTAGGGAATGTTGGAGCCTTTAACGCTGAATATGTCAAAGATAGTTGAGCTGGCTAAAAACTTGTTACTTTGATCATAAAGAATTGCATAAAGCTTGATGGCTTTGCTCCTATGGCCTGCTGGATAAACTCTAACTAGACAGATTTTGGAGCAAGACCTGCCACTTATGAGTCCTTTGTAGACCTCTGTGCATTGTGAAGTGATCTCTGGTGTAGTTGTAGCAGTGTGTTCCTCCTCCCTGCTGTGCTCACTAGTGCTGGTGGTAAATTCCATGGGGCTGGCCCTGGATGTAAAGCTGTGTTGTGTTCCGAGCTGTCACATTCTGTGCATTTTACACTGACCTTACAATTGTTGGCAAAATGAGATGTAGATGAGCAGCACTTTTAGCAGATGTTGTTCTCCTTCAGGAAGGCTTTGTGATCCTCTGTAGACTTCTCTCTGAAGGTGCTGCACTTTAGAAGAGGATATGGCTTCTGGTGCAAGGGACACTGCTTAACAGGATCTTTGACCTTCATCTCTGAGTTAGAGGAGCTGGCAGACCTGTGAAAAGAATCTAGAGGGGTCACATTAGTTTTGTGTACTGCTACTGGAGGTTTGCGAGGGTTCAGTCCTGTAGGAGCAGCACATGACAATGTGAGGTCAAAACTAGGATCATTTCTTGTTCTAGCTTGCTGGCTTACAAAGTCCACAAAAACAGAGAAAGGGGGAGTGGAACATTATACTGTCTTTTATAAGTGGAGCCATATGGGATCCACTGTTGTTTTCTGTTATAGGGTAGCTTTTGTACAATGAGGTTGACACCCCTGACTGTGTCAAGGAATGCAAGTCCTGGGGCGCATGCGTGGCGCAAAACTGGATGGAAGCAGGGGATAAGAGCTCCGCAAGGACCGGAGACAAAAAGCTGATTCCCTAGGGCTATTTGCAGCACTACGATCACCAAAAGACCCCGCACCCCTGGCGGAACACACAGTGCATGCCGGGCTCAAAGAACCACCAAGGCAAGCCAGCCCAAAGATCTCTTACCAACTATTTACTCCGTGTGAGGGAGCAGGAAAGGATGTCCCAAAATGGCGCCCAGCCGGATACAGCTCCAGTGTGCTCACAGGCTGCAGTTTCTTCCCCGGAGCACTCAACGGGAGACAGTGAGTACAATGCACAGCTCACGAAGGCAGATCTTGAAGACAGCCTCACATGCAAGTACGACAAGCTAGCTAGAAAATTTCAATCTGAGCTCCACAAGTCCACAAACACCCTGTCCATGGAGATAGCGGCCCTGGGTACTAGAACAGATTTGCTAGAAACTAAGCATGATGAGCTTACTCTTTCTCATGCAGACCTGAGGAAAGATCATGAGACCCTCTCAGAAACTGTACAGCTCCTACAAACCCACCTCGAGGACCTTGATAATAGAAATAGGAGGAACAACCTGAGAGTTAGAGGGATCCCTGAAGCTGTGACAGATCTCCCTGGAGCCATACAGAACTTGTTTCAGTCACTTTTCCCTGAAACTCCTGCAGCATTTTTTTCATGTGACAGAATTCACAGGGCCCTGCGCCCTGCACCTCCCCCGGATAAGCCTTCCAGGGATATTGTGTTATGCCTGAAGGATTTCTTGATAAAAGAAGAGATCCTCAGAGCCTCACGCAACACACCTAATATGCAGCTGGATGGTGTCATGATTCAGATATACCCAGATCTGTCACCCACTACCCTTGACAAGAGAAGGAGAATGAAAGAGATTACATCAGTGCTTCAAGCTGCCAGGATCAGGTACCGATGGGGTTTCCCCTTCAAGCTACAGGTGCCGCACAACGGTACCACGATCCTGGAGGGGAAAGATCTGCTGGTGAAGCTTGGTCTCCTGGATGCAGCAGATCACCCAAGACTGCCTTCCACCCCATGCCCGTCGGCCATATGGGCCACACCATCTCCTAGAAGGGATTACCGCAATCAACATTAGACTTCTTTGGTCTCATACTGACAAAGGAGGAAGCCATAAAGCCCGCATGTAAAGAGACCCACGTTTTATCTCTACCCCGGGCGGAAGTTCTCTCGTGCCCGTTTGATTGTTCCCCAACTCCAATCAAGTTGGTTCAAGCCCATTGCTCCTGAGACCAGATTTCAAGCAGACGCCGGACTGGAGAGACGGTCTTCTCGACTTGATTGGAGTTCTGGACCTATTGGTCCGATTTAGGAGGTTCTTTTTGGTCAGGGTGATTATGTCTCCCCTGACCCCCATAGTTGTAACGCTGCTTTTTACAGTTATAACAGACTGTTATAAGATTTTGCAGAAGTTACTGCAAGTGTTTTTATTTTTGTTACATTTTCTTTTGCGTTTTTTACTGCTGCTCACACTATTTTTTTACTAGCAGGCTATATGGTAATCACTCAGACATGTTAGGTTTGCTTAAGGTAATATGGTATGATTCATGTGCGATTTATGCTATTAGTCTCTCAATACTTAAGATTACAGCAGAGTAGGGATGAGCTTCGTGTTCGAGTCGAACCCATGTTCGACTCGAACATCGTCTGTTCGCCCGTTCGCCGAATTGCGAACAATATGGGCCGTTCACGCCAAATTCGTGTGGCGCGTCACGACCCATAATTCACTGCGGCATCGCAGTGCATTGCTGGCTGATGATTGGCCAAGCATGCACTATGACCCGCATGCTTGGCCAATCACAGCGCCGTCAGTAGAGAGAGCTGTAATTGGCCAAAGCCAGGGTGGCTTTGGCCAATTATGGCTCAGGGGGTTTAGAACACGCCCCACACTATATAAGGCCGCCTGCACGGCGGCCCTGTGTAGTGTGTGTTCCGGCGTTGAAAGAGAGATAGATAGACAGAGAGACAGTGTCATTTCATTTGAGTTAGCTAGATTAGGCAGGACAATCAGTGAGTTAGCTGCACTTACAGTGCATTGTGTATATATATGCATCCCAGGTGTTGCATATATATATATATATATATATATACATTGTATTCAGTTTAGCTAGATCCGTTCCTGTTATCTTCTTACTGACAGGCAGGCTTGTCTTGTTACAGTATTTACAGCTACCTGAAGAAAATTGCTGGTGTTCTTTTGATCCTATTAGTACCACAGTCAGGCAGCTAGACTATTTACAGTTAGTGCAGTGCGTCCTGCTCACAGTGTTCAGCTAAAACTACAAGTTAGTGGGGTGCGTCCTGCTCACAGTGTTCAGCTAAAACTACAAGGTAGTGGGGTGCGTCCTGCTCACAGTGTTCAGCTAAAACTACAAGTTAGTGCGGTGCGTCCTGCTCACAGTGTTCAGCTAAAACTACAAGTTAGTGCGGTGCATCCTGATCACAGTGTTCAGCTAAAACTACAAGTTAGTGTAGTGAGACCTCTGCACAGTGTTCATCTAAAGCTACAAGTTAGTGCAGTGTGTCCTGCTCTCGGTGTTCAGCTAAAACTACAAGTTAGTGTGGTGCGTCCTGCTCACAGTGTTCAGCTAAAACCACAAGTTAGTGGGGTACGTCCTGCTCACAGTGTTCAGCTATAACTACAAGTTAGTGCGGTGCGTCCTGCTCAGTGTTCAGCTAAAACTACAAGTTAGTGGGGTGCGTCCTACTCACAGTGTTCAGCTAAAACTACAAGTTAGTGCGGTGCATCCTGCTCACAGTGTTCAGCTAAAACTACAGGTTAGTGTAGTGAGACCTCTGCACAGTGTTCATCTAAAGCTACAAGTTAATGCAGTCCGTCCTGCTCACAGTGTTCAGCTAAAACTACAAGTTAGTGCGGTGCGTCCTGCTCACAGTGTTCAGCTAAAACTACAAGTTAGTGCAGTGCTTCCTGCTCACAGTGTTCAGCTAAAACTACAAGTTAGTGGGGTGCATCCTGCTCACAGTGTTCAGCTAAAACTACAAGTTAGTGCAGTGCGTCCTGCTCACAGTGTTCAGCTAAAACTACAAGTTAGTGTAGTGAGACCTCTGCACAGTGTTCATCTAAAGCTACAAGTTAGTGCAGTGCGTCCTCACAGTGTTCAGCTAAAACTACAAGTTAATGGGGTGCGTCCTGCTCACAGTGTTCAGCTAAAACTACAAGTTAGTGGGGTGCGTCCTGCTCACAGTGTTCAGCTAAAACTACAAGTTAGTGTAGTGAGACCTCTGCACAGTGTTCATCTAAAGCTACAAGTTAATGCAGTCCGTCCTGCTCACAGTGTTCAGCTAAAACTACAAGTTAGTGCGGTGCGTCCTGCTCACAATGTTCAGCTAAAACTACAAGTTAGTGCAGTGCTTCCTGCTCACAGTTTTCAGCTAAAACTACAAGTTAGTGGGGTGCATCCTGCTCACAGTGTTCAGCTAAAACTACAAGTTAGTGCAGTGCATCCTGCTCACAGTGTTCAGCTAAAACTACAAGTTAGTGTAGTGAGACCTCTGCACAGTGTTCATCTAAAGCTACAAGTTAGTGCAGTGCGTCCTGCTCACAGTGTTCAGCTAAAACTACAAGTTAATGGGGTGCGTCCTGCTCACAGTGTTCAGCTAAAACTACAAGTTAGTGGGGTGCGTCCTGCTCACAGTGTTCAGCTAAAACTACAAGTTAGTGCGGTGCGTCCTGCTCAGTGTTTAGCTAAAACTACAAGTTAGTGGGGTGCGTCCTGCTCACAGTGTTCAGCTACAACTACAAGTTAGTGCGGTGCGTCGTGCTCACAGTGTTCAGCTAAAACTACAAGTTAGTGTAGTGAGACCTCTGCATAGTGTCCATCTAAAGCTACAAGTTAGTGCAGTGGGTCCTGCTCACAGTGTTCAGCTAAAACTACAAGTTAGTGCGGTGCTTCCTGCTCACAGTGTTCAGCTAAAACTACAAGTTAGTGGGGTGTGTCCTGCTCACAGCGTTCAGCTAAAACTACAAGTTAGTGCGGTGCGTCCTGCTCACAGTGTTCAGCTAAAACTACAAGTTAGTGCGGTGCGTCCTGCTCACAGTGTTCAGCTAAAACTACAAGTTAGTGTGGTGCATCCTGCTCACAGTGTTCAGCTAAAACTACAAGTTAGTGTAGTGAGACCTCTGCACAGTGTTCATCTAAAGCTACAAGTTAGTGTAGTGCGTCCTGCTCACAGTGTTCAGCTAAAACTACAAGTTAGTGCGGTGCGTCCTGCTCACAGTGTTCAGCTAAAACTACAAGTTAGTGCTGTGCGTACTGTTCACAGTGTTCAGCTAAAACTACAAGTTATTTTTTTGCGAGCTCTGCACAGTGTTCAGCTAAAGCTACCTGTAGAAGGTTGGTGGTGTTTTCCTGATCCTATCACTACCGCAGGCAGCTAAAAAAGCTACAAGTTAGTTTTTTGCGAGCTCTGCACAGTGTTCAGCTAAAGCTACCTGTAGAAGGTTGGTGGTGTTCTCATACTACAGGCAGGCAGTTGATTTTGCTAGCTGCAGTATTAGTACATATATATATATATATATATATATATATATATATATATATATATCCCAGCTTAGTGCAGCTACAGGCCATTAGTATGTCTGGAAGGCCAAGAAGGAGAGGCAGACAGTCACAAGCCAATAAGAGAGGGCAAGCAGGCTCTGTGTCTAGTGCTGGTCGTGGAGACGGTGTATCCTCATCAGCACGTGGCCGTGGGACACGCTTGGCCTTTTTTTCGGCAGCTGGCCGTGTTGAGCCGCAACATGCGGAAGACTTGGTCGAGTGGATGACCAAGCCGTCCTCATCCTCCTCATCCTCTCTCACCCATGTCCAGGGTACTTTGTCTGGCAAAGCAGCGGCCTCTTCCCTCGGCTCAATGTCATCAGTGACTCCTTCCCTAGCTCCACCATGTCCTCCTGAGGAGTCCCTCGAACTGTTTGACCACAGTGTTGGGTACATGCTCCAGGAGGATGCCCAGCGTTTGGAAGGCTCTGATGATGATACTGAGCTCGATGAAGGCAATAACATGAGCACGGACAGAGGGGGTGCCCAAGAAGGACAGCAATCTGGCAGTCATGCTCCCCCTGCTGCAGCATACTGCCAGGTTTGCTCCAGTGATGAGGAGGGAGGGGATGATGAGGTCACTGACTCAACGTGGGTGCCTGATAGGAGAGAGGAGGAGGAGGCGGCACATCACCAACGAGGCAGGATGCCCTCCAGGGGCCAGCCTAAGGGCAGCACATTGACTGCATCACACCCCAAAGCTCCACATGTGCAGGGCGCTGCAGTCTCTGCACGTTATTCAAAAAGTTCTTTGGTGTGGGCCTTTTTTGAGACGAGTGCATCAGATCGCACCGCTGCTATTTGCAACATATGTCTCAAGCGTATCTCGTGTGGCCAAAACATCTCCCGCTTGGGTACCACATGCTTGACCAGACATATGTTGACCTGCCATGCAGTTCGTTGGCAATCGTATCTAAAAGACCCACACCAAAGAACAAAGAGGACCTCTCCTTGCTCCTCATCAGCTGAGATCTCCAACCCCACTATACCTTCAGTCCTGTCTGAGACCTGCACTGAGAGGAATGAAGGTGTAGAATTAGGTGTGTCACAGCCAAGTACTTGTGGGCAATCTGCTTTTGGTACACCGACGTCAGATTGTACCAGGAACATTTCCCTGCCCCAGCTGCTGCACCGCCGAAAGAAGTTTGCTCCCAGTCATCCACATGCCCAGCGGTTGAATGCTAGCTTGGCAAAATTGCTAGCACTTCAACTGCTGCCTTTTCAGTTGGTAGACTCTGCCCCCTTCCGTGAGTTTGTGGAATGTGCGGTTCCTCAGTGGCAGGTACCCAAACGCCACTTTTTCTCACGGAAGGCGATTCCGGCTCTCTACCGGCATGTGGTAGGCAATGTCCATGCCTCGCTGGACAGGGCGGTCAGCGGTAAGGTGCATATTACCGCTGACTCATGGTCCAGCAGGCATGGACAGGGACATTACCTAAGTTTCACGGCGCATTGGGTGACTCTGCTGGCAGCTGGGAAGGATGCAGGACAAGGTGCAGTAGTGTTGGAGGTTGTTCCGCCACCACGCCTCCAAAATGCTAATGATTGTGACACACCTCTCTCCTCCACCCCCTCCTCTTCTTCTTCCTCCATGGCCTCTTCCTGTGCTTTGTCCTCGGAACCCGCGGTGCTCCGTAGCCGTTCAAGGGGCTACGCAAGTACGCAGGCCAAAAGATGCCATGCGGTGCTTGAGCTGGTGTGCTTAGGGGACAGGAGCCACACTGGGGCAGAGGTTCTGTCAGCTCTTCAGGGGCAGGTTCAGAGTGGTTGACGCCACGCCAACTTAAGGCATAAATGGTGGTTTGCGACAATGGCACCAACCTCCTCTCTGCCCTCCGACAGGGACAAATGACCCATGTGCCCTGTTTGGCTCACGTCCTTAACTTGGTGGTGCAGCGGTTCTTGGGCAGGTACCCGGGCTTACAGGATGTCCTGAGGCAGGCCAGGAAAGTCTGTGTGCATTTCCGCCGGTCATATAATGCCAGTGCTCGGCTGGCGAACCTCCAAAAGGAGTTTAACCTGCCCAAGAACCGCCTAATCTGTGACATGCCCACCAGGTGGAACTCAACGTTGGCCATGCTGCAGCGGCTGCACACACAGCAGAGGGCCATCAATGAGTACCTGTGCGACTATGGCACCAGGACAGGGTCAGCGGAGCTTGTTTTTTTTTCCCCACGCCAGTGGGCCATGTTTAGGGATGCATGCACTGTCCTGTCACCATTTGAGGAGGCCACGAGGATGGTGAGCAGTGACAGTGCATGCATCAGTGACACTGTCCCCCTTGTCCACCTGTTGGAGCACACGCTGCGTGGAATAATGGACAGGGCACTTGAGGCAGAACAGAGGCAGGAAGAGGAGGACTTCCTTAGCTCTCAAGGCCCCCTTTATCCAGACAGTGTTCCTGCGTGCCCGCCGATCGCACAGGAAGAGGACGAGGAGGAGGAGGAAGATTGTGTCAGTATGGAGGTGGAGCCTGGCACTCAGCATCAGCAGCAGTCTTTAAGGGATCAGTCCCAAGAAACACATGGACTTGTACGTGGCTGGGAGGAGGTGGCTGTGGACCATGTCGTCCTTGGTGACCCAGAGGACTCCGGACCGAATGCCTCAGCAAACCTACGCTGCATGGCCTCCCTGATCCTGCAAAGCCTGCGTAAGGATCCTCTTATTCGTGGTATCAAGGAGAAGGACCAATACTGGCTGGCAACCCTCATTGATTTACGTTACAAGGGAAAGGTTGCGGACCTTATCTTGCCATCGCAGAGGGAGCAGTGGATGAAACATCTTTGGGAAGCCTTGCAGAAAGGTCTGTGCAACGCGTTCCCAGAGACTGGGAGGTTACAAACTCCTGTTTCTGGACGTGTTGCTGAGGCTTTGGTCAGTCAAAGAAGGAGCGGTGGAGAAGGTGGCCGTCTGACCGATGCGTTCAGACAAAATTTTTGGTCCGCAGCCCCAAGGTATGATCGGTTCCAGCAACCATCGCCAGCGTCTGTTTTACATGGTGCAGGAATACCTAGGGGCAAGATCTGACTTGGACACCTTTCCCACCGAAAATCCTCTGGGTTACTGGGTCTTGAGGATGGATCACTGGCCAGAGCTTGCACAGTATGCAATTGAGCTACTGGCCTGTCCTGCATCCAGCGTTCTTTCGGAACGCACATTCAGTGCTGCTGGAGGCGTGGTAACCGATCACAGGGTGCGTCTGTCCACCGACTCGGTCGATCGACTGACCTTCATAAAAATGAATCAGTCTTGGATCACCACCAGCTACCAAGCACCTGATGCTGATGTAACCGAATAATTTTTTTTGAAATCTCAGATCCCTTCAAAGACTGCCTATGCTGATGCTGAGTGACTATCCCTGAGTAATTATCCTCTTCCTCCTCAATGATCACGCTGATAGCTTGTAAGAACATTTTTGGTTCTGGGCGCCACCACCAGTGCCTAAGGCCCAATTTTTCAGCCCCTGTTTAACAGGGGCGTGTAATTACAATTTTTGA
Organism: Aquarana catesbeiana; assembly: GCA_037953035.1. NCBI lineage: Eukaryota > Metazoa > Chordata > Amphibia > Anura > Ranidae > Aquarana > Aquarana catesbeiana. The sequence continues at coordinate 1,443,501 of JBBHAA010001587.1, forward strand.
TGCAATACTTTGCAGCAGGGCTTGTTTCTGCGTTACAACTAGAGTATCTGTGAGGGGTTGCAGTGTTGTGGCACCAGCACCAGTGCCTAAGGCCCAATTTTTCTGCCCCTGTTTAACAGGGGCGTGTAATTACAATTTTTGATGCAATACTTTGCAGCAGGGCTCGTTCCTGCGTTCCAACTACAGTGTCTGTGAGGGGTTGCAGTATTGTGGCATCAGCACCAGTGCCTAAGGCCTAATTTTTCAGCCCCTGTTCAACAGGGGCATGTAATTACAATTCTTGATCTAATATTTCACAGCAGGGCCCATTTCTGCACCCACCAAGAGCGAGTGAGGACTTACAGTGTTGTGGCACCAGCACCACCACCAAAGGCCCAATTTTTCTGCCCCTGTTCAACAGGCGCATGTAATTACAATTCTTGATCTAATATTTCACAGCAGGGCCCTGTGAGGGCTTACAGTGTTGTGGCCACAACAACACCTAAGGCCCAAATTTCTGCTGAGTATATAGGGCAGGCCCCTACTTTCAAACATCTAACTTACAAACGACTCCTACTTGCAAATGGAAGGAGACAACAGGAAGTGAGATGAAATCTACCCCTAGGAAGGGAAATTCTCTCCTGTAAGAGTTAATATGGGAAAAACATTTCTCCTTTCCACTGATGCTTTCCAATCCTTGTTCCACAAAAAAACCCAAATTTTCAAAAAACATTTGTCATTGGGACAAAAAGTGAGGTGAAATCTTCTGAAGAGGAGGACAGACAGCAAAACAAATGTCACAGGGGTGATAACCCTTCCCTATGTTTTCCAAAAAGCTTAAAAAAGATTTTTTGGCTGGAGCTAAACACGTTAAAAATGTACCCGTTCAAAATTACAAACAGATTCTACTTAACAACAAACCTACAGTCCCTGTCTTGTTTGCACCGCCTGTATACTGCTGTTCAGAGTATATAGGGCCTGGTGGCCCCACACCTTTCCTTATTTTAATTTGGGTGCGGGTTTCCCCTTAATATCCATACAAGACCCAAAGGGCCTGGTAATCGACTGGGGGGTACCCATGCCGTTTGTCTAACTGATTTTCATCCATATTGCCAGGACCCGACATTACATTAAACCCGCAAGCAGTTTTAAATGAGATTTTTTCCTTTAAAAATGACATTTTGTGCAGGGACTGTTCTAAACACGGGAAACACGCGCCACTTTACAGGCATACTATAGACACACCCCAGGTACGATATTTAAAGGAATATTTCACTTTTTTTTTTTTACTTTAAGCATCATTAAAATCACTGCTCCCTAAAAAACAGCCGTTTTTAAAAGTTTTTTTTGCATTGATACATGTCCCCTGGGGCAGGACCCGGGTCCCCAAACCCTTTTTAGGACAATACCATGCAAATTAGCCTTTAAAATGAGCACTTTTGATTTTGAACGTTCGAGTCTCATAGACGTCAATGGGGTTTTAACGTTCGTGCAAATTTTCGGTCCGTTCGCAGGTTCTGATGCGAACCGAACCGGGGGGTGTTCGGCTCATCCCTACAGCAGAGGAGTTTGCTTGCTTCAGACTAGTGTGGGGGAGGAGTCCTGGACTTATATGTAGGTGGCCGCTTCCCTGTTCCTCTAAATTATGGGTCTGAAAATAATTTCCCACAACCTGAAGGGTTTTAACTCCCCAAATAAAAGGAGAAAAGCCTTTCGAACTTATAAGAAATTGGGGGCTGATGTCCTACTTCTTCAGGAGACACATTTCTCCTCCCAAGGCCACCCGCAATATTTTGATAAAGCCTTTCAACAGGGATATTATACTACGTATCAGTCCAAGAACGTGGAGCCGCTATTTTTATAAGAAATACGGTTATTTTTGATCTACAACACATATATAGAGACCCTAATAGTCGATTTGTGATCATCCAGGGGTGTATCCAGGGTAAGAGTATTGCCATAGCCTCGGTGTATGCGCCTAACGAAGCTCAGGCTTCTTTTTTTAAAAGGTTTTTTCTAACACTTGACAAGTTTCACTCTCCCCACGTACTGATAGGTGGTGACTTTAACCTGGTTGCACACTCAGAACTTGACAGGAGCAGCGGTGGTCGGTCCAACAATGTCTTTCCAAAATCGCTACAATACCAACTGAAAACCCACCAACTTTTGGACACCTGGAGAGCTTATAATGTGGGGGTCAGGGAGTATACTTTCTACTCCCACTACCACAACAGCTACTCCAGGCTGGACTACATATTCTCCACAGCAGTATTGACTGCTAACTCCACTTCTGCTAGAATTCATGTATGTCCGTGGTCCGACCATCGTATTTTGTCATGTGTCTTCTCTCACATTGGTCTTTCCAGGGATGTGGGGCCTGGAGGCTTAATGACCCCATGCTCACGGACCCAATAGCACTATCCCAGATAACAGGATACATTACAGAATATTTTGCGCACAATGATGTCGGGGAGATTTCCCCGGCGTCCTTGTGGGCAGCACACAAGGCTGTACTGAGGGGAAGGCTTATGCAGCTAGCCTCGGAACGAAAAAGACAAAAGCTCTTAGATATTACTTCCCTTTCAGCAGAACTAGATAAACTATATCATCAACATTGTCGAACCCCTACGCAGGAATTGCTGGAACAGATAAATCAGAAAAGGAAAGCACTGGATGCTCTTTTATCAGAGCATACGGAAAAATCACTCCGGTGGTCCAGGGCTCGTTTCCTACTTTATAGCAATTCGGCTTCGACAATGTTCGCAAGGAAATTGAAACAATCACTACAACCCACACACACCTATAGACTGCGGGACAAGGTGGGTCACCTCACTTCCCACCCAAAGGAAGTGTTTCAACTTTTTTCCACATACTATCAAACACTATTAGCTGACCCACGGGTTCCTAGTGCTCCAATATCACAATCATGGTTGGAAGCCATTTCCCTTCCTAAGCTGACTGAGGAACAGCAGCAGGCCCTTAACGTTCCCTGCACAGAAGAAGAGGTAGCCTCAATTATCTCCACCTTGAAACCCTCCAAGGCCCCAGGCCCCGATGGCTTTACAGCCCTGTATTATAAAAAGTTCTCAGGTCTATTAACCCCAAAATTAACTAGACTTTTTAATAAAGTTCTAGCTGGAGACTCATTCCCCACAGATATGCTTATGGCCAACATGTCATTGATCCCGAAGCCAGGAAAAGATCATTCCCTCCCTCAAAATTTTAGACCTATATCGGTCATTAACAATGATTTAAAAATATTTAGCCGCCTATTAGCAGATCGCCTAGCATCTACTATCACAACACTAATTTCCCCAGATCAAACAGGATTTATCCCCACCAGGCAAATAACAGATAACATACGTCTCGCGACTAATATTATACAGGACGCAGACTTGCACTCACGAAAGGTCTTGATGATGAGTCTTGACATCAACAAGGCCTTTGATAGTGTACTCTGGCCTTATCTAGACACAATCCTTTCCAAATTTGGGATTCAGGGAGAGTTTGTAAATGGTTTCCGTGCACTTTACCACCTACCTCAAACTAGAATTAAACTACCAGGATGCTCCTCCGAATACTTTCCCCTGGGGGGAGGTACTAGGCAGGGCTGCCCTCTTTCACCTCTCTTATTCGTCCTTGCGATAGAGCCCCTCGCTAGACATATTAATAGTAACCCCAATATAAAAGGATATATCAATAACAGTCAAGAAATTAAACTGAGTCTCTATGCCGATGATGTCCTTATGTTCCTAACTGATTCCTCAATCTCCTTGCCCAACCTATTCATGGCATTAAACAACTTTGCCCTTGTGTCAGGTCTGGGTGTCAACCCCTCCAAATGTGTTGTGATGCCCATTAACTTACCACATTCCTTAATATCTTCTCTGAAGAGCAGCTTTGATATCTCCTGGAATATGGATTCTCTACAATACCTGGGTATACGTTTAGCACCTTATACATAAATATATAAATATACACTCAATACACTCAAAATTACCCCCAGGCATTCTCAAATGTTACAAAGTTATTGGCCCAATGGTCCCTATAACATATCTCATTTTTGGGCCGCATACAAGCGGTCAAAATGTCGGCCCCTCCAAAATTAATGTTTTATTTCAGGGCCCTACCTCTGTATGTATCCAGATCTACTATCCAAGCCATTCAGAATGCCTTGTTAAAATTTATCTGGCAGGGAAAACAACCACGCATGGGTAGGCCATTGATGTTTAGGTCCCGAGATAGGGGGGACTGGGATGCCCAAACTTATGGAAGTATTATTTATCTGCTAGAATGGTACAATTGGCCCAATGGCACACCTCCCCGTCTCACATTCCGTGGTTACAATTTGAGAGAGCTTCAATTAGGCCTTATTATCTCCCGGGCCTTCTATGGACAAATGCAGTGAACTACAGATGTATCTCCCAGCTCAACGAAATAGTTGGGCAGTCCCTATATCTCTGGACCTTATATAAAGAAAAATTTGAGCTTCTCACTAAGCCCTCTCGTTTGGCATCTTTTTTAGGAGACCCTAACTTCCCTGCGGCGTTTCATGCTGAAATAGATTTTGCATACTGGTCCTCGCAGGGATTGGTGACACTGCATTCGCTGCTACAAGGCAACACATTCTGTTCTTTTGAACACTTGACCCAAAACTTTGCCATACCCAACTCGGATCTATACAAATATTTACAGATTTGCCATTTTTTCCAAAAGGCTATCTCCCAGTTGGGTTCTGACGCCAAAACACCTTTTGAAAGTCTGTCATGGAGGGTCCAGAGATAGGGGGACAATCTCTACATTATAGTTAAAAAAAATTTGAAATGAGAGGAAAATTCAGAAGCACCACATCCCTTATAATCAATTTTGAAAAATGGAAAAAGGGCATTGAGGCCTATTGTGTGGGCCTCAGGGACTTTTAACGGTGCTGAGATCAAAAAAATATATATATACAGAGTGTATCATAAAATGATATTTTATTTAAACAATCTCATTAAAAACAGACATAGGCAAAGGGAAATAAATGAAAAACAAAATGAGGTAATTCTTTGATACAAAAATTAATACCACTTTCTCAACATGTTTCGCTTTCATAAGCTTCTTCAGGAGATATATTTGTGATATTAAAGTCAACTATAGGAAATAGAAAAAAATATATATAAACAATACATGTATATGTCTGCTTGTACGTCATACAATCATATTTATCTTTATCTTTTGTTATAGACAGAGTATTAAACAAAAATAATAACAAACAAGCAAATCTTAATGTATCACATATTCAAATATGGAGTATAAAGTATAAAGTGTAGACGAGAAAAAAAAAAAAAAAAAAAAAAAAAAAAAAAAAACACACATGTCATATATATATATTGTCATCATATTAATTTAAATAGGGGGGCTTACCTTTACAAAAGTAAAGAAGAAAAAAAGGGGGGGGGGGGAAGGGAAGGGGAAATGTGGGGGGTAGGGTTTTTTTTCTCGGTAATGGCAAATGCCTTCTCCTCAGTTCTCACTTCCCAAAAAAGAGGCATGCAGAGAGGGATAAAAATAGGAATTCTCTAAGAGGAGAAAAATTAAAATCAGTATATATATACAGATATGGTCAATTTGAATTGAGGTGCACTGTGTCAGTAACATATATATAAGGATAAAAAGAAAAAAAGAAATCAGAAAATTACCTCCGGTAGAATCAATAGGAATGACACAAATTACATCCAGAAGATGAGGATAGCAGAATTGCTAAAAAAGTAAGAGAACGGTTCTGGTATTTTAGTGGAGTGACAGTCAATATGCGTCCATACGCAGCTACTAGGTGAGCTGGACCTGGAGGTATTGCTGCACACTCTCACAAAGAACCTGAGGGATAAAAGTATAATCGGAGGGTATATTGCAATGTCGTATAGACTAAAGTGCATCTTTACTGCAAATAAGGGAGTAAATGAGAAAACTTACTGTTGGTAGTTAATATCCTGTTAAGGAGTCCCGTTGTCCATTAGGAGAAAGTCTGCCCCATGTATTAAACAAGAGAGTGACAGAGGTTAGCGGGGAAAACGAAGCCCCGCTTTTAAACCTCTCCAGCGTGACGACGTCTGACTCGTCATCACGCTGCGGACTGCAGGAGACACCCGCGCATGCGCACGTATCCGATTCCTGTTTCAGAAATAGCATGGGTGACGTCAGGCATTACAGGGCGACCCGCGGCCATCTTGGGAAATCCTGTGCCCTAAGTATGATACTACAGAAGCTCATAGGGCTCAAAAAGGCAAAAATGTAGGTTCTACATTATGTATAATAACGCGGTTTGGGGTAAATGGTCTCTAAGAGAGTACAACTATACCGCAACCGTATTTGGGAAAACTATATACCCTATATTTTATTTTTAGAGAGGCCCAAAGATGATAACAATAATGTGGTAGCCTAGTAGTGCCATTGTATGTAAATCGGAAAACGAGAAAAGCAGCATTCAGTGTCTAAAAACGGGCAACACAGCCATCAAGACATTGATTAGGAATTGATTAGCTGAGTGCCCGGAGTGTCCGTGCATACCAAAGGGGATAGAGGGAAGGAGACCGAGAGTAAAGCATAAGCCCATACCATACTTTAAATCGTAGAGTGAATAAATATCAAAATAATATAATAAAATTAAATTTAGAAAGGTATGTATATAGATTGATCCTTCAATCAGTTAAATCAATCAATTATATATGGAAAAAAAAAAAAAAAAAAAAATTGTTGTTATAAAATTATAAAAAAGGTTTGTAACTCAGGGCATCATTTAGGCCAGGATGTTTTAAAGCATTAAGGGTGACAATCCACTTAGTTTCACGTTGTAATAAGATTTTATCATAGTCCCCCCCTCTTTCATTTGGGGGGACATGTTCCAAGGCATAAAAGTGCATCTTCCTATCATCAAATTGGTGATGGAGACCCATATGTCGGCTTATAGGGGTCTCCATCTTCTTTTTACATACTAGGGAGACATGGTCTCTAATTCGGTGGAAGAAGGGGCGTTTAGTTTTCCCCACGTAATACGCATTGCATTCACATGTCATTATATAGACTACGCCTATGGATTGGCATGTAGCTAGAAAGTTGGGACTGTACAACTGACCATTGGGAAGGATGATGTTGCGAGATGCATAGATATATCTGCAAAAATCACATTTATGGCAAGGTTTAGTACCCTTGTTATTCGTATGGATTGTGGTTCGTGGGGCATGATGGCTGTGTACTATACGATCTTTAATTGATCGAGATCGTCGAAATGTAATCTCGGGATAGTCTTTCAAGTGTTTGGACACCTTCGGGTCGCCCATCAGCAAATACCAGTGCTTTTGCAGCAAATCCCGCATTTGCCGATGTTGTCCGGAGAAGGTGGTGATCATTCTCAGACTTGGCGGTGATTTTGGTTTTGTGGGCTTATAAATTAATTGACTACGTTGGCTTCTTTTAGCTCTAAGGTAGGCTCTTTTTAAACATTTGTTACTATACCCTCGGGTCTTTAGACGTTCCCTCAGTGCCCTGGCCTCGGGTTCAAAATGGATATTGTCACTGCAATTTCTCCTCAGTCTTAGGTACTGTCCATAGGGGACATTATCTATGAGTGGTTGGGGATGAGAGCTGGCAGCATGCAGGAGTGAATTTCCCGCTGATGCTTTCCGAAAAAGAGTGGTCCCTATGGTTCTGTCTGGGTTGATAAAAAGGGTGACATCCAAAAACGTTAAGGTGGTTTGACTTGCTTCCATGGTGAAGGTTAAATTGTAGGGATTGGTTTTCAGACCTTCAAAGAAGGACGCGAGATCCTCCCTGCTGCCAGTCCATATTAGGAATACATCATCAATATATCGTTTCCATATTGATATGTTTTCCATTAGGTTTTGCAAATCTTCCCTAAATAAAAGATTTTGCTCCCACTCCCCCAGGTACAGGTTCGCATAAGTGGGGGCACATCTGGTCCCCATAGCGACCCCCTGCACCTGGAGGTAGTGGGAGCGAGCAAACAAAAAGATGTTGTTCATAAGAATGAACCTCAAGAGATCCACAATGAAGCTCCTATAGGTCTCAGGGACCTCCCCATCTCTAGAGATGAAGCCCTCCACAACTGCCACCCCCAAATGATGGGGGATGGAGTTGTAGAGGGCCTCCACATCCAGAGCTACCAGCCATGCTCCCTCTGGGATGGTCAACCCATCCAAAACACGGAGGAGTTCACTGGTATCTTGTAGATAGGAAGTCAAGCTTTCTACATGCGGTCTGAGAAATTCATCTATCAATTGACTGGCATTTTCCGTAAGGGATCCGTTTCCGGACACGATCGGTCTGCCAGGGGGGTTGTTTAAACTCTTATGTACCTTGGGAAGGGCGTACAGTGTGGGAATCCGAGGGCAGGGCACATTGAGAAACTCCCACGTCGATTTTGTGATTTGGCCCTGGTTGTATGCAGTTCCAATCAGCTTTCTATAGCAAATGGTCATGTTGGAGACATGCATCTCTGAGACTTTCCTATACCAGTCGCGATTTTGTAAAAGGCGTAAGACCATGGATTCATATTGTTCAGTCGTCATTACTACTAGATTGCCTCCCTTATCTGATGGCTTGATCACCAGACGGGAGTCCAACTGTAGTGACTTTAAGGCCAGTTTTTGTTGGCTTGTAAGATTTGATTGTTTAATGCCCTTCCATTTGGTCCTGCAGATGTCCTCAGTGACCTGATGGATAAAGGCCCACACATTGGGATTACCCTGTAGTGTGGGAAAAGTCTTGGATTTTGGTTTGTACTCCTTAGGGGTGAAAGGTACAACTGGATAGGAGGTACCAGATGCTCGACCAGGGCAGCCGTCCTGATCAAGAGTCTGGGCCTCCAAGAGATCTATCTCGTCTATATGACCCTCGTCCCAGAGCTCCATGAGCTCTTCCATTGCTTTAATCTCATTCAGTGTAATGTTTTCTACTGTGGATTGAGGTGGTGTTGTATTAGGTTGTGCAGATTTGTCAAAAATAATGCGAAGCATTAATTTGCGGGCGAATAAATTGAGATCTTTGATAAGTTCAAACTGATCAATTTTCTGTGTCGGGCAAAAGGTCAATCCTAATTCCAGGACAGACAACTGATCAGTACTAAGAGGGATGGAAGACAAATGTATTATTTCAAATTTCTGGCCTGTTTTTGGAGACCCTCCGTAATGGTCATCTTTTTCGATTCGTGTACCGGTTGGGTGAAGATCGGAGCCGGACGAAAATCCGGCTGGTTTAAATCATGAGTGTGATTAGTTGAAAGTGCCGAAGTTGGGGATAGTGAAGTGCTCACATGGGTATTGGGAAGAGTGTCCCGATGTGCCTGTGCGTGTGAGGTGTTAAATTTGGCCGTAGTGGCTCTCGTGTGGATTGGAGTGCGGTTTGTGTTTGGGTGTCGCTTACTTGACCCCGTGGGTGCGTGGGTGTTGCCACTAGTGCGCATTTTGGAGGATCCAGAGTCCTTGGAGCTTGCCGGTGCCTGTGAAGAGAGGGAGGAAGCAGAAGAGGTGTCAGAATCGTTAGTATCGGAGGGAGGATCTCTAGAAGTTTGCCTATGAGCATTTTGTCTCTTGCTTTTTTTAGGTTGTGTCCAGACATAAGCCTGATTGTTATCATATGATACTTTATCTCTTAAAAATTTATTTTCCTTAGTTTTTAAGATTTCAGCTACATAGGTCTCGATGTGTGTTTTGAGGATTCCCTCACGGTTAGAGAAAAGCTCACTCGAAACAATCAGGCTATTTTCAGCATATAGCTTTTCTATCTCCTTATCAAGAGAGGCCAACTCTTCATCATAATAACCGCATAGTAGTTCCATCATTCTCATAGAGCATGATTGAAGATTTGTCTCCCAATTGGTTCTAAAGTTCGATTCCAATTTATTCACTGTGGGAAAAATCTGGATTCTCAACCCCCAAGGGGCTATTTGATCGTCCAGATATTTCGAGAAGTACCATTTATTCCAATACACCCTTGCCTTTTTCTCCAGCATTCGCTGGAGACGAAGGAAAAAGCGGTCCATTGATAAGCCACCTCCAGTGGCATTCTGGGACTTATGGATCTGGTCCATAAATCCCTCAAAGGCATTACCGCAATGGTGGGCCATAATGAAAACCAAAGGAAAACCAAACAAAAAGAAAAAGAAAAACAAAAATAAAAATAAAGGAACAAAAACAATTGCAAAAAACAAAAGCAAAAGCTAAACAATAAGAATATTCTTATAGAAAAATCTAAATCATTGAGTATACATCAATCAAGATGAAATAGATGAAAAATACATAAATACATTCAATTTTGAAATTTCCTCAAACTTCTGAAGGTGACAAGGTGGGTAACACCTCAGGGTTCAATTAGTTAAAAAAAATTTGAAATGAGAGGAAAATTCAGAAGCACCACATCCCTTATAATCAATTTTGAAAAATGGAAAAAGGGCATTGAGGCCTATTGTGTGGGCCTCAGGGACTTTTAACGGTGCTGAGATCAAAAAAATATATATATACAGAGTGTATCATAAAATGATATTTTATTTAAACAATCTCATTAAAAACAGACATAGGCAAAGGGAAATAAATGAAAAACAAAATGAGGTAATTCTTTGATACAAAAATTAATACCACTTTCTCAACATGTTTCGCTTTCATAAGCTTCTTCAGGAGATATATTTGTGATATTAAAGTCAACTATAGGAAATAGAAAAAAATATATATAAACAATACATGTATATGTCTGCTTGTACGTCATACAATCATATTTATCTTTATCTTTTGTTATAGACAGAGTATTAAACAAAAATAATAACAAACAAGCAAATCTTAATGTATCACATATTCAAATATGGAGTATAAAGTATAAAGTGTAGACGAGAAAAAAAACAAAAAAAAAAAACACACATGTCATATATATATATATTGTCATCATATTAATTTAAATAGGGGGGCTTACCTTTACAAAAGTAAAGAAGAAAAAAAGGGGGGGGGAAAGGGAAGGGGAAATGTGGGGGGTAGGGTTTTTTTTCTCGGTAATGGCAAATGCCTTCTCCTCAGTTCTCACTTCCCAAAAAAGAGGCATGCAGAGAGGGATAAAAATAGGAATTCTCTAAGAGGAGAAAAATTAAAATCAGTATATATATACAGATATGGTCAATTTGAATTGAGGTGCACTGTGTCAGTAACATATATATAAGGATAAAAAGAAAAAAAGAAATCAGAAAATTACCTCCGGTAGAATCAATAGGAATGACACAAATTACATCCAGAAGATGAGGATAGCAGAATTGCTAAAAAAGTAAGAGAACGGTTCTGGTATTTTAGTGGAGTGACAGTCAATATGCGTCCATACGCAGCTACTAGGTGAGCTGGACCTGGAGGTATTGCTGCACACTCTCACAAAGAACCTGAGGGATAAAAGTATAATCGGAGGGTATATTGCAATGTCGTATAGACTAAAGTGCATCTTTACTGCAAATAAGGGAGTAAATGAGAAAACTTACTGTTGGTAGTTAATATCCTGTTGAGGAGTCCCGTTGTCCATTAGGAGAAAGTCTGCCCCATGTATTAAACAAGAGAGTGACAGAGGTTAGCGGGGAAAACGAAGCCCCGCTTTTAAACCTCTCCAGCGTGACGACGTCTGACTCGTCATCACGCTGCGGACTGCAGGAGACACCCGCGCATGCGCACGTATCCGATTCCTGTTTCAGAAATAGCATGGGTGACGTCAGGCATTACAGGGCGACCCGCGGCCATCTTGGGAAATCCTGTGCCCTAAGTATGATACTACAGAAGCTCATAGGGCTCAAAAAGGCAAAAATGTAGGTTCTACATTATGTATAATAACGCGGTTTGGGGTAAATGGTCTCTAAGAGAGTACAACTATACCGCAACCGTATTTGGGAAAACTATATACCCTATATTTTATTTTTAGAGAGGCCCAAAGATGATAACAATAATGTGGTAGCCTAGTAGTGCCATTGTATGTAAATCGGAAAACGAGAAAAGCAGCATTCAGTGTCTAAAAACGGGCAACACAGCCATCAAGACATTGATTAGGAATTGATTAGCTGAGTGCCCGGAGTGTCCGTGCATACCAAAGGGGATAGAGGGAAGGAGACCGAGAGTAAAGCATAAGCCCATACCATACTTTAAATCGTAGAGTGAATAAATATCAAAATAATATAATAAAATTAAATTTAGAAAGGTATGTATATAGATTGATCCTTCAATCAGTTAAATCAATCAATTATATATGGAAAAAAAAAAAAAAATTGTTGTTATAAAATTATAAAAAAGGTTTGTAACTCAGGGCATCATTTAGGCCAGGATGTTTTAAAGCATTAAGGGTGACAATCCACTTAGTTTCACGTTGTAATAAGATTTTATCATAGTCCCCCCCTCTTTCATTTGGGGGGACATGTTCCAAGGCATAAAAGTGCATCTTCCTATCATCAAATTGGTGATGGAGACCCATATGTCGGCTTATAGGGGTCTCCATCTTCTTTTTACATACTAGGGAGACATGGTCTCTAATTCGGTGGAAGAAGGGGCGTTTAGTTTTCCCCACGTAATACGCATTGCATTCACATGTCATTATATAGACTACGCCTATGGATTGGCATGTAGCTAGAAAGTTGGGACTGTACAACTGACCATTGGGAAGGATGATGTTGCGAGATGCATAGATATATCTGCAAAAATCACATTTATGGCAAGGTTTAGTACACTTGTTATTCGTATGGATTGTGGTTCGTGGGGCATGATGGCTGTGTACTATACGATCTTTAATTGATCGAGATCGTCGAAATGTAATCTCGGGATAGTCTTTCAAGTGTTTGGACACCTTCGGGTCAAGTAAGCGACACCCAAACACAAACCGCACTCCAATCCACACGAGAGCCACTACGGCCAAATTTAACACCTCACACGCACAGGCACATCGGGACACTCTTCCCAATACCCATGTGAGCACTTCACTATCCCCAACTTCGGCACTTTCAACTAATCACACTCATGATTTAAACCAGCCGGATTTTCGTCCGGCTCCGATCTTCACCCAACCGGTACACGAATCGAAAAAGATGACCATTACGGAGGGTCTCCAAAAACAGGCCAGAAATTTGAAATAATAAATTTGTCTTCCATCCCTCTTAGTACTGATCAGTTGTCTGTCCTGGAATTAGGATTGACCTTTTGCCCGACACAGAAAATTGATCAGTTTGAACTTATCAAAGATCTCAATTTATTCGCCCGCAAATTAATGCTTCGCATTATTTTTGACAAATCTGCACAACCTAATACAACACCACCTCAATCCACAGTAGAAAACATTACACTGAATGAGATTAAAGCAATGGAAGAGCTCATGGAGCTCTGGGACGAGGGTCATATAGACGAGATAGATCTCTTGGAGGCCCAGACTCTTGATCAGGACGGCTGCCCTGGTCGAGCATCTGGTACCTCCTATCCAGTTGTACCTTTCACCCCTAAGGAGTACAAACCAAAATCCAAGACTTTTCCCACACTACAGGGTAATCCCAATGTGTGGGCCTTTATCCATCAGGTCACTGAGGACATCTGCAGGACCAAATGGAAGGGCATTAAACAATCAAATCTTACAAGCCAACAAAAACTGGCCTTAAAGTCACTACAGTTGGACTCCCGTCTGGTGATCAAGCCATCAGATAAGGGAGGCAATCTAGTAGTAATGACGACTGAACAATATGAATCCATGGTCTTACGCCTTTTACAAAATCGCGACTGGTATAGGAAAGTCTCAGAGATGCATGTCTCCAACATGACCATTTGCTATAGAAAGCTGATTGGAACTGCATACAACCAGGGCCAAATCACAAAATCGACGTGGGAGTTTCTCAATGTGCCCTGCCCTCGGATTCCCACACTGTACGCCCTTCCCAAGGTACATAAGAGTTTAAACAACCCCCCTGGCAGACCGATCGTGTCCGGAAACGGATCCCTTACGGAAAATGCCAGTCAATTGATAGATGAATTTCTCAGACCGCATGTAGAAAGCTTGACATCCTATCTACAAGATACCAGTGAACTCCTCCGTGTTTTGGATGGGTTGACCATCCCAGAGGGAGCATGGCTGGTAGCTCTGGATGTGGAGGCCCTCTACAACTCCATCCCCCATCATTTGGGGGTGGCAGTTGTGGAGGGCTTCATCTCTAGAGATGGGGAGGTCCCTGAGACCTATAGGAGCTTCATTGTGGATCTCTTGAGGTTCATTCTTATGAACAACATCTTTTTGTTTGCTCGCTCCCACTACCTCCAGGTGCAGGGGGTCGCTATGGGGACCAGATGTGCCCCCACTTATGCGAACCTGTACCTGGGGGAGTGGGAGCAAAATCTTTTATTTAGGGAAGATTTGCAAAACCTAATGGAAAACATATCAATATGGAAACGATATATTGATGATGTATTCCTAATATGGACTGGCAGCAGGGAGGATCTCGCGTCCTTCTTTGAAGGTCTGAAAACCAATCCCTATAATTTAACCTTCACCATGGAAGCAAGTCAAACCACCTTAACGTTTTTGGATGTCACCCTTTTTATCAACCCAGACAGAACCATAGGGACCACTCTTTTTCGGAAAGCATCAGCGGGAAATTCACTCCTGCATGCTGCCAGCTCTCATCCCCAACCACTCATAGATAATGTCCCCTATGGACAGTACCTAAGACTGAGGAGAAATTGCAGTGACAATATCCATTTTGAATCCGAGGCCAGGGCACTGAGGGAACGTCTAAAGACCCGAGGGTATAGTAACAAATGTTTAAAAAGAGCCTACCTTAGAGCTAAAAGAAGCCAACGTAGTCAATTAATTTATAAGCCCACAAAACCAAAATCACCGCCAAGTCTGAGAATGATCACCACCTTCTCCGGACAACATCGGCAAATGCGGGATTTGCTGCAAAAGCACTGGTATTTGCTGATGGGCGACCCGAAGGTGTCCAAACACTTGAAAGACTATCCCGAGAATACATTTCGACGATCTCGATCAATTAAAGATCGTATAGTACACAGCCATCATGCCCCATGAACCACAATCCATACGAATAACAAGGGTACTAAACCTTGCCATAAATGTGATTTTTGCAGATATATCTATGCATCTCGCAACATCATCCTTCCCAATGGTCAGTTGTACAGTCCCAACTTTCTAGCTACATGCCAATCCATAGGCGTAGTCTATATAATGACATGTGAATGCAATGCGTATTACGTGGGGAAAACTAAACGCCCCTTCTTCCACCGAATTAGAGACCATGTCTCCCTAGTATGTAAAAAGAAGATGGAGACCCCTATAAGCCGACATATGGGTCTCCATCACCAATTTGATGATAGGAAGATGCACTTTTATGCCTTGGAACATGTCCCCCCAAATGAAAGAGGGGGGGACTATGATAAAATCTTATTACAACGTGAAACTAAGTGGATTGTCACCCTTAATGCTTTAAAACATCCTGGCCTAAATGATGCCCTGAGTTACAAACCTTTTTTATAATTTTATAACAACAATTTTTTTTTTTTTTTTTTTTTTCCATATATAATTGATTGATTTAACTGATTGAAGGATCAATCTATATACATACCTTTCTAAATTTAATTTTATTATATTATTTTGATATTTATTCACTCTACGATTTAAAGTATGGTATGGGCTTATGCTTTACTCTCGGTCTCCTTCCCTCTATCCCCTTTGGTATGCACGGACACTCCGGGCACTCAGCTAATCAATTCCTAATCAATGTCTTGATGGCTGTGTTGCCCGTTTTTAGACACTGAATGCTGCTTTTCTCGTTTTCCGATTTACATACAATGGCACTACTAGGCTACCACATTATTGTTATCATCTTTGGGCCTCTCTAAAAATAAAATATAGGGTATATAGTTTTCCCAAATACGGTTGCGGTATAGTTGTACTCTCTTAGAGACCATTTACCCCAAACCGCGTTATTATACATAATGTAGAACCTACATTTTTGCCTTTTTGAGCCCTATGAGCTTCTGTAGTATCATACTTAGGGCACAGGATTTCCCAAGATGGCCGCGGGTCGCCCTGTAATGCCTGACGTCACCCATGCTATTTCTGAAACAGGAATCGGATACGTGCGCATGCGCGGGTGTCTCCTGCAGTCCGCAGCGTGATGACGAGTCAGACGTCGTCACGCTGGAGAGGTTTAAAAGCGGGGCTTCGTTTTCCCCGCTAACCTCTGTCACTCTCTTGTTTAATACATGGGGCAGACTTTCTCCTAATGGACAACGGGACTCCTTAACAGGATATTAACTACCAACAGTAAGTTTTCTCATTTACTCCCTTATTTGCAGTAAAGATGCACTTTAGTCTATACGACATTGCAATATACCCTCCGATTATACTTTTATCCCTCAGGTTCTTTGTGAGAGTGTGCAGCAATACCTCCAGGTCCAGCTCACCTAGTAGCTGCGTATGGACGCATATTGACTGTCACTCCACTAAAATACCAGAACCGTTCTCTTACTTTTTTAGCAATTCTGCTATCCTCATCTTCTGGATGTAATTTGTGTCATTCCTATTGATTCTACCGGAGGTAATTTTCTGATTTCTTTTTTTCTTTTTATCCTTATATATATGTTACTGACACAGTGCACCTCAATTCAAATTGACCATATCTGTATATATATACTGATTTTAATTTTTCTCCTCTTAGAGAATTCCTATTTTTATCCCTCTCTGCATGCCTCTTTTTTGGGAAGTGAGAACTGAGGAGAAGGCATTTGCCATTACCGAGAAAAAAAACCCTACCCCCCACATTTCCCCTTCCCTTCCCCCCCCCCCTTTTTTTCTTCTTTACTTTTGTAAAGGTAAGCCCCCCTATTTAAATTAATATGATGACAATATATATATATATATGACATGTGTGTTTTTTTTTTTTTTTTTTTTTTCTCGTCTACACTTTATACTTTATACTCCATATTTGAATATGTGATACATTAAGATTTGCTTGTTTGTTATTATTTTTGTTTAATACTCTGTCTATAACAAAAGATAAAGATAAATATGATTGTATGACGTACAAGCAGACATATACATGTATTGTTTATATATATTTTTTTCTATTTCCTATAGTTGACTTTAATATCACAAATATATCTCCTGAAGAAGCTTATGAAAGCGAAACATGTTGAGAAAGTGGTATTAATTTTTGTATCAAAGAATTACCTCATTTTGTTTTTCATTTATTTCCCTTTGCCTATGTCTGTTTTTAATGAGATTGTTTAAATAAAATATCATTTTATGATACACTCTGTATATATATATTTTTTTGATCTCAGCACCGTTAAAAGTCCCTGAGGCCCACACAATAGGCCTCAATGCCCTTTTTCCATTTTTCAATCTCTACATTATACAGGTACCTCAATGACCATCACTCCGCCGCTAAATCTCAAGCAATGCTAGGTTGGGAGGCTGAGGTAGGCCTGGAGTTCTCAGTAGAGGACTGGAGTGATATGGTCTCCAATATGCATAAATGTACCCGCTCAGTGGCCATTAAAGAAACAGTACTAAAACTGCATACTAGATGGTACTATACACCATCTAGAGTTCATAGAATGTTCCCAACAATCACGGAGAGATGTTTTAGAGACTGTGGAGAAATGGGTACTCTCCTCAATACTTTCTGGAGCTGTAGGGTTCTGGAGTCTCTCTGGCAGCAGACTGCTTCTAAAATAATACAAATAACTGGTTCTAGCATCACCTTGACCTATCAGATGTGCATTCTGTTTGCTGACCTCCCACTGGTGGCTCCCTCGGAACAAAAACTGATCCAAACACTGTTTAGCGCTATACAGTGGGCAATAACCCTAAATTGGCGTAAACCCTCAGTCCCATGGTCCCAGGTTCTTATTCGCATGGATTCCATAAAATTGATGGAACGTATTCACCACACACTCGGGGACACTATGGGAATATTTGAACGAAAATAGAACTCCTGGCCAGCTTCCTAGCTGGCTCAGGGTGAGCTTTAGCCCCATGGGTACCAGAATGCATTTTTGACTCTAACTGAGGGACCAGTTCAGGGCTCATTTACATTACAATATTGAACCTGGCGTACCATGACTGTATAGAGGTGTATGCGGATATCCTATACATGTTAGTTACAAGACGTGTTTGATATGGTACCAGTCGCACTAGTAGCAGTATGTAATTTTATTTCAAATTTTATTTTAGTTTTTTTTTTTTTTTAAAGTTAATCCACAGCATTCCAAGAACCTGAACATTGTGAGTGCTCTCTATGTATGTTTGAATTTCAGCATTCTATTCTGCGGAAAGTTAGTATTTACGGTGTTCCTACTTATGTATACTGCTCCCAATGCTGATTTATGTTGCTGTTATATCTTTACATGTAACTGATTGAATTCTTTTCAATAAAGCTTTTGTAAACAAAAAAAATGAATGCAAGTCCTTATAAGTGTCCTTCTTCACTTAAGGACTCGTTTTGCCTCGTTTTGAGATTTGGGTGTTTACAAGTTTAAAACATTTTTTTTGCTAGAAAATTACTTAGAACCCCCAAACATTACATATTGTTTTTTTTCTAACACCCTAGAGAATAAAATGGCGGTCATTGCAATACTTTTTTTCGCACCGTATTTGCGCATCGGTCTTACAAGCGCACCTTTTTTGGAAAAAAATCACTTTTTTGAATAAAAAAATAAAACAGTAAAGTTAGCCCATTTTTTTTCATATTGTGAAATATAATGTTACACCAAGTAAATTGATACCTAATATGTCACGCTTCAAAATTGCGCCCGCTCGTGGAATGGCGTCAAACTTTTACCCTTAAAAATCTCCATCGGCAACGTTTAAGAAATTCTACAGGTTGCATGTTTTGAGCTACAGAGGAGGTCTAGGGCTAGAATTATTGCTCTGGCTCTACCGATCGCGGCAATACTTCACATGTGTGGTTTGACCACCATTTTCATATGTGGGCGCTACTCACGTATGTGTTCGCTTCTGCGCGTGAGCTCGTCGGGACGGGGCGCTTTAAAAAAAATTTTTTTTTTATTTATTTTACTTTATTTTATTAATTTTTTTCAGTTTAAAAAAAAAAAAATTTGGATCACTTTTATTCATATTTCAAGGAATGTAAACATCCCTTGTAATAGAAAAAAGCATGACAGGTCCTCTTAAATATGAGATCTAGGGTCAAAAAGTCCTCAGATCTCATATTTGGGCCTAAATGCAAAAAAAAAAAAAAATTTGTCATTTGAAAAAATGGCAACAAAAATGGCTTTTAAGACGTATGGGCAGAGCTGAGGTTATGACGCCGCTTCCGCCCTCCTATGGTATGAAGACGGGTGGGGGCCATCTTCCTCTCACTCTCACTCTCCATACCACAGACATGACAGGTCCCAAACGCCTCCGCCGCTACCGACGGCTCCGGTGATCTCGCGGTGAATCCGCTGCAGAGACCACCATTATTGTAAACACGACCAGCTCCTGAAAAGATGGATACCTCAGTTGTGGCAGCAGCTGCTGGCGTTACCGAGATATCCATCTTCAAAGTGCTGACGTATATGTACAGGAGCCGGTCGGTAAGTGGTTAAGTCACTTAGTTCCCTGAGTTTCTGATCGGCCCTCAGCAGCCCCCTCTCAATCTCCCCAGCCTTGGTGAGGATGGGCCCCCTCACAGCATACTCCACCGCCGCCAGCACCTGGGGTTCATAGACTGCAGGGTGAGGATCTGGCTCCGTACCACGGGGGCCTCCATCACCACAATACTCTTTGCCCTCCTGAGGGCCCCAGCGTCCATCCTCTTCAGCCCACCAAGCAGCATGGCCTTACCGGACCCTTGTGTCAGCGGGTGACCGCCGCTCTGTTGTGGGCAGAGTCAAGAGGAGGGGCAGGGTGCCGCTCTGTGGTGGGTGGAGTCAAGAGGATGGGCAGGGTGCCACTCATAGTCGGAGAAGGGAGGAGGAGCAGGGTTCTCCTCTGTGGTGGGTGGGGTCAGGGAGGGGCAGGTTGGTGCTCTGTGTGTGGGGAGTCAGGAGGCTGTTTGTTTAAGCACAGGTTGCCTGACAAAGGGGGCAGGACACCTGATTGGCCTGCCCATCCCCGACTTCAGAGGCAGAATTTGACAGTTACACTTTCTCTAATTGAGGCTTGCTGTACCCCAGCCGGCTTTCCCACCCATCCCTGGCGGTGCTCGATGAACTTCACACTGCTGCAGGTCCTGCTCTGCTGTTATAATGCGGGACAAAGCCCCTCAACTCTGGGACTGCGGGATAAAGGTGAAAATGCGGGACAGTCCCGCCATATCTGGGACTGTTGGGAGGTATGTGTCAGAAACCATGAAATCAGGCCAAGACAGAATTAAAGTTAAATCACACTTGTTTAATAATAAAAATAAAAGTAAAAAGAACAAATGTAGTCAAAACATAGCCAAAGTTCAGTAACCAGAACGAATAGTCAGCCAAGCCAGAAGTCAGGGATCAATGTAGTGGAACAGCAAGCAGGATCTGGAGCCAGAAGGGATGTCAGCAAAGCCATTCTTGAACAGGATTGCAGGAGTTTCTGTGACGTTAACCAAGGCGAAGGCAGAGATCCACTGGGCTGAACAGCTTAGGTAGGCAGGAGTGACGAGCAGGATGTCATCAACAGCCGAGTACCTGTGGAGAGATAGGAGCTGGAAATTAGCCGACAGCTAAGCGGCCAGCTCTGAGAAGGAAGGGCTGAGCCCAGCCCTGACAGTATGCCCTTTTGAATAAGCTGGTCCCTAATCATTTCATCATTTAAGGGTCAAAATTTGCAGGCTTCTGCTAACTGTCTCAGCTCAGCAACATAGCGATGAACAGATTCTCCCTCGTACTGACAGCATCTGTGAAAATTAACTCTGAGTTAAGCAGCAAGGCCCTCTGTCTCTCAGGTGAGGCATCATCCAGGCCAGATGCTAGTAAGGAGATTGAAAATTGTTCATATCAGAAATCAAAGGCTGGTCATAGACAGTTCACATCTTAGCCGGTTCAGCTGGAACTGGCCAAAATAAAAACCATGTATGGCAGGCTGAATTTACCAAGTTGATCGATCAACTTGGGTACAACCAACGTGTCGGATTGTACATGCAATTATTACTAACAGCTGGTATAAGCACTAGCAATAATCACTGTCTTCTCCTGGCAGGGACATCTTTCCCTGCCGGCAGAATACAATGGATTGGCGGGAGGGTTTCCAGGATTGTAGGAAAGAAATTTACTTTGTGTATGGCCAGCCAAAGGGCACTGAAGGCTCTCCAGCGTACTGCAGAAACAACTCTGGAGATCACTCCTACTTTTGTGCAAACCAATCAATATACACTTATTGGGATTTTTTTACCAAAAATATGTAGCAGAATACATATTGGCCTAAATTGATGAAGAAATTAAATTTTTTATTTTTTTTTAATTAGGAATGTTATAAAACATACATAATAAAAAAATTTAAAAAATATAACAAATGTAAAAAATCTAATCTGCTATAAAGCGGAAAGTAAAAAATATAGTTTTTTTTTTTCAAAATCTGTCTTTTTTGTTTATAGTGCAAAAAATAATAACCGCAGAAGTGATCAAATACCACCAAAAGAAAGCTCTATTTCTGGGAGAAAAAGAACATACATTTTATTTGGGTACAGCGTTGCACCACAGCGCAGTTGTCAGTTAAAGTGACATAGTGCCGTATAACAAAAAAGGCCTGGTCATGAAGGGGGTGTTGCAAAAGAATTTTCAGCGGGGGGTTAAAAGATCTTCGTCTTTGGATTGTTGTAGGAGAGAGGTCTGTGAAGACCTGTATAGAATGTCCTTGAAAGGAAAGTTGAATAGTGAAATGCGGCCCCTGCAAAACCTCTTCTTTAACTGCAAAGTAGTGTGGTTTAACGACAATGTCTGACTTTGGAAATCCGCTTTAATGTCATTAGTGATTTTACTGGCAGTGTTTGGCAGGCCACGATCTATAAGTTCAGCAAATTTAGCAAACATATCAGCAAAGCCTGCCTGTTATTCAGGAGTCAGACCGGTTGGAGGCCGCATCTGTTATGGATGCATGAGGCCTGGGGTCATCGGAGAGAGCAGCATTTCATTCATTGCATGCCCAATAAGTGGCTCAGTGGAAGCTGGTGATGCTTGTCCCCCAAGGGGGCTACTTACGTATGTCCTCAAGTGTTGGACGGGTGCCAGGGAGGTCAGATGCAGACTGAGGGATTAAAGGATTCAACCCCTCTGGAGACTGGCCTGTGACGCGGCCGCCATCTTGGAAAACCCAGCCTGTGTCCTGCTAGTTGTAAATTGTAGCCGCAGATCTTATCTAACGGCCCCCTGTGACATAGGGGGGACTGGAGCTGTGTCCCCTACCTAGCAGGCTAGAGTTGGCGAGCTTTGCAGGGTGCAGGTGGCTGTGGGGAACAGCGATTTGCCAGATTGGGCTGGAGCTCATGGATCAGACGTCCATCTCCGGAGCCTCAGCATATGTGCCTCCCCCCTCCCCTTGCATTTAAAGCCTCAGCTCTTAGGGGGTACAGAGAAACAAACCTATAAACTCATATAAAGTGATCCAATATAAATGATTCCATTGATGTAGAGAATAGTTACATTCATTCCTGAGGGAGAAATTAATTTTCTTCTGATAACATTCTTCTCCTTCTACAGATTGGATAATAATCTCCTGACAGACAGTTCTTGCCACCACCTGGCATCTGGAATAAGAAATAACCAGACACTGAGGACACTGGACCTCTCTAAGAACAATCTGGAGGGTCCTCATTTCAGGGATCTGATGGCAGCTCTGACAACAAGCCGGATAGAGAAATTACAGTGAGTATAACAGGACTGACTGAGACAATAATATTCTGGGATACATTAACATTGCAACCATGATAAAAATCCTAAAACTGGGTACACATAGATCAAAATTTGGTCAGTTGTCCATCAAATCTCCCATTACACATACTCCATATGGAGAAACAAACCAACCCCCCCCACCTTCATGGATTATGAACGCTGGTGCAGCCAAGCCATGGAGCAGAGGGGGGCTTTTCCTGTGATCTATGCGTCACTAGCCAGGAACGCTAACAAACTACCTTATATGCTGGCTTGGGAAAAAGATCTCCAAGAGGCATGGGACTTGAAGGATTGGCACGAGTCATTCTCCAGATCACTCAAAGGCATTTACAACACCTCAATCATAGAAGCCAATATTAAACTCTTCATGAGATGGTACCTAGTCCCCACCAGATTAGCGTCCATATTTTCTAACTCCTCCCCACTTTGCTTGGCAGGGGGCAGGCCACCTTATAAGTACTGATGAGTCCTGCTTGCAGGAGCAGTCAGGTGGAAAATGAAGGAGTGCTGAGGAGGCTGCTGGTGGCCCTTGAGGGTGCCCCCTAGTCTGGGGGGGTGACCTTGGGCCTGGGGCTCAAGTGCTGAGGGGCCCTCTACAACACATGGGGGAATCCTTCCTGGAGGCACGGGAGCAAGGAGAGGACAGCCAGAGCAGGTCAGCACATCCAAGAGTTCTCCAGATGAGTCAGCCAGGTGGGCTGGTGAGTGAGCAGTCTGGGAGGACTGCAAATTGATGTGGTTTATTCTAACCCGGGCAAAACTCTCTATAGCCAAGGCCTGGAAACAACCCAAAGTGTCGCTTTTGTCCACAAAAAGGAACATTTCTTGGATAATGGCCCAGGAAAAAATAGTAAATGTAATTTTGGACACATCCAAACAAATCGAAGCAACATGGGAACCCTGGGCCCAATACATGAGCATTTCTCTACTATCTGGAAACAACGGCCCCTGAACACTGAGACATCTCCAAGGCTGGCAACTCTCTCTTCTCTTATCTATCCTCTTCCTACTCTCCTCTTTCTTCCTTTAGTATACTCCACACTCCACAATATCTTGAACAAAATTTAAACCTCTAACAGAAACAGCATAAAGAGAGATAAAAATAGTAGCGCTAATTTCATTACAGTGAAAATATATATTGATTAACATGCATCAAACTATTTTTCAACACCCTGTGACAAGTGAAAAAATATTGAAAAACACATTTATCTGAGAAAAAAAGTTCATAAACCAATTCTTCAAACAGTGAAGCTTTCTAGAGTGTCTTCTCAATTCTTCTCCCACACCAATATGTGACGTGATTCCTCTCCCTTCAGATAACACACTCACCAGCTTCCAATGCCTTGCACTTTCGTGTTTGGCTAAAGCGCTTTCAACCACACATAAAGGGGTTAAGTGAAATTTCAGACTTCAGCCGTAAACATCAATCAGGATCTCTCCACATGTAAATAATAAAGTGCTCCAGATAGTGTAATAACGTAAAACCAGTTTAATTAAAACACTCCAAAAAATCTTCAATCATTAAACTCACATCACATAAATTCTTTAAACACATATAGTGAAATCACAGCAGCTCTTCAAACAACTTATAGCAGCGATGTGTGGTGGTCACAGCGGACCCGAGGTATGCAGACAAAAGACTCACTCTCATCCACCCCTCAGGCTCGAATCAGATCTCCACTTCCTCGTTCAGAAACTGCACACTGAATGAGGAAGTGGAGATCTGATTCGAGCCTGAGGGGCGGGTGAGAGTGAGTCTTTTGTCTGCATGCCTCGGGTCCGCCATGACCACCACACATCCCTGCTATAAGTTGTTTGAAGAGCTGCTGTGATTTTACTATATGCGTTTAAAGAATTTATGTGATGTGAGTTTTACGTTATTACACTATCTGGAGCACTTTTTTATTTACATGTGGAGAGATCCTGATTGATGTTGGTGTCTGAAATTTCACTTAACCCCTTTATGTGTGGTTGAAAGCGCTTTAGCCAAACACGAAAGTGTAAGGCATTGGAAGCTGGTGAGTGTGTTATCTGAAGGGAGAGGAATCACGTCACATATTGGTGTGGTGGAAGAATTGAGAAGACGCTCTATAAAGCTTCACTATTTGAAGAATTTGTTTATGAACTTTTTTCTCAGATAAATGTGTTTTCAATATTTTTTCACTTGTCACAGCGTGTTGAAAAATAGTTTGATGCATCTTAATCAATATATATTTTCACTGTAATATTGAATTTAGCACTACTATTTTTATCTCTCTTTATGCTGTTTTTGTTAGAGGTTTAAATTTTGTTCACACTAGTGTATTATTTAAAGTGGCAGCTCTACTATATAGGTTTATATTCAGTCTATAGGCACATGGGTGGTGGAACTTCAGGTATAGGCAGAGGGAAATTGCTGAACCATCAGATTTTTGATACTCCACAATATCTGTTAATAGATCACACAACAAGGTTCATAGGACCTAAGGAGGTCCTATTCACAACAAGGGTTAGAATTATTCCCAAGACCAAGGTGTCGTACAAGAACAGTCCCTTAGGGGAATACGCCACCTAAGCATCTACAATACGGAGGTCTCTATAGGTGTTAGAATGGTGTGAGGCGTTGATGCGCCCATCTTGCCCCGGACACAGCTTGATCCCAATGGGCATGTCTGGGGCAGGGGGCACACCCTGTCTTCATAATACATAGCATACACTAACCACCAAACAGCGGATAACTGAAAGATGAGTTAGTACTTAATGTAGCCTTACATACCTGGATGATTTAACCCTGTGTCAATAAGATGTTCAATGTTCTGTATTATGATCTCTATTTAGATATCTCTGTTATGTTGATTTATTGAAAACCAATAAAAAGCTTTAAAAAAAAAATTAGTCAGTTGAGCACAGACCTGCCAAATTACTACCTGTGTGTAGCCCTCCAAGTTAGACAGAGACTGATCATTATATCAGCTTCTGTTGAATGGTCCTGTTGAAAAACCTTCTTCCATTAACAGCTTGCAGCCAATCAGCTGCAATCGGCTCTAATCTGTGTATTCTGACAGCAGCAAGTCCATACTGTCAGCATACAATGTCCAAGCGGAGGGATTCCTGATTCTACCTCGTGTGTGCAGATGCAGGAATCTTTTTCTTTCATTCAGCCCACTTGCTGAATGAAAAAAACTATGCATGTGTACTTTAGAATTTAAACAAGATTGATCAAATTTTTGGACTCACAAACGAGCCAATCCCAGACTGGTATCTAAATCTTAGAATCTCATTGTGACAGACCTAGCCGGGAGAGAGACTTTTGGAGGGGACTGTATGCTAGCCTCTTGCCGATCGATCGGGGGCCCTTGCATTTGGGGGAACAGTGCTATTTGTGAGCTGTATGCCTGGGGACCCTTGAGCTGGTATTACTGTGGATTCGGGTCCTGGTCCCCCAGGACACACAGACTCTGGGGACCCTGGATTTGCCATATTGGAATAGTGGCTGATTCATAATGCTGGGACAGATACTGTTAGGAGATGCTGATGTAAATTCCAGCACATGTCTGTCTGTTGTCTGCTAAAATGTGTATTGTAAATAAGTTTATAGTATGGGATCTAAGAGTCATTAGATCCCCATTGTTGTTTGTGTTAATTAACTCTGCTATTGTGTGAAGAAGAGTCTATGTTGATTGTGATAATGTTGATTGGATGACCGAACCATCAGACGTTGCAATCTGATTCAATAGCTGCAGAGGAGTGTCGGGAGAGTGGAACCGAGCGAGCAAGGGGCTCATTACATTGGTTGGCAGCCGTGGGATTTGCTCTCCAGTTACTGGGACACTCCAAACCAGCCTGCAGGAGAGCCAGGCTGAAAGACTTACTTGAGGGCCATGGAGGGAATGGTGGGATCGTGCTTCCTTGCCGTGAACACATCCAAACCATCACCTGGATCCAAGGTAGCAGGATAGCAGGAGAGGAGAGATACCAGCCACCATGGATGAGGAATTCAGAAGGTGGTTGCGAGAGAAGGAGATACAGCACAGAGGACCAGTATCAGAGCAGGTCCTGCTAGGATGGTTTGATTCTATCCGCTGTGAACTCTGGAAGGAAGCGCTAGCCCGTGAGCAGCGACACCAGGGAAAAGTTCTCCCCTCCATCCATGTGAGGTACTGGTTGCAGTACGAAGTGCGAATGCTGTTTTTGGGGGAACAGCCGAACCAGGAGTGGACAGCCGAGTTAAGCAGGCTGATCTGGGCAGAAATGCGGTTGGACGAGAGCTACAGAGCCCTCCAGTGGTATGTAGCCCAAGTGTGCCCATGGACAGCGGATGACAGCCCCACGGAAGGCTTTGACTATGATGGCCTGGGATTGTTATACTGGAGGCTGTCCAGGGACCCTGACTTTGGAAGTGATCGGGAGTGGCGTTTGGAGGAAATAATGGAGCACAGAGCGGAGACTGAATGTCTCAGAAGTGCACTGGGCACTGGAAGATTTGGAGTTTCTGGCCGTTCAGGAATGGGAGTTGGAGATCGCCTACAAACAGCTGTTAGACTCTGCTCAGTAGCAGGGTGGTGCTCCCTTTGCCTGGGACTATCATGAAATACCAGTTGACAACTCTGAAATCCTGGCTGAAGAGTTGACAATGTGGCAGAGTAACGGTGTGCTTTGCCAACCTGCCCCTGCAGCTATGGAGGCGGAGGTCTTATGGCGGATGCAGCAAGTGCTGACTGACCTTGATTTTTTTTTTTTTTTAATAAATGTTTATTGAAGACTTTTTTTTTTTAAAAAGAAATACAAAAAGACAGAGTGAACTTAAGACATATGAAAAACAATCTTATAAGTACAAAACAAGTAGGTTTCAAAAGGCACAAATACCCATCGAGAAGTAAAAATCAAAGAAGTGCCATCGTAAGAGCTGAGAGGATTAAACGGGCATACATAGTCTAGAATCAATCAGCTGTTTAAAATATATATGAACTTAATATTCATAGTAGACATTAAGATTGTGACTGAATAAGATTTGTAGTTGAAAGAGAAAATTAATGGACTGAAAGAGAAACAGAGAGAAAAAGGAAAAGAAAGAAAAGAAAAATAGAAAAGAGGGAGGGTAGAAAATTGGAAAGAGGGGGTGGTGGGGGAAGAAGGCGGGGGGGGGAGGGTTGGCATGCCTGTCGTCATATCCCAAGATGTTAATATCCTTTAGCCTGGTAATATGTGGAAGGGAAGTAATTTAATTTAATTTGCGGTCAGAAAAGGGAAAGAACTCTGAGAATAGGTCCAATGAGACCCAAGAAAAAGTTAGAGAGGTAGGCTCATATATGTTGAGTTATAATGTCTTTATAATGAGTTGAAGATGTGAACACTATCCAGAGCGTCCATGTAAGAGTGTGTCTCTGGGAGGTACCCCTGATGCTGTGAGTTATGTCTTCTAGGTGGTGAACCTCTGAGACCTTATGCAACCAAGTTTGTATAGACGGGATTGTAGGTTGTCCCCACAGTGTGGGGATTAGAGCCTTGGCAGTATTTAGCAGATGTGGTATGAGGGAGCGTTTGTAAGTACCTATGGGTTCTTTAGTGGCATGGAAAAGGACAACCCATGGATCATGGGGGAGACTAATGTCTGTGATAAGTCTTATGAGGTTAATAACACTGGTCCAGAAAGGACGGATGAGCGGGCAGTGCCACCAAATATGTGCGTGTGTAGCTTCGTTCCCGCAGCTCCTCCAACACAACGGGGAGCTATCGGGGAACATTCGATGCATTTTAAATGGGGTGTAATGCCATCTGGAAAGAAGTTTATAATTGACTTCTGCCATCTTGGAAGCGGGTGAGGAGACATGTGTGAGTGTTAGGATTTTATCTTTCAGAGTGTTTGTTAGGGGGGAGTCTAAGTCTGATTTCCATTTTGCCAAGAAATGCGGATACCCAGGGTTAGAGAGGTCGGTAAGAGCCTTATAAAACAGAGAGATTCCGTGCAAAGGGGGGTCTTTTGGGTAAAATATTTCTTCTATGCCATTTAAATCTTGTAAACCTCGTAACGGGCGAGGGAGGGAATGTAAAAAGCGTTGTAATTGATGATATCTCCACTTGTCCAAAAATGTAAGTTGTGTGGTTCTGAGAATCTCAGAAAGAGGTTCAATTGTGTTGGCGTGTATAACGTGATGTAGCAGAAGAGGTTCTTCTGGGGACCAGGATTTAAATCCCGGATCCAGTAAACCTGGTAGGAAATAATGGTGATTGAGGAGAGGCATCAGGGGGGGAGTCATAAGTCCAGGAAAATTTCCTGCATATGGCATCCCATATATCTAGTGAAGACGTGGTGAGTGTGGAGACAGTGTGGGAAGTGTGCCTATGGGTTCTGGGTATCCAGGGGATAACAGAGAGATCGGCTCCACTCAGAGAGTATTCTAGTTGCACCCATAATTTTGAATTAATCGCGTATTTCCAGTCTGCGATTCTGGATAATATGACAGCATGATAATAGGTCTTAAAGTTTGGGAGTGCCAGTCCCCCAGAGCATTTGGAGTGGAAGAGGACGTCTCTGGATATTCTGGGGCGACTGTTCCCCCAAACAAATCGGGAAATCATTGCTTGTAGTATAGTGAAGAACCCCACCGGGACGCCTAGTGGAATCATTTGAAAAATAAATAATACGCGGGGAAGAATGTTCATTTTAAATATGTTGATTTTCCCTAACCAAGAGTGGGATAGATTGGACCACTTTCTTAGATCTGCTCTGATGCTGTTTAATAATGGAATGTAATTATATTTAAAAAGAGAGCGTAGTCTAGGTGTGAGGTATATGCCCAGATACTTCATATGGGTCTGTTCCCATCTGAATGGGAAGAGGGGCTTCAAAGAGGTCGCTTCTGCCCTAGGGAGGTTAATATTGAGGATTTCCGATTTGGAGAGATTTATTTTAAAATTTGATATCATCTGGAAGGTAGAAAATGCTGACATTAAGTTGGGCAGGGAGATACGCGGTTGTTGGATAAAGAAGAGTATATCGTCAGCATAAGCAGCGTGTTTGTGAGTTCTACTTCCTACCTGGATACCATGTATATTAATATTGTGTCTAATTGTGGCTAGGAACGGTTCTAAAGTGATAGCAAAGAGGAGGGGGGAGAGAGGACATCCCTGCCTAGTGCCGTTGTGTAGGGTGAAGGGATCACTCAGTGAGCCGTTTATGCGAATTTGCGCAGATGGGGCGGAGTACAGTGAAGAAATGCGATGGAACATCTTCGGGCCCAAACCAAAATGTCGTAAGGTCAACTTAAGATAGTCCCAGTCCACCCTATCAAATGCTTTTTCAGCATCAGTAGAAAGGAGTAGGGTGGGCTGGGCACATCTTTGAACATATTGGATTAGGGAAATTGTCCGTAAAGAATTATCTTTAGCCTCTCTATGCGGTATGAAACCGGTCTGGTCTGCCGAAATCTAACTAGGTATGAAAGGGAGAATGCGGTTGGCCATCACTTTGGCAAATAATTTAATGTCCGTATTTATCAAAGAAATTGGTCTAAAGCTGCTGCAAAGGGTGGGATCCTTACCGGGTTTAGGTATAACAGTGATATGTGCTGAAAGGGATTCTGGACGTAAGCCTGTGGTTTGGGAAATAGAATTAGCATATGCTGTGAGACGAGGGAGTAGGATATCTTGAAATGTCTTATAATAAAAGATAGTGAAACCATCGGGGCCGGGGGCTTTACCCAATGGGGAGGATTTTAAGGCGGATTGGAATTCTTCAATTGAAAAGTCCTCTTCCAATTCCTTAAGGGCTGTCCTAGATAATTTAGGGAGGTTCGCCGCCCTCAAATAGGAGAGGATTCGGGAGCGCCTCTCAGATGGGGGTAGAGGGGCTAAACCGTTCGTAACATTATAAAGATCCGCATAGAATTCTCTAAAGGCTTTAGCTATGTGTGGGGTTGCATGTACTAATTCACCCGATGGAAGTTTAATTTTAGGGATAAATGATTGTGTTTGTTTTGCTTTAAGGGACCTAGCTAGTAATCTGCTTGGCTTATTACCCCATTCATAAAATTTTTGTGATATGCGGTAAAATCTCTTTTTAGTGTCTAAGTCTAGGAGGGTTTGTAGTTCTTCGCGTTTAAGCGTGAGGGCTTTAAGATGTGCGCTATGGAGTGATAGTTTGTTGTTTATCAAGGTCAGCTATTTGTTGCAGGACCTGTGCTATTTGATGACCATGCTCCCTCTTCCTCCTAGCACCGAGCTCAATTAAACGTCCCCTTATAGTTGCCTTATGCGCTTCCCAAACAACAGATGGGGAGGTCATAGGATGTATTCTCTTTAAAATAATGCTTCAGATGAGAGGCTAACATGGAGACTTCAGTTTGGTTAGAAAGGAGAGCTTCGTTAAGTTTCCAGTTATTTGTGGTACGAGATAAGGTGGGCATGGTCATACACATCGTCACAGGTGCGTGATCAGATAGGGTTGCTGTACCTATATGGGCAGATTTGAGGAGAGGAAGATGGAAGTGATCAAGGAATATATTATCTATTCTTGAGTAAGATAAGTGTGTTGCAGAGAAATGTGAATAGTCTTTATCCTTAGGGTGGAGCAGACGCCATACATCTATTAGTTGATGATCTGAGAGCCTTTTTTTAACAAAAGCTAAACGTTTAAATGAAATGTTAGAGCGGCCCTGGGACGTATCCATTATAGGATCAAGGGGCATATTTATGTCACCAGCGAGGACAATGATGCCTTTAGCAAATTGTGAAAGTTTAGTGAGGGTTTGCGAGAGAAAGGTTGGTTGATTCTGATTTGGGGAGTATATGTTTGCAAACGTGCAAAGGGTGTTACCTATAAAGCCCTTGAGGAAGAGAAAACGACCATGTTCGTCTGTAAGCATTTCCGTTAGATGAAAAGATACCCTGCTACTGAAACCAATGGCAACACCCTTTGCTTTGTTAGTGTCAGAAAGACCGTAGTACCACTGCGGAAAGTGGGGTGAGGTCAATCTGACCGATGTGGTGTGGGTTAAATGTGTTTCCTGAAGGAAGGCAATTGAGCAATTATTGCGCTTTAGCTCACGCATCACTTGGTGTCGTTTAGCAGCTACATTAAGGCCTCGAACATTATATGATGTAATTGTCAGAGTTGCCAGCAGAGAGGTATATCTTACTCTAAAATTCCACGCATGCCAACGTGAATGGGGGAGGGAGAGGGAGGGGTAAAGAAAAAAGGTTTGAGGGAGTAGGAAAAAGGGGAAATAACATACAGAAGAAGCATACAAATAAATCAAAACAAATGTGGGAATTACGAGAAAAACACACAGAAATCTGCAGTGGTCCCTGAGGGGAGAGAAAGAACAAGCGGCCATCTGGAACTCGCGAAGAGTCCAGGTAAAAGATCCTATAGGCCACTCGGTCTCACCAACCCCAAAAGGAAGGGGGGGCGGAGGGCGCCCCGAGGTGAAAGAGTGAAGGAGCAATATGCCCCGCCAACATTCGGCCTGTTGAGAAAGTACATTATAAGTACATAAAATAACATAACATGAGTTCCAGTAAAGAATTTTAGAGAAGGAAAAAAAGAGAAAAAAAAAAAAAATTGCAAAACAATGATATTCCTTCCCTTTCTTCTCTCTTTTCTCCCACCCTTCCTCCTCTCTTTGCAATTTAACCATTGATAACCAAAAACATTAAAAGTGCAAACTATAATTGGAACAAAAAATACCCAAAAGAAGAAAACTGTCGGGTCTAGATCCCTTAAGCCAAAAAGGGCTAAAAAAGAGTTCAAAGGGTCTGACCAGAGTCAAACAATTATTGAAGAATGGGCATCAGTATACACAGAGAGGAGAGAACAACAAAAGGGTGGAAGGAGAGGCCAAAACAAGTAGAAAGAGGCATATCTCAGCCATGCTTCTGTGCGGATCCGGGGATCGAGGTGTGCTTTTTCTTAGACGGAGTTTTCCGCCATGGAGGGTCAAAGGGGTTTGAAAACTTCGGAACATGGTCTTGCCAGCTCGAGAGCTCAACTGGAGGAAGATTAAGATCTTGAAGAAAGGTAGGGAGTTCCTCTGGGAAGCGTAGGGTGTGGGATCGGCCATTTTTGGTGGCTATCAAGCAAGCTGGGAAACCCCATCTGTAGTTGATTCCATCCGTGCGTAAATGCTCAAGGAGTGGTTTTAGGGCTCTGCGGCGGTCAAGAGTTTCTTTGGACAAATCAGGGAAGATGTTAATGACTGCGCCATCAAAGTCAATGTTAGGGGTGTTGCGAAGTTTTGTCATGATGGCGTTTTTATCCTCAAAATAGTGCAGACGGCAAATGACATCTCTGGGTTGGTCTGAATTAGCATTACGAGGGCGCAGTGCACGATGGACACGATCAAATCGCAGTGGGTCAGTGACAGGATTACCCAGAATTGTGTTGAGAATTCCACGGATCGATGGCTCTAGATCATTGTCTCTAGTTGCTTCCGGTAGGCCTCTGATACGTAGGTTGTTCCTACGGTTGCGGTTTTCAAGATCTTCAAGTTTATATAGAGAGGCACGATGAGCAAAGGCTAGCTGGGTAACCGTCTCTTGTAACTCCTTTATGGCAATTGCTTGGGAGTCCTGACGCTACTCCGACTCCTCCACTCTGGCTAAGAGGTGGGACATGTCAGATCTTACGGCGGTAATTTCTTTCTTAATTGATTTTTCCAAACTGTGAAACATTCCCGCCAGTTCTTTTTTAAGACCACTCATCAGCGATGTCATTTCTGAGCCAATGGGGGATCCTGGGTCCTCCATGAGGTCTGAGCAGTAGGATGAAGCAGGAGAACTTTCCCTTATAGAGGCAGCGTGTGAGGAAGGGGAAATACTCTGACGGGAGGTTCTGGCTTGACTGTTACGTGCGCCAGCTAAATATTGCTGAATAGAGCCAGAGACAGCGGAGTGAGGTTTCACCCCTTTTCCGGATCTCTTGCCTATTGTAGAGTGAGTTTTAGGTGTCTTGGCGGGCATAGCTGGAACTGTAGGGCCGGCAGTTGGACGGGGCTCTTCATGGTCACATCAGTTTACATTCACAAAAAAAAAAGGCTGCAAATCCACTGCTGGATAAAATAGGCAAGTGCAAATAAGTTCCCTTTTAATCACTATGAGGTTATAAATCTATCAATTGATTAAACTCTGAAGGGGAAGGGGATGTGATGCTGGAGGAGTGAACTGACTGACCTTGATGAACCTGTTTCTGCATTGGATGATCTTGGATGGAGGAATGTGCCTGTCCAGCAGAATGCCAGAGAATCGGCAGTGGAAAATCTGAAGATTGCCATCCCCAAACCTGAAGTGCTGACAACAGGGCAGAGCTCTGCTAACCTCTGCCCAGCACTGATAGCATCTTCTGTGTTCCACGGAGAGGAGATGGTGAACCTTTATCCCCAGACACCAGTTGCAGAGACAGGGGATTTGATAGACTTTTCTGCTGAGGAAGAACAACCTGGTGAGCCTCCAGCAGAAGAGCTGTTATTAGGGCCAAACTTCACTATGCTCTGCCCAGCACCAACAGAAGTATCTGTGAAGTTACAAGGAACTTCCCCAGCTGAAGCGCTGGCAACCGGACAGAGGGTCCAAGATCTCTGCCCTACACCTGCGGCGGTTCTGGAGGCTCAGGGTGAGAAGTAGGTGGTCACTTCCCAGCAGCAGATCAGGATACAGGGGGAGAAGGGAGAGGAGGTGTTCGTCGTCCCTCCCCAACAGTTAGCCGGAGCAGATGGTGTGGGGTTTCCAGCAGAAGGTCTGGCAACAGGGCCGAGTACTGCTGGACTCTGCCCTCAACTAACAGAGGATGGATGTCCTGTGAAGGTGGATGGGACTTCAGTCTCCACCTGTATACCCCAGGGATGCTGGGCAGTCGGCCCAGATCCCCAACAGCATGACGGAGTGAGCCCAGACACCCTGTCTTCTCTCCAGCGGCAGAAAGGACTCCAGGGAGAAGGGCCAGTCCAGGCCTCTCCCCAGCGGCAGATATGTTCTCTGATAGAGGCAGAGTTTGGCTGGGTGAGTAATGTTTTGTTTGGAACAATTTGTTTGGGGTACTGTGTGGGTACAGGCATTAGAGGACTGGAACTACTGACTAACTTCGGAGTCAACCCGTATGGGGTCTCCTCCTGTGTTAGTCTCCTGCCGAAAGGGAAGAAATGTGACAGACCTAGCCGGGAGAGAGACTTTTGGAGGGGACTGTATGCTAGCCTCTTGCCGATTGATCGGGGGCACTTGCATTTGGGGGAACGGTGCTCTTTGTGAGCTGTATGCCTGGGGACCGTTTGAGGTGGTATTACTGTGGATTCGGGTCCTGGTCCCCCAGGACACACAGACTCTGGGGACCCTGGATTTGCCATATTGAAATAGTGGCTGATTCATAATGCTGGGACAGATACTGTTAGGAGATGCTGATGTAAATTCCAGCACCTGTCTGTCTGTTCTCTTCTAAAATGTGTATTGTAAATAAGTCTATAGTATGGGATCTAAGAGTCATTAGATCCCCATTGCTGTTTGTGTTAATTAACTCTGCTATTGTGTGAAGAAGAGTCTATGTTGATTGTGATAATGTTGATTTGATTTTCTGAACTACAAGATGGCCAGTCTGGCCTAAAGGTCATGTCTGAGTCATCTAGGCTGTCTAAAGGGATTAGTTAATTAGCTCATGGTAATTAGGTTAATTAGGTAATTAGGTTACAGCTGTATTGTTAGAGTAATATGAACAGCAAACAATTTGGGGTGTTCGCGGCAAATTCGAAAGCCGCGGAACACCCTTTAAAAGTCTATGGGAGAATTCAAAAGTGCTAATTTTAAAGGCTTATATTCATGGTATTGTCATAAAAAGTGTTTAGGGACCTGGGTCCTGCCCCAGGGGACATGGATCAATGCAAAAAAAAGTTTTAAAAACGGCTGTTTTTTCGGGAGCAGTGATTTTAATAATGCTTAAAGTGAAACAATAAAAGTGTAATATCCTTTTAAATTTCATACCTGGGAGGTGTCTATAGTATGCCTGTAAAGGGGCGCATGTTTCCCGTGTTTAGAACAGTCTGACAGCAAAATGGCATTTCAAAGGAAAAAAAGTCATTTAAACTACTCGCGGCTATTAACCTCCCTGGCGGTATTCCCGAGTGTGGCTTGGGGTTAAAATTCAGTACCATTAGCGGTAACCCCGAGCCACACTCGGGATCGCATTGCAGGATCCTGGGGCGGCTTTACTTACCTTGTCCCTGGGATCCTGCGATGTCACCCGCAGTGTCCGAGGACTCCGTCCTCCTCCGAAGCCTCTCCGTGCCAGGCTCCGTTCCCTGCGAGCGGCGCGACGCACGGGGGCGGAGCCTGGCGGCAAATTAAAAAAAAAGTAAAAATCATAACACATACAGTACTGTAATCTTACAGATTACAGTACTGTATGAAATGATTTCACATCCCTTTTGTCCCCAGTGCTTTGGCCCATGCCCTGCATGCAGTTTTACATGATATACACTGTTCTTTCTGCCTGGAAACTGGATATTGTCCATAGCAACCAAAAAGTGTCACTTTACGTCAAAAGTGGCTTTAGACCAGCTAGAAAACAGCGATAGTAAATTAGAACACTTGCAGAATTGAGCGATAGTGAATTGTGGGGAAATTTATTTTATTACTTTTTTTTTTTTTTTTAAATTATTTATTTTTATTTATTATATTATAATTTATGTTTTTGTGTTTCAAACTTTATCATACCCGGGATATCTACTAGACTCTGGTTTGGACAGATTTAAGTGTGTTATTGTTAAGATTTACAGACCTACAATATAAAACGCCAAATTTCCATGCAAAATAATTGTACCGCTTTCAGCACCTAAAATCCGAAATAATCATACCGCCAGGTAGGTTAATGAATTGCCGGTCCGAAAATACACATAAAAGTTCATTGATAAAAACGGCATGGGAATTCCCCACAGGGGAACCGTACCAAAATTTAAAAAAAAAAATGACGTGGGGGGTCCCCCTAAATTCCATACCAGGCCCTTCAGGTCTGGTATGGATATTAAGGGGAACCCCGGCCAAAATGTAAAAAAAAAATGGCGTGGGGTCCCCCTCAAAAGCTATACCAGACCCTTCAGGTATGGTATGGATTTTAAGGGGAACCCGCGCCAAAATAAAAAAAAAACGGCATCTGAGCACGCCGCAGGAAAAGAGGGGGGATGAGAGAGCGCCCCTCCCCCTCCTGAACCGTACCAGGCCACATGCCCTCAACATTGGGAGGGTGCTTTGGGGTAGCCCCCCAAAACACCTTGTCCCCATGTTGATGAGGTGGTTGTGGGGGTCTGCGGGCCCTCCCCCCTGTGTGAAATGGTAAGGGGATTTCACAAAAAAACTGTCAAAAATGTTAAAAATGACAAGAGACAGTTTTTGACAATTCCTTTATTTAAATGCTTCTTCTTTCTTCTTTCTTCTATCTTCCTTCAGGTTCTTCCTCCATCTTCTTCTTCTTCTGGTACTTCTGTTTCTTCCTCCCGTGTTCTCGTCCGGCATCTCTTCCGTGGCGTCAGGGTGTTCTTCCCTTCTTCTCCTTGGGCCGCTCCGCATCCATGATGGTATGGAGGGAGGCTCTCGCTCTTCTCTTCATCTTCTTCTCTTCATCTTCTTGTCTTCATCACATGTGGCGTCACAGGGAATGCCACAGGTAAGTCCCGTCAAGTCACCGTGCGTCAGAGGGGGCTTGTCACCGGGTGGCCCCGCCCTCCGTTATTTAAGACCCATCAGAAGAGGAGAAGCGTCACACAGCGGGAGCCTCCCTCCATGCCTCAATGGATGTGGAGTGGCCCGAGGAGAAGAAGGGAAGAACACGCCAACGCCGCAGAGGAGATGCCGGACGAGAACACCGGAGGAAGAACCAGAAGTACCAGAAGAAGAAGAAGATGGAGGAAGAAACCGAAGGAAGATAAAAGATAGAAGAAATCAGAAAGAAGAAGCATTTAAATAAAGGAATTGTCAAAAACTGTCTCTTGTCATTTTTAACATTTTTGACAGTTTTTTTGTGAAATGGTAGGGGTACTTTTGTACCCCCTTACCATTTTACACAGGGGGGAGGGCCGGGATCTGGGGGTCCCCTTGTTAAAGGGGGCTTCCAGATTCCGATAAGCCCCCCACCCGCAGACCCCCAAAACCACCGTCCAGGGTTGTGGGGATGAGGCCCTTGTCCTCATGAACATGGGGACAAGGTGTTTTGGGGGGCTACCCCAAAGCACCCTCCCAATGTTGAGGGCATGTGGCCTGGTACGGTTCAGGAGGGGGGCTGCTCTCTCATCCCCCCTCTTTTCCTGCGGCCTGCCAGGTTGCGTGCTCGGATAAGGGTCTGGTATGGATTTTTGGGGGGACCCCACGCCATTTTTTTTTTAAATTTTGGTGCGGGGTTCCCCTTAAAATCCATACCAGACCTGAAGGGCCTGGTATGCAATTTAGGGGGACCCTCCAAGTCATTTTTTTTTTTTAATTTTGGTTCGGGGTTCCCCTGTGGGGAATTCCCATGCCGTTTTTATCAATGAACTTTTATGTGTATTGTTGGACCGGCAATTCATTAATAGCCGCGAGTGGTTTTAAATGACTTTTTTTCCTTTGAAATGTCATTTTGCTGTCAGACTGTTCTAAACACAGGAAACATGCGCCCCTTTACAGGCATACTATGGACACCCCCAGGTACGAAATTTAAAGGGATATTACACTTTTATTGTTTCACTTTAAGCATTGTTAAAATCACTGCTCCTGAAAAAACATCCGTTTTTAAAACTTTTTTTTGCATTGATCCATGTCCCCTGGGGCAGGACCTAGGTCCCCAAACACTTTTTATGACAATAACTTGCATATAAGCCTTTAAAATTAACACTTTTGATTATTCATGTTCGTGTCCCATAGGCTTTAAGATTGTTCGCGTGTTCGAACAAATTTTTTGCCTGTTCGCAAGTTCTGGTGCGAACCGAACAAGGGGGTGTTCTGCTCATCCCTAATTATAGGTACGAATAGGTGTTCTGGAGGCTGGATCATTCCTAAATGGATAGTGCCTATAATCGTCCCTATAGTCATACCTGTTGGGGGGAGGTCTAAATGAAGGACTTCTAATATCATCCTGTCGGTATGAAGGGACTGGATGTCCACGTGATCGTCCTCTCCCTCTATTTTTAGGCCCCCCTCCTCCCCTTTCACCAGAGGGGTGAGGAGCGTAAGAACAGGGGGGATGGTATATGGGTCTATTCCCACGATCATGTGGTTTAGAAGTGCCCCCTTTAGGTTACACATTGTTATGTGTGGGTGTAGTACTTTCAACAACACTGGGTACATGAATTAATCTTCTATCTGCATTCTGTAGGCCGGAGTCAGCCACATCCATGACAGAAGAGTCTTCTCCTGGTGATACAGTAACATTCATTTTCTTTTGCCAGTTAAAAACAAGATTAGACCTATAGTCAGTGAGGTCACGACTATATTTCTTTTGTTTCTTGTTTTTCTGGTCTTTCTCTTCTTTCTCCAAGTGATTCCTCAAACTTGTAGAAAGAGAGACATACTCTGCGGTAGTTTTGTGTCGAGTCAATTTATCTTTCAAATCTTTAATCTCTTTGTCTATAATGGACAATTTCAATTTTTTCTTGTCTATTAAAAACCCAAGAAGTTTGATCCCAACTTTGTTGACGTAACGGAACCACGACTCTAAATCAGGTTCACCCTGTTGTGGAAAAACATCCAAACGGAGCCCTCTGGGAACCATTAGTTCTTTTATATATTGTTCCAAAAAGGCAGTGTCCCATTGTAAATGTATCTCCGTGGTCATCAAATTTTTTAACCTAAGGAACATACTGCTAATTTCAGTGTCAGGACCAACGGTGGTAAATACCCCATCTGTATTAACAGATTCCACATACTGGGTTTCAGTCACCAGGTCCCTGAGGCTCAGTCTCTCAATGCTGGATCACACACATATGGTCTCTGCTGCCTCAGTAGCCAGTCCATTCTCTGTCTGATATAGGCAGTTAGGCACCAGCATCAAGACCTCTCTGTGCAGCTGTTACGTACCGTGTAGTAGAGTCTGACGTGTAGGAGGAGACCTCTCTTACAGCCCTGGCTCAAGAGCCACTGGAGTGGGAACAGTAGACTCAAGAGCGCAGTGAGGTAGGAGTGCCTGTTTGTAGTGTAGACACGGATGGATGGACAATGAGCCACCAGGAAAGTCCGGATACTGATGTCAGCGGAGGCAGGTGCAGGTCAGTGACCTGGAAGCTGGCAGATACAGACTGGAGCAGAGTAAGACAAGCTGGGTCAGACACAGGTAATCAAACAGAACTTGATCAGTAGGCTGGAGCAGAGTGAGACAGGCTGGGTCAAACACAGGTAGGCAGGTAGGGCTGTAGCTGAAGCAGAGTCAGATAAACAGGCAGAGGTCGGCAACAAGGTATCAGCAAGAAGTCCTTATAACAGGGTCAAGGCAAGCCAGGGTCAGAGTTGGAAAAATCGGGTAAGTCAAACAGAGCCGGGTCAATACAGGTGATCAGAAGGCAGATGCAGGGTTTCAGGAATCACTTGCTGCAGATCAAACAGCACTGCACTTGTGCAGCTGCTGTCCTTTTAAAGGCCTATTGGTGCCAAACAGCATCTAATGCGCGCGCACATGCATCCGCCACTTGCCAGCGTGCACGCGCGCACACAGGCACATCCGGTGCGCACTATCGTGCCCACACTGCTGTCTGACTGGTACCCATGTGCACAAGTGCGCAAGCACACACCTCAGTTTTGTCACAGCAGATCCCTGACATTGCCCCCTCCCAAGGGGCAGCCTCCGAATGCGTAACTGGTTCTTCTTCTCAGGATGGGCAAAAAAAAAGGGCACAGATCAGTCTCCTTGCATGAATGTTACATTCAGGCTCCAAGGAATTGTCTTCTGGGCCATACCCTTTCCACTTAATTAGAAATTGTACTCGGTTTTGCCATCTCCTACGATCTAGAATGGCCTCTACCTCGTACTCCTCACTTCCATCAACCAGAACAGGTTCTGGTGGTCTGGATGCTCTGTCAGGAAAGGGGTCAGGTACTTCAGGCTTTAACAAGGATACATGAAAGACCGGATGAACTTTTAATGAATCAGGTAAGGATAGTTCATACGATACCTCGTTACTCTTCTTCTTCATTGGAAATGGACCTATGAACTTGGGTGCCAATTTTCCTGAAGCACATGCCAGCCTAAGATTAACCGTGGAGAGCCATACTTTGTCACCCAACTGTAGGTTTAATTAACCTCTTCTCTTCCTGTTGAAAGCCTTCTCTCTGTCCGCTTGAGCCTTGGTTACGGCTTCCTGCAACATCCGGTGATTGCAGCTGAGGAAATTCACCATATCCTGGACTGCTGGGACTGAAGTCTCTGGAAGAAAATCAGGTAAAAATGACAGGTGAAAGCCATAGTTAGCAAAGAAAGGGGACTGCCCTGTAGCAGAATGGCTGGCGTTGTACCCAAAACCTGCTAGGGGCAGTAAGGACACCCAATTATCCTGGACAAAGGTTGTGAAACATCTGATGTATTGCTCAAGGGTCTGATTAGTCCTCTCGGTCTGTCCATTGGTTTGGAGATGATAGGCTGAGGACAGAGCCAATTCAATTTTCAGGGTTTCACACAAGGCCCACCAGAAGCGTGAGGTGAATTCTACCCATCTATCTGACACAATATTTGCAGGAACTCAATGTAATCTGACAATTTCCTTGACAAATACTTGGGCAGTCTCTATGGAAGACGGGGTACCTTTAAGCAGCAGAAAGTGGGCCATTTTGGACAATCGGTCCACAACTACAAAAATTGCAGTACATCCCTCAGAGCATGGAAGTTCTACTATAAAATCCATGGAGATCATCCTCCGTGGTCTGTCAGGAACAGGCAATGGCTTTAAAAGTCCCCAGGCCGACTTCTTGACGTTTTACTCTGAGTGCAGACAGGGCATGCATTTACATATTTCTTGCAAAACTCCTCCAGACCAG
This sequence comes from Aquarana catesbeiana, assembly GCA_037953035.1. Lineage (NCBI taxonomy): Eukaryota > Metazoa > Chordata > Amphibia > Anura > Ranidae > Aquarana > Aquarana catesbeiana. The sequence goes on from JBBHAA010001587.1 coordinate 1,485,305, forward strand.
GCCACCAGAATGTGCGTCGCACCAGCTCATGGGTTTTGTGGACACCAAAGTGACCTGCCAGTGGATGGTCGTGAAAAAGTCTCCATACCCCAACTCGCACATCCTCAGGAACAAAGATTTGGCTTCCTTTCCATAGTAGACCCTCTTTAGATGCCAGAGTGACCCCAAGGGGGTTTAGAAATGTCCATGGAAGCTTCCCTGAGTTGGGAGAGCAGATCTGTTTGGAGAAGCAGAAAGTTACCTGCGGGCAGGATAGTGTCTGGGACGGACAGATCCTTGGGATTATCATACATCCGAGACAAAGCATCCGGTTTAACATTCTTTGATCGATAAGTGATATGAAATGAAAAGCGTGAAAAGGACAGAGCCCATCGAGCTTGGCGTGGTTTTAGATGTCTGGCAGATCTCAAGTATTCTAGATTCTTGTGGTCAGTGTATATTAGTACTGGGTAAACGGCACCTTCCAACAAGTATTTCCACTCCTCTACCTTGATAGCAAGCAATTCCCAGTCTCCAACATCATGATTTTTCTCAGCAGGAGAAAGTTTTCATGAGAAAAAGGCCACAGGAGTCATTAAATCTTTGATACCTTGCCATTGGGAAATAACTGCCCCTACCGCTATTTCGGATACATCCACTTCGAGGATGTAGGGCATTGATGGGTCCGGATGACTGAGAATCGGGGCTGAGGTAAAAAGTCTCTTAAGTGTCTCGAAGGCTTATTGGGCTTCTGAATTCCAGCGGAATCGCAGGTTCTGCTTGGTAAGCTGAGTAATGGGAGAGATTATAGTAGAGAACCCCTTAATGAACTTCCTGTAGAAATTTGCAAAGCCTACAAAATGTTGCACTCCCATTTGGCCATGGGTACAGGCCAGTCAAATATGGCAGACACCTTGTGGGGGTCCATCTTGATTCCTGTTGTGGCAATTACAAGTCCTAGGAATTGGATGCTCTGCTGCTCAAACTCGCACTTCTCTGCCTTTGCATATAGTCCGTGTCAGGGAAGCTGACATAACACCATGCTGACATGCTCCTGATGTTGGTCAAGTGTTCTGGAGAAAATTAGGATATCATCCAAGTAGAAGATTACAAAAATGTCCAGGAAGTCCTTGAACATATCATTAATAAAATGCTGGACGGTGGCAGGGGCATTTCAGAGCCCAAATGGCATGACCAAGTATTTATAGTGGCCGAACCAAGTACGGAAGGCTGTCATCCACTCATCCCCAGCTCGGATATGGACCAGATTGTAAGCTCCCCTCAGATCTAATTTAGTGAAGCTGGTGGCAGATTGTAATTTCTGAAACAGCTCAGGCATTAATAGCAAAGGATAGCGCTTTTTGACCGTAATCTTATTTAGCTCATGGTAGTCCACACATGTTTGGTCCTTCTTTGCTACAAAAAATATTCCGGCACCTGCTGGAGAAGTAGAATGGCGGATAGAGCCTTTTTTCAGATTTTCATCAATGTATTCCTTAAGTGCCTCCTGCTCCCGTTCTGACAGTGGAAAGATGCGCCCGAAGGGAATCTCGGCTCCAGGGAGGAGCTTGATTGGACAATCATAAGGGCGATGAGCTAGAAGGGTAGCTGCTCCTCATTTTCTAAAAACATCAGAAAATTTGATAAGGTGCGGGTACTGCCTGGAGAATGTCCTGATCCGAGTCCATACATAGCAGTGTGGTTGGTGGCTCGGGTGACCTGGGAGGTCTTGGTATACGGTGTTCCTGACAGTAGGAAGATGAAAACTTGATCTCTCCTGATATCCAATTGATTTGAGGGTTATGCGCCTGGAGCCAGGGTAGGCCCAAGATCACAGTCAATAGTGGGGATGAAATGGCATCCAAGGTCAGTAGCTCCCTATGTTGAGCGAGGATAGTGACAGGCAGTGGGAGAGTCTCCTGGGTTACTTGTCCTGACTTGATAAAAGAGCCATAAACTGAAAGTCCATGTGTCTTTTGCTGCAGAAGGATGCGTTGCTGAGTGGCAAAGGTTGAATCAATAAAGCAGCTGCATGCTCCAGAGTCAACGATTACGTTGACTGAAATTGTCCTTTCTGGGAGCGGGAGAGGGGGGGCAAGATGAGTTGCATTGGCAGATAATGTTGATAGGTAGGCAGGAATAGGAGATAGGCATTTATGCTTCTTGGCAGGGCAGCTGTGACCGGCCTCACCACAGTAGAGACATAGGTTATGCTGTTGGCGATGTGCTCGCTCTTCAGGAGACAAGGCTGGTTGCATTAATCCTAGTTGCATTGGTTCGGAGATATAAGGTCCTGGGCTAGCAGGATTTGAACAGGTTGGCAACAAGTAATGGGAGGCAGGAACTGGAGCTCTTGGGGTCATCCATACTGGGCGTGTCTGTTGAGAAGACCGTTCTGACCAACGCTCACGGAGTCGTCAATCGATCTGGATAGCCAGGGTGATCAATGCTTCAAGGGTATCATTTGTACCAACTCACGCAAGTTAATCCTTGAGACCTTCGGAAAGTCCCATGCGGAACTGGTGTCGCAGAGCTGCGTCATTCCATTGGGTGTCTGCGCTCCAGTGTCTGAAGTCTGTAAGATAGTCCTTGGCCGCTCGGCGGCCTTGCTGGTGCACAAACGGGGCAGCCTCTGCTGTGGCAGTTCGCTGAGGATCGTCATGAGCTGAGCCATGGCGTTAAAGAAAGATGACATAGCATGCGTCTGCATATTATCTTCTTCGAGCAGCCGGTGGGCCCAGCTCTGGGGTTCTCCCTGGAGAAGGGATATTACAAATCCTACTTTAGTAGATTCTAAAGAAAGAGTCAGAGGTTGCAGAGCAAAGTATAGCTGACATGCGTTTCGGAACGCCTGGAACTTGGTTCGGTCCCCTGCGAATCTCTTGGGAATAGGAACTCTGGGTTCGGGTGGAAGCATCACCACCGAGGGAGTAGACATGGTCTGTATTGGTGTAGCTGGGGGGTGCAGGAACTGCGCAGCCATGACCTGAAAGATTCTGTACTTGTTCCTCCAACTTGACATAGCCCTCCTACAGGGATTTGACTACTTGCGTGAGAGCTGTGAGATGCTGGCAAATCTCCTCCACTGGTGTGGTTCCTCTTGCAGACTCAATCATGGCTGTTTGATACTGTTATGTACCGTGTAGTAGAGTCTGACGTGTAGGAGGAGACCTCTCTTACAGCCCTGGCTCAAAAGCCACTGGAGTGGGAACAGTAGACTCGAGAGCGCAGTGAGGTAGGAGTGCCTGTTTGTGGTGTAGACATGGATCGATGGAAGATGAGCCACCAGGAAGGTCCGGATTCTGATGTCAGTGAAGGCAGGTGCAGGTCAGCGACCTGGAAGCTGGCAGACACAGACTGGAGCAGAGTAAGACAAGCCGGGTCAGACACAGGTAATCAAACAGAACTTGATCAGTAGGCTGGAGCAGAGTGAGACAGGCCAGGTCAAACACAAGTAGTCAGGCAGGTAGGGCTGTAGCTAAAGCAGAGTCAGATGATCAGGCAGAGGTCGGCAACAAGATATCAGCAAGAAGTCCTTATAACAGGGTCAAGGCAAGCCAAGGTCAAAGTTGGAGAAATCAGGTAAGTCAAACAGAGCCGGGTCAATACAGGTGATCAGAAGGCAGATGCAGGGTTTCAGGAATCACTTGCTGCAGATCAAACAGCACTGCACTTGTGCAGCTGCTGTCCTTTTAAAGGCCTATTGGTGCCAAACAGCGTCTAATGCGTGCACACACGCATCCGGCGCATGCACACGTGCACAGAGTCGTGACACGTGCACACACCGCTGTCCGACTGGTACCCGTGTGCACATGTGCGCACGCACGCACCTCCGTCTTGTCACAGCATATCCCTGACAGCAGTACTCTTTGTCTCATTCAGTGGTGGCATGTCCCACAGCAGGTCCTCCTCAGCTTGTCTCCCTCTGGCAAAAGACCCCCCAGTGTCTCTCACATGTGAGGCACAGACTCTGTCCTCTTTGCTCTCTTCACTTCTCTTCTGAGTCCTTCCATTGGCTCATTTGCTCTGAATCTACTTTCCTCTCATTGGATTCAATCCCTGAGGCCAGAAAGGAGGGGGGGGAGTGGAGAGTGAGTGGGAAAATATGCAGAGCCCACTCTACACAGATCCTGAGATGGGGGTAAGGGCGGAAATTCGAACACGCAGACAAGTTCTCAGCCTGCAACCATCCACACAGTTGAGAGGAGAGCCAGCATCCACATCCACCGTCTGCTTTCTCTCTCATCGGCAGCACGGTGGTGGGGGAGATGATGAGTGGACTGCAGAGACACACAAAATCCGTGGGCACCGGACTACATGGTCATATGACCACTATGTTTCCCTGTCAAAGCTTTCACATGATCAAATGCTCCCGATCACAAGTATGCATCAAGAGCTTTCCGTGTAAGTTTAGGTACAGTGCACAGGGAGCGCGCTCTCAGCACAATAAACTGTTTATCTATAGACACATGAAGGTGGCCGCTCTGTGTTAAAGCGCTCCCACAGAGAGGCCGCATATATGAGTGTGGGAAGTGGTTAAAATAGATGAGATTTTAGAAAGTCATACTATTGGAATCTTGCTGCAATGAGCAATCATGGCTCATACAAATTTATTTTATCTTACACAAATATTCACTGTTTAGTGTCAGGATCTCCCCATAACTACATACTGTATCTTCTATTCATTGTCAGATATCTCCATGTTACTTCCTATGAGTACAGAGCTCTTACCAGCAGAGATAAATAGAATATCAGATAAAAATCATCCTGTCCAATCACTAGCAATACTGATTCCGGCCTCACACTGGCTGCTGATACTACTCATGTTCTATACACAAGGAGATCATAGCACAATATGAGTCATGTCAGTGGTATTCTGTGCTCATCCTGTGTATGGAGATATCACTGTATCTACACATGGATGACAATATTGGGGGGTCTACTCCATTATAAAATTTTTCCTATAAAATTATATTTCCTGAAGTTTTATAACGTGATCTAATATAAATGATTCCAATAAGGAGAAATGAGTTCCATTCATGTAGAGAATAGTTACATTCATTCCTGGAGGAGAAATTAATGTTCTTCTGGTACCTGTAGCACCCTCTAGCTAGGTGCAAGTGTACATAGTTGTTAGTGTAGAAAAATTTGGCTTGGCTGAGAGCCAGGCATGGGTTGAACCAGGGTCAGGGCAGAGTGACTCAGGGAGGCTGGATGACTCATCAGGCAGCATCTCTGGTGACTCCCCCTGCTTTCTGGAACCTTGGAGAAGCTTCCAGAAGTAGAGGATGGAGTCTAGAAAGAGCTGCTTGGAGTATTCAGGAGTGCTCAAGCCAATCCCCAGCAAAATAGGCTGGCAGGGGGCAGGCCACCTTATAAGTACTTATGTGTCATGCCTTCAGGGGCAATCAGGTAGAGGATGGAGAAGGAGTGCTAAGGAGGCTGTTGGTGGCCCTTGAGGGTGCCCCCTAGTCTGGGGGGGTGACCTTGGGCCTGGGGCTCAGCTGCTGGAGGGACCCTCTACAACACATGGAGGAATCCTTCCTGGAGGGACAGGAGCAAGGAGAGGACAGCAGGAGAATGTCAGCACATCCAGGAGTTCTCCAGAGGAGTCAGCCAGGTGGGCTGGTGAGTGAGCAGTCTGGGAGGACTGTGGTGTCAGTCTGGGAGGACTAAGGAGAGGTAGCCAGGAGGGCTAGTGAAAGGGGCAGCTGCAGCCAGGTGAGCTGGCAGTGCCTGAAGAAGTGCTGGGATCAGTAGCCACAGGGATTGAATCTGGACACTGACTTTTGCTACACATTTAAAGTGGCCCGGGGTTTCTACCTATAACAGGTTGTTGCTCTAAGATCTGATGGAGTGCCGTGTCAGGATCATTTTTGTCAAGTGTGCCAGTGAAGTTCTGCAAGTAAGTGTGCTGGCGGGAGCTGAGTATACATAGACTGTGTATAGGCAAATTTTCCCTGAAGTTTGTTCTAAGTCAAGTGAGCATCCCATAATACACCTACTCCCCATCCAAGTTTTATCCCCTCAAAAAAATAACAAAACAAAGTGCTGGCCTGTTTTCTGACTCTGGAATACTGTGAAATCCAATGTGCCTGGCTGTGCAGGGTGGGGGATCCCATTTCACCTGCGGCTCCTTAGGGGGTACGCTACATAACAACATTCTTTTCTTTTTCTACTGATTGGATAATATTCACCTGACAGACAGTTCCTGCTGCCACCTGGCACCTGGAATAAGAAATAATCAGACACTGAGAATACTGAACCTTTCATATAACAATCTGCAGGGTCCTCATTTCAGGGATCTGATGGAAGCTCTGACAACAAGCCAGATAGAGAAGTTACAGTGAGTATAACAGGACTGACTAAGACAATAATATTATGGGATAGATTTACATTCAGTTGTCTAAATTTTAGAATCACACTCTGTTATCAGTTATAAAATAGAGTCTCTGCATAGTACATTCTGATTGTACAATGTTGTTTATATACAGGGACAGCGCCAGCATAAGACAGCTTATGCAGCCGCCTTAGGGTGCCCAGATAAGGGGGGGGCAGTAAAATCACAATCCCCAGCCACTCGCTGGGGATTCTGATTTTTAAAGGGAGTCCCTCCAGTGATCTGCAAATCCCGGCATTGTAAGTCCTATGCTTGCTTCCGCCTGCACCCACACGGGATTGGTTGCGATCCGATAAATGATGTGATCGGAGCCTCAGAGGCTGCTGAGCCCGGCCGTGAGTAGTGGTGATGGGGCCTACCCCCAGCATACATTCACCTTGTGGCTGGGATGTTGATCGGGGTGGGGGATGGTGAGCAGGCATGTCACCTCTGTCTGCCGATCCAGCCTGCCGATCTGTCTGCCGATCCAGCCTGAGAAAGAATGGAGAGCGCTGAGCTGTGCATGGGGGCCAGGAGGGGCGGACTGATACAGTGCAAGTCCCAGCATTCTGCAGCTAGTTCCAGGATCCTCCTCTGTGTCTTCCAGCACCCAGCAATGAAAGTTCAGCCCTCGGAGGAGGGAGAGCAGCTTGGGAGTGTGATCAGATAAGGAAGAGGAAGGGAAATGTGGAGATGCTAAATACTATGTCTACTGACCACCAGTGTGTATGTGGGGGGGGTAAAATGGCACTGCCACTGACCACCAATGTGGAGGGGGGTTTGACACCATAGTTGTGGGTTATTATTGTTGCCACTCACCCCAATGCTGAGGGTTATTATGGCGGCCACTGACGCCAATGCTGGAGTTTATTTTTGCGGTCACTGACACCAATACTGGACTTTATTATTGCAGCCACTGACACTAATGCTGGGGTTTAATATTCCAACCACTGACACCTATGCTGGGGTTTATTATTGCGGCCACTGACACCAATGGTGAGGTTTCATATTCCAGCCACTGACACCTATTCTGGGGTTTATTATTGCGGCCACTGACACAAATGCTGGGGATTATTATTTCAGCTACTGACACCTATGCTGGGGGTTATTATTGAGGCCACTGACACCAATGCTGCGTTTTTTTCATTCCAGCCACTGACACCTATTCTGGGGTTTATTATTGTGTCCACTGACACCAATGTTGGGAGTTATTGTGGCCACTGATACCAATGCTGGGGTTTATTATTCCAGCCACTGACACCAATGCTGGAGGTTATTAATGCAGCCACAGATATCAGTGCTGGGGATTATTATTGCAGCCACTGACACCATAGTTGGGAGTTATTATTGCTGCAGCTCACCCCAATGCTGAGGGTAATTGTGGTGGCCAGTGACACCAATGAGGGTTATTGTGGGGACCACTGACACCGATGCTAAGAGGTATTATGGTGGCCATGGACACCATAGATGGGGAATATTATTGCTGCCACTCACCCCAATGCTAAGGGTAATTGTGGCAGCCAGTAACACCAATGCTTGGGGTTATTATTGCAGCCACTGAGCCACTGTAGCTAAATGGAGTGCAAATAAAGTGTATTCAATATGGGGGTTAGGGTTACATTGTGGAGGGGAGGGAGTTGGTAGGAGGAGGGTTGGGGGGCACCAAAATGCACCTTCACCTTGGTAGACAACAATCCTTGCACTGGCCCTGTTTATAAACTATCAACAATGTATTGCACAAGCCAGCCTGATCGGATATAAATTGGGTAGTTTAGGTAGGTTCTCATATTACATAAAACAAAAATAGAGTAATATCCACGCTCACAACTTATAAAATAAGACCATAACAAAGTCTCAAAAAGACAAAAGCATAAATACAGCAGCCAGCATAAATATTGTTGATCACAATATGGATAATAATAGGAAATTTCATATGCAGCGCTTAATGGATGTATGAAGCCCAAATGACCAATGGAAAAGGAAGAGGGAGGGTCCCCTGCACCGACTTCAGCGTGTGAACCCACACACCACACCAACATGCTGATATCAAATGCCCTTACCAGAAAATTTATTAAGTCAAGCCTCACCTGGAGCTCAATCCTTCTCCAGAAATCCACCAGAATGATCCAACTGCACGGCCAGGTATCAAAGTATCCCTCCAATGCAGACCAAATAACACAGCCACAGGATGGACATCAGGATTCCTCCTCCTCTTTACAGGACTCCAGAGTTTTCACAGATCATAAAGGACTCAATAGATCAAAGAGTCACCACCATAAAAATAAAACTCTCATGGTGAAGTATGTGAGGAGGAGCGATTTTATTAAAATCCAATGCAAAATACAGCTGTCTTCATAAAAATCACAGATAAGAATCAAAAAATATAAGAAAGATAGGGGGCGCTAGATACCATAATATTCAAGTGCTCCAAAAAAAAATATATATATATATCTCCTGCATTACCAAAAAAATGGAAATGTAAGAGAGCTAGGGGGCGCTAGATACCATACTATTCAAGTGCTCTAAATACATATATCTCCTGTGTTACCAAAAAAAATGAAAATCATAATATTGACAAATAATAGTTAGATTACACATTGAAGTGCCCACATTAGTGAAAACATATATAGTGATTGATTGTCCACATAAAAAAGTGATTGAAGTGATATCTTTCAATATTATCCCAATCTTGTTGCTGTAAACAAAAGGTTTTCCATCACCAAAGAAACAAAAAAAAAGGAAAACACCTTGAAGTAGTAGATATCTGCTTACCAGATACCAATGACTCCTTTAGTTAAAAAGAGAGTCACTAGCGCTTGTGCAGGGTTGTGCCTGCTCACATGGATGGCCGGGCTGTGGTTGGTATTATAGGCATGGATCATTCCCATCAGGCTCATTCAAGATAGGATAAGGATACATAGGAAACAAAAACAGTCTCCATAGCGTAAAACCATTTATTAAAAAAGTAAACAAATTAAAAAGCCAAATGGCCGCTTACATTGGTTGGTGCCTACCCGGCACTGGGGCTGCTTGCATGTCAGGGTGACTTCGCAGTAAAAAAAAAGCCTTTCATGTCTCCTCCACGCTGGCATGCGTTCCAGCTTACACAGGGGGGCAGCCAAAGGATCCAGATGTTGTTGGATGATAGGACATGTGACCGCTCCGCTTGGAGTGGTACGTGGTCACATGTCCTATCATCCAACAACATCCGGATCCTTTGGCTGCCCCCCTGTGTAAGCTGGAACGCATGCCAGCGTGGAGGAGACATGAAAGGCTTTTTTTGACTGCGAAGTCACCCTGACATGCACGCAGCCCCAGTGCCGGGTAGGCACCAACCAATGTAAGCGGCCATTTGGCTTTTTAATTTGTTTACTTTTTTAATAAATGGTTTTACGATATGGAGACTGTTTTTGTTTCCTATGTATCCTTATCCTATCTTGAATGAGCCTGACGGGAATGATCCATGCCTATAATACCAACCACAGCCCGGCCATCCATGTGATCAGGCACAACCCTGCACAAGTGCTAGTGACTCTCTTTTTAACTAAAGGAGTCATTGGTATCTGGTAAGCAGAGATCTACTACTTCGAGGTGTTTTCCTTTTTTTTGTTTCTTTGGTGATGGAAAACCTTTTGTTTACAGCAACAAGATTGGGATAATATTGAAAGATATCACTTCAATCACTTTTTTATGTGGACAATCAATCACTATATATGTTTTCACTAATGTGGGCACTTCAATGTGTAATCTAACTATTATTTGTCAATATTATGATTTTCATTTTTTTTGGTAACACAGGAGATATATGTATTTAGAGCACTTGAATAGTATGGTATCTAGCGCCCCCTAGCTTTCTTACATTTCCATTTTTTTGGTAATGCAGGAGATATATATATATTTTTTTTGGAGCACTTGAATATTATGGTATCTAGCGCCCCCTATCTTTCTTATATTCCTTTTTTTGATTATCCATTTTTTTGATTATTCAAAAATTGGGGAGCAGCTTACACTGATTGTTTATATATTTCCACAATTTTTTTATTGTTGGGAATGTTTTCTTACTAGATGTACCACCAGTATATGTAATTCATATATATATTATCTGCTATCGACACCACTGGCGCAAAGGTTTCTATTGTTTTCTAAGAATCAAAAAATACCGCGGTTTGTAGCTCGCTTCCTGCATCAGCAGACCTTATGCATTTCAGCCAATTAATAAATCGCTCATCCTCACATACTTCACAATGAGAGATTTATTTTTATGGTGGTGACTCTTTGATCTATTGAGTCCTTTATGATCTGTGAACTCTGGAGTCCTGTAAAGAGGAGAAGGAATCCTGATGTATCCTGTGGCTGTGTTATTTGCTCTACATTGGAGGGATACCTTGATGCCTGGCCGTGCAGTTGGATCGTTCTGGTGGATTCCTGAATAGGGATGAGCCGAACACCCCCCCGGTTCGGTTCGCATCCAGAACATGCAAAAGGACTGAAAGTTTGTGCGAACATTCGAACACCGTTAAAGTTTATGGGGCTCGAACATGAGAAATCAAAAGTGCGAATTTTAAAGGCTAATATACAGGTTATTGTCCTAAAAAGGGTCTGGGGACCCGGGTCCTGCCTCGGGGACATGTATAAATGCAAAAGAAAGTTTTGAAGATGACTGTTTTTTTGGGAGCAGTGATTTGAATGATGCTTAAAGTGAAAAAATAAAAGTGAAATATTGCTTTAAATATTGTACCTGGGGGTTGTCTATAGTATGCCTGTAAAGTGTCGCGTGTTTCCCGTGTTTAAAACAGTACCTGCATAAAATTACATTTGTAAAGTAATAAAAGTCATTTAAAACTGCTTGTGGCTGTAATGTAATGTCGGGTCCCGGCAATATGGATGAAAATTATTGAAAAAACGGCATGGGTGACCCCCCAGCCCATTACAAGGCCCTTTGGGTCTTGTATGGATATTAAGGGGAACCCTGACCCCAAATTAAAAAAAGGAAAGGTGTGGGGCCCCCAGGCCCTATATACTCTGAACAGCAGTATACAGGTGGTCCAAACAAGACAGGGACTGTATTTTTGTTCTTAAGTTGAATCTGTTTGTAATTTGAAACAGGTACATTTTTTAAGTGTAGCTCCAGCCAAAAAATCTATTTTTAAGCTTTTTGGATAACATAGGGAAGGGTTATCATCACCCCTGTAACATTTGTTTTGCTGTCTGTGCCCCTCTCCAGAAGATTTCACCTCACTTTCTGTCCCAATGACAATTGGATTTTGAAAATTTGGGGTTTTTAGGGAAACAAGGGTTGGTGATAATAAAGCATCAGTGGAGACACCTTTTTCCCATATTATCTCTTACAGGAGATAATTTCCCTTCCTAGGGGTAGATTTCCTCTCACTTCCTGTTGTCTCCCTCCATTTGTAAGTAGGAGTCGTTTGTAAGTCAGATGTTTAAAAGTAGGGGACCGCCTGTATATACTATACGGCCTGCCCTATATAATCTGCAGAAATTTGGGCCTTAGCTGTTGGTGGTACCAGAACACTGTAAGCCCTCACAGTTAATCTTGGTGGGTGCTGGAAGGGGCCCTGCTGTGAAATATTATATCAAGAATTGTAATTACATGCCCCTGTTGAACAGGGTCAGAAAAATTGGGCCTTTGGTGGTGGTGTGGTGGTGTTGCCACAACACTGTAAGCCCTCATGGTTACTCTTGGTGGGTGCAGGAACGGTCCCTGCTGTGAAATATTAGATCAAATATTGTAATCACATGACCCTGTTAAACAGGGCCAGAAAAATTGGGCCTTAGGCGCTGGTGCCACAACACTACAACCCCTCACAGATACTCTAGTTGAGCACAGGAACGAACCCTGCTGCAAAATATTACAGCAGAAATTGTAATTACACACCCCTGTTAAACAGGGGCAGAAAAATTGGGCTTTAGGCACTGGTGCCACAACACTGCAACCCCTCACAGATACTCTAGTTGAGCATAGGAAAGAGCTCTGCTGCAAAATATTAAAGCAAAAATTGTAATTACACGACCCTGTTAAACAGGGGCAGAAAAATTGGGCATTAGGCACTGGTGCTGGTGCCCAGAACCAAAAATGTTCTTAGAAGCTATCAACATGAACATTGAGGAGGAATAGGATAGTCACTCAGCATAACAGGATAGTCACTCAGCATAGGCAGTCTTCAAGGGATCTCACATTCATAAAAAAAATAATCGGTTACATCAGCATCATCAGCATCAGGTGCTTGGTAGCTGGTGATCCAAGACTGATTCATTTTTATAAAGGTGAGCCAAGTCTGTGGATAGGCGCACTCTGTAATCGGTTACAAAGCCTCCAGCAGCACTGAATGTGTGTTCCGAAAGAACGCTGGATGCAGGACAGGCCAGTAGCTCAATTGCATACTGTGCAAGCTCTGGCCAGTGATCCATCCTCAAGACCCAGTAACCCAGTGGATTTTCTGTTGGAAAGGTCTCCAAGTCTGATCTTGCCCCAAGGTATTCCTGCACCATGTAAATCAGACGCTGGCCATGGTTGCTGGAACCGATCAGACCTTGGGGCTGCGGGCTAAAAAATTGTCTGAACGCATCGGTCAGACAGCCACCTTCTCCACCGCTCCTCCTGTGACTGACCGAAGCCTCAGCAACACGTTGTCCAGGAGGACCAGGAAATTGCAACCTCCCAGGCTCTGGAAATGCATTGCACAAACCTTTCTGCAAGGCCTTCCAAAGATGTTTCATCCTCTGCTCCCTCTGCGAAGGCTGGATAAGTTCTGCAACCTTACCCTTGTAACGTGGATCAAGAAGGGTTGCCAGCCAGTACTGATCCCTCTCCTTGATACCACAAATCCTAGGGTCCTTTTGCAGGCTTTGCAGGATCAGGGAGGCCATGCAGCGTAGGTTTGCTGAGGCATTCGGTCCAGAGTCCTCTGGGTCACTAAGGATGACATGATCCGCTGCCACCTCCCCCCAGCCACGTACAAGTCCATGGGTTTCTGGGGACTGAAAACGATCCCTTGAAGACTGATGCTGAGTGCCAATGCTGCCATGCTGACACAATCCTCCTCCTCCTCCTCTTCCTGTGTGATAGGTGGGCCTGCAGGAATACTGTCTGGATAAAGGGGGCCTTGAGAGGTAAGGAAGTCCTCCTCTTCCTCCCTCTAGTCTGCCTCAAATGCCCTGTCCATTATTCCACGCAGCGTGTGCTCCAACAGGAAGACGAGGGACAGTATCACTGATGCATGCACTGTCACTGCTCACCATCCTTGTGGCCTCCTCAAATGGTGACAGGACAGTGCATGCATCCTTGATCATTAGCCACTGACGTGGCGAAAAAAAGCCAAGCTCCTCTGACCCTGTCCTATTGCCATACTCACACAGGTACTCATTGATGGCTCTCTGCTGCGTGTTGAGCTGCTGCATCATTACCAACGTTGAGTTCCACCTGGTGCGCATGTCACAGATGAGGCGGTTCTTGGGCAGGTTGCATTCCTTTTGAAGGTTAGCCAGCCGAGCACTGGCATTATATGACCGGTGGAAATGCCCACAGACTTTCCTGGCCTGCCTCAGGAGATCCTGTAAGCCCGGGTACCTGCACAAGAACCACTGCAAATTAAGGACATGAGCCAAACAGGGAACATGGGTCAAGTGTCCCTGTAAGAGGGTGGAGAGGAGGTTGGTGCCACTGCCTCAGGGGATCCTGTAAGCCCAGGTACCTGCACAAGAACCGCTGCACTACCAAATTAAGGACATGAGCCAAACAGGGAACATGGGTCAAGTGTCCCTGTCGGAGGGCGGAGAGGAGGTTGGTGCCATTGTCGCAAACCACCATTCCTGCCTGAAGCTGGCATGGTGTCTGTGACAGACCTAGATGGGACAGAGGCTGTTGGAGAGGACTGAATGCAAGGCTCTTGCCTTTTGATTATGGGCCCTAGATTTTCAAGGGAACAATGCTCTTTGTGAGGTGAATGAAAAATCCAGTTTGAACTGTACTAGTCGGACTCAGTCGTGTATATATGTATATAATGTATGTTGTCTCATTCTGTTGTGGACTCTTTGCTGTGATCATTTGGGATGTGTGTCCCTGTAGAGGGAGGGGGGATTCATCCAGCAGCCCCCCTGCTGATAAGACTGTTTACTGAGGAGAAGTTTGAACACACCTGACCTGTGTGTCCATTGTCTTTGGACAGTTTAACCCGCCCTCTTTTCCAAGGGTGGGGGGGAAGAGTCTCTGAGTTATTTTATCTGTTGTGTCCATGTGTGATAATAAAACAGTCCATGTTAGCAGTGAAACAAGTGTTGCCTTGTTTTGTGCTTGGGAGCAGTTGGAATATCTGATATCTGTATCCAGGCTGGGAGGAAGTGGTATATGACGGAAACACTCAAGCGGAGTGTGGAACGTTCCGTGACAGTGTCAACCACCTCTGAACCTGCCCCTGCAGAGCTGCCAGAATCTCTGGCCCAGTGTGGCTCCTTTCCCCTAAGCATACCAACTCAAGCACCGAAAGGCATTTTTTTGCCTGAGTGCTTGTGTAGCCCCTAGAATGCCTACGGAGCACCGATGGTTCCGAGGACAAATCTGCACAGGAAGAGGCCATAGAGGAAGAAGAAGAGGAGGGGTGGAGGAGAGAGGTGTGGCAGAATCGCCACTACCAGCATTTTGGTGGCAGAACAAGCTCCAACATTACTGCACCCTGTCCTGCATCCTTCCCAGCTGCCAGCAGGGTTACCCAGTGCACCGTGAAAGAAAGGTAACATCCCTGTCCATGCCTGCTGGACCATGAGTCAGCGGTAATATGCACCTTAAGTAAAAAAATATATAAAGTGCAAAGAAATATATATTGTATTCCTAGCACACCAGCCTGCCTATATAGACCAAACTAAAAATATATATATATATGAATTTTGTGCCTAAAACAATTGACAGTGATAGCACAGGCAAAAATGTTAAATATTCCTTAACACAACAATGCTTAAATCAGTGGTGCCCCAAATGAGATCATAACATAAAACATATAACATGTGATTCCCACGTGGAATACAAATACATAAAAGTCCATATATAAAATATTGTGAAATCCTTGTCTGGATCTGGAAATCAAAGCACGAAACAGTGGAATCCCTTCACCGTCACTGAAAGATCACTCAAACAAAAGTGCTCATGGAATGGGTGTCAGCTTACCAGATGGAGTTGACCAATTTAATGAAAAAAGGTCAAATAGGCTTTAGCAAGATAATGCTTGCTGCAATGGAGAATTGTAGACCGGACTCCTGTCCTCACATCAAAGGGTCTCACGCATGGAATATAAAAACAGATGGAGAGGAACCAAAAATAGTATAATACCGTTTATTGTAAAAAATATATAAAAACAAGCATAACCAAGTGGCTACTCACATAGAAAGTGCCATCGCCCGGCACTGAGGCTGGAAAGCGTTTCGTAATCAATGGGTATCCCGCTTGGAAGTGATCCTGGCAGCAGCGTGCGTTCCACCCATGACAGACAGACAACCACGGGAACCGGATGTGATGTAATCGCGTGACCAAGTACCGCCTCAACGTACGTTTCATTAAACACGTCTTCAGGAAGCGTACTTGGTCACTATAGGGATGGTTTTAAATACTGCTGGTTAATTAACATAAAGGGAGGGGTTGAATGCTTCACAGCCTCAGCGCCGTTCGCAGGCACTTGTACAACCATCCCATACAACATTTGTATGCAGTAAGGTAACAAAAATAGAAGATAATTATGTATTGAATCTTATAAAATAGTAAACCTATAATGGTAGGGAACGGCTCCCATACATTATGGTACTGAAGGAAATAATAAAAACATAAAGTAAACGGTAGAAATCTGACAATAACAGACTATTTTGAAGAGTGATTTATAAAAAAAATGTATTCAATGAATAATTAAATTAAAATTGCAAAGTAAATAAATAATACAGATAAATAGGAAAAATAACTAAAAACTAAAAGAATTAAGTAATATTGAATACCCAAAAAAAAAAACGGATGCAGAATAAAACTGAATGATAAAAAATGACGATTGAGTAACCTTAGAATGAAATTTAGAGATCTTCTTTCCTTTTTGTAGTGCAACAGGCTTTGCACCTAGTGCAGTAATGAAACCCTGATCCATCAAGAATATTATAATCACCAAAATTACCATCAACCAGGGGGGGAATGGAGGGATTGGAAGGGACCCTACAGGATTCCACCCCCTACACCCCAACATTCCAAAGAACATACAGAAAGAGGTAGCAGAGGGAGAAGGAGAAAGAAAAAGAAAACAGGAAAACTAAATACAGGCATTTTCCACCTGTCAGGGGTAGAATTTCGGAAGAAGCGTTGTTAATTTTGTCACAAGGGCTAAAATTTGCACCTAACAAAAATATCGACAAATTTGGATTGTTTGTTGATATAGAGAAATTCATTAGGAAACTTAATATCAAAAAACATTTTTCCTCTCAACTTAGCGTCCCCCCCATCCAAATACGAGTGAAACCACCTATATTGAATACCATCACATTGAAATATTCAAAAATATGGTCCAGGATGAAGTCAAACAACTCAGGGTACAAAAACCTAGTGCCAATCAGTCTATCTGCGAGGGAATCAAAAAACTTGAACAGAACAAACAAATAGTTGTCCGACCAGTGGACAAGGGGGAAGGGGTGGTGATTCTTAGTAAAGAAAGTTACAATACAGAGATTCAAAGATTATTGCAGGACACCACCACCTATAAACCTTTATTATCAGACCCTACATCACAGTTTATGACACAACTGTCCTGTTGGGTTAACAAGGGCTTACAGACACATATTCTTAATAAAAAGGAGGCCAAATACCTCATCCCTCGGGCCCCGCGTACCCCAGTTTTATATATTCTCCCCAAAATACACAAGTGTAGAGACCAACCACCAGGTCGACCCATAGTAAGTGGGATTGGGTCCCTTTACTCTCGGGTGGGGGAATATCTGGATATCTACTTACAGCCATTAGTCATCCAAGGTCGATCATATTTGAAAGATAGTCGGGCCCTTATCCAATCCTTGCAAAACATTACAGTATCTCCAAATACCCTATTGGTGACAATAGATATAGAGTCACTTTATACTAATATCAAGCAACATGATGCTTTAGTAGCAGTAAGATTGGCCCTTACTGACCAATCTAAACTTAAACAACCCCTAATTAATTTTTTGGTCGAAGGACTGCAAATAGCTATGGGGAATAATTATTTTTGGGCACAAAATCAATTTTGTAACCAAATAAAAGGAGTTGCGATGGGGGCACGGTATGCCCCCAGCGTAGCCAATATAGTGCTCAATAAATGGGAGGGGGAAAACATTTATCATCAATCCAGTAAGGCACTCAAATATTATAAAAGGTATATTGATGATGTCATCTTCCTGTGGGAGGGCTCTTTGACTGATTTCCAGATTTTTCTCTCAAGTCTAAACAGCAATGATTATGGACTCAGATTCACTGCTGAGTGGAGCTGGGAGATTATCAATTATTTGGATCTCACTTTTTGTCTCGAAGACATTCTTTAAGGCGACGGACCGTAACGGGTTTGTACCGACGAACAGCTGTCATCATCCACATGGGCTAGGAGCAGTCCCTAAAGGGCAGTATATGCGCATCAGGAGAAATTGTGATAGTCTAATCGATTACCACACACAATCTGATGCACTTACCCAGAAATTTTGTGAGAAAGGCTATCTTCTCAAAGATCTTACCAAAATTAAAAACCAAGTTCTAGCTATGGATAGGGATTCTCTTCTAACCCCTAAAGAAAAAACTGCATCCCTAGGGGACTTCCCTTTTATATCAGGGTTCCATCGCCAATATAGGAGTGTGGAAAAGGTATTCAAGAAATACTGGCCTATACTTCTTAAAGACAAAGACCTACAAAATTCCCTCCCTCTGAGACCTAAATTTATCTATAGACGAGCGCCAGGACTTAGGAATAGGGATGAGCCGAACACCCCCCTGTTCGGTTCGCACCAGAACATGCGAACAGGAAAAAAGTTCGTTCGAACATGCGAACACCGTTAAAGTCTATGGGACACGAACATGAATAATCAAAAGTGCTAATTTTCAAGGCTTATATGCAAGTTATTGTCATAAAAAGTGTTTGGGGACCTGGGTCCTGCCCCAGGGGACATGGATCAATGCAAAAAAAAGTTTTAAAAACGGCCGTTTTTTCAGGAGCAGTGATTTTAATAATGCTTAAAGTCAAACAATAAAAGTGTAATATCCCTTTAAATTTCGTACCTGGGGGGTGTCTATAGTGTGCCTGTAAAGGGGCGCATGTTTCCTGTGTTTAGAACAGTCTGACAGCAAAATGACATTTTGAAGGAAAAAACTCATTTAAAACTACCCGCGGCTATTGCATTGCCGACAATACACATAGAAGTTCATTGATAAAAACGGCATGGGAATTCCCCAAAGGAGAACCCCGAACCAAAATTAAAAAAAAAAAATGACGTGGGGGTCCCCCTAAATTCCATACCAGGCCCTTCAGGTCTGGTATGGATATTAAGGGGAACCCCGGCCAAAATTTAAAAAAAAAAATGACGTGGGGTTCCCCCTAAATTCCATACCAGACCCTTCAGGTCTGGTATGGATTTTAAGGGGAACCCCGCGCCAAAAAAAAAAAAAAAAACGGCGTGGGGTCCCCCCAAAAATCCATACCAGACCCTTATCCGAGCACGCAACCTGGCAGGCCGCAGGAAAAGAGGGGGGGACGAGAGTGCGGCCCCCCCTCCCTCCTGAACCGTACCAGGCCACATGCCCTCAACATTGGGAGGGTGCTTTGGGGTAGCCCCCCAAAACACCTTGTCCCCATGTTGATGAGGACAAGGGCCTCATCCCCACAACCCTGGCCGGTGGTTGTGGGGGTCTGCGGGCGGGGGGCTTATCGGAATCTGGAAGCCCCCTTTAACAAGGTGACCCCCAGATCCCGGCCCCCCCCCTGTGTGAAATGGTAAGGGGGTACATAAGTACCCCTACCATTTCACGAAAAAAGTGTCAAAAATGTTAAAAATGACAAGAGACAGTTTTTGACAATTCCTTTATTTAAATGCTTCTTCTTTCTTCTATCTTCCTTCATCTTCTGGTTCTTCTGGCTCTTCTGGTTCTTCTGGTTCTTCCTCCGGCGTTCTCGTCCAGCATCTCCTCCGCGGCGTCTTCTGTCTTCTTCTCCTCGGGCCGCTCCGCACCCATGGCATGGGGGGGAGGCTCCCGCTCTTCTCTTCTTCTCTTCTTCTTTTCTTCTTTTTTTCTTTTCTTCTCTTCTTCTCTTCTTCTTCATTTTCTTCTCCGGGCCGCTCCGCAATCCATGCTGGCATGGAGGGAGGCTCCCGCTGTGTGACGGCGCTCCTCGTCTGACAGTTCTTAAATAACGGGGGGGCGGGGCCACCCGGTGACCCCGCCCCCCCTCTGACGCACGGTGACTTGACGGGACTTCCCTGTGACGTCACGGGGAATGCCACAGGGAAGTCCCGTCAAGTCACCGTGCGTCAGAGGGGGCGGGGTCACCGGGTGGCCCCGCCCCCCCGTTATTTAAGAACTGTCAGACGAGGAGCGCCGTCACACAGCGGGAGCCTCCCTCCATGCCAGCATGGATTGCGGAGCGGCCCGGAGAAGAAAATGAAGAAGAAGAGAAGAAGAGAAGAAGAGAAGAAAAGAAGAAAAGAAGAAAAGAAAAAGAGAAGAAGAGAAGAGCGGGAGCCTCCCCCCCATGCCATGGGTGCGGAGCGGCCCGAGGAGAAGAAGACAGAAGACGCCGCGGAGGAGATGCTGGACGAGAACGCCGGAGGAAGAACCAGAAGAACCAGAAGAGCCAGAAGAACCAGAAGATGAAAGAAGATAGAAGAAAGAAGAAGCATTTAAATAAAGGAATTGTCAAAAACTGTCTCTTGTCATTTTTAACATTTTTGACACTTTTTTCGTGAAATGGTAGGGGTACTTATGTACCCCCTTACCATTTCACACAGGGGGGGGGCCGGGATCTGGGGGTCACCTTGTTAAAGGGGGCTTCCAGATTCCGATAAGCCCCCCGCCCGCAGACCCCCACAACCACCGGCCAGGGTTGTGGGGATGAGGCCCTTGTCCTCATCAACATGGGGACAAGGTGTTTTGGGGGGCTACCCCAAAGCACCCTCCCAATGTTGAGGGCATGTGGCCTGGTACGGTTCAGGAGGGAGGGGGGGCCGCACTCTTGTCCCCCCCTCTTTTCCTGCGGCCTGCCAGGTTGCGTGCTCGGATAAGGGTCTGGTATGGATATTTGGGGGGACCCCACACCGTTTTTTTTTTTTTTTTTGGCGCGGGGTTCCCCTTAAAATCCATACCAGACCTGAAGGGTCTGGTATGGAATTTAGGGGGAACCCCACGTCATTTTTTTTTTTAATTTTGGCCGGGGTTCCCCTTAATATCCATATCAGACCTGAAGGGCCTGGTATGGAATTTAGGGGGACCCCCACGTCATTTTTTTTTTTTAATTTTGGTTCGGGGTTCCCCTTTGGGGAATTCCCATGCCGTTTTTATCAATGAACTTCTATGTGTATTGTCGGCAATGCAATAGCCGCGGGTAGTTTTAAATGAGTTTTTTCCTTCAAAATGTCATTTTGCTGTCAGACTGTTCTAAACACAGGAAACATGCGCCCCTTTACAGGCACACTATAGACACCCCCCAGGTACGAAATTTAAAGGGATATTACACTTTTATTGATTGACTTTAAGTATTATTAAAATCACTGCTCCTGAAAAAACGGCCGTTTTTAAAACTTTTTTTTGCATTGATCCATGTCCCCTGGGGCAGGACCCAGGTCCCCAAACACTTTTTATGACAATAACTTGCATATTAGCCTTTAAAATTAGCACTTTTGATTTCTCCCATAGACTTTTAAAGGGTGTTCCGCAGCATTCGAATTTGCCGCGAACACCCCAAATTGTTCGCTGTTCGGTGAACTTGCGAACAGCCAATGTTCGAGTCGAACATGAGTTCGACTCGAACTCGAAGCTCATCCCTACTTAGGAATATGATAGCTCCCAATGTACCTGACCCCCCTACAAAACCTTTCACTTTTCTTGATGGATCAGGGTTTCATTACTGCACTAGGTGCAAAGCCTGTCGCACTACAAAAAGAGTAGGAAAGAAGATCTCTAAAATTCATTCTAAGGTTGCTCAACAGGAATTCTCCATTAAACCCTAGATTACATGCAACTCCAGTCATGTCACGTACGTATTGGAGTGCCCATGTTCACTCCAATATATGGGATGTACCACACGGAAATTAAGGGTCCGCATCAATGAGCATGTGGTCAATACCTCTAAAGGTTTTTTGAACCATAGTGTATCACGCCATTTTCGCATGGTCCATGATAGGAATCCCCATCTTCTAACTTTTTATGGTATAGATAGGATCACCCAACATTGGAGGGGTACTGACCTCAAGAAGGCTGTCTCTCAGAATGAGACCCAGTGGTTACACCATCTGCAGACGATGCAGCCACAGGGCCTAAACATAGAATTAGACCTTAATTGTTTTTTGACCAATGAATAGGTGTTATGCATTAATTTTTTATTATTTAGTTTTATTCTGCATCTGATTTTTTTTTGGGTATTCAATATTAATTCTTTTAGTTTTTAGTTATTTTCCTTATTTATTTGTATTATTTATTTACTTTGCAATTTTAATTTAATTATTAATTGAATACATTTTTTTATAAATCACTCTTCAAAATAGTCTGTTATTGTCAGATTTCTACCGTTTACTTTGTTTTTATTATTTCCTTCAGTACCATAATGTATGGGAGCCGTTCCCTACCATTACAGATTTACTATTTTATAAGATTCAATACATAATTATCTTCTATTTTTGTTACCTTACTGCATACAAATGTTGTATGGGATGGTTGTACAGGTGCCTGCGAACGGCGCTGGGGCTCTGAAGCATTCAACCCCTCCCCTTATGTTAATTAACCAGCAGTATTTAAAATCATCCCTATAGTGACCAAGTAGGCTTCCTGAAGACTTGTTTAACGAAACGTACGTCAAGGCGGTACTTGGTCACGCGATTACATCACATCCGGTTCCCGTGGTTGTCTGTCTGTCGTGGGTGGAACACACGCTGCTGCCAGGATCACTTCCAAGTGAGATACCCATTGATTACAGAACGCTTTCCAGCCTCAGTACCGGGCGATGGCACTTTCTATGTGAGTAGCCACTTGGCTATGCTTGTTTTTATATATTTTTTACAATAAACGGTATTATACTATTTTTGGTTCCTCTCCATCTGTTTTTATATCCCATGTGTGAGACCCTTTGATGTGAGGACAGGAGTCCGGTCTACAGTTCTCCATTGCAGCAAGCATTATCTTGCTAAAGCCTATTTTGACCTTTTTTTCATTAAATTGGTCAACTCCATCTGGTAAGCTGACACCCGTTCCATGAACACTTTTGTTTGGGTGATCTTTCAGTGACGGTGAAGGGATTCCACTGTTTCGTGCTTTGATTTTCAGATCCAGACAAGGATTTCACAATATTTTATATATGGACTTTTATGTATTTATATTCCATGTGGGAATCACATGTTATATGTTTTATGTTATGATCTCATTTGGGGCACCAATGATTTAAGCACTGTTGTGTTAAGGAATATTTAACATTTTTGCCTGTGCTATCACTGTCAATTGTTTTAGGCACAAAATTCAAATATATATTTTTAGTTTGGTCTATATAGGCAGGCTGGTGTGCTAGGAATACCATATATATTTTTTTGCACTTTATATATTTTTTACTTTTTCAGCATTTATGTTAGTATCTTTAGCGCTCCCCACTTTTCCTTCCACATGTTCACTGCTGATTTTTCATCTAGTTAGGGTGTAGCTGCTTCACTTTATTACTACTATCACCAATTTTATTAGCTGTGTTTATTACATTGTAGGCGCGGAATCTTTTTTTCTTTTTCACTGAGGCCAAGACATTGCCTTCCACATGCCGGTAGAGAGCCGGAATGGCCTTCCGAGAAAAAAAATGGGTTTGGGAACCTGCCACTGAGGTACCACACATTCCACAAATTCTTGAAAGGGGGCAGAGTCTACCAGCTGAAAAGGCAGCAGTTGGAGTGCTAGCAATTTTCTTTCGACGGTTTAGCAACTGGGGTAGGGAAATTTGCCTGCTACAATCGGATTTAGTTGTACCGCTAGCAGATTGCCCACAAGTGCTTGGGACACCTAATTCTACACCTTCATTCCTCTCAGTGCAGGTCTCTGACAGGACTGAAGGTATAGTGGGGATGGAGATCCCAGCTGATGAGGAGCAAGGAGAGGTCCGCCTTGTTCTTTGGTGTGGGTCTTTTAAGTACTGTTGCCAACGGATTGCATGGGAGATTGACATATGTCTGGTCAAGCATGTGGTGCCCAAGCGGCTATTGTTTTGGGAACGCTTGATACGCTTCAGACATATGTTGCAAACAGCAACGGTGCGATCTGCTGCACACGTCTCAAAAAAGGCCCACACCAAAGAACTTTTGAAAAAAACGTGCGAGTCAGCAGCGCCCTGCACATGCGGAGTTCTGCGGTGTGATGCAGTCAGTTGGCTGTCCTTAAGCTGGCCTCTGGAGGGCATCCTCGTTGGAGATGTGCCGCCTCCTCCTCCTCTCTTCTATCAGGCACCCACATAGAGTCACTGACCTCATCATCTCCTCCCTCCTCGCCACTGGAGCAAACCTGGCAGTATGTTGCAGCTGGGGAAACATGACTGCCAGTTTCTTGTCCTTCTTGGGCATGCCCTCTCTCTGGGCTCACGTTACTGCCTTCATCCTAAACCTGGGTACCATCATCGAAGCCTTCAAAACGCTGCGCATCCTCCTGCAGCATGTACCCGACACTGTGGTCGAACAGTTCGGGGGACTCCTCAGGACATGATGGTGGGGCTAGGGAAGGAGTGACTGATGCTATTGAGCCGATTGAATAGGTCGCTTTGGCAGCTGCATTGGCAGCCAAACTTGTCTTAGCCTGGGTGACAGAGAATGAGGAGGATGAGGATGGCTTTGTGATCCACTCTACCAACTCTTCTGCATGTTGTGGCTCAACACGGCCAGCTGTTGAAAAAAAAGGACAAGCGTGCTCCACGGCCTCGTGCTGAGGATGCACCAGACATGCTGTAAAATTGGATTAGCAAAATACCACCTGAAGTTTACTAAAAAAATTATACCAGGAATGGCCTGCAGTCAGGTATAGGCTTGGCTAGACTAGAATGCAGTGGATATATATGTAGGAGACTGTATATATATCTTTATGGAGAAAACAAGAAAGAACAGCGCCCCCTAAGTGCAGTATATAGGCTGGTTTAATCAATGAAATGGTTAAAAACACTCACAAAATTGAAGGCACAATAGGCATAGATTATCATCCGCTCCCGGCAGCTGGGTGAGAGTGGGGAAGGTCCGGTAAGATGTGGTGGTGGCTGTGTCTCCTGGATCCAGGATTCACTTTTGTGAGTGTTTTTAACCATTTCATTGATTAAACCAGCCTATATACTGAACTTATAGGGTGCTGTTCTTTCTTGTTTTCTCCATTCCAGAGTTCTTGTGCATTCTCACTCTGAACTGGCAGCCCTCTGTGGACAGTTTTTTTCCTACAATATCATTCCTTATATTCCTTATATTGTTTTTAACATCTGGTTCTATATTAGTTTTAATATCGTTTTTAACAATAGTGTTTTTTACTATTCACTATACTGTGGTTAACACTGTCCTTAAACCACTATTACATTGTTTTATGACCTGATTGTTTCCCCCTTCTCCCCCCCCCACTGTCTTATCCTTGTTGTATCCAGAGAGCGCCGTATTATCTTACTCCTTTTATATATATCTTTATGCACTGCAGATCACTGAATCACCTGCCCGGCCCGCCTGCCTGAAAGTGTCTTTGAATACGTACACCAGAAATGGCCTATAGTCAGGTATAGGCTTGGCTAGACTAGAATGCAGTGGATATATATGTTGGAGACTGTATATATATTTAATGCACTGCAGATCACTGAATCACTTGCCTGCCTGCCTAAAAGTGTATTTGAAAACGTACACTAGCAATGGCCTGCAGTCAGATATAGGCTTGGCTAGACTGGAATTCAGTGGATATATATATGTAGGAGACTGTATATATATTTAATGCACTGCAAATCACTAAATCACTTGCCTGCCTGAAAGTGTATTTAAAAAAGGGAAACCAGCAATGGCCTGCAGTTAGATATAGGCTTGGCTAGACTGGAATGCAGTGGATATATATATGTAGGAGACTGTATATATATTTTATGCACTGCAGATCACTGAATCACCTGCCTGCCTGCCTGAAAGTGTATTTGAAAACGTACACCAGGAACTAACTGCAGTCTGATATAGGCTTGGCTAGACTAGAATGCAGTGAAAATATATATGTTGGAGACTGTATATATATTTAATGCACTGCAGATCACTGAATCACCTGCCTGGCCTGCCTGCCTGAAAGTGCATTTGAATACGTACACCAGAAACGGTCTGCAGTGAGATCTAGCTAAACAGGATACAGTGTATATATGTATATATATATATATATATATATATATATATACAAAGTCGGGATATATATATATATATATATATATATATATATATATATATATATATATATATATATATATATATATATATACACATATATATATGTGTATATATGTGTATAATGTTCGATCTTCGTCAAATGATCGAACAGCCGATGTTTGAGTCGAACTCATGTTTGACTCGAAGCTCATCCCTATTTCTGAAGAAGGATTGAGCTCCATGTGAGGCCTGACTTAATCAACTTTCTGGTAAGGGCATTTGATATCAGAATGTTGGTGTGGTGTGTGGGTTCACACGCTGAAGTCGGTGCAGGGGACCCTCCCTCTTCTTCCTTTTCCACTTGTCCTTTGGGCTTCATACATCCATTAAGTGCTGCATATGAACTTTCTCATATTACACAGTTTTGTTAAATTTAAAGTTGTGCAAAGATTGTACAGTCGGATTGGGGTTGAGTTACTAAAACTGGAGAGTGTAAAATCTGGTGCAGCTCTGCATAGAAACCAATCAGCTTCCAGTTTTTTTGTCAAAGCTTAATTGAACAAGCTGTAGTTAGAATTGGCTACCATGCACAGCTGCACCAGATTTTTCATTCTTCAGTGTTAGTAAATCAACCCCATTGCAACATGTATGGTGACCCTAAAAGCATTAAAAGTAAATATTTAATTTAGTTTGACATCTATATAAATAAATTAGATTATAGGAGGTCATATATGGGGGAATCTGATCTTTACAACAATGAGCAATCAGAGCCTCATCCAATTTTTTTTTTTTTCACCTGACAAAATCTGCTATTCAGGGCTGAAGGATCTCCTCATTACTGCACATTTCTGTGTCAGAAATCTCCCCATTATTTCCTATGAGTACAGAGCTTTTATCAGCTATAAAGATAAATAGAATATCAGATAAAAATGATCACTAGCAATGCTGATTCCGGCCTCACACTGTCTGCTGATACCATTCATGCTCCATACACAAGGAGATTATAGCACAATAAGAGTCATGTTAGTGGTATTCTGTGCTCATCCTTTGTATGGAGATATCACCATCTCTACATATGGAGATTATAGCAGAATGGTGCAATGATTACATTCATTCCTGGGGGAGAAATTAATTTTCTTCTGGTGACATTCTTCTCTTCTTCTACAGTTTGGATAATAATCAATTGACAGATAGTTCCTGCCTGCATCTGGCATCTGGAATAAGAAATAACCAGACACTGAGAACACTGAGCCTGTATGGGAACAATCTGGAGGGTCCTCATTTCAGGGATCTGATGGAAGCTCTGACAACAAGCCGGATAGAGGAATTACAGTAAGTATAACAGGACTGACTGAGACAATAATATTCTGGGACAGTTTAAAAATCTGATATTGTAAAAAAATGGATCTAATTTTCTGACTCCCTAAGTAGCCAATCTCAGACTCTCTCAGACTGTCTAAAGCTGGCCATAGATTGATCTATATTTGGCCTGTTCACCAGGGACTGGCAAATATTTTTAGTGTGTGGCCGTACTTGTTCAACAGAATTTGATTGTTAGAATGACTTCTGTCGAATAGACAACATGGAAAGTTTTGTCAGTCAGTGGCTGCATCCATTAATTGGTGTATTCTTATGCCCCGTGCACACGGTCGGACTTTGTTCGGACATTACGACAACAAAATCCTAGGATTTTTTCCGACGGATGTTGGCTCAAACTTGTCTTGCATACACGCGGTCACACAAAGTTGTCGGAAAATCCGATCGTTCTAAACGCGGTGACGTAAAACACGTATGTCGGGACTATAAACGAGGCAGTGGCCAATAGCTTTTATCTCTTTATTTATTCTGAGCATGCGTGGCACTTTGTCAGTCGGATTTGTGTACACGCGATCGGAATTTCCGACAACGGATTTTGTTGTCGGAAAATTTTATATCCTGCTCTCAAACTTTGTGTGTCGGAAAATCCGATGGAAAATGTGTGATGGAGCCTACACACGGTCGGAATTTCCGACAACAAGGTCCTATCACACATTTTCCGTCGGAAAATCCGACCATGTGTACGGGGCATTACAGTGCTGTATCCCACTTTCAGACTACAATATCCCAGCGGGTGGGGGATTCCTCCACCTACCTCACTTGTGTGGATGGAGGAATCTGTTCACTTTTCATTTTTTGCACTTCACAACACACAGAGCAGGCTTAATAAACATGACTACCTGGGTTATGCGCCACCTATAGGGAAATGGACACTGGCAAACAAAGACAGGAAGTCCCACCCTCTAGACTACTGCCTCCCAAGGAAAACATCCATTTTTTCACCGGTGTCAGGAGGTTATGGTCACCCATGTGCAGCGCTCTGGACAAGCATTGCCATATTCTCAATGGTTCCTGTAGGGATCAAGAGATTGATCACTCCAATGGAAGAAAAGTTTACTAAAAGATTATGTATGCCCTCTGTGGATGCTGCAGTTTTTTGTCTTAACAAGAATCTTACTTGTCTGGTAGAGAAAGTTCAGGTCTTCAAGGATTCAGCAGATAAAAGATTAGGGACCTTGCTGAAGGCATCTTCGGCTTTGGGTGGGGGATGCTATGCAGCAGGTGGTGGCAGCCATTGATGTCTGTCAGAATCTTAAGGGTTGAGTAAAGCACCTGGTTAAGAAACACTCTGCAGGTGCTGAGGAGGATCCTATTGAGAATTTGCATTCAGCCTTTTGTTTTTCGGCTGAAGCCATAAAAGATTCTATCCAGCAGATCTCGCACCTACATCTGTTAGTGATTCACATGTGCAGAGTTCTGCTAAGAACTTATCAGCAGGCTCCCTGTTCCATAGGGAAAGCTTATATGGAGAGGATTTGGAGTCATATATTCAGAAGATCTCAGGAGGAAAATGTACCTTCTCATCCTTAGGAAGAAGGATAAGTGTCATCATAGGGCATCTGCTGCTTCTACGTCAGGTTATGCTTCCTCTCCTCAGTCTTTTCAAGTCTCGACCTCTAGGAGGAAGCCTCAAGGTCAATTTTGCAAGAAAAATTGGGCCCTTAAGTCAGTGAAGTCAGACTCTAAATCCACCCTGCTCTGAAGTGGTGCACCCTGGTGGACAGTTGCTGGAATTCACAGAAACATGGAGGGAGGAAATAGCGGATGAATGGGTTTGTGGCACAGTCTCTCAGGACTATAAGTTGGAGTTCTGAGAACTTCCTCCTCCATGCTTTATGCATTCAAATATTTATTTAATTTCCTGCAAAGAAAATCATTGCTTTTATCTGGCACTGCATCACCTTCTTTTTCAGGGGGTGATGACGTTGGTTTCAGTGGTCAAAAGGCTACTCTAATCTATTTGCAGTTTGCAAGCCAGATGGAAATGTTCGACCTGAAAAGCAAAATCGGTTTCTTCAGTTTATTTTTCAGATTGGTATTGGTGCAAGCAGTGGTAATAAAAATTAGAATTAGACCACGCTGAGGTGATAATACTTAATTAATCCTGTCTAGTTGCTGTCTAATTGAGAAATATAAAAAAAAATAAAATAAAGACAGCTCTTAACCAAATGTGTATCAAGGTAATCTGTCCTAAAAAAGTGTATATATAATATATATGATTTGATTGTAGCCGTATTAGTGCAATTGTTTACACATTATGCTAAAGTTTTACGACCGCTCTGTGACTAGCATCCCCCCCCCCCTGCATTCCCCCCTAGCTCTCCCTCTGTCTTATCTCACTAACTCTGCTGCTATCTTTATTACCATTGATTTGTATGTGTTTGGTTTTCTCTTTTTTTTTTTTTTTTTTTCCTTCTTCTTTAACATTCTGCTTAAAAATTTGTGAATCAGTACTGCTTGGACCTTGAAGAAGGGGACATACCCCGAAAGCTTGTCCTGAAAAATTGTATGTTAGTGCAAATAAAAAAAGTATCACGGACAGTACTCAATTTTCTCTATAATATATATGCAAAGTTACCCAACACAATACTATAATCTCTATCAAAACTAGTAGTGGTAATTTAATCTCTATCAGAATTGATGATAATAATATTTAAACTATAATAATAATTAATATAATATGATGTGTGACCACACCAATAAGTGATAAAAAAAAGTGATAACCAAACCCACATAAAACATCCACTTCAATCTATTTGTGTCTATAACCAAAGAGCAGGAACAAAGAACAAAAGTCTATGAAAGTCTCAAAGTATTAGTGCCAAAGAAATATGTAGCCAAAAAATATTATTGTTGAACAAGTGTATCAAAAAAAGAGTTAAAAAGAAATTAAGTTCAATCTCACAAGTATAAATAGCAGATTCTTCGTATAATGTATCCTCCACCGCTTATGATCTAAATCACCGATGTTAGTGGCTGGTAAAGGCAAACCAGCAAACGCTTTTTCCCCTAACAGGAAGCAATACTCTGCAGATGGTTGAGCTGCTGGAGGCATCGTTACCACCTTACATTTGACATCTACTCGTGGGATCGAATAGACACATATTATTAATCTATGCCTGTTTTACCAGTGTTGGGATACACTTTTAGATAAACACTAATAAGGGCAGAAATAGTCAGCAAACAGCACCACATCCCACACTGTGTTCAAAAAAAGGGAAAAAGGGGAGGGGGTTTGAAAAAAAAAACCAAGGGACTTTTAAGGTGCTTAAATTATGTAGTAGACAAAAAATAGAGAGACATATATGATGTATCTATAAAAATATTTAATTTTTATTGAAAGTTAACTCTAAAAACATGTGTCCCTATAGACAAGACACCATCATAAAAAGATAGTACATATATCTCAATATTTGAACCCTTCATGGGCACACAGTACGAGCTTCTTCAGGAGTTTATGACATGGATTGTAGTAAGCTCTAAACAATGAATAGAAAAAACATGTATGAGACATTATATTAAATCATTTGACAATAAGGCTAACCCACTAAGGTTAGAAAAATAGTGTATAAAGATAAATGTGAACTTTAAATCATACATGCACAGGGCAATAGCAGTTTAAACAAGATATATATATAAGAAAAATGATAAGGCATTGATATTCATAATCTTACCAGGCTGTCGTGTTTTGGAGGTATATTAAGAAAAAATAAAAATAGCTTGCTGCAGTAATATCAATGTAAAGGCTCTCATAACATGGGTTTTCTGTCTTGATATGGCCACAGAGGGATATAAAGTTTTGTATATCCTTAAAGAATGAAATTATAAGAAATTGGCAAGGAAAATATTTGGGCAAGGCATCCCAAGAATCCCAAGAATTTATGAAAAAGATTTTTACCTTCAATAGAATCAATAATAGATTGCTTGAGGTGAGAACACTTCCTGGCATAAGAAGAGGGCAATAGCAGTGGCAGGTCAGTAAATTATGAAGGAGCCATGGCCAAAGGTTAGGGGATCAGACAAGGAAAGGATCCCCATGCAGCAGGTTCTAAATAATGAAAATAAAAGAAACAATACTAATTAGAAAAGCTAATTAAATGCAGTTCCTGTCACCATCTGACATAACTGCACATGAGATACTTACTCGTAGAAGTCAAAAAGCAAGTAGACTTAGGAGCGATCCAAACACTCCCTACGATGCGCCGCCTGTAACAGAGGGTTTGCGGTGTATAGCCGCCTTTATAAACCCTCCATCCCGGCAGCGTCTGACATCACCGCCGGGATGCGGACGCCCATTAAGATTGCCCAGAATGCAGCTGAATGGGAAGCGCAGCGGCGTCATTGACTGATGCTCGCTGCGTGCACGATCGGTTATGCACATGCATGAGACGGTATATTGTAATTAAAGCCCCAGAGGCCAAAGACGCCCCCTTCCAAGATGGCCAACCTAGAGACCAACCTAGAGACTGGAGTCCTTGGGCCTAATTGAGATATGGTCCAGGCAAAAGTCTTTCTTCCTCCAGAGAAATGTGTCATCTGCATCGGAATGTTCTTTCAGCATGGGAAAGGAGAACTCATTCTCTGGATTCTCAGATGTGTTTGCGTCCCAGTGTTCTGCGGTCACTGGATTGGTGTGTTTCACCTTTAAGATTAGAAGCAGGGAAATTGTATCTTCCCATTCAGCTGTCAGCGGTTGGTTCCAGGAGAATGGTCCTTCCATCCAGAGGTGTTCAGGATACTTTGTTAATGATGGGGCATGCTGGATGTGGATCTACTAGCATACAGATTCAATATAGAGCTGACAAGTTTTGTGTCCAGGACCAAGGATGTGCAGGCATTTGCAATGGATGGATTGATGATGCCTTGAGATCAGGTTTCATGGATAAATGCCTTTCCTTCGATTCAGCTTCTTCCACGTCTGTTGTGCAGGATCTGGCTGGGCCCAGGAGGGCTTGGTATTCCAACATCATAAGCCTGGCAATGGACGGTCCATGACATTTCCATCTCTCCCCAACATGATTTATGGTCACTGGAGTGAACAGCTTGGCTATAGAATACAGAATCTTGAAGGATAAGGGAGCATCTGGGGCAGTCAATCCCACATTGGTAAGGGTCAGGAAAGAGTCCTCTATGAATATTTACAATAGGACCTGGAAAAGGTATGTTATAGATCAGATTTTGTCTCTTCTCCAGACTGGGGTAGATTTTTTATTTTTATTTTTTTTAACAGAAATTTTTTTTTATTGAACAAATCAGCAGAACAAAACACATGCCAACAGGGATAAATCAATTGCATGACAAAATTATCATTAGTAAAAAAAAAAAAATGATTACATATCAAGGGGCTAACCCCACAGTTAACCATGCAAGGTATAATACAAATTACAATGCCCACCAAGAGAATCGTTTATAGTGAATAAGACATCTCAGGCAGCATCGCCCAGCACAATACCTTAATAGCTAGCCTTTGTGATGGACGTTACATTAGTGAGTTTTAGGGTATGGGGGGGAACCACAGGATGCAATAGGAGAAAGGAGTAAGACGGGGGAGGGTGAATCCCAGGTCAACCAGAAACCACAGCCGGGAGGCAAACGGAGAAACCACTAAATCCTATCAGTCAACCACACGCATCTATCCAGCTGGACCAGACACTGTCAAATTTTTGCAGGCACCATCTGCTCTCATATGTGATTCTGTACAGGGGCAGAACTGAGTTGACTGACTGAATCCATGAGGAATCAGTGGGCAACTCCAACGATTTCCATCGCAGGAGGATTTCTCTTTGTGCATAAAAAAGGGCAAAAGTCAGGCAAAGCTTAATGTATCTATCCCCTTCAATGTTCTACAAATGGCTTAGCAGTAGCACAAGGGGATCTAAGGGTACACTCACTCCACATATGTCACTCAAAGTAGCTCCTATAGCCTCCCAGTAAGGGTGTAATTTGGAACAGGACCAGACCATATGCCAAAAGCTGCCCACCTCAAGATTACATCTAGTACACTTAGGATCCAGCTGACAATATATACGGGACCTGACCCTGTGAAGAAACTTCAGTTGGATAAACCTGGGACTAAAGGTCGAAACACATTCTTCCCAGTTCTCCTCGTGAAGGGTCGGAATATCCTCTCTCCATCTATCTAGTGAAGAAGTCAGTTTAGTATCGTAGGCCACAGTCAGGTACGTGTACAAGGAAGATAAAGGTTTCCCCATGACACTAGAGGTTAGAAGGTGCTCAATTGAATCTGATTCAAGGACCACTGGGTCCAGAAATTGGGCTGTAAAACTTAAAAGAGCCAGGTACTGAGAACCCGCTCCTCAAATCCCAAAAGGAAATACATTTGCCCTCCATCATCACATGTTTCAGAGTGGTAATTCCCTTTTTTGCCCAAATTGAGGGGTCTGGGACACTACACGAGTTAGGAAGCATTGGGTTTCCCCAAAGAGATATATGTGGGGACATATGGAGGGGTTTCCGGTATACTGTCCCAGCATCTCTCTATACTCTTACTGTGGTGCACATAGATATTGTCAGGGAAGGGTGAGCCCTAGGGACCCAGAACACCAGATTACTCAAGGCTGCATAAGAGTCGAGGATGGCCGCCTCCAACGTCACTGCTGGGTTTTGTCTAGGCTGGGAGAACCACCACTTCACCGTGACTAAGACAGCCAACCAATAATAAATAATAAACCCCCCCGACAATGGGAGATAGAGTATATGTTTCACAATTCTGGGAGGTCATCCATCCCACACAAAAGAAATTGTAACTCCCTCCAAATGCCCAAAAAAGGCCTAACTGGGGTAGATTTGAAGCTGGCCCTGAGTACCATTTAAGGGGCAGATTTTGGCCTTGTTGATATATTTCCAGAGGCCAATTCCTTAAAAATTCTCTGATATGAACGTTTATTCAAGCAATCACACATATGGTTCCTCCAATTAGGTCATTATTGCCTCCATGGGATCTCAACTTGATATTGTCAGTCCTGCAGAGACCTTTGTTTGAGCCAATCTGGGATCTTTCTTTAGTGCTTCTGACTCAGAAAGTTGTCTTTCTCGTCATTATTACCTTGGCAGGGAGTGCATCCAGAACTGGTGGGAGCCATTTCTGATAGTCCATAAGGACAAGGTAGTGCTTTGTCCTCATCTGTCTTTTTTTGGCAAAGGTAGTTTCGTCTTTTCAACATGTTGGATGTGGTATGGCCTACAAAAGGTGTATTTGAAATTGCTGCAGTAAGGCAACCAGTCTCACTATTTTTTCTTCCAGAAGGACCAAGATTCAGCCAGCTACTAAGTCAACCATTTCACATTAAAACTTTCACACAAAAACTAGCGGCGCTTTACCGCTAACATGGCCCACTGCTGAGTGTGAAAGGGGTCTAAATTTAGTCTGCTATCTATATAAATAGATGAGATTATACATATAGGAATCTGATTTTACTGCAAAGGGCAATCAGACCCACATACATATTTCTTTCATCTTACATGAACATTCACTATTTAACCACTTGACCCCTGGAAGATTTACCCCCCTTCATGAACAGGCCATCTTTTGCTTTTTGGCACTGCGTTAACTGACAATTACATGGTCATGCAACACAGTACACAAATTAAATGTATATAATTTGTTTCCCCACAAATAGAGCTTTCTTTTAGTGGTATTTGATCACCACTGGGTTTTTTTATTATTTGCGCTATAAACGAAAAAAGACAGAACATTTTGAAAAAAAGACCAATATTTTTTACTTTCTGCTATAAAACATATTCAATGAAAAATTTTTAAAAATATAATTTCTTCAAAAATTTAGCCCAATATGTATTCTGCTACATGTTCTTGGTAAAAAAAAAAAATCACAATAAGTTTACATTGATTGGTTTTGCGAAAGGTATAGCGTCTACAAACTTTTAAGATATATACTGGAATTTTTATTACATTTTTTTTATTTTTATACTGGTAATAGTGGTGATCAGTGACTTATAACGGGACTTCGATAGTACGGCAGACAATCTGACACATACTGACACTTTTGACACTTTGTGGTTAGGGATGAGCTTCGTGTTCGAGTCGAACCCATGTTCGTCTCGAACATCGTCTGTTTGCCCATTCGCCGAATTGCGAACTATATGGGCCGTTCGCGCCAAATTCGTGTGGATCGTCACGGCCCATAATTCACTGTGGCATCGCAGTGCATTGCTGGCTGATGATTGGCCAAGCATGCACTATGACCCGCATGCTTGGCCAATCACAGCGCCATCTGAACAGAGAGCCAAAATTGGCCAAAGCCAAGGAGGCTTTGGCCAATTATGGCTCAGGGGATTTAGTACACGCCCCACACTATATAAGGCCGCCTGCACGGCGGCCCTGTGTAGTGTGTGTTCCGGCGTTCATAGATAGAGAGAGAGAGAGACAGACAGTGTCATTTTATTTAAGTTAGATAGATTAGGCAGAACAGTCAGTCAGTTAGCTGCACTTACAGTGTATTGTGTATATATATGCATCCCAGGTGTTGCATATATATATATATATATATATATATATATATATATATATACACTGTATTCAGTTTAGCTAGATCCGTTCCTGTTATCTTCTTACTGACAGGCAGGCTTGTGTTGTTACAGTATTTACAGCTACCTGAAGAAAATTGCTGGTGTTCTTTTGATCCTAATAGTAGCACAGTCAGGCAGCTAGACTATTTACAGTTAGTGCAGTGCGTCCTGCTCACAGTGTTCAGCTAAAACTACAAGTTAGTGGGGTGCGTCCTGCTCACAGTGTTCAGCTAAAACTACAAGTTAGCGGGGTGCGTCCTGCTCACAGTGTTCAGCTAAAACTACAAGTTAGTGTGGTGCGTCCACCTCACAGTGTTCAGCTAAACCTACAAGTTAGTGCAGTGCGTCCTGCGCACAGTGTTCAGCTAAAACTACAAGTTGGTGGGGTGCGTCCTGCTCACAGTGTTCAGCTAAAACTACAAGTTAGTGCTGTGCGTCCACCTCACAGTGTTCAGCTAAACCTACAAGTTAGTGTAGTGAGACCTCTGCACAGTGTTCATCTAAAGCTACAAGTTAGTGCAGTGCGTCCTGCTCACAGTGTTCAGCTAAAACTACAAGTTAGTGGGGTGCGTCCTGCTCACAGTGTTCAGCTAAAACTACAAGTTAGTGCAGTGCGTCCTGCTCACAGTGTTAAGCTAAAACTACAAGTTAGTGTGGTGCGTCCTCCTCACAGTGTCCAGCTAAACCTACAAGTTATTTTTTTGCGAGCTCTGCACAATGTTCAGCTAAAGCTACCTGTAGAAGGTTGGTGGTGTTCTCATACTACAGGCAGGCAGTTGATTTTGCTAGCTGCAGTATCAGTACATATATATATATATATATATATATATCCCAGCTTAGTGCAGCTACAGGCCATTAGTATGTCTGGAAGGCCAAGAAGGAGAGGCAGACAGTCACAAGCCAATAAGAGAGGGCAAGCAGGCTCTGTGTCTAGTGCTGGTCGTGGAGATGATGCATCCTCATCAGCACGTGGCCGTGGGACGCTTGGCCTTTTTTTCGGCAGTTGAGCCGCATCATGCGGAAGACTTGGTCGAGTGGATGACCAAGCCGTCCTCATCCTCTTCATCCTCTCTCACCCATGCCCAGGGTACTTTGTCTGGCAAAGCAGCGGCCTCTTCCCTTGGCTCAATGTCATCAGTGACTCCTTCCCTAGCCCCACCATGTCCTCCTGAGGAGTCCCCTTAACTGTTTGACCACAGTGTTGGGTACATGCTCCAGGAGAATGCCCAGCGTTTGGAAGGCTCTGATGATGATACTGAGCTTGATGAAGGCAGTAACATGAGCACGGACAGAGGGGGTGCCCAAGCAGGACAGCAATCTGGCAGTCATGCTCCCCCTGCTGCAGCATACTGCCAGGTTTGCTCCAGTGATGAGGAGGGAGGGGATGATGAGGTCACTGACTCAACGTGGGTGCCTGATAGGAGAGAGGAGGAGGAGGAGGAGGAGGCAGCACATCACCAACGAGGCAGGATGCCCTCCAGGGGCCAGCCTAAGGGCAGCACATTGACTGCATCACACCCCAAAGCTCCACATGTGCAGGGCGCTGCAGTCTCTGCGCGTTATTCAAAAAGTTCTTTGGTGTGGGCCTTTTTTGAGACGAGTGCATCAGATCGCACCGCTGCTATTTGCAACATATGTCTCAAGCGTATCTCGCGTGGCCAAAACATCTCCCGCTTGGGTACCACATGCTTGACCAGACATATGTTGACCTGCCATGCAGTTCCTTGGCAAGCATATCTAAAAGACCCACACCAAAGAACAAAGAGGACCTCTCCTTGCTCCTCACCAGCTGAGATCTCCAACCCCACTAAACCTTCAGTCCTCTCTGAGACCTGCACTGAGAGGAATGAAGGTGTAGAATTAGGTGTGTCACAGCCAAGTACGTGTGGGCAATCTGCTTTTGGTACACACCGACGTCAGGTTGTACCAGGCAAATTTCCCTGCCCCAGCTGCTGCACTGCCGAAAGAAGTTTGCTCCCAGCCATCCACATGCGCAGCGGTTGAATGCTAGCTTGGCAAAATTGCTAGCACTTCAACTGCTGCCTTTTCAGTTGGTAGACTCTGCCCCCTTCCGTGAGTTTGTGGAATGTGCGGCTCCTCAGTGGCAGGTACCCAAACGCCACTTTTTTTCTCACGGAAGGCGATTCCGGCCCTCTACCGGCATGTGGAAGGAAATGTCCATGCCTCGCTGGACAGGGCGGTCAGCGGTAAGGTGCATATTACCGCTGACTCATGGTCCAGCAGGCATGGACAGGGACGTTACCTAAGTTTCACGGCGCATTGGGTGACTCTGCTGGCAGCTGGGAAGGATGCAGGACAAGGTGCAGTAGTGTTGGAGGTTGTTCCGCCACCACGCCTCCAAAATGCTAATGATTGTGACACACCTCTCTCCTCCAACCCCTCCTCTTCTTCTTCCTCCATGGCCTCTTCCTGTGCTTTGTCCTCGGAACCAGCGGTGCTCCGTAGCTGTTCAAGGGGCTACGCAAGTACGCAGGCCAAAAGATGCCATGCAGTGCTTGAGCTGGTGTGCTTGGGGGACAGGAGTCACACTGGGGCAGAGGTTCTGTCAGCTCTGCAGGGGCAGGTTCAGAGGTGGTTGACGCCACGCCAACTTAAGGCAGGAATGGTGGTTTGCGACAATGGTACCAACCTCCTCTTTGCCCTCCGACAGGGACAAATGACCCATGTGCCCTGTTTGGCTCACGTCCTTAACTTGGTGGTGCAGCGGTTCTTGGACAGGTACCCAGGCTTACAGGATGTCCTGAGGCAGGCCAGGAAAGTCTGTGTGCATTTCCGCCGGTCATATAATGCCAGTGCTCGGCTGACGGACCTCCAAAAGGAGTTTAACCTGCCCAAGAACCACCTAATCTGTGACATGCCCACCAGGTGGAACTCAACATTGGCCATGCTGCAGCGGCTGCACACGCAGCAGAGGGCCATCAATGAGTACCTGTGCGACTATGGCACCAGGACAGGGTCAGGGGAGCTTGTTTTTTTTTCCCCACGCCAGTGGGCCATGATCAGGGATGCATGCACTGTCCTGTCACCATTTGAGGAGGCCACAAGGATGGTGAGCAGTGACAGTGCATGCATCAGTGACACTGTCCCCCTTGTCCACCTGTTGGAGCACACGCTGCGTGGAATAATGGACAGGGCACTTGAGGCAGAACAGAGGCAGGAAGAGGAGGACTTCCTTAGCTCTCAAGGCCCCCTTTTATCCAGACAGTGTTCCTGCGTGCCCGCCGATCACACAGGAAGAGGAGGAGGAGGAAGATTGTGTCAGTATGGAGGTGGAGCCTGGCACTCAGCATCAGCAGCAGTCTTTAAGGGATCAGTCCCAAGAAACACATGGACTTGTACGTGGCTGGGAGGAGGTGGCTGCGGACCATGTCGTCCTTAGTGACCCAGAGGACCCCGGACCGAATGCCTCAGCAAACCTACGCTGCATGGCCTCCCTGATCCTGCAAAGCCTGCGTAAGGATCTTTGTATTCGTGGTATCAAGGAGAAGGACCAATACTGGCTGGCAACCCTCCTTGATCC
This sequence comes from Aquarana catesbeiana, assembly GCA_037953035.1. Classification (NCBI taxonomy): domain Eukaryota; kingdom Metazoa; phylum Chordata; class Amphibia; order Anura; family Ranidae; genus Aquarana; species Aquarana catesbeiana. The sequence goes on from JBBHAA010001587.1 coordinate 1,524,718, forward strand.
ACGTTACAAGGGTAAGGTTGCGTACCTTATCTTGCCATCGCAGAGGGAGCAGAGGATGAAACATCTTCGGGAGGCCCTGCAGAAAGGTCTGTGCAACATGTTCCCAGAGACTGGGAGGTTACAAACTCCTGTTTCTGGACAACGTGTTGCTGAGGCTTCGGTCAGTCAAAGAAGGAGCGGTGGAGAAGGTGGCCGTCTGACCGATGCGTTCAGACAATTTTTTGGTCCGCAGCCCCAAGGTATGATCGGTTCCAGCAACCATCGCCAGCGTCTGTTTTACATGGTGCAGGAATACCTAGGGGCAAGATCTGACTTGGACACCTTTTCCGACCGAAAATCCTCTGCGTTACTGGGTCTTGAGGATAGATCACTGGCCAGAGCTTGCACAGTATGCAATTGAACTACTGGCCTGTCCAGCATCCAGCGTTCTTTCGGAACGCACATTCAGTGCTGCTGGAGGCTTTGTAACCGATCACAGGGTGCGTCTGTCCACCGACTCGGTCGATCGACTGACCTTCATAAAAATGAATCAGTCTTGGATCACCACCAGCTACCAAGCACCTGATGCTGATGTAACCGAATAATTTTTTTGAAATCTCAGATCCCTTCAAAGACTGCCTATGCTGATGCTGAGTGACTATCCCTGAGTAATTATCCTCTTCCTCCTCAATCATTACGCTGATAGCTTGTAAGAACATTTTTGGTTCTGGGCGCCACCACCAGTGCCTAAGGCACAATTTTTCAGCCCCTGTTTAACAGGGGCGTGTCATTACAATTTTTGATGCAATACTTTGCAGCAGGGCTCATTTCAGCATTCCAACTAGAGTATCTGTGAGGGCTTGCAGTGTTGTGGCACCAGCACCAGTGCCTAAGGCCCAATTTTTCTGCCCCTGTTTAACAGGGGCGTGTAATTACAATTTTTGATGCAATACTTTGCAGCAGGGCTCGTTCCTGCGTTCCAACTAGAGTGTCTGTGAGGGGTTGCAGTGTTGTGGCACCAGCACCAGTGCCTAAGGCCTAATTTTTCAGCCCCTGTTCAACAGGGGCATGTAATTACAATTCTTGATCTAATATTTCACCTCAGGGCCCATTTCTGCACCCACCAAGAGTGAGTGAGGACTTACAGTGTTGTGGCACCAGCACCACCACCACCAAAGGCCCAATTTTTCTGCCCTTGTTCAACAGGGGCATGTAATTACAATTCTTGATCTAATATTTCACAGCAGGGCCCATTTCTGCACCCACCAAGAGCTAGTGAGGACTTACAATGTTGTGGCACCAGCACCACCACCACCACCAAAGGCCCAATTTTTCTGCCCCTGTTCAACAGGGGCATGTAATTATAATTCTTGATCTAATATTTCACAGCAGGGCCCATTTCTGCACCCACCAAGAGCAAGTGAGGACTTACAGTGTTGTGGCACCAGCACCACCACCAAAAGCCCAATTTTTCTGCCCCTGTTCAACAGGGGCATGTAATTACAATTCTTGATCTAATATTTCACAGCAGGGCCCATTTCTGCACCCACCAAGAGCGAGTGAGGACTTACAATGTTGTGGCACCAGCACCACCACCACCACCAAAGGCCCAATTTTTCTGCCCCTGTTCAACAGGGGCATGTAATTATAATTCTTGATCTAATATTTCACAGCAGGGCCCATTTCTGCACCCACCAAGAGCAAGTGAGGACTTACAGTGTTGTGGCACCAGCACCACCACCAAAGGCCCAATTTTTCTGCCCCTGTTCAACAGGGGCATGTAATTACAATTCTTGATCTAATATTTCACAGCAGGGCCCTGTGAGGGCTTACAGTGTTGTGGCCACAACAAAACCTAAGGCCCAAATTTCTGCTGAGTATATAGGGCAGGCCCCTACTTTCAAACATCTAACTTACAAACGACTCCTACTTGCAAACGGAAGCAGACAACAGGAAGTGAGATGAAATCTACCCCTAGGAAGGGAAATTCTCTCCTGTAAGAGTTAATATGGGAAAAACATTTCTCCTTTCCACTGATGCTTTCCAATCCTTGTTCCACAAAAAACCCCAAATTTTCAAAAAACATTTGTCATTGGAACAAAACGTGAGGTGAAATCTTCTGAAGAGGAGGACAGACAGCAAAACAAATGTCACAGGGGTGATAACCCTTCCCTATGTTTTCCAAAAAGCTTAAAAAAGATTTTTTGGCTGGAGCTAAACACGTTAAAAATGTACCCGTTCAAAATTACAAACAGATTCTACTTAACAACAAACCTACAGTCCCTGTCTTGTTTGCACCGCCTGTATACTGCTGTTCAGAGTATATAGGGCCTGGTGGCCCCACACCTTTCCTTATTTTAATTTGGGTGCGGAGTTCCCCTTAATATCCATACAAGACCCAAAGGGCCTGGTAATGGACTGGGGGGTACCCATGCCGTTTGTCTCACTGATTTTCATCCATATTGCCAGGACCCGACATTACATTAAACCCACAAGCAGTTTTAAATGAGATTTTTTCCATTAAAAATGACATTTTGTGCAGGGACTGTTCTAAACACGGGAAACACACGCCACTTTACAGGCATACTATAGACACACCCCAGGTATGATATTTAAAGGAATATTTCACTTTTTTTTTTTTACTTTAAGCATCATTAAAATCACTGCTCTCGAAAAAACGGTCGTTTTTAAAAGTTTTTTTTGCATTGATACATGTCCCCTGGGGTAGGACCTCGGTCCCCAAACATGTCCCCTTTTTAGGACAATACCATGCAAATTAGCCTTTAAAATGAGCACTTTTGATTTCGAACGTTCGAGTCCCATAGACGTCAATGGGGTTCTAACGTTCGTGCAAATTTTCGGTCCGTTCGCAGGTTCTGGTGCGAACCGAACCGGGGGGTGTTCGGCTCATCCATAATCCCTATATGTTGCCAGGGTTCATAAGGTCAAATTGGTCTTCAAATGATACGTCACTGCCTGGGTGCTATAGGACAGCAAAGTGGCAAAATGTCCAATAGAAAATACGACGTGTTACATCAGAATGACTTCATCTGGGAGATGTCCTCAATTTAAAAAGGGGCACAAAGCAGCCATTGTGTTAGTAAAATAGAAGCTGATGTAGAAAAAACTTAGTAAATGCTGGCAAACTACATAAGGAGAGATTAGGGTCATTTAGGAAACTATACTTTAATTCTGCTTGCTAGCTCTTTGAGCAATGAAGACCTTTTGCAGCCTTTTTTCTTCTTATTGGGAGCATTTTTGTCTTTTTGTCATTATATTTTGTGGTTGATTTAAGGTTAGTGATCACTTTTTAGCTAGTTCAAAGATTTCTTGAATTTCTTAACAGTGATCACTTTTTAGCTGCTGTCCTGTCGATGGCAAACTTTTTTTGCTGGATTCCCTTTTGTCTCAATGGATGGTATTTTGGGGTTTTCATCTATTTGGGGGTAAATTATTTTTTATTTTCTAGTTTAAACATTTTTTTTTTTGCTGCAAGGCTTCACTTAGGACCTTTTTTTTAGGGCTTAGAAATTGAAGTTTTCATTTATTTTGTGGATTTTTTCATTTTAGCTGTTGATAGGGCCTTTTTAAGTTTAGGGTTTTCACAGTGGAGAATTCACTTGTTACTAACCATCTGGTCTTAAAGCTGCCTTTTTTCACAGCACACCTCTGTATTGTTTAAAAGAAAAAAAGAGTGCTAGAACAGTGTGCACCAGTTAGGTCTGTTATGCCTGATTAAAATTGCCCTGCTGCTAGCCAGTTTTCCACTGCTGTATCCTCTGCAGTTTCTTAAAGGCTTCACTGTGTAAATGTAAAAAGCACAGTAAAAGTGCCTCTAAGTGTAGTATCAAATGGACCATTTATTTTAAAAAAGGCTAAACCCTAGCCACTCACGTGATGCAGGAGATAAAGGGTTCACAGCTGGCTTCCCACTGCGCATGCAGTATTTGGTCCTGCTCCAGGCACACATCCTCGCACTCTTTTGACTCTAGGTGCAGGCTTCTAGCGGTCATGGACTGCTCCATAAATTTGGCTTTTAGCCTCATGTACGTTTATTCCTGTTCTGTTATTCTGTAAATAAGCTCTTGATATAGTGAAATGTGTTAGCTTGCCAGATCAAGTGGCACAGTTTGTGCATCGGACATCTGAATAAACATACACAAGGCTTTTAAATTGACAGTGGCTTCCATTTCTTTCTTCTGTCTAAAATTGTATCTTAATTATTGTACTGTAGTAAAACCCATGTCTGTGTTCTTTTTCTATAGTATTTTTGGGCCTAACCTTGCTCCTTAACCTGTTCACAACCACGCTATAGCCAAATGACAGCTACAGTGTACACCCGTTAGGGTTTGGAAAAATCAGCATAAGCCAGTAGTGGAGTTGATGTAAGGTTCTTTTTGAGCATTTCAAAGGCCTTCTCCTGTGGTTCTTTCCATTGGGACTGAATGGAAGGCAATGCCCCTTCCTTCTTTTGCGTTGCTTGGCCACACAAGAGCTGGGTCAGAGGCTCGGCTAGCTGGGCAAACTTGGGTATAAGGTCTTGGAAGGAGTACAGCTCAGTGAGGGTCCTTGGAGTCCTGTACTGGTCTTTAGCTGGATCGGGGAGACCCCTCTGCCTCCATAATGTGTCCCAGGTACTGTATCCTCTGGCTCATAAGATGACATTTACTGGGTTTGAGTTTGGGTCTGTGCTGTGTCAGGCAAGTGAACATCCGGTCCAAGTGCTGAATGTGATCTTCAAAAGTTTTGGAGAAGATGATAATGGCATCAAGGTAGACAGTCTCAAAGATAGCCTACTAGACATTGCTCCATTAGTGGTTGAAATGTGCTAGGAGCATTGCTCAACCTGAATAGCATGCAGTTAAATTCAAACAGCCCCAGGGGTGTGATGAAGCTGATTTTCTCACGGTCTTGCTCCCGCACTGGTACCTGTCGGTAAAAAACATTTACCAGGTCAAGAAAAATTTTGCTTGGCCCAGGAATTTAGCTTGTGATAGTCCATGCAAAACCACAGGCTCCATCTTTTTTTCTCACCAGGACAACTGGGGCAGCCCATGGGCTACAGCTCTCCCGGATGGTCCCACTTTGTAACATGTTACGCATCATACTTGACCTTTTGGCAAAGGGCTGGGGGAATGTGATGGTATCACCCCCGAATTGGTGGAGTATCCCCTGTGTGGATGGGGTGGTCTGTGGCCTCAGTGCAGTCATATTTCTTTGGAGCTGATGGCTCCAGCATCTGATGAAGGAGTCATTGAGGCAAGGGATACTCTCAGAATGGATGTCCAGTTACTCCAGTACCTGTTTGTATTGCTCCTCATCCAAAGTGGACAGGAGATGCAGTAACTTGGTACAGTATAAATATCTGCAATGGTAGTCTGAATGGGCAGTGGGACTGAGGAGTAGGGATGAGCTTCGTGTTCGAGTCGAACCCATGTTCGACTCGAACATCGTCTGTTCGCCCATTCGCCGTATTGCGAACGATATGGGCCGTTCGTGCCAAATTCGCGTGGTGCGTCACGGGCCATAATTCACTGCGGCATCGCAATGCATTGCTGGCTGATGATTGGCCAAGCATGCACTATGACCCGCATGCTTGGCCAATCACAGCGCCGTCTGTAGAGAGAGCTGTAATTGGCCAAAGCCAGGGTGGCTTTGGCCAATTATGGCTCAGGGGGTTTAATGCCCCACACTATATAAGGCCGCCTACACGGCGGCCCTGTGTAGTGTGTTACGATGTTGAGAGACAGAGAGACAGTGTCATTTGATTTAAGTTAGATAGATTAGGCAGGACAGTCAGTCAGTTAGCTTACAGTGTATTGTGTATATATATGCATCCCAGGCGTTGTGTGTATATATATATATATATATATATATATATATATATATATACACTGTATTCAGTTTAGCTAGATCCATTCCTGTTATAATCTTCCTACTGACAGGCAGGCTTGTGTTGTTACAGTATTTACAGCTACCTGAAGAAAATTGCTGGTGTTCTTCTGATCCTATTAGTACCACAGTCAGGCAGCTACACAATTTACAGTTAGTGTAGTGCGTCCTCCTCACAGTGTTCAGCTAAAGCTACAAGTTAGTGTAGTGCGACCTCTGCACAGTGTTCAGCTAAAGCTACCTGTAGAAGGTTGGTGGTGTTTTCCTGATCCTATCACTACCGCAGGCAGCTACATTATTTACACGTTAGTGTAGTGCGACTTCTGCACAGTGTTCAGCTAAAGCTACAAGTTAGTGTAGTGCGTCCTCTGAACAGTGTTCAGCTAAAGCTACAAGTTAGAGTAATGCGTCCTCTGAACAGTGTTCAGCTAAAGCTACAAGTTAGTGTAGTGCGACATCTGCACAATGTTCAGGTAAGCTACCTGTAGAAGGTTGGTGGTGTTTTCCTGATCCTATCACTACCGCAGGCAGCGACATTATTTACACATTAGTGTAGTGCAACCTCTGAACAGTGTTCAGCTAAAGCTACCTGTAGAAGGTTGGTGGTGTTTTCCTGATCCTATCACTACCGCAGACAGCTACATTATTTACACGTTAGTGTAGTGCGACCTCTGCACAGTGTTCAGCTAAAGCTACAAGTTAGTGTAATGCGTCCTCTGAACAGTGTTCAGCTAAAGCTACAAGTTAGTGTAGTGCACAGTGTTCAGGTAAAGCTACAAGTTAGTGTAGTGCGTCCTCCTCACAGTGTTCAGCTAAAGCTACAAGTTAGTGTAGTGCGACCTCTGCACAGTGTTCAGCTAAAGCTACCTGTAGAAGGTTGGTGGCATTTTCCTGATCCTATCACTACCGCAGGCAGCTACATTATTTACACGTTAGTGTAGTGCGACTTCTGCACAGTGTTCAGCTAAAGCTACAAGTTAGTGTAGTGCGTCCTCTGAACAGTGTTCAGCTAAAGCTACAAGTTAGTGTAGTGCACAGTGTTCAGCTAAAGCTACAAGTTAGTGTAATGCGTCCTCTGAACAGTGTTCAGCTAAAGCTACAAGTTAGTGTAGTGCACAGTGTTCAGCTAAAGCTACAAGTTAGTGTAGTGCGTCCTCCTCACAGTGTTCAGCTAAAGCTACAAGTTAGTGTAGTGCGACCTCTGCACAGTGTTCAGCTAAAGCTACAAGTTAGTATAGTGCATCCTCTGAACAGTGTTCAGCTAAAGCTACAAGTTAGTGTAGTGCGACATCTGCACAGTGTTCAGGTAAGCTACCTGTAGAAGGTTGGTGGTGTTTTCCTGATCCTATCACTACCGCAGGCAGCTACATTATTTACACATTAGTGTAGTGCGACCTCTGAACAGTGTTCAGCTAAAGCTACCTGTAGAAGGTTGGTGGTGTTTTCCTGATCCTATCACTACCGCAGGCAGCTACATTATTTACACGTTAGTGTAGTGCGACCTCTGCACAGTGTTCAGCTAAAGCTACAAGTTAGTGTAATGCGTCCTCTGAACAGTGTTCAGCTAAAGCTACAAGTTAGTGTAGTGCACAGTGTTCAGCTAAAGCTACAAGTTAGTGTAATGCGTCCTCTGAACAGTGTTCAGCTAAAGCTACAAGTTAGTGTAGTGCGTCCTCCTCACAGTGTTCAGCTAAAGCTACAAGTTAGTGTAGTGCGACCTCTGCACAGTGTTCAGCTAAAGCTACAAGTTAGTGTAGTGCATCCTCTGAACAGTGTTCAGCTAAAGCTACAAGTTAGTGTAGTGCGACATCTGCACAGTGTTCAGGTAAGCTACCTGTAGAAGGTTGGTGGTGTTTTACTGATCCTATCACTACCGCAAGCAGCTACATTATTTACACATTAGTGTAGTGCGACCTCTGAACAGTGTTCAGCTAAAGCTACCTGTAGAAGGTTGGTGGTGTTTTCCTGATCCTATCACTACCGCAGGCAGCTACATTATTTACAAGTTAGTGTAGTGCGACTTCTGCACAGTGTTCAGCTAAAGCTACCTGTAGAAGGTTGGTGGTGTTTTCCTGATCCTATCACTACTGCAGGCAGCTACATTATTTACACGTTAGTGTAGTGTGACCTCTGCACAGTGTTCAGCTAAAGCTACCTGTAGAAGGTTGGTGGTGTTTTCCTGATCCTATCACTACCGCAGGCAGCTACATTATTTACACGTTAGTGTAGTGCGACTTCTGCACAGTGTTCAGCTAAAGCTACCTGTAGAAGGTTGGTGGTGTTTTCCTGATCCTATCACTACTGCAGGCAGCTACATTATTTACACGTTAGTGTAGTGTGACCTCTGCACAGTGTTCAGCTAAAGCTACCTGTAGAAGGTTGGTGGTGTTTTCCTGATCCTATCACTACCGCAGGCAGCTACATTATTTTAACGTTGGTGTAGTGCGTCCTCTTCACAGTGTTCAGCTAAAGCTATCTGTAGAAGGTTGGTGGTATTTTCCTGATCCTATCACTACCGCAGGCAGCTACATTATTTACACGTTAGTGTAGTGTGACCTCTGCATAGTGTTCAGCTAAAGCTACCTGTAGAAAGTTGGTGGTGTTTTCCTGATCCTCTCAGTACCGCAGGCAGCTACATTATTTACACATTAGTGTAGTGCGACCTCTGCACAGTGTTCAGCTAAAGCTGCCTGTAGAAGGTTGGTGGTGTTTTCCTGATCCTATCACTACCGCAGGCAGCTACATTATTTTAACATTAGTGTAGTGCGTCCTCTTCACAGTGTTCAGCTAAAGCTATCTGTAGAAGGTTGGTGTTTTCCTGATCCTATCACTACCGCAGGCAGCTACATTATTTACACGTTAGTGTAGTGCGACCTCTGCACAGTGTTCAGCTAAAGCTACCTGTAGAAGGTTGGTGGTGTTTTCCTGATCCTATCACTACCGCAGCCAGCTACATTATTTACACGTTAGTGTAGTGCGACCTCTGCACAGTGTTCAACTAAAGCTACCTGTAGAAGGTTGGTGGTGTTTTCCTGATCCTATCACTACCGCAGGCAGCTACATTATTTACATGTTAGTGCAGTGCGACCTCTGCAAAGTGTTAAGCTAAAGCTACCTGTAGAAGGTTGGTGGTGTTTTCCTGATCCTATCACTACCGCAGGCAGCTACATTATTTTAACGTTAGTGTAGTGCATCCTCTTCACAGTGTTCAGCTAAAGATATCTGTAGAAGGTTGGTAGTGTTTTCCTGATCCTACCACTATTGCAGGTAGCTACATTATTTACATGTTAGTGTAGCGCGACCTCTGCACAGTGTTCAGCTAAAGCTACCTGTAGAAGGTTGGTGGTGTTTTCCTGATCCTATCGCTACCGCAGGCAGCTACATTATTTACACGTTAGTCTAGTGCGACCTCTGCACAGTGTTCAGCTAAAGCTACAAGTTAGTGTAGTGCGACCTCTGCACAGTGTTCATCTAAAGCTACCTGTAGAAGATTGGTGGTGTTCCCATACTATAGGCAGGCAGTTAATTTTGCTAGCTGCAGTATCAGTGTATATATATATATATATATATATATATATATATATATATATATATATATACATATATATATCCCAGCTTAGTGCAGCTACATCTCACTGCAGGCCATTAGTATGTCTGGAAGGCCAACAAGGAGAGGCAGACAGTCACAAGCCAATAAAAGAGGGCAAGCAGGCTCTGTGTCTGGAGGCAACAGTGCTGGTCGTGGAGACGGCGCATCCGCATCAGCACGTGGCCGTGGGACACGCTTGGCCTTTTTTTCGGCAGCTGGCCAAGTTGAGCCGCAACATGCGGAAGACTTGGTCGAGTGGATGACCAAGCCGTCCTTTTCCTCCTCATCCTCTCTCACCCATGCTCAGGGTACTTTGTCTGGCAAAGCAGCTGCCAACGCGGCCTCTTCCCTCGGCTCAATGGCATCAGTGACTCCTTCCCTAGCCCCACCATGTCCTCCTGAGGAGTCCCTCAAACTGTTTGACAGTGTTTTGTACATGCTCCAGGGGGATGCCCAGTGTTTAGAATGCTCTGATGATGATACTGAGCTAGATGAAGGCAGTAATGTGAGCACGGACAGAGGGGGTGCCCAAGAAGGACAGCAATCTGGCAGTCATGCTCCCCCTGCTGCAGCATACTGCCAGGTTTGCTCTAGTGATGAGGAGGGAGGGGATGATGAGGTCACTGACTCAACGTGGGTACCTGAGGAGAGAGGAGGAGGAGGAGGCATATCACCAACGAGGCAGGATGCCCTCCAGGGGCCAGCCTAAGGGCAGCACACTGACTGCATCACACTGCAAAGCTCCGCATGTGCAGGGCGCTGCTGTCTCTGCACATTATTCCAAAAGTTCTTTGGTGTGGGCCTTTTTTGAGACGAGTGCATCAGATTGCACCGCTGCTATTTGCAACATATGTCTCGAGCGTATCTCGCGTGGCCAAAACATCTTCTGCTTGGGCACCAAATGCTTGACCAGACATATGTTGACCTGCCATGCAGTTCGTTGGCAAGCGTATCTAAAAGACCCACACCAAAAAACAAAGAAGACCTCTCCTTGCTCATTAGCTGAGATCTCCAACCCCACTATACCTTCAGTCCTCTCTGAGACCTGCACTAAGAGGAATGAAGGTGTAGAATTAGGTGTGTCACAGCCAAGTACTTGTGGGCAATCTGCTTTCGGTTCACCAAGGTCAGATTGTACCAGGCTTATTTCCCTGCCCCAGCTACTGCACCGCCGAAAGAAGTTCGCTCCCAGCCATCCACATGCCCAGCGGTTGAATGCTAGCTTGGCAAAATTGCTAGCACTTCAACTGCTACCTTTTCAGTTGGTAGACTCTGCCCCCTTCCGTGAGTTTGTGGAATGTGCGGTTCCTCAGTGGCAGGTACCCAAACGCCACTTTTTCTCAGGGAAAGTGATTCCGGCTCTCTACCAGCATGTGGAAGGCAATGTCAGGAAGGACAGGACGGTCAGTGGTAAGGTGCATATTACCGCTGACTCATGGTCCAGCAGGCATGGACAGGGATGTTACCTAAGTTTCACATTGGGTGACACTGCTGGCAGCTGGGAAGGATGCAGGACAAGGTGCAGTAGTGTTGGAGGTTGTTCCGCCACCATGCCTCCAAAATGCCACTACTGATTCTGACACACCTCTCTCCTCCACTCCCTCCTCTTCTTCTTCCTCCATGGCCTCTTCCTGTGCTTTGTCCTCGGAACCAGCGGTGCTCCATAGGCGTTCAAGGGGCTACGCAAGTATGCAGGCCAAAAGATGCCATGCGGTGCTTGAGCTGGTGTGCTTGGGGGACAGGAGCCACACTGGGGCAGAGGTTCTGTCAGCTCTGCAGGGGCAGGTTCAGAGGTGGTTGACGCCATGCCAACTTAAGGCAGGAATGGTGGTTTGCGAAAATGGCACCAACCTCCTCTCCACCCTCTGACAGGGACAAATGACCCATGTGCCCTGTTTGGCTCACGTCCTTAACTTGGTGGTGCAGCAGTTCTTGGGCAGGTACCCGGGCTTACAGGATGTCCTGAGGCAGGCCAGGAAAGTCTGTGTGCATTTCTGCCAGTCATATAATGCCAGTGCTCGGCTTGCAGACCTCCCAAAGGAATTTAACCTGCCCAAGAACCGCCTAATCTGTGACATGCCCACCAGGTGGAACTCAACGTTGGCCATGCTGCAGCGGCTGCACACGCAGAAGAGGGCCATCAATGAGTACCTGTGCGACTATGGCACCAGGACAGGGTCAGGGGAGCTTGTTTTTTTTCCCCACACCAATGGGCCATGATCAGGGATGCATGCACTGTCCTGTCACCATTTGAGGAGGCCACGAGGATGGTGAGCAGTGACAGTGCATGCATCAGTGACACTGTCCCCCTTGTCCACCTGTTGGAGCACACACTGCGTGGAATAATGGACAGGGCACTTGAGGCAGAACAGAGGCAGGAAGAGGAAGACTTCCTTAGTTCTCAAGGCCCCCTTTATCCAGACAGTGTTCCTGCGTGGACGCCAATCACACAGGAAGAGGACGAGGAGGAGGATTGTGTCAGTATGGAGGTGGAGCCTGGCACTCAGTATCAGCAGCAGTCTTTAAGGGATCATTTACAGTCCCAAGAAACACATGGACTTGTACGTGGCTGGGAGGAGGTGGCTGCGGATCATGTCGTCCTTAGTGACCGAGAGGACTCTGGACCGAATGCCTCAGCAAACCTACGCTGCATGGCCTCCCCGATCCTGCAATGCCTGTGGAAGGATCCTCGTATTTGTGGTATCAAGGAGAAGGAACATTACTGGCTGGCAACCCTCCTTGATCCACGTTACAAGGGTATGGTTGCGGACCTTATCTTGCCGTCGCAGAGGGAGCAGAGGATGAAACATCTTCGGGAGGCCTTGCAGAAAGGTCTGTGCAACACTTTCACAGAGACTGGGAGGTTACAAACTCCTGTTTCTGGACAATGTGTTGCTGAGGCTTCGGTCAGTCAAAGAAGGAGCGGTGGAGAAGGTGGCCGTCTGACCGATGCGTTCAGACAGTTTTTTAGTCCACAGCCCCAAGGTATGATCGGTTCCAGCAACCATCGCCAGCGTCTGTTTTACATGGTGCAGGAATACCTAGGGGCAAGATCTGACTTGGACACCTTTTCCGACCGAAAATCCTCTGGGTTACTGGGTCTTGAGGATGGATCACTGGCCAGAGCTTGCACAGTATGCAACTGAGCCTGTCCTGCATCCTGCTGCCGGAGGCTTTGTAACCGATCACAGGGTGCGTCTGTCCACCGACTCGGTCGATCGACTGACCTTCATAAAAATGAATCAGTCTTGGATCACCACCAGCTACCAAGCACCTGATGCTGATGTAACCGAATACATTTTTTTGAAATGTCAGATCCCTTCAAAGACTGCCTATGCTGATGCTGAGTGACTATTCTGTTATACTGAGTAATTATCCTCTTCCTCCTCAATGATCATGATGATAGTTTGTAAGAACATTTTTGGTTCTGGGCGCCGCCAGTCCCGCCACCAGTGCCTAAGGCCCAATTTTTCAGCCCCTGTTTAACAGGGGCATGTAATTACAATTTTTCATGCAATTCTTTGCAGCAGGACTAGTTCCTGCGCTCCAACTAGATTATCTGTGAGGGCTTGCAGTGTTTTGGCACCAGCACCAGTGTCTATGGCCCAAATTTTCAGCCCCTGTTTAACGGGCGTGTAATTACAATTTTTAATGCAATTCTTTGCAGCAGGGCTAGTTCCTGCGCTCCATCTAGAGTATCTGTGAGGGGTTACAGTGTTGTGGCACCAGCACCAGTGCCTAAGGCCCAATTTTTCAGCCCCTGTTCAACAGGGACATGTAATTAGAATTCTTGATCTAATATTTCACAGCAGGGCCCTGTGAGGGCTTACAGTGTTGTGGCCACAACAACGCCTAAGGCCCAAATTTCTGCTGAGTATATAGGGCAGGCCCTTACTTTCAAACATCCAACTTACAAACGACACCTACTTGCAAACGGAAGGATACAACAGGAAGTGAGATGAAATTTACCCCTAGGAAGGGAAATTCTCTCCGGTAAGAGTTAATATGGGAACAACTTTTCTCCTTTCCACTGATGCTTTAGCACCAATCCTTGTTTCACAAAAAAACCCAAATTTTCAAAAAACATTTGTCATTGGGACAAAAAGTGAGGTGAAATCTTCTGAAGAGGAGCACAGACAGCAAAACAAATGTTACAGGGGTGATAACCCCTCCCTATGTTTTCCAAAAAGCATAAAATAGATTTTTTGTCTGGAGCTAAACACGTTAAAAATGTACCAGTTCAAAATTACAAACAGATTCTACTTAACAAAAAACCTACAGTCCCTGTCTTGTTTGCACCGCCTGTATACTGCTGTTCAGAATATATAGGGCCTGGGTGCCCCACACCTTTCCTTTTTTAATTTGGGTGCGGGGTTCCCCTTAATATCCATACAAGACCCAAAGGGCCTAGTAATGGACTGGGGGGTACCCATGCCATTTGTCTCACTGATTTTCATCCATATTGCCAGGACCCGACATTACATTAAAGCCGCAAGCAGTTTTAAATGACTTTTTTTCCTTTAACCAGATGCCGACCGCCTCGCGACAATATACGTCGGCAGAATGGCACGGGCAGGCAGAGTCGCGTACCTGTACGTGATCTGCCTCCCGCGGGCGGGGGTCCGATCGGACCCCTCCCGGTGCTCGAGGCGGTCGGCTTCTGTCCGGGGAACGATCAGACGTGAGGGGAGGCCATCCATTCGTGGCCCCCCTCCCGATCGCTCCCAGCCAATGAGAATCTTCCTCTGCCTCTGTATAGTAAACAGAGTCAGAGGAAGTGATGTCATCGCTCCTCGGCTCGGTATTTTCCGTTCCGGCGCCGAGGAGAGAAGACATCCGAGTGAGTGTAAAACACACACAGTAGAACACGCCAGGCATACATTACACCCCCCTGTCACACTGACACCAAGCAGTTTTTTTTTCTGATTACTGCATTGGTGTCGGTTTGTGACAGTTATGCCCTGTACACACGGTCGGACTTTGTTTGGACATTCCGACAACAAAATCGTAGGATTTTTTCCAACGGATGTTGGCTCAAACTTGTCTTGCATACACACGGTCACACAAAGTTGTCGGAAAATCCGATTGTTCTGAACGCGGTGACGTAAAACATGTACGTCGGGACTATAAACGGGGCAGTGGCCAATAGCTTTCATCTCTTTATTTATTCTGAGCATGCGTGGCACTTTGTCCGTCGGATTTGTGTACACACGATCGGAATTTCCGACAACGGATTTTGTTGTCGGAAAATTTTATATCCTGCTCTCAAACTTTGTGTGTCGGAAAATCCAATGGAAAATGTGTGAATTTCCGACAACAAGGTCCTATCACACATTTTCCGACGGAAAATCCGACCATTTGTACGGGGCATTAGTGTGGTAGGGCAGTTAGTATTAGCCCCCTTTAGGTCTAGGGTACCCCCCTAACCCCCCCTAATAAAGTTTTAACCCCTTGATCACCCCCCGTCGCCAGTGTCACTAAGCAATCATTTTTCTGATCGCTGTATTAGTGTCACTGGTGACGCTAGTTAGGGAGGTAAATATATAGGTTCGCTGTCAGTGTTTTATAGCGACAGGGACCCCCATATACTACCTAATAAATGTTTTATCCCCTTGATTGCCCCCTAGTTAACCCTTTCACCAGTTATCACCGTATAACTGTTACGGGTGACGCTGGTTAGTTCGTTTATTTTTTATAGTGTCAGGGCACCCGCCGTTTATTACCGAATAAAGGTTTAGCCCCCTGATCGCCCGGCGGTGATATAACTTAGGTTTTAGGGTCAGATAGGGTCTGTGTCGCCCCAGGCAGTGTCAGGTTAGCGCCAGTAGCGCTAACACCCATGCACGCAGCATACACCTCCCTTAGTGGTATAGTATCTGAACGGATCAATATCTGATCCGATCAGATCTATACTAGCGACCCCAGCAGTTTAGGGTTCCAAAAACGCAGTGTTAGCGGGATCAGCCCAGATACCTGCTAGCACCTGCGTTTTGCCCCTCTGCCCAGCCCAGCCCAGCCAGTAGTGCAGTATCGATCGATCACTGTCACTTACAAAACACTAAACGCATAACTGCAGCATTCGCAGAGTCAGGCCTGATCCCTGCGATCGCTAACTTTTTTGTGGTAGCGTTTTGGTGAACAGGCAAGCATCAGCGGCCTAGTACACCCTGGTCGTAGTCAAACCAGCACTGCAGTAACACGTGGTGATGTGGCGAGTCCCATAAGTGCAGTTCAAGCTGGCGAGGTGGCAAGCACAAGTAGTGTCCCGCTGCCACCAAGAAGAAGACAAACACAGGCCCGTCATGCCCATAGTGCCCTTCCTGCTGCATTCACCAATCCTAATTGGGAACCCACCACTTCTGCAGCACCCGTACTTCCCCCATTCACATCCCCAACCAAATGCAGTCGGCTGCATGAGAGGCATTTTCTTTATGTCCTCCCAAATACCCCTACCCAACGAACCCCCCCAAAAAGATTTCGTGTCTGCAGCAAGCGCGGATATAGGCGTGACACCCGCTATTATTGTCCCTCCTGTCCTGACAATCCTGGTCTTTCAATTGGTGAATGTTTTGAACGCTACCATACACTAGTTGAGTATTAGCGTAGAGTACAGCATTGCACAGACTAGGCACACTTTCACAGGGTCTCCCAAGATGCCATTGCATTTTGAGAGACCCGAACCTGGAACCGGTTACAGTTACAAAAGTTACAGGTGATATATGCCGAAGCATGGGGGCAGCAGGGGCGGAGGAGCGATTTGCTCCTACCTTTTGCGGGAGGATGCCCCCCTGCTTCGGCATATATAAATGGTGCATGTATTCCCATCATTAGAAGTGGGTGGATGAAGGGAGGTATTCTAATGGTGGGCATACCCACCGATCAATCTCTTTTTTTCATGCAGCCCACAGGCTGCATGAAAAAAAAAGATTACAATATATGCCCAACAAGGACCAGCAACGTACTGGTATGTTGCTGGACTTTGAGTGGTTATACCAGAATGATGCCTGCAGGTTTAGGTATCATCTTGGTATCATTCTCTTCAGCCAGCGGTCGGCTTTCATGTAAAAGCAATCCTAGCGGCTAATTAGCCTCTAGCCTGCTTTTACAAGCAGCGGGAGGGAATGACCCCCCCACACCGTCTTCCATGTTTTTTCTGGCTCTCCTGTCCCAACAGGGAACCTGAGAATGCAGCCGGTGATTCAGCCAGCTGACCATAGAGCTGATCAGAGACCAGAGTGGCTCTAAACATCTCTATGGCCTAAGAAACCGGAAGCTACGAGCATTTCATGACTTAGATTTCGCCGGATGTAAACAGCGCCATTGGGAAATTGGGAAGGCATTTTATCACACCAATCTTGGTGTGGTCAGATGCTTTGAGGGCAGAGGAGAGATCTAGGGTCTAATAGACCCCAATTTTTTCAAAAAAGAGTACCTGTCACTACCTATTGCTATCATAGGGGATATTTACATTCCCTGAGATAACAATAAAAACGATAAAAAAAAAAAAATGAAAGGAACAGTTTAAAAATAAGATAAAAAAGCAAAAAAAAAAAAGATAAAAAAAAAAAATCACCCCTGTCCCCCCCTGCTCTCGCACAAAGGCGAACGCAAGCGTCGGTCTGGCGTCAAATGTAAACAGAAATTGCACCATGCATGTGAGGTATCACCACGAAGGTCAGATCGAGGGCAGTAATTTTAGCAGTAGACCTCCTCTGTAAATCTAAAGTGGTAACCTGTAAAGGCTTTTAAAAATGGAGTTAGTTTGTCGCCACTGCACGTTTGTGCGTAATTTTAAAGCATGTCATGTTTGGTATCCATGTACTCGGCCTAAGATTATCTTTTTTATTTCATCAAACATTTGGGCAATATAGTGTGTTTTAGTGCATTCAAATTTAAAAAAGTGTGTTTTTTCCCAAAAAAATGCGCTTGAAAAATCGCTGCGCAAATACTGTATGAAAAAAAAAAATGAAACACCCACCATTTTATTCTGTAGGGCATTTGCTTTAAAAAAATATATAATGTTTGGGGGTTCAAAGTAATTTTCTTGCAAAAAAAAATATTTTTTTCATGTAAACAAAAAGTGTCAGAAAGTGGTTAGAAGAGTGGGTGATGTGTGGCATTAGCTTCTAAATGTTGTGCATAAAATGCCAGGACAGTTCAAAACCCCCCCAAATGACCCCATTTTGGAAAGTAGACACCCCAAGCTATTTGCTGAGAGGCATGTCGAGTCCATGGAATATTTTATATTGTGACACAAGTTGCGGGAAAAAGACACTTTTCTTTTTTTGCACAAATGGGGTCGTTTGGGGGGGTTTTGTGCCATCTGGGCATTTTATGTCCTTCAAAACTGTGATAGGTAGTGAGGAGTGAAATCAAAAATCAAAAATTTACGCCTTTAGAAATCCTGAAGGTGGTGATTGGTTTTCGGGGCCCCGTACGCAGCTAGGCTTCCAAAAAGTCCCACACATGTGTTATCCAGGGCCGTCTTTAAGGCAGGGCAAAAGGGGCAGCTGCCCTGGGCCCTGTCATTTTTGTGGGGCCCAAAGCAGCTGCCTCATGCTTGCCAACTATCCTGGTTTAGGTTTCCTTGTCCCTTAAAGTTTTAGTCCGTGCTGTGTCCTGATATCTAAGTGTGAAGTGCTGCTACTAATGCTGCTCAGCTCTGCCCTATTGTGTACAGATGACTAACCTGCAGACCCTGTGTTTACATGAAAATATAACCAGTATGGTTAGGTAAATAGCGGCGGCATTAATATGTAAATAGCTGTGGCATTTATATGTAAATATAGGCGGCATTCATATGCATTATCATGCTGCCCACTGAGGAGACAAAGGGACATGCTTGAAAGTCCTGCCTGCAACCGTGGTCATTAACCGGTTCAATACAATTTCACCCCCTTCCTTCCCAGGCCAATTTTTAGTTTTCAGCGCTGTTGCACTTTAAACGTCAATTGCGCGGTCGTGCGACGTTGTACCCAAAAAAAATTGACGTCCTTTTTTCACCACAAATAGAGCTTTTTTTTGGTGGTATTTGATCGCCTCTGTGGTTTTTATTTTTTGCGCTATAAACAAAAGAAGAGCGACAATTTTGAAAAAAACACAATATTTTTTACTTTTTGCTATAATAAATATCCCAATTTTTTTTTTTAAAAACACATTTTTTCCTCAGTTTTAGCCGATACGTATTCTTCTACATATTTTTGGTAAAAAAAAATCGCAATAAGCATATATTGATTGGTTTGCGCAAAAGTTATAACGTCTACAAAATATGGGATAGATTTCTGGCATTTTTTAAAAAAAAAATATTTTTTTTTATTTTTTTAGCGGCGATCGCGATTTTTTTTGGTGACTGCGACATTATGGCGGACACATCGGACACTTTTGACACATTTTTGGAACCAATCACATTTATACAGCGATCAATGCTATAAAATTGCATTGATTACTGTGTAAATGTGACAGGCAGTGAAGGGGTTAACCACTAGGGGGCGGGGAGGGGTTAAGTATGTTTCCTAGGGAATGATTCTAACTGAAGGGGGAGGGGACGCACTAGGGGAGGAGACCGATCAGTGTTCCTCCGTTCTGGGAACACAGATCGCTCTCCTCAGAGCTGACAGGCTGTGGATCTGTGTGTTTACAGATCCACATGCCGGCCCGGTTAACGGGCAATCGCGGGTGCCCGGCGGACATCGCGGCCGCCGGGCACACGCACCGGGTCCCGAGGAATGCGGCGGGCGCGCGCTCTCCCGGCGGCACGCGCGCGCCCCCTAGACGGCCGGGAATCCCGGGACGTCATATGACGTCCACCCAGGATGGGAGATCCCATCTGTGGACGTCATATGACTATGGGCGGGTAGGGAAGTGGTTAAGCCTAACATCATTGGTGTGGAGGGGGGGTGTGTGGGGTGTGCAGAGGTAGGCAGAGAAGGAATTACAGTTTGGGGTGCACAGGTGAGCAAGGAGAGGATGTACAGAGGTAAGAAAGGTGGGTGCAAAGATGAGCAGAGGAGGCAGGTAAAGTTAAAGGGGGAGGGTTGGAGTGGGGAGGATGGGGAGGTTTGGGGTGCAGAGGTTAGCAGTGGTTTTAGTAGGCAAAGGTGTACTGACAGGGTGGATATAGATGTATGTCGCATGTAGGGCAGCCCATTCATTTCAATGGGATGCTCTATGCACTAGAAATGCGGAAGAAAGTCCCTAACCCTTTTTCAAAATCACACGGTGCCAAGGCACATGTCAGCAGATGCGTGAGGGTGTCATTAACAATTGACGGCACTGCTGTGTATCTGCTGAAGTGCAACACGTTTCTGTGGGTGTCAGGAAAGCGACTTTGCGTTCCCAGTCCATGGTGTGCAGGCAGTGAGGAGATGATGTGCTGTAACCTCTAGCAACCAATCAATGAGCAGTATTGATGTACAGTAATCTCTAACAACCAATCAACAAGCAGAAATCATGTGCTGTAACCTCTAGCAACTAATCAGTGAGCCGTAATGTCTGCTGTAACCTCTAACAACCAGTCATTAAGTGGTAATGATGTGCTGTAACCTCTGGCAACCAGTCGCAATCGATGTCTGATCTGATTCAGTAAACTGATTTTGAGTCTAGCTGCTAATTATTGTATGTCTCAGAGCAGGTGGAGAGTGAAATTTAATGGGGGGGGGTGGGGGCAAGAAAATGTTTGCCCAGGGTCCAATCAATATTAAAGATGGCCCTGGTGGTATCCCTGTACTCAGGAGAAGCAGCTGAATGTATTTTGGGGTGCAATTCCACATATGCCCATGGATATAAACAAGGCCTGGGGAATGCCCAGGAAAAAATTCCAAGCCTACTTACCACCAGCTCGCAGACAACCAAATTAACCTGTCTAACAGTATGCATAAAAAACATATGCCCATGGCCTGTGTGAGCAATATATCATTTAGTGACAACTGTTTGTAAATTTTTTTTGTCATTATTTAATCACTTGGGACAAAAAAATTAATATTCAATGGGCTCCACATGCCTCTCAGCAATTTCCTTGGGGTGTCTACTTTCCAAAATGGGGTCATTTGGGGGGGTTTGTACTGCCCTGCCATTTTAGCACCTCAAGAAATGACATAGGCAGTCATAAATTAAAGACTGTGTAAATTTTGTGCAGGGACTGTTCTAAGCATGGGAAACACGCGCCACTTTACAGGCATACTATAGACACCCCCCAGGTACGATATTTAAATGAATATTTAACTTTTTTTTTTTACTTTAAGCATCATTAAAATCACTGCTCATGAAAAAACGGCCGTTTTTAAAAGTTTTTTTTGCATTGATACATGTCCCCATGGGCAGGACCCGGGTCCCCAAACCCTTTGAGGACAATACCATGCAAATTAGCCTATTTTTGAAATTTGGTGTTTACAAGTTAAAATCCATATTTTTTGCTAGAAAATTACTTAGAACCCCCAAACAATATATATATTTTTTTAGCAGAGAATCTAGAGAATAAAATGACGATTGTTGCAATATTTTTTATCACACGGTATTTGTGCAGCGGTGTTTTAAACGCAAATTTTTGGAAAAGTGACACTTTCATGAATTTTAAAAAATCCAAACAGTAAAGTTACCCCAATTTTTTTGTAGAATGTGAAAGATGATGTTACGCCGAGTAAATAGATACCAAACATGTCACCCTTTATAATTGCACGCACTTGTGGAATGGCGACAATCTACAGTACCTTTGAATTTCCATAGGCGACGCTTTAAAAAATTTTTACGGTTACCAGGTTTGAGCTACAGAGGAGGTCTAGGGCTAGAATTATTACTCTCGCTCTGACGATCGCGGCGATACCTCACATGTGTGGTTTGAACACCGTTTACATATGCGGGCGCGACTTCCGTATGCGTTTTCTTCGCTGCGCGAGCTCGCGGGGACAGGGGCACTTTAAAAAATTTTTTTTTTTTTTTTTTATTTATTTTATTTATTTTTGTACTTTATAAATTGTGTTTAAAATTTTTATTTTTTTTTTACTTTTATTGCTGTCACAAGCAATGTAAACATCCCTTGTGACAGTAATATGTGGTGACAGGTACTCTTTATGGAGGGATGGGGGGTCTAAAAGACCCCCCATCCCTCCTTTACACTTCAAAGTATTCAGATCGCTGAAAACGGCGATTCTGAATACTGTGTACTTTTTTAAATTCGGCGCCATTGGCAGCCGAGTAAACGGGAAGTGACGTCATGACGTCGCTTCCGCGTTTACAGCAAGAAGGCTGGAACGAAGCCGCTCACAGCTTCGTTCCAGTCCGCCCCCAGCCGCCGAAGGCAGCGGAACGGACACCGGGCCTCCCGATCGCACGGGAGGCCCGGTAACAGCGGCGGGAGGCGGCGGGAGGGGGGGGATGTCCCCTCCCGCTCCTCCGGTATAACAACCGAGCGGCTTTTAGCCGCATCGGTTGTTATACTCGGGTAGCCGATCGCCCGCTGAAAACAACGGTACCGGGATGATGCCTGCAGCTGCGGGCATCATCCCGGTATAACCCCGGAAAGCCGAGTACGCATATATGCGTTCGGTCGGCGGGAAGGGGTTAAAATGAGCACTTTTGATTTTGAATGTTCGAGTCCCATAGACGCCAATGGGGTTCTAACGTTCGTGCAAATTTTCGGCCTGTTCGCAGGTTCTGGTGCGAACCAAACCGGGGGGGGGGGGGTTCGGCTCATCCCTACTGAGGAGGTTCCCAAGGTGATCAGTTGTATGAACACTTTCCCTATGTGAACTTTAATCAGTGTGCGGGTGGCCAGCCACTCCCAACCACTCCACCTTCACCATGGCCCCTTGTAACTTCTTGTAAACCCCAAAGGGCATAGACCAGACCACCTCCTGCAGAGGAGCTAGAAACAGTCCTTGTTTGGGGCGAGTGCAGACCACCCCCACTCGTTCTGGTTGCTTCCTAATTGCCTGCTGTTGGGCCTCAAAGGCCTTAATCACACTAAGTCAAGCTGCTTTTAGCCCAGTCCTTTAACATATTTATACCCAGGACAATGCGTATGGCTGAGCTCACTGGACAGTGAGCTACTGTCACCCCTAATCTTTTGATCACTTGGTCCTCTATCTGGATCCTACCTCACCAGAATGGGCAGATTATTGGCTATTTTAAAGAATAGTCGGGGGGTCCAGTTGTTTTCTAGTCCCAAATCTCTGTACATCGAAGTCGTACTCCATGACAGTCACCTTCGACCCTGTGTCAATCAGACAGGGCACTTCTTGACCATTGTACAGGGCAGTGACTTCTGGACTTGGTGTTACCATGGCTTCTGGTCTGGTGGGATGCTGGTCCTCGCCCCTCATCCCTGGGAGCTCCTAGTTTAACAGTGGCCCAAAAGCATCCACATCTCCAACATTCCGGTCCTCATCCAGGTTCCTCCCCAGCAGATTTTCCCCTTTGCAGAGGTGGGCCATGTTCTGTTTGAAGGTGGACATCTCTTGTTTCATGGAGGCTAGGCCCTGAGTGAGCTCCCTGAGGGTGGTCTGCATAGCTGAAAGAGGAGATGGGACCAGGGCTTCCTCCCTCAGAGAAACGGGTTCCAGTCTCTTGGACATTGCTACCACTGCTCCTGCATCCTCCTACTCCTGCACTATTGCCTCAACCTCTGAGTCACTAGTGGGTAGCACTTTACATGTGATTATGAACATCTGTGATTGAATAGTTACCTATATATTGGTTCTGAGATTGCATTTCCATATGGTTTTGACAAAGCAAGAAGTTTCTTGTGAAACGCGTCAACCTCATCATCTCTTGCCTGTCCGTGCCTAGATGTTTCTATTCAATTTTTGACATGAATAAAGTCGATATTGCATTGCATGGGTGTGCAGCCATTCGTCCTTTTTTCTTTTCACTTGGGTAGCACTTTAATTCTCTTCTGCACAACTGTCTCCATGGGGCCAGCCTTCGATCCCACCACAAACTGGTCTCCCAGCAGCCTATCTGAGGCGGTGATATCGGCACAGCCATGCATATCCTTTTTTTTTCAAGGAGTTCCAACAGATTTTGGAGGGCTACCGCAAAGTAGGTGAGGCTTTCAGATTTTTGGACCCATTGAACATAGGTGCCAAGGCCAGGGCCACTCCTAATGGCTCCATAGAGGTCCCCACTCCACCTTCCACACCCAATGCAAATAGGGGCATATCCTGCCAACAACACCATGTGTGGGCTAGGTCCAGCATGGTGCAATGGTAGTAATGACACTGAGACCCGATGGCTATGTTTAGACTTGTGTTCTATGGCTAGGTTTAGACTTGTGTTTAAACTGCCATACCAATAATCTGTGGAAGCGTCACATCTTGCCCTGTAATTGCTGCACCATTCCGCCACAACCGCACTCATTGCATGTAGTTGGGCAGCATTTGCGACACTTTCCCACCCAAATGCAACAGGGGATAAACCGGAGCAAAGCATTGTGATTACAACATGTGAATACCCCAATCCGCTGCCTTTGCAGCTTAAGGGGGCAGTTGGAGGTGTTCTAAAAATGGAGTTTAACCATGTGTCTTTTGCCCCCTCTAAACAAACAAGATAAACAAGACATTTGGGGGGTATATTCAGATTTTTTTTTGCCCTCTATATCGCAATCTAAAAAAGCCCTAAATTCACCTGAATGTATCCATCCACAGCACCCGGGAATTATTCCTCCTTTTCTTTCCTCCTTAGATTTCACCGACTGATTTATGTACCATTGTACTGCCGCGAAATAGAAAGGACTTGCAGTCGTAAACTACCATATTTAAAAAAGATTTATTACATATATAAAAACCAAGGTACACTCACATATTAATACTGCAGCATGGCACTATAAAACAACATTTTACAATAGCACCTCGACAAAGACTTTCATATACAATGAATATGCATATGCATACTGAAATGTTCTGTACAAAGATGGCCTTTACTGAAAAGTCCTTTTAAAAAAGGCCCTGTGACCAGACCATTCATTACAACATCATTGTTTCTTTCTCACAATATGTTAAGTGAATTTAAAGTGTATGTATGGTCAAATTGTAAAATCATGCATTCATTTCCACATTATATAATACTTATTTCTAGCCTATTCCTTTTACTCTGAATGATCTTGAAGTTTGTAAACTTACTTTGTGAAGATCCCCACACACATTTACTTAAATTCTGTGACAGGAAGTCACTATGCCCTTGTGGATAGACACTACTGTGTCACACATTTCACAGAGCCTGCCTTCTGAGCTACAGAGGAGCTGAGAGGAGTCTCAGGAGGTGGATTCAGTATAGGAATCACTGCTTGTAGACAGCAAGGTACACTGGGATATGAAGTTCTTAGAAATGGAAAGTAAATAGTATAGGAGAAGCTGCACAGTAAAAGCGCCTCTAAGTGTAGTATCAAATGGACCATTTATTTAACAAAAGGCTAAACCCTAGCCACTCACGTGATGCAGGAGATAAAGGCTTCACAGCTGGCTTCCCACTGCGCATGTGCGAGCCGGGCTGTGCTTTGTGAATGGTCCTGCAACCCCCTGGGACCTATGACGTGTCACAGAAGGTTGCGGGTGGGGGGGGACACTTCTGTTGGAATTGCTGTGATGATCCAAATGGAAGTGGGAGAGGATACCTGTCAAAAACTGGTACCCACTACCCCCCAAAAAAGTCCTGAAAGTAGACGCGGAGGGAGGGAGAAGGTCAAAATGCAGAACTTCCCCTTTAGGGTCAAGTTCCACATCAAATATTGTACTGAAAAGTATTTGGTCCTGCTCCAGGCACTCATCCTCGCACTCTTTTGACTCTGGGTGCAGGCTTCTAGCGGTCATGGACTGCTCCGTAAATTTGGCTTTTAACCTCATGTACGTTTATTCCTGTTCTGTTATTCTACAAATAAGCTCTTGATATAGTGAAATGTGTTAGCTTGCCAGATCCAGTGGCACAGTTTGTGCATTGGACATCTGAATAAACATACACAAGGCTTTTAAATTGACAGTGGCTTCCATTTCTTTCTTCTGTCTAAAATTGTATCTTAATTATTGTACTGTAGTAAAACCCATGTCTGTGTTCTTTTTCTATAGTATTTTTGGGCCTAACCTTGCTCCTTAACCTGTTCACGACCACGCTATAGCCGAATGACGGCTACAGTGTACACCCGTTAGGGTTTGGAATAATCACCATAAGCCAGTAGGGGAGATGACGTAAGGTTCTTTTTGAGCATTTCAAAGGCCTTCTACTGTGGTTATTTCCATTGGGACTGAATGGAAGGCAATGCCCTTTCTTTCTTTTGCGTTGCTTGGCCACACAAGAGCTGGGTCAGAGGCTCGGCTAGCTGGGCAAACTTAGGTATAAAGTCTTGGAAGGATTACAGCTCAGTGAGGGTCCTTGGAGGGTGCCAGTTCTGTACCGCCTGGTCTTTAGCTGGGTCGGGGAGACCCCTCTGCCTCCATAATGTGTCCCAGGTACTGTATCCTCTGGCTCATAAGATGACATTTACTGGGTTTGAGTTTGGGTCTGTGCTGTGTCAGGCGAATGAACATCCAGTCCAAGTGCTGAATGTGATCTTCAAAAGTTTTGGAGAAGATAATGGCATCAAGGTAGACAGTCTAAAAGTTAGTCTACTAGACATTGCTCCATTAGTGGTTGAAATGTGCTAGGAGCATTGCTCAACCTGAACAGAATGCAGTTAAATTCAAACAGCCCCTGGGGTGTGGTGAAGCTGGTTTTCTCACAGTCTTGCTCCCGCACCGGTACCTGTCGGTAAAAACCATTTACCAGGTAAAGAAAAATTTTGCTTGGCCCAGGAATTTAGCTTGTGATAGTCCATGCAAAATCACAGGCTCCATCTTTTTTTCTCACCAGGTCAACTGGGGCAGCCCATGGGCTAAAGCTCTCCCGGATGGTCCCACTTTGTAACATGTTACGCATCATACTTGACCTCTTGGCAGAGGGCTGGGGGAATGTGATGGTATCACTCCCGAATTGTTGGAGTATCCCCTGTGTGGATGGGGTGGTCTGTGGCCTCAGTGCAGTCATATTTCTTTGGAGCTGGTGGCTCCAGCATCTGATGAAGGAGCCGTTGTTGAGGGATACTCCCAGAATGGATGTCCAGTTACTCCAGTACCTGTTTGTATTGCTCCTCATCCAAAGCGGACAGGAGATGCAGTAACTTGGTACAGTATAAATATCTGCAACGGTAGTCTGAATGGGGAGTGGGACTGAGGAGGTTCCCAAGGTGATCAGTTGTATGAACACTTTCCCTATGTGAACTTTAATCAGTGTGTGGGCGGCCAGCCACTCCCAACCACTCCACCATCACCCTGGCCCCTTGTAACTTCTTGTAAACCCCAAAGGGCATAGACCAGACCAACTCCTGCAGAGGAGCTAGAAACAGTCCTTGTTTGGGGCGAGTGCAGACCACCCCCACTCGTTCTGGTTGCTTCCTGATTGCCTGCTGTTGGGCCTCAAAGGCCTTAATCACACTAAGTCAAACTGCTTTTAGCCCACAGCCCCGTGCCCACAGTCCCAAATGCTCAAACTTGTCCAGCAAGTGAGGTAAGTCTAAGTCCTTTAACATATTTATACCCAGGACAATGCGTATGGCTGAGCTCACTGGACATCGAGCTACTGTCACCCCTAATCTTTTAATCACTTGGTCCTCTATCTGGATCTTACCTCAGGTGGCACCCTCCACCAGAATGGGCAGATTATTGGCTATTTTAAAGGATAGTCAGGGGAGGTCCAGTTGTTTTCTAGTCAATAATCTCTGTACATCGAAGTCGTGCTCCATGACAGTCACCTTCGACCCTGTGTCAATCAGACAGGGCACCTCTTGACCATTGACCAGGCCAGTGACTACTGGACTCGGTGTGACCATGGCTTCTGGTCTGGTGGGATGCTGGTCCTCGCCCCTCATCCCTGGGAGCTCCTAGTTTAACAGTGACCTGTGGTTACTTCTGGATTCAGGTCTGCTGCAGTATCTGTTTAGGTACCCAAAGCAGCCACATCTCCAACATTCCGGTCCTCATCCAGGTTCCTCCCCAGCAGATTTTCCCCTTTGCAGAGGTGGGCCAGGTTCTGTTTGAAGATGGACATCTCTTGTTTCATGGAGGCTAGGCCCTGAGTGAGCTCCCTGAGGGTGGTCTGCATAGCCGAAAGAGGAGATGGGGCCAGGGCTTCCTACCTCAGAGAAACGGGTTCCAGTCTCTTGGACATTGCTACCACTGCTCTTGCATCCTCCTACTCCTGCACTATTGCCTCCACCTCTGAGTCAAGAGTGGGTAGCATTTTACATGTGATTATGAACATCTGTGATTGAATAGTTACCATATGAAAAACCGTTTCCATATGGTTTTGACAAAGCAAGAAATTTCTTGTGAAACGCGCCAACCTCATTATCTCTTGCATGTCCGTGCCTAGATGTTTCTATTCAATTTTTGACATGAATAAAGTCGATATTGCATTGCATGGGTGTGCAGCCATTTGTCCTTTTTTCTTTTCACTTGGGTAGCACTTTAATTCTCTTCTGCACAACTGTCTCCATGGGGCCAGCCTTTGATCCCACCACAAACTGGTCTCCCAGCAGCCTATCTGAGGCGGTGATATCGGCACAGCCATGCATATCCTTTTTTTTTCAAGGAGTTTCCACAGATTTTGGAGGGCTACCGCAAAGTAGGTGAGGCTTTCAGATTTTTGGACCCATTGAACGTGCCAAGGCCAGGGCCGCTCCTAATTGCTCCATAGAGGTCCTCACTCCACCTTCCACACCCAATGCACACCCAAAGCAAATAGGGGCATATCCTGCCAACAACACCAAGTGTGGGCTAGGTCCAGCATGGTGCAATGGTAGTAATGACACTGAGACCCGATGGCTATGTTTAGACTTGTGTTCTATGGCTAGGTTTAGACTTGTGTTTAAACTGCCATACCAATAATCTGTGGAAGCGTCACATCTTGCCCTGTAATTGCTGCACTATTCCGCCACAACCGCATTCATTGCATGTAGTTGGGCAGCAGTTGCGACACTTCCCCACCCAAATGCAACAGGGGATAAACCGGAGCAAAGCATTGTGATCACAACATGTGAATACCCCAATCCGCTGCGTTTGCAGCTTAAGGGGGCAGTTGGGGGGGTTCAAAAAATGGAGTTTAACCATGTGTCTTTTGCCCCCTCTAAACAAACAAGATAAACAAGACATTTGGGGGGTATATTCAGATATTTTTTTTTGCCCTCTATAACGCAATCTAAAAAAGCAACATGGCACTATAGAACAACGTTTTACAATAGCACCTCGACAAAGACTTTCATATACAATGAATATGCATATGCATACTGCAATGTTCTGTACAAAGATGGCCTTTACTGAAAAGTCCTTTTAAAAAAGGCCCTGTGACCAGACCATTCATTACAACATCATTGTTTCTTTCTCACAATATGTTAAGTGAATTTAAAGTGTATGTATGGTCAAATTGTAAAATCATGCATTCATTTCCACATTGTATAATACTTATTTCTAGCCTACTCCTTTTACTCTGAATGATCTTGAAGTTTGTAAACTTACTTTGTGAAGATCCCCACACACATTTACTTAAATTCTGTGGCATGTAGTCACTATGCCATTGTGGGTAGACACTGCTGTGTCACACATTTCACAGAGCCTGCCTTCTGAGTAGGGATGAGCTTCGCGTTTGAGTTGAACCCATGTGCGACTTGAACATCGGCTGTTCGATCGTTCGCCGAATTGCGAACGTTATGGGCCGTTCGCGCCAAATTAGTGTGGCACGTCACGGCCCATAATTCACTGCGACATCGCAGTGCATTGCTGGCTGATGATTGGCCAAGCATGCACTATGACCCGCATGCTTGGCCAATCACAGCGCCGTCAGTAAAGAGAGCTGTAATTGGCCAAAGCCAGGGTGGCTTTGGCCAATTATGGCTCAGGGGGTTTAGAACACGCCCCACACTATATAAGGCCACCTGCATGGCGGCCCTGTGTAGTGTTTTCCAGCGTGCTTAGATAGACAGAGAGACAGTGTCATTTCATTTGAGTTAGCTAGATTAGGCAGGACATTCAGTGAGTTAGCTGCACTTACAGTGTATTGTGTATATATATGCATCCCAGGTGTGTGTATATATATATATATAATATATATATATATATATATATATATATATACACACACTGTATTCAGTTTAGCTAGACTTGTTCCTGTTATCTTCCTACTGACAGGCAGGCTTGTCTTGTTACAGTATTCTGTGTTCTTTTGATCCTATTAGTAGCATAGTCAGGCAGCTAGACTATTTAGAGTTAGTGTAGTGTGTCCTCCTCACAGTGTTCAGTTAAAGCTACAAGTTAGGTTAGTGTTACCTCTGCACAGTGTTCAGCTAAAGCTACAAGTTAGGGTAGTGCGCCCCTCTCACAGTGTTCAGCTAAAGCTACAAGTTGGTGTAGTGCGTCCTCCTCACAGTGTTCAACTAAAACTACAAGTTAGTGTAGTGCGACCTCTGCAAAGTGTTCAGCTAAAGCTACAAGTTAGTATAGTGCGTCCTCCTCACAGTGTTCAGCTTAAACTACAAGTTAGTGTAGTGCGACCCCTGCACAGTGTTCAGCTAAAGCTACAAGTTAGTGTAGTGCGTCCTCCTCACAGTGTTCAGCTAAAACTACAAGTTAATGTAGTGCGTCCTCTGAACAGTGTTCAGCTAAAGCTACAAGTTAGTTTAGTGTGACATCTGCACAGTGTTCAGCTAAAGCTACAAGTTAGGGTAGTGCGTCCTCCTCACAGTGTTCAGCTAAAGCTACAAGTTGTGGTAGTGCGTCCTCCTCACAGTGTTCAGCTAAAACTACAAGTTATGCCGCGTACACACGAGCTGACTTTCCGGCATACTTGGTCCGGCGGACCAGAGTCTGCCGGACAATCCACTCATGTGTAGGCTCCTGCAGACTTTTCCGGCGGACTTTTTCCCAAAAGCCCGCCAGACCTAGATTTGAAACAAGTTTTAAATCTTTCCGTCGGACTCAGTTTCTGGCAGAAAGTCCGCTCGTCTGTGTGCTGGTCCGACGGAAAGCCCGCTCGTGTGTATGCTGGTCCAACGGACCAGATACGACGCAAGGGCAGGGTATTGCATTTTGCACTCGCTGCAATAGGAAAAACAAATTTTCCTATTGCGGCGAGTGCGGGGCATACCAGGCCCTTAGGTCTGGTGTGGATTATAAAGGGAAACCCCTACGCCGAAAAAACGGCGTGGGGTCCCCCCTAAAGTCCATACCAGACCCCGATCCAAGCATGCAGCCCGGCCGGTCAGGAAAGGGGGTGGGGACGAGCGAGCGCCCCCCCCTCCTGAACCGTACCAGGCCGCATGCCCTCAACATGGGGGGTGGGTGCTTTCGGGGAGGGTGGCACCCTGCGGGGCCCCCCCACCCCAAAGCACCTTGTCCCCATGTTGATGAGGACAACGGCCTCTTCCCGACAACCCTGGCCGTTGGTTGTCAGGGTCTGCCGGCGGGGGGCTTATCGGAATCCGGGAGCCCCCTATAATAAGAGGGCCCCCAGATCCCGGCTCCCCCACCCTATGTGAATGAGTATGGGGTACATGGTACCCCTACCCATTCACCTAGGGAAAAAGTGTCAATAATAAAACACACTACACAGGTTTTTAAAATAATTTATTAAACAGCTCCGGGGGGGATCTTCCTCCGGCTTCGGGGGTGTTCTTCCGGCTTCGGGGGTCTTCTTCCGGCTTCGGGGGTCCCTCCGGTTCCTCTTCTCCCGGCGTCGCAGACCCCGACAACCAACGGCCAGGGTTGTCGGGAAGAGGCCCTTGTCCTCATCAACATGGGGACAAGGTGCTTTGGGGTGGGGGGGCCCCGCAGGGCCCCCCCTCCCCCAAAGCACCCACCCCCCATGTTGAGGGCATGCGGCCTGGTACGGTTCAGGAGGGGGGGCGCTCGTTGTCCCCACCCCCTTTCCTGACCGGCTGGGCTGCGTGCTCGGATCAGGGTCTGGTATGGATTTCAGGGGGGACCCCATACCGTTTTTTCGGTGTAGGGGTTTCCCTTTATAATCCATACCAGACCTAAGGGCCTGGTATGCCCCACGATGGGGCTCGCAAGGTGTCAATCTCGCTGATAAAAGCGGCAAGATTGACTTCCTTTTCTAGTCCTGTCGCACCTGAGTCACGTTCAAAATGAATGGACTTGTCCGTGTGTGGGCAAGTCTGTTCATTCTGAAAGTCCACCGTAACTCCGGCGAAAGTCCGTCGGAAAGACGGGCGGACTTAGCCCGCCGGAAAATCCGGTCATGTGTGGGCAAGTCCGTCTGTTTTAAAGTCCGGCGCACCTGGCGGACAAAGTCCGTCACAAAGTGTGCCGGACCAAGTATGCCAGAAAGTCCGACCGTGTGTACGCGGCATAAGTGTAGTGCAACCTCTGCACAGTGTTCAGCTAAAGCTACAAGTTATTGTAGTGCGTCCTCCTCACAGTGTTCAGCTAAAACTACAAGTTAGTGTAGTGCGACCTCTGCACAGTGTTCAGCTAAAACTACAAGTTAGTGTAGTGCGAGCTCTGCACAGTGTTCAGCTAAAGCTACCTGTAGAAGGTTGGTGGTGTTTTCTTGATCCTATCACTACCGCAGGCAGCTAAATAAGCTACAAGTTCGTTTTTTGCGAGCTCTGCACAGTGTTCAGCTAAAGCTACCTGTAGAAGGTTGGTGGTGTTTTCCTGATCCTATCACTACCGCAGGCAGCTAAATAAGCTACAAGTTAGTTTTTTGCGAGCTCTGCACAGTGTTCACCTAAAGCTACCTGTCGAAGGTTGGTGGTGTTTTCCTGATCCTATCACTACCGCAGGCAGCTAAATAAGCTACAAGTTAGTTTTTTGCGAGCTCTGCACAGTGTTCAGCTAAAGCTACAAGTTAGGGTAGTGCGTCCTCCTCACAGTGTTCAGCTAAAGCTACAAGTTGTGGTAGTGCGTCCTCCTCACAGTGTTCAGCTAAAACTACAAGTTGTGGTAGTGCGTCCTCCTCACAGTGTTCAGCTAAAACTACAAGTTATGCCGTGTACACACGAGCTGACTTTCCGGCATACTTGGTCCGGCGGACCAGAGTCTGCCGGACAATCCACTCATGTGTAGGCTCCTGCAGACTTTTCCGGCGGACTTTTTCCCAAAAGCCCGCCAGACCTAGATTTGAAACAAGTTTTAAATCTTTCCGTCGGACTCAGTTTCTGGCAGAAAGTCCGCTCGTCTGTGTGCTGGTCCGACGGAAAGCCCGCTCGTGTGTATGCTGGTCCAACGGACTAGATACGATGCAAGGGCAGGGTATTGCATTTTGCACTCGCTGCAATAGGAAAAACAAATTTTCCTATTACGGCGAGTGCGGGGCATACCAGGCCCTTAGGTCTGGTGTGGATTATAAAGGGAAACCCCTACGCCGAAAAAACGGCGTGGGGTCCCCCCTAAAGTCCATACCAGACCCCGATCCAAGCATGCAGCCCGGCCGGTCAGGAAAGGGGGTGGGGACGAGCGAGCGCCCCCCCCTCCTGAACCGTACCAGGCCGCATGCCCTCAACATGGGGGGTGGGTGCTTTGGGGGAGGGTGGCACCCTGCGGGGCCCCCCCACCCCAAAGCACCTTGTCCCCATGTTGATGAGGACAACGGCCTCTTCCCGACAACCCTGGCCGTTGGTTGTCAGGGTCTGCCGGCGGGGGGCTTATCGGAATCCGGGAGCCCCCTATAATAAGAGGGCCCCCAGATCCCGGCTCCCCCACCCTATGTGAATGAGTATGGGGTACATGGTACCCCTACCCATTCACCTAGGGAAAAAGTGTCAATAATAAAACACACTACACAGGTTTTTAAAATAATTTATTAAACAGCTCCGGGGGGGATCTTCCTCTGGCTTCGGGGGTGTTCTTCCGGCTTCGGGGGTCTTCTTCCGGCTTCGGGGGTCCCTCCGGTTCCTCTTCTCCCGGCGTCGCAGACCCCGACAACCAACGGCCAGGGTTGTCGGGAAGAGGCCCTTGTCCTCATCAACATGGGGACAAGGTGCTTTGGGGTGGGGGGGCCCCGCAGGGCCCCCCCTCCCCCAAAGCACCCACCCCCCATGTTGAGGGCATGCGGCCTGGTACGGTTCAGGAGGGGGGGCGCTCGTTGTCCCCACCCCCTTTCCTGACCGGCTGGGCTGCGTGCTCGGATCGGGGTCTGGTATGGATTTCAGGGGGGACCCCATACCGTTTTTTCGGTGTAGGGGTTTCCCTTTATAATCCATACCAGACCTAAGGGCCTGGTATGCCCCACGATGGGGCTCGCAAGGTGTCAATCTCGCTGATAAAAGCGGCAAGATTGACTTCCTTTTCTAGTCCTGTCGCACCTGAGTCACGTTCAAAATGAATGGACTTGTCCGTGTGTGGGCAAGTCTGTTCATTCTGAAAGTCCACCGTAACTCCGGCGAAAGTCCGTCGGAAAGACGGGCGGACTTAGCCCGCCGGAAAATCCGGTCATGTGTGGGCAAGTCCGTCTGTTTTAAAGTCCGGCGCACCTGGCGGACAAAGTCCGTCACAAAGTGTGCCGGACCAAGTATGCCAGAAAGTCCGACCGTGTGTACGCGGCATAAGTGTAGTGCAACCTCTGCACAGTGTTCAGCTAAAGCTACAAGTTATTGTAGTGCGTCCTCTGAACAGTGTTCAGCTAAAACTACAAGTAAGTGTAGTGCGACCTCTGCACAGTGTTCAGCTAAAGCTACAAGTTAGTTTAGTGCGTCCTCCTCACAGTGTTCAGCTAAAACTACAAGTTAGTGTAGTGCGACCTCTGCACAGTGTTCAGCTAAAACTACAAGTTAGTGTAGTGCGAGCTCTGCACAGTGTTCAGCTAAAGCTACCTGTAGAAGGTTGGTGGTGTTTTCTTGATCCTATCACTACCGCAGGCAGCTAAATAAGCTACAAGTTCATTTTTTGCGAGCTCTGCACAGTGTTCAGCTAAAGCTACCTGTAGAAGGTTGGTGGTGTTTTCCTGATCCTATCACTACCGCAGGCAGCTAAATAAGCTACAAGTTAGTTTTTTGCGAGCTCTGCACAGTGTTCACCTAAAGCTACCTGTCGAAGGTTGGTGGTGTTTTCCTGATCCTATCACTACCGCAGGCAGCTAAATAAGCTACAAGTTAGTTTTTTGCGAGCTCTGCACAGTGTTCAGCTAAAGATACCTGTAGAAGGTTGGTGGTGTTCTCATACTACAGGTACCCCATACTCATTCACATAGGGTGGGGGGGCCGGTATCTGGGGGCCCTCTTATAGGGGGCTCCCGGATTCCCATAAGCCCCCCGCCCGCAGACCCCGACAACCAACGGCCAGGGTTGTCGGGAAGAGGCCCTTGTCCTCATCAACATGGGGACAAGGTGCTTTGGGGGAGGGGGGGCCCCGCAGGGCCCCTCCTCCCCCAAAGCACCCACCCCCCATGTTGAGGGCATGCGGCCTGGTACGGTTCAGGAGGGGGGGTGCTCGTTGTCCCCACCCCCTTTCCTGACCGGCTGGGCTGCGTGCTCGGATCGGGGTCTGGTATGGATTTTAGGGGGGACCCCACGCCGTTTTGTCGGCGTAGGGGTTTCCCTTTATAATCCATACCAGACCTAAGGGCCTGGTATGCCCCACGACGGGGCTCGCAAGGTGTCAATCTCGCCGATAAAAGCGGCAAGATTGACTTCCTTTTCTAGTCCCGTCGCACCTGAGTCACGTTCAAAATGAATGGACTTGTCCATGTGTGGGCAAGTCTGTTCATTCTGAAAGTCCGCCGTAACTCAGAAAGTCGGGCGGACTTAGCCCGCCGGAAAGTCCGGTCATGTGTGGGCAAGTCCGTCTGTTTTAAAGTCCGGCGCACCTGGCGGACAAAGTCCGTCACAAAGTGTGCCGGACCAAGTATGCCAGAAAGTCCGACCGTGTGTATGCGGCATAAGTGTAGTGCGACCTCTGCACAGTGTTCACCTAAAGCTACCTGTCAAAGGTTGGTGGTGTTTTCCTGATCCTATCACTACCGCAGGCAGCTAAATATGCTACAAGTTAGTTTTTTGCGAGCTCTGCACAGTGTTCACCTAAAGCTACCTGTAGAAGGTTGGTGGTGTTTTCCTGATCCTATCACTACCGCAGGCAGCTAAATAAGCTACAAGTTTGTTTTTTGCAAGCTCTGCACAGTGTTCAGCTAAAGATACCTGTAGAAGGTTGGTGGTGTTCTCATACTACAGGCAGGCAGTTGAGTTTGCTAGCTGCAGTATCAGTACATATATATATATATATATATATATATATATATATATATATATATATATCCCAGCTTAGTGCAGCTACAGGCCATTAGTATGTCTGGAAGGCCAACAAGGAGAGGCAGACAGTCACAAGCCAATAAAAGAGGGCAAGCAGGCTCTGTGTCTAGAGGCAACAGTGCTGGTCGTGGAGACGGTGCATCCTCATCAGCACGTGGCCGTGGCACACGCTTGGCCTTTTTTTCGGTAGCTGGCCGTGTTGAGCCGCAACATGCGGAAGACTTGGTTGAGTGGATGACCAAGCTGTCCTCATCCTCTCTCACCCATGCTCAGGGTACTTTGTCTGGCAAAGCAGCTGCCAATGCGGCCTCTTCCCTCGGCTCAATGGCATCAGTGACTCCTTCCCTAGCCCCACCATGTTCTCCTGAGGAGTCCCTCGGACTGTTTGACCACAGTGTTGGGTACATGCTCCAGGAGGATGCCCAGCGTTTAGAAGGCTCTGATGATGATACTGAGCTAGATGAAGGCAGTAACGTGAGCACGGACAGAGGGGTGCCCAAGAAGGACAGCAATCTGGCAGTCATGCTCCCCCTGCTGCAGCATACTGCCAGGTTTGCTCCAGTGATGAGGAGGGAGGGGATGATGAGGTCACTGACTCAACATGGGTGCCTGATAGGAGAGAGGAGGAGGAGGCACATCACCAACGAGGCAGGATGCCCTCCAGGGGCCAGCCTAAGGGCAGCACACTGACTGCATCACACCCATCATGTGCAGGGCGCTGCTGTCTCTGTGCATTATTCCAAAAGTTCTTTGGTGTGGGCCTTTTTTGAGACAAGTGCATCAGATCGCACCGCTGCTATTTGCAATATATGTCTCAAGCGTATCTCGTGTGGCCAAAACATCTCCCGCTTGGGCACCACATGCTTGGCCAGACATATGTTGACCTGCTATGCAGTTCGTTGGCAAGCGTATCTAAAAGACCCATACCAAAGAACAAAGAGGACCTCTCCTTGCTCCTCATCAGCTGAGATCTCCAACCCCACTATACCTTCAGTCCTCTCTGAGACATGCACTGAGAGCAATGAAGGTGTAGAATTAGGTGTGTCACAGCCAAGTACTTGTGGGCAATCTGCTTTCGGTACACCGACGTCAGATTGTACCAGGCAAATTTCCCTGCCCCAGCTGCTGCACCACTTAAAGAAGTTAGCTCCCAGCCATCCACATGCCCAGCGGTTGAATGCTAGCTTGGCAAAATTGCTAGCACCTCAACTGCTGCCTTTTCAGTTGATAGACTCTCCCCCTTCCGTGAGTTTGTGGAATGTGCGGTTCCTCAGTGGCAGGTACCCAAACGCCACTTTTTCTCATGGAAGGCGATTCCGGCTCTCTACCGGCATGTGGAAGGCAATGTCTTGGCCTCGCTGGACAGGGCGGTCAGCGGTAAGGTGCATATTACCGCTGACTCATGATCCAGCAGGCATGGACAGGGACATTACCTAAGTTTCACCGCGCATTGGGTAACTCTGCTGGCAGCTGGGAAGGATGCAGGACAAGGTGCAGTAGGGTTGGAGGTTGTTCCGCCACCACGCCTCCAAAATGCCACTACTAATGATTGTGACACACCTCTCTCCTCCACCCCCTCCTCTTCTTCTTCCTCCATGGCCTCTTCCTGTGCTTTGTCCTCGGAACCAGCGGTGCTCTGTAGCCGTTCAAGGGGCTACGCAAGTATGCAGGCCAAAAGATGCCATGCAGTGCTTGAGCTGGTGTGCTTGGGGGACAGGAGCCACACTGGGGCAGAGGTTCTGTCAGCTCTTCAGGGGCAGGTTCAGAGGTGGTTGACGCCATGCCAACTTAAGGCATGAATGGTGGTTTGCGACAATGGCACCAACCTCCTCTCTGCCCTCCGACAGGGACAAATGACCCATGTGCCCTGTTTGGCTCACGTCCTTAACTTGGTGGTGCAGCGGTTCTTGGGCAGGTACCCAGGCTTACAGGATGTCCTGAGGCAGGCCAGGAAAGTCTGTGTGCATTTCCGCCGGTCATATAATGCCAGTGCTCGGCTGGCAGACCTCCAAAAGGAGTTTAACCTGCCCAAGAACCGCCTAATCTGTGACATGCCCACCAGGTGGAACTCAACGTTGGCTATGCTGCAGCAGCTGCACACGCAACAGAGGGCCATCAATGAGTACCTGTGCGACTATGGCACCAGGACAGGGTGAGGGGAGCTTGGTTTTTTTTCCCCACGCCAGTGGGCCATGATCAGGGATGCATGCACTGTTCTGTCATCATTTGAGGAGGCCACGAGGGTGGTGAACAGTGACAGTGCATGCATCAGTGACACTGTCCCCCTTGTCCACCTGTTGGAGCACATGCTGTGTGGAATAATGGACAGGGCACTTGAGGCAGAACAGAGGCAGGAAGAGGAGGACTTCCTTAGCTCTCAAGGCCCCCTTTATCCAGACAGTGTTCCTGCGTGCCCACTGATCACACAGGAAGAGGAGGAGGAGGATTGTGTCAGTATGGAGGTGGAGCCTGGCACTCAGCATCAGCAGCAGTCTTGAAGGGATCAGTCCCAAGAAACACATGGACTTGTACGTGGCTGGGAGGAGGTGGCTGTGGACCATGTCATCCTTAGTGACCCAGAGGACTCTGGACCGAATGCCTCAGCAAACCTACGCTGCTTGGCTTCCCTGATCCTGCAAAGCCTGCGTAAGGATCCTCGTATTCGTGGTATCAAGGAGAAGGACCAATACTGGCTGGCAACCCTCCTTGATCCACGTTACAAGGGTAAGGTTGCGGACCTTATCTTGCCATCGCAGAGGGAGCAGAGGATGAAACATCTTCGGGAGGCCTTGCAGAGAGGTCTGTGCAACGCGTTCCCAGAGACTGGGAGGTTACAAACTCCTGTTTCTGGACAACGTGTTGCTGAGGCTTCGGTCAGTCAAAGAAGGAGCAGTGGAGAAGGTGCCCGTCTGACCGATGCGTTCAGACAAATTTTTGGTCCGCAGCCCCAAGGTATGATCGGTTCCAGCAACCATCCCCAGCGTCTGTTTTACATGGTGCAGGAATACCTAGGGGCAAGATCTGACTTGGACACCTTTCCCACCGAAAATCCTCTGGGTTACTGGGTCTTGAGGATGGATCACTGGCCAGAGCTTGCACAGTATGCAATTGAAAAAAGTTTTATTCCGGTGTTTTGTTTTACCTATGACTTATCCTCCAGGGATCCTCTCCTGCCTTATAGACTTTCATTAACTTTTATAGTCATTTGCCTTATAGCCTCTGAGTGCCAGTTTATTTGTTTTAGTGTTGATTTGTGGAGTCTCACTGGCAGCTAGATGGTTGAAAGCATTTGTACCATTTTAAATATATGTGTTTCCATCACTGACATACTACACCGTGATTACCATTTATTCCTATTTGTTTAATCCCTGACTTTGCCAGCTGATCACTCATCTATATGTTTTTAACCCCTTCTTTAAACCTTCAATTTTAGTTGTCTGATACAAGGTTGTTTGCCTATGCTCACTCCTTTTAGTGGGTATATGCATCAGTGCATTTGCACGGATAGATTATATACACACTCCTACCCTCTACTATCATACACATTTATAACAATCCTTTCTTACATTTCTTTTTTTTTTTTTTCCATATTGCCATAATACTGGTTTCATACAGATATTGTTTTTTCATCTTACATATATCGGTTATCTTTTCCATTATGATAGAATTAATTAATGAGATAGAATTTCATAAATTTGAAGTAATAGATAAATTATACACCATCTTACCTTCTGATTTATTTTGCACCACCTCTGTACTCACACGGTCCGACCGTTACACACTTTGTGGGAAATTCAAAAAATTGGAGAGACTCATCCATTCCGCTAACATTCAATGGTGGGATGAGTTCTTCCTGAAGAAATACATACATGAGAAAATTTCCCCTAGAGGCCTGAGGGTGCAAAATACTTGCTCATTTTTAGATGCTACCCACAATTCTCAATGGGAAGGAATAGCTGAATTTTGCACTGCCAAATGGCTAGAGGTCATTGCCAGCCAAAGACATATCAAATATGATGAACTAGTTCATCTAGTGCAAATGCTTTCATCTGAGATTATTGGTCACCAGTGTAAAATTCCTTTGGCCTGGTTGGACACACTCAAGAAAAATACCAAAACCAAGGAGAATTACCTCATTGAAACCAAGCTCAAAAAATTTCATAGAGACTTGGATGATTACTCTCGAGGGGAAGTTTTCTCTTGGAAAAAACATAAATCAATACCGGCACTCATGTCTTTATCACCCTTTTCTAGGGTGCCCACCCATAATTCCAATACCACACACACGGTCCCTCCCAAGGGCCCCGCTCCTATTGCCAATCCTCCCAATACATCTAACAATTATCCCAATTCATATGTGGCCCGCCCATTACCTCAGAGGATACCTACCAAACAAAGATTCAAAAACAAACATAGACCTGCAGCCCCTTCTCATAAAAATGGGGCACTCACCAATAAGGTACTTACCAGTTTGGTGAAAGTTAATGATACCCGCACTGAAACATCCTCTGCTACATCCAGTATGAAAACCATACCTGCCACATCTCAAAACCCTGACTCACCACACCTTAACGCTCCTCTCCATATTGCTTGCACCTTACCAGTTTCTGGGGCTGCTGCACCCACTACTACTGGTAGTGGACATATTACCACCGACACTACTGGTAATCGAAATCCACCATCCCCCACACTTTATCTTCTGTTAGGTGATTTTCAAAAAGGCGAAATACCCCTACATTCTGCCTCTCTTTCTTTTTCTCCTTTTTTTAGACAAAGGCGATCATCCAAAAACTCGACAAAAAAGAAAACACACCGACGAGGATGTAGGGGAGGACGTCACATCAGTAAACACCAGAGCCAAACTACAGAGACAATAAAGTTGTTCAACTTATCGTCTCATGTATTAAATAAAGAGGACACCTCTTTGCTTTGTAGAGGCCTCACTTTCTCTCCCACTACACAACCCAACTCATTCCAGTTATTTAAGGATCTAAATAGGTTCATCAGAAACCTTACTTTAAAAAGGTTCTTCCAGATACAATCCAAAAAATGCATTGAACCCCCGATATCGCCTCCCCCTATTTCAGCTGACACCAACTTGGAGGTAGAGATGGATAGCCCTCCTAGTGTTTATAATGATCCAGTAGAGGCTGATGATTTATTGGATGTAGACCCTAATTATGAGTTGTACACGCAGCACCTTCAAACATCTCCCCCCAGTAGTACACACTTCTTTAAAACCTAAGTCTTCCTTTTATCCCACCCAATCAAAGGGACCTTCTATAGGGTTGTGTTCGCTGATTTTCAAATACTTTGCCAAAAACCAGCCAAAAAACGCAGCAAACACAATCTAACCCCTGGAGAATTATTGTCCTTGAAACAATTCTTGAATAATCCAGAGTTGGTCATCAAACAAGCCGATAAGGGCGGGGGGATCGTTATCTTAGACAAATCCACATATGTAGCTGAAGCCACGAGGCTACTCTCTGACAGTAAAACCTATAAAAAAATTGTCTTGCGACCCCCTACCCTCCTTTCGCACAGAAGCTGATCTCCACATTAATGATCATGTTCTTGACAAAAAGGAAGCCGCTTTTATACGTAAAGACTTTTACAGCACGCCTTATTTCTATCAT
This sequence comes from Aquarana catesbeiana, assembly GCA_037953035.1. Lineage (NCBI taxonomy): Eukaryota > Metazoa > Chordata > Amphibia > Anura > Ranidae > Aquarana > Aquarana catesbeiana. Next base: position 1,566,089 of record JBBHAA010001587.1, read on the forward strand.
TTGCCCAAATTACATAAAGATGCAAAAAATCCACCTGGTAGACCAATTGTGGCCTCCATGAATAGCATCACTAGCGGATTCTCGCTATATATAGACTCCTTCTTGCAACCCTTGGCCCAAGCCTTACAGTCCTACATACGTGACTCTACACACTTAATGGAACTCTTGTCTCCCTATAAATGGACCGAAAATTACTCCTGGTTATCCCTTGACTTTAATTCGTTATATACGTCTATCCCACATGAGGTGGGTTTATTGGCTGTACAGAACTTTCTATTAACAGACCCTATGCTCAATACTAGACAGGCTGCTTTCATTTTGGAAGCGACGTCATTTTGCCTCACTCACAATTATTTCCACTTTGAAGATCAGTTTTATCTACAGACCCATGGCACTGCCATGGGCGTGAATTTTGCCCCGTCTTATGCCAATCTGACCATGGGTCATTGGGAAAATTTATTCATCTGGAATAACAACCCCTTTGCCAAGCACATAGTCTTTTTTGGTCGTTACATCGACGATATCATCGTCATCTGGGATGGTTCCCCCTCCCGGATCGATGACTTTGTCGCCCATTGTAACACCAATGACCTGGGCCTTTCCTTTACAGCAGTCTGGAACAGGGATAGCTTAGCCTTCCTTGATTTAGAACTCAATCATGAAGGTGATCATATTTTTTCTCGTAATTACACCAAGGCCACTGCTGGAAACTCTTATTTGCACTATGACAGCTGCCACCACCCTCTATGGAAGAATAATATCCCGAAAGGGCAGTTCTGCAGGCTCAGGCAGAACTGCACTAGAACTTGCGATTATGTCACTCAGAGTACGCACCTCAAAAACAAGTTTCTAGAGAAAGGTTATCCTACATCATTGATAGAACAGGCCTACAACCAGTACTTGCCGGGCAAGAAACCCAAGATTACCAAACCCCCAGAAGAACCGGAGGTACGCTTTATTACGGGATTTCATAGCCAACACAGAAAGATGGAACATATACTTTCCAAACATTGGAATATCCTTAAACAAGACCCCCACTTGAACACCTCCCTGCGCCAAAGACCCAAAGTCACCTACAGAAGGGCCCCTACTTTGAAAAATAAAATAGCACCCAGTAAGTTAAAATGTAAAACCAAAGATAATTCCCTTTGTCTCATTCCCTTAGTGGGAATGTATAGGTGTAATAAACCATTGTGCTTAACCTGTGGCTTTGTGAACCATGGCCAAAAAAGTTTTACCCATAAAGGTAGACTCTTCACTTTCGACAAATTCCACAACTGTTCCAGTGACTACGTAGTGTATTGCCTTATATGCCCTTGTAAACTTTTGTATGTAGGCCGGACCATTTGCACATTAAGACAGCGCTTTGGTAAGCACCGTCGTTTGTTTGAATTAGGTAGCGACAAACACAGTGTACCACGTCACTTTTTAAAATATCATGCTCGCTCCACTAGAGGCCTACAAGTTTGGGTCATTGAGTCCATACCAAAAGATCTGTCTGAAGCTGAGCGTTTCTCGCGTTTATGCGAGCGCGAAACGTTCTGGTTTTACACCCTTGACACGCTTGCCCCTAATGGACTCAATGAGGAACTGTATTAACACTATCCTCTAAACATTCAGAATGGTTTGTTTTATTTGTCTTGGTTTAGCTTGCCTGCCCACTATCGGCTATTTGGTAATAATGTTATTCACGCATTGTTGCATATATAATTTTCATGCAAACAAATACATACAAACAATATATACAAACAAATCGCATACAAATGCGATCATGTATGCGAGGAACTGGAAATCAACACCTTCCTATATATATTCAGAATGGTTTCTCTGGCATTTACCTTTGTTTAGCTGGTTTACTTACCATTGGCTATCTAATAATGTTATTCACGCATTTCTTGCACATATCATTTGTATGCGATTATGGCTGCTCCATAAGTCGCAATCCAATATATTTTACCTTTTGTTTTAATTGTCGCACCAATCATTCAGGGGTGTGACATCTAGCATATTGTATGTATCATGTATAGCAATAATCCTTTATTTTTACTTTTTCCATTTTTTTCATTATTATTTTTTTTTTTATATATTTCTCTACACATATATATATATATATCCTTTTTCCTTTATCATCCATTTTTTTATTATTTAATTTTTATTTTTTACATTGTCATATAATAATTCTTTTCATGCAATTTTTAATTAACTTTTACATTTTTTGAACCCCCCCCCCTTTTTTTCATTATCCAATTTACCTTGTGATCGTGTCTTCATAATATATTTTTATAATACCTCTATGATAATTTATCATAAATGCTCTGATATATATGCATATATATACTCTTGAGACACATCTTCTTTTAATCATTCACCCTTTTTAGATATATAGTTCTCTAGTAATAATTTTTTTCCCCAGCTTTCTTTTATCAGACATCCAGCTTGCTCATAAAGATACAGATATGTGCTCTGGCCTTGTTATATAACATTGCTATTGTCTGTGGTTCATATATTGACACTCCGGCATTGATACAATCAGCTGTGAACGTCCACCCATTACCTGCATTGATACAATCAGCTGTGATACAATCAGCTGTGAACGTCCACCCATTACCTTCGATCTGCTATAAATAGCTCTTCATTGTTTTCCCTACTCTACACTTGATAAAGGAGCGCGCATGTGCCGTACAGACCCTGCACATGCTCAGAAACGCGTTGTGTTTTTTCTCCTCATTGACAACATTGCCAGCGGCTTCCTGGGCTGCTGTTCCGTCCTCCCGCAGAGACAGGCTGTGTACCGTCCTGGCCTCCCCGCCAGACTGCGTCGTGTTTGGAGACATCCCCGGGGAATCACTGACTGTTCCCTTCCCCCTCTTCTATCAGGAATCACATCTGTCTGTTCTATATACCGCTCCTAAATGTAAGTTGATACTTTGTTTTTATATTGGTGAATAAATGATTTTACTTAGTGGCGCTCCTCTCTCTCTTTTTTACCTGGATGGATCTGAGTTTGACTTTTCTCAACAAGAAGAGCTGCCTTTCGTGAATCTGGCCACACAAATTGCTACAAGAAAAGAAAAGTTTTATTCCGGTGTTTTGTTTTACCTATGACTTATCCTCCAGGGATCCTCTCCTGCTTTATAGACTGTTTCCTGGCTCCTGTCCAAGACTCCCAACACCGTCCTGATTACACCGTGATTGATCCAGCTTTTAGACTTTATAATTTCATTAACTTTTATAGTCATTTGCCTTATAGCCTCTGAGCGCCAGTTTATTTGTTTTAGTATGCAATTGAGCTACTGGCCTGTCCTGCATCCAGCGTTCTTTCGGAACGCACATTCAGTGCTGCTGGAGGCTTTGTAACCAATCACAGGGTGCGTCTGTCCACCGACTCAGTCGATCGACTGACCTTCATAAAAATGAATCAGTCTTGGATCACCACCAGCTACCAAGCACCTGATGCTGATGTAACCGAATATTTTTTTTTGAAATCTCAGATCCCTTCAAAGACTGCCTATGCTGATGCTGAGTGACTATCCTGAGTAATTATCCTCTTCCTCCTCAATGATCACGCTGATAGCTTTTAGGAACATTTTTGGTTCTGGGCGCCACCACCAGTGCCTAAGGCCCAATTTTTCAGCCCCTGTTTAACAGGGGCGTGTAATTACAATTTTTGATGCAATACTTTGCAGCAGGGCTCGTTTCTACGCTCCAACTAGAGTATCTGTGAGGGGTTGCAGTGTTGTGGCACCAGCACCAGTGCCTAAGGCCCAATTTTTCAGCCCCTGTTCAACGGGGGCATGTAATTACAATTCTTGATCTAATATTTCACAGCATGGCCCGTTTCTGAGCCCACCAAGAGCGAGTGAGGACTTACAGTGTTGTGGCACTAGCACCACCACCACCAAAGGCCCAATTTTTCTGCCCCTGTTCAACAGGGGCATGTAATTACAATTCTTGATCTAATATTTCACAGCAGGGCCCTGTGAGGGCTTACAGTGTTGAGGCCACAACAAAGCCTAAGGCCCAAATTTCTGCTGAGTATATAGGGCAGGACCCTACTTTCAAACATCCAACTTACAAACGACTCCTACTTGCAAACGGAAGGAGACAACAGGAAGTGAGATGAAATCTTCCGCTAGAAAGGGAAATTCTCTCCTGTAAGAGTTAATATGGGAAAAACGTTTCTCCTTTCCACTGATGCTTTATCACTAATCCTTGTTTCACAAAAAAAACAAAATTTTCAAAAAACAGTTGTCATTGGGACAAAAAGTGAGGTGAAATCTTCTGAAGAGGAGAACAGACAGCAAAACAAATGTCACAGGGGTGATAACCCTTCCCTATGTTTTCCAAAAAGCTTAAAATAGATTTTTTGGCTGGAGCTAAACACGTTAAAAATGTACCAGTTCAAAATTACAAACAGATTCTACTTAACAACAAACCTACAGTCCCTGTCTTGTTTGCACCGCCTGTATACTGCTGTTCAGAGTATATAGGGCCTGGTGGCCCCACGCCTTTCCTTTTTTTAATTTAGGTGCGGGGTTCCCCTTAATATCCATACAAGACCCAAAGGGCCTGGTAGTGGACTGGGGGGTACCCATGCTGTTTGTCTCACTGATTTTCATCCATATTGCCAGGACCCAACATTACATTAAAGCCGCAAGCAGTTTTAAATGACATTTTGTGCAGGGACTGTTCTAAGCACGGGAAACAAGCACCACTTTACAGGCATACTATAGACACCCCCCAGGTACGATATTTAAAGGAATATTTCACTTTTTTTTTTTTTACTTAAAGCATCATTAACCACTTCCCTACCCGCCTATAGACATATGACGTCCACAGATGGGATCTCCCATCCTGGGTAGACGTCATATGACGGCCTCGGGTTCCCGGCCGCCTAGGGGGTGCGCGCCCGCCCGCCGCGTTGTTTGGGACCCAGTGCGTGTGCCCGGCGGCCGCAATGTCTGCCGGGCACCCGCGATTGCCCGTTAACTGGGCCGGACCTTGGATCTGTGTGTGTATCGGCCGAAACTGAGGAAAAAATGTGCTTTTTTAAAAAAAAATTGGGATATTTATTATAGCAAAAAGTAAAAAATATTGTGTTTTTTTCAAAATTGTCGCTCTTCTTTTGTTTATAGCGCAAAAAATAAAAACCGCAGAGGTGATCAAATACCACCAAAAGAAAGCTCTATTTGTGGGGAAACAAGGACGTCACTTTTGTTTGGGTACAACGTCGCACGACCGCGCAATTGTCGTTTAAAGTGCAACAGCGCTGAAAACTAAAAATTGGTCTGGGAAGGAAGGGGGTGAAAATGCCCGGTATTGAACCGGTTAAAATCACTGCTCCCGAAAAAACGGCTGTTTTTAAATGTCTTTTTTGCATTGATACATGTCCCCTGGGGCGGGACCCGGGTCCCCAAACCCTTTTTAGGACAATACCATGCAAATTAGCCTTTAAAATGAGCACTTTTGATTTCGAACATTTGAGTCCCATAGACGTCAATGGGGTTCTAACGTTCGTGTGAATTTTCGGTCCGTTCGCAGGTTCTGGTGCAAACCGAACCGGGGGGTGTTCGGCTCATCCCTACGTCTGAGCTACAGAGGAGCTTAGAGGAGTCTCAGGAGGTGGATTCAGTACAGGAATCACTGCTTGTAGACAGCAAGGTACCCTGGGATATGAAGTTCTTAGAAATGGAAAGTAAATAGTATAGGAGAAGCTGCAAAACATGCAGGGAATCCAGGAAGTTGTGGAAAGAGGTAGCCAGCAGACAGGGAGCACTCACAACATAAAAGGATAATTTTGCTCCAATCCCTGCGTTCATAATAGTTATTAATGCACTGCATGCTGTGCTAGACTGTGCATTCAGGATATACACACACATAGGCTGCTGTAACACAAGCCCAGATCCCTCCTCCATGTTTAGATGATGACAGGTGCTCTTATCCAAATTAACTCTTTATGTAATACTTTCTATATCCATAAATAATTGTAGCGCTACCCCGAAGGACCCACTTAAAATTTGCCAAGGTTCTTTTTCCCAGTAATTGCCCTGCAGCCAGGCACACATTCACAGTCACTCTTTGTCTCAATAACCAGTCTAAGGGTGTTCTTTTTGAAGTAAATGGGATAGGGTTGAGGGAATTGAGTGGGATACACCACTACAGGTTGAGGACAATAGACTCCTTTCTGAAAAGCTAAAGCAGGGGTCCTTGCAAAAACAAACTGTGGACTTGGTTTGTAATAGAATTAGTTAAGGCACACTATCTCCTTTCTTTAGAGCATCAAGAGCAGAGTCTCTTCACAAAGAACTGTAAGAATGAGCTCTTCAGAACACCAGGCGATGTCCCCTTTGGTCAAACACACACAGCTGACTCTCTACCACAGAGGTTCTCAACCCCTGTCCTCAGGACCCACTAACAGGCCAGGTTTTCTGTATTACCTTGGGGGAGATGCAGACTAGAATACGGCAATCACTGAGGAGCAAATGAGATCACCTGTCATGTATTTCAGTTATCCTGCAAACCTGGCCTGTTGGTGGGTCCCGAGGACTGGAGTTGAGAACCCCTGCTCTACCACAAGGGGAGTGGCAGCAGCCCAAAAGTCTCTAAGATCTCTCACAGCAGTCTGTACTCACAAAATGTCCAGGGACAGCTGGTTGCCTTCTTTCAACTTCCAAGTAACACCTTTCTCCAGTTATAGCAGACCAGATCTTCAGAAGACAGCCCTGCTGCAGGCAAACACCCTCGGCAGCTCAGTGTCCCCGAGTATTTATACAGACTCGCAGCAGCCTTAAGGCCCATACTCCCTGGGATTGGCCAGGGCTGTATAAATATTTATGCTGTTTTTTCCATTCCTTACCAACTATGTTCCAGAGAGTTCTCCAGTTCTCTGGAAAGTAGAGGAAACAGTTTGGAGTTTGGTGATGTAGCTGGGGCAAAGTTGTGGATGACATTGTATGTTGTCATAATAAAGCTCAATAGAGGAAACAGTCAAAACCAGCAGCAGCTGAAACATTGAGCAGACGTAACTAATCACATGCAGCTGTACTGACTACAGTGAGCACAACTAATATTTACCTAACAATTACAGCCACACTAGTTACAGTGTGGCTGTAACAACAAAAACACACCAAGCTCCAGTGAGCACAGTGAGCCAGCACTAAATCTAATGAATGCTAGCAGAAATCCTATCTAGGAGGGTGCCACATAATATTCAGCTTTGTTATCTCATAGCCACCAATCAAAGTCATCCCTGCCTAGAGAATGGCAGCAGGAAAAGTTACGTCTGAGTGTAATTGTTGGCTTTGGGACCTCATAGAACAAATCTTACAAATAACCAATAAGGATGGCTATTCCCCATTTTATAATGTAATATCTCCTCCATAGTTCAGTGTAACCTCTCAGTTATTAAAGTCATGCAAGAAGGTGACAAGTTGGTGTAATAGATATTCTGGAGGATGCTGGGAAATATCATGAGAACAATCTCCTGTGATCTGATGTCTTTTTTTTTACCTCTATTCCAGGATCGTGAGAAGTTCCATGTCAGAGGAAGCAAAAAGAGAACTAAAAAAACTGGAAAAGCTCCGGCCAGCACTGGTTGTCACATGAGGACCCTGCAGGAAGAAGTGTTGCTGCTGTGAATGGAGTTGGGACTCTGGTTGATAAGGATAATGAGATTAAGAAATCAGCAGACCAACCCAAGAGGAGAAGGAAACACCAAAGATTAATTCAAACACACAGGACAGGATGGGAAGGGTCTTTATTTAGTCCTCAATGCCTTTGAACATTAAATTAATAAATACAATACAGTCAAGCATGAACATTTTACATATAAACTGTCTCAGGACACAATTAGCCTGCTAATCGGTTCTAATAGTCACCCCAGCGTTCATCTTATACAGCTTGCTGACCCATATACTAAACCCCTATGGCTGCAGGAATCATCATTTTCTGAATAGAGCTGAGACTCATTTAGAGATAATGCAGGCCAAGTGATGAAGAGTGGCACAGAGGAAGAAGGTCAATGAAGAATTGTATAAATTATTTACTGTCATGGTTGTAAAAGAGACATGTACAATGAACTTCTCTTACATGTTCTATATAAAGCACTGTGCTGTCATGCCACCAAGGGAGTTAAGAACATACTTTTTTTTTTTATCACATCAACAGTTATCATTCTGTTTATTCAGTCAGTTTAATGGGATAAAACATGGGAAACGTGCACGTATTGCATAGAATTTCTATGGTTTCTATGTCAGGTAAATTTGGACAGGCTTGTGCTATTACAGCAGGCCTGTTTGTTGATAATTTCCCTTTGAGTGGCAGGTAGTTTGTGAGTTAGTCTCAGCCAATCATCAATTTGCTTGGTAAGGCCCGGGATTCTCATATAAAAATAGGAGATCACGTGGGCCGGGGGTTTTGGTTTTTGGAGTCCTGCTCTGAGGAGGGAGAGGAGCTAGCCTGGTCCCCGGAGGGGGAGTGGAGGTCTTTCCCCTCCAGGGAACCGATGGAGCTTTACCCCCTGCAACAAGGGTAGAGAACCGGTTCTCATGGAGGAACAGATGACACTTTACAGCATGTAGTCGCTGGTATCGTTGGCCATCCCTGCGGGGAGGGAAGCGGGCCATAAAGGCGAAAAAGAACTAGGAATCATTGCGGAAGAAATAGCAACAGAGCAAACGGAAACTGGGCAATCGATCGTTTATGAGTGGCCTATTAATCACGTGAGTGAAAGCCCAGGGGAAGGGTACTACCAGAAGCTGAGGGTTGTTAGTACGCAAGTCAGTGAATGGACAGTGTGGTCTATGACTTTGGGTTCAGCAAGCGCCCCGGGATTCCAATCAGTCAAGCGGGAGAAGTTATTCAGAGTGACTTTTCTTTAGCTCAACTCGGAAGTACCATGCAGATGGGAAGTAGTGGTAACAAGGTAGCGGTGAAGCTGCAAACACACACATAGAGATACGGACTGTTCTTTTAAAGTCATGCAGATGAAGGAGTTATTCAGAGTGACTCTTTATCGATTATTTTCTATCAAATCTACTTCCATCTTCCCCGATTGAAGAAATAACATAAAGTGATTTCTTAACTATCCGCAATTGATCATAGTTTTCCAGTAAGGACCAATGAAAGATGATAACGTAACAGAGAGCATCTCAGAGGAAGCCCTTCTCCCATCCCAGTTCATGTTAATGAATAAAGTGAAAAAGCATTAAGGACTGTAAGTTTTAAATCTATGGGCTGCGGGGGTTGAGTGGAAACGTGAATTTTGGTTATAAATTTTAATTAGCCGCTCCTTCGGGGGCAAGCACTTCATGTGGTGGCTTCGTCCGGGATATCTGTTTCACGTTTGCCGCTAACCATCTCCCATAGCAACAAAATCTGCAATTCAGTAATTGTTGCTAAGATAGCCTGCAGTATAACAGTACCTGCCACCAGGTGTCGCTGGGGAGGAATTTAAAAATGTGCAGCTACAGTTCCTCGTGCGCTGAACCAACAAGTGGGGGGTGGAGCCACGCCCCAGAGGAAAAAGTTTTCAGCGTTCAGTGTACCACGCGCCAGAGCGAGACAGGCAGAGGAAGATGGCGGAAGGTGTTGGAAAATACACTTGCCATGCAGCAGTTATCTCATTTGCAGGACCGGGTTCTGATTGACACCGGTGTTTGGTTGGAGCTGACCGGAGGACTGGCGTTGGGAGTGATTGACGGAGTAGAGAGGCTCTGTATGCTGTGTCCCGGATGTCGGAGCTCAGTGCGGACATTGCGGTATCCAGTTAACACGATTGGGACCCATCCAACAGGAGGTCAAATATTATTCTGTAAATGTTACAACGGGACTTTGTCTGCCACAAGAACAGGTAATTCAGAAGGCCAGAGAGGGTCGTGTATCGCCTGCAGCAGTGGAGGAGCTCCCGCCTAATTCGGCTGAATCAGAGCCACCAGGAGATCAGGTAGGATCTACTGAGAAAGCCTGTAACCTGGATGAGGACCCAGGGACTGTTGAAGCTGCTGTCCAGTCTTTGGAGGAAACCCCTGAGGAGCCGGTTAGCAGTAAGCCCTTTGATTTGCCCATCCGGAAGGAGCCTAAGCTACAGGAGGGGGATCCCTCGGGTGAGCCGGACAGGGTAGATGGAGGCCGGGCTGTAGATTGGGGATCACCTCAGATTCTGCAAAAGTATGGATCGATGGACAATCTCTTTGAGTGGTCATCTCCAGAAGAGTTTAATTCAAGTAGTGAGGAGGAATATTTCTTGGAAAGTTCATATTCAGTGGAGGCTTCTGCAGGAGTGTTAGGACAGTTGCCTGGTACAGTTAAAACTCCAGTACCACCGTTTAATGTGTTAAGTACTACCCTTCCTAGCAGGCCAGCTACATTTCAACAATGGGTAAGCAGGGCTACTGACGCTTGTGTTTTGCCTGGTAGAGGAAAGGCTAAAGACTTACCTCGACTCTCAAGGTTTCAGAGTGAGGTTCAGCGAAAGGGAGCTCAAGAATGGGGCTTTGATTACCCCTATGTTCTGGAACATATTATGGATATTATAGAAGGTTCCCAGAAAACATGGGAGTATGAACTTGTGTGGGACTATCTTCACGTTCCTAAGCCAAAAAGGACACCTGACAGTGAGGTTTGGGTCCGGTTCAAGGATATACATCGTGAGTGGAGGCTTGGAAGAGCTATTCATAAAGATAGAGTATTAGAGGTCAAGGCTGGACAAAATACCCATAGCTACTCTATTTCGGTGAAAGGACTGGAGGACAGTGTAGTATGGGTCTATATTCATATATAACTTTAGTTATTGAATTACAAGAAACTTAGTAATAGTTTTAAGGTGATTACTTATATATATATATATATCTCACAGATGGTCACTCACAGATGGTCACATTGTCTCTGGCTAGTCTTTTGTTAGTACCAGATAAAACCAGCTTTTTCGGGCCTTCCATCTAGCCTTTAAAAGGTCAGACAATAGAGAAGGCCAGTGGATTTCTTCTAAGGACATGAATGTGCCTAGACTTTAAACAGACCATTTTTAACCCCTTGTTACAGACAGTCAAAAGAGGTTGCCTGAACCGAGGTACTATTTGTGAGCAGGATTGTATTCACAAATGTATTTTTTTACCCAGATTGACTGCAGGATGGCAGATGGGTTAGGGCGGGTTTTTCCCCAATTGAACTGTTAAGCAGGAGACTCGCATTCATGGTGCCTAACAAGGACAAAGTTAAGGACACTAGGGTGCGCTGTTTCTGCTAAGTCCCTTTGTTACACAAGTACTTTTTCAAGGACTCTTGTTTAAGAGCCAAACAGAAAGTTTATTCGCCAACGGGCAGATGGATTTATTTGCTGAGCATGTCTGTTTGGGATGCGCTTTGCAGGAGGACTTTTGGACTCCTTTTGAGGAAGCAATTATCACAACAGAGACACACATGCCATAAAAAAATTGTGTATTTGTTCATTTACCCGGTGGAGGATAACCCCCTCTGTCTGGTAATATTTGTGTAATAGTATAAGATAGAAATAAAGATGTGACGGCTGTCTATCTCAAAGATGAAGGCCTGTGGTAAACAGAGTATTCCTCCTGCGGGAGCAGTGCTTTGGTTCCACTTATGGAATATTAGATGTAGGGATCTACAGTCAGGCCATGTAAATACTATTGTGCTGATATTGTGTACAGTGTCAATTGATGTTATCCCTGTTTTAAGTTCATTTCCTTTTCCCCATTCCATTTGATGTACTGAGATGCTCTTTCCTCCTTAAAATTTAGGAGTTACTCTGAATATATTCCCCACAACTGGGGACACTTGTGATTCAAGTGGGGGGGTGTATGTAGAGGGCGCCTACTTTTAGGTAGGTGACCTTTTCCACTTGGTTTCTATGTCAGGTAAATTTGGACAGGCTTGTGCTATTACAGCAGGCCTGTTTGTTGATAATTTCCCTTTGAGTACAGAGTCACATAAAGTGATTTCTTAACTATCCGCAATTGATCATAGTTTTCCAGTAAGGACCAATGAAAGATGATAACGTAACAGAGAGCATCTCAGAGGAAGCCCTTCTCCCATCCCTGTTCATGGTAATGAATAAAGCAAGTGAAAAAGCATTAAGGACTGTGAGTTTTAAATCTATGGGCTGCGAGGGTTGAGTGGAAATGTGAATTACAGATATAAATTTTAATTAGCTGCTCCTTTAGGGGTAAGCGCTTCATTAAATTATTAACTTTTATTCATTCATTGTTAATATATTTACATATATATATATAAAGAAAAAGTCCAAGAGGTTGCTGCACTTGAAAAACTTCCTTGCTTTATTTCACAACATCTTCAGGAAAGATTTACAAAGCAAGCATAATCATTCCGAACAATATCAAAGGCAACAAATGCCTACACAGTTTCAGATATGAGTGCATTACGTTTCGGGCTAGTATGCTTACGCCCTTCCTAAGATCCGTTGAAGCACATCTGAAGGTTTCATTTCAATCATTCATTTAAATACAGGTATAATGAAGTACTTCACACATGGAATCAATATGGCTAATTAATTCAAGTCACATACCATTTAACATCCATATGTGTATATATCTATGATATGCCATCAATACAAGGACAAGCAACAAGTGTCAAATCTCTCTATCTCCTCACTCATATTCTTTAATATATTCAGTGTACCTATAAAGGTGCAGAAAAATAATACATTTATAAATAGAAACAAAAAGATATCCCCATCTTAGAATTGCTTTATCTGGCTATTTTTAAATGCTTATTCCAACAATTAAACAAATAAATAAAGATCCAAATCAACATTTAGGCCATATGGAACAATAGTATTTAAAAAATGTATCCAGTATACTTCTCTTTTCCTTAGAATCAATTCACGGTTACCCCCTCTCCTATTTTTCTCAATACCTTCTAGGACCATGTATTTTAATTGTGATACATTGTGGCCAAATTCCAAAAAGTGTCTCGCCAACGGTAATTGGGTTAGTTTATCGCATATTGAATATTTGTGTCTAGCTATCCTATCTTTAATTTTTTGTGTAGTTTCTCCTACGTAAACTAAACCGCACAGGCACTTTATGGCATAGATTACATATGAAGATTGGCATGTAAAGTAACCACGTATAGGGATATTGAAACCCCTATGTGGATGTGTAAAGTATTTACCTTTAATCATAGAGTTACATTGTATGCATGACAAGCAGGGATATGATCCCAGGTTCTTTGGTCCCAGAAAGGTTAATTTGGCTGTTGTAGCCACAGGTTGATCAGATTTTATCAATCGGTCCCGTATCGTTCTGCCCTTTCTATAGGAGGACATGGGTGGGTTCCAGAATTCTTGTACCGTGGGGTAACTAGTTCTTAAAAGGTTCCAATGTCTTTTAACAATTTGAGAAATTTTGTTAGAGAAGGGGTGATACTGCAAAATAAGGGGGATTCTCTTGTTTTCTCTTCGGGATGATCTAATATGGTCTATATTGGAATAATCAATATTAACTAAGGCTTGTGGGTATCTTCTATTAATAATTTTTTTTTTCATTTCATTGAGTCTCTGATCACGGCACAGCGGGTCACTCACGATCCGCCGCACCCTCATCATCTGACTCTTTGGGATGGATGAAAAAACGTTTGGGGGATGAAAGCTATTGAAGTGTAGCAATTGGTTACGATCCGTGGGTTTCACATATAAGTCAGTAGTACTCTGCCCATTACTCAATTTAAGTATAGTGTCAAGAAAAGAAATCTAATTTTTACCAATTTCAATGTTGAACTTGAGTCCAGGTACTGAGTGGTTAATGTATTTATCAAATAGGTATAGGCTTTCCATGTTACCATCCCATATAGCGAAGATATCGTCCACAAATCTGTACCAACATTGGCAATGTTTTAAAAATAAATCATTAACATAAATAAAGGACGTCTCGATCATATTCATGAATGCATCCGCATATGGGGGTGCAACATTTGAACCCATCGCTGCTCCATTCAGTTGTAAGAAATGAGTATCCCTGAAAGTTCTCCTCAAGGGTAATTTTCAAAAGGTCAAGCAGAAATGAAACTTGTTCGGTTTTATAAATGCCTGATTGGATTAATAATCGCTGACATGCCTCCACTCCCAGATCGTGTGGGATAATGGTAAATAAACTAGAGACGTCCCATGATATTAGTATGGCATCTGATGACAAATTTATATCTTGAATTTTTGACAAAAAGTCAGTAGTATCTCTTATGAATGATTTAGTGTTTATCAACAATGGTGTCAAACACTTATCTAGGTATTGTGCTAGATGTGTTGTCTCAGATTCCATCCCCGATACTATAGGACGTCCCGGGGGATTTTTGGGGTCTTTATGGATTTTCGGTAACATATAAAGTACCGGTGTAACCGGATGTTCACATATCAAAAACTCCATGGTTTCATCATCAATGATTTTTTGTTTAACTGCATTGGTTAAGGTTGTTTTTATTCTTTTTTGTACTTTAAAAACAGGACAGCAGTCAAGTCTTTTATAAGTAAGAGTATCACCAAGATGTTTCATAACTTCATTTTCATACATAGTAGTGTCCATTACCACAATAGCTCCCCCCTTGTCAGCCGGCTTGATAGTGATATAACGCTGGACTGACAAGGAGTTTAACGCTGCAATCTCATCTCTATTTAAATTGTGAGGTAGGGGGGCGTGTCCAGGATGGCGACGGGAGAGGACGCTCAGTAACAGAGCTCCCGGAGACTGCTTTTTATCCTCCATATAATCCCGGATCCGGTGCCAATCCTGAGTTGAGCGAAAGCCCAGGGGATCGGCGGTGACTCTGGGTCATGCCCAGCGGCAATACCAGAAGGTCCAAGTCGGCAGCGGCACACTCTGACGGAGCAAGGACACGGAGCCAGGCAGCCATTACAGCGCACATGGCGTCCCAGACGGAGACAGCAGATTCTCCTCCAGCTACGGCTGCTGATCTAGCTGCAGCCATTCAAACAATTGCCTCGGGACAGGCGGCCCTAATGGACAAAATAGATCATGTCCAAACTAATGTGGACTTTATCCGTAGAGACCTGGACTCCTTCCGCGGCCGCATGGCGGTGGTGGAGCAGCGGGTCTCCGGGACTGAGGACACTGTGCGGGATCACTCAGGGGACCTACACACATTGAAGGCGAAGGTGAAGGTCCTGGAGAGTAGGGCAGAAGATGCCGAGAATCAGAACAGGAGAAACAATCTCCGCATCGTCGGCCTCCCGGAGGGAGCTGAAGGTATTGACCCTACCGCATTCACGGAGCGTCTCCTGAAAGAATTGCTCCCTGGGGCGAGATTCTCTCCCTTCTTTACTATAGAAAGGGCTCACCGCATGCCAGCGACGCGAGAGCCGCAGGGCTTCCCCCCTCGCACATTCATTTTCAAAATGCTTCATTTTAAAGATAGGGATATGGTACTGAGAGAAGCCAGAGCACTGCAAGAGCTGAAGTATGAGAACACGCGGCTGATGATTTTCCCTGACTTTTCCATGGAGACCCAGAGGCAGAGTAAATCGTTTGATACAGTTCGCGCCAAACTGCGGGCTAAGGGAATAAAGTACAGTATGCTTTTTCCGGCACGTCTCCGGGTGGAAGACGGAGAATCAACCTGTTTTTTCACCTCACCAGCGGAAGCCTCATCCTGGATAGAGTCGGTACACAGGCACTGAGTATGGCTGTTTATACCTCCTCGTTTCTGCATCCTCACACGGATGTAATAGTGTGATCCCAGTGTTATAAAGGAGTCAGGATGGCAGAGCAGACTAACTCCCTAGACCCAGTTAGTGGCGGAGATCCTCATTCCAACAATGCCCACCCCCTAACAGGGCTGCTCTGGGGTTTCCCATGTTCCGGAGAGCTATGAACAAAGATTTGCATGGGGTATTCTGACCCACACGGCAGTCTTCTCTCTTTTTACTGGCTTTCCCTGTGTTCTCTCAAGGGGTGTAGGAGGGGTGGTGCTGCATGGGATTTGAACTATGAGTCCTGTTCGTGATCCTGTCCAAGGGGGGATCCCATTCCTCCCCACCATACTGCTATTTTCTCTGAACTATGGGATTTCTCTATGCAGGGGGAGGTTGAGAAGATGTGCAGCACGTCCCATCATGTCTAGCTCTGCAACACAGCTAAGACTGCACTCCTTGGAAATGCTGTGGATTACTTTACAGTTTACGTTTAATGGGTTTGCAACTAAGTTTTCCTACCCCCAGCCTAGGCTGGGAGACTGCACTGGTCCCACATATTTCGGTCTCCATCACCTGGTCCATGTACTGTACTCCAGAGGACGGGTCTCCGGTGCCTTCTTGTACACGATACCTCCACAGAGGCCTGTTGCCTCCAGTTATTTCAGGAAAAGGGCTCACTCCGGTTGGGGTGGGGGGTGGGGGGGAGGGGGGTTTTTGTTTGGTTTGTACGCAAGTGTATCAGGGGAGGTCAGTTCAATCAATGTATCACGTACTGTATATTACATGTTGAGATAGTTGCACAATTTGGCAAGGAATATGTGATGGTAGGCGGCTCGCTGATGGTGGTGATGTCACCTCCTGCTTTTAATGTGCGATGGTGGCTTAATGTCTTTATGTAAAATTGTCTCCTGGAACACCAGGGGTCTAAATTCCAAGATTAAACGATCACTGGTGTTCCAGTTCTTGCAGAGACAGTCCCCCCATATATGCATACTCCAAGAAACTCATCTCATGGGAGGGAAAACAATGAGCTTACGTAGGCCCTGGGTGGGTCACGCGTACCATTCTACTTATTCTAACCTGGCAAGAGGGGTGAGTGTCTTGGTGCGCAAATCCCTTCCCTTTCGTTTGTTAGCTCTAGATATAGATCCCGGAGGGCGATATATAATTATCCATGCTATTATAATGAACTTGGAGCTAGTAGTGGTGGGACTGTATATCCCCCCTCCTGCCTCGATCCCTTTTTTATACCAGTTGATCTCTAAAGTTTCACAATATGCCACTGATAATGTTCTGCTGCTGGGGGACTTCAATATGGTCCCAGATAATGAGGTGGATAGGATGTCTCGGTCATTGGGATCCTCGTCTGATCTTAAAGCGTGGGCACAGGCATTCAATCTTACGGATGTCTGGCGATGGAGAAATCCTCGGGTGCAGGCATTTACCTGTCACTCAGCCACTTACAAAACTTTTTCTAGAATAGACCTGGTCTACTCTGGGGGAATGGTCCTGTCTAGTATAAAAGACATTGTCATCCTCTCTAGAGGGATTTCTGATCATGCTCCTGTCTCCCTGCAGCTTGAACTGACAAACCGCGCTCCAGAAGGGTTATGGCGACTTTCCAGATTCTGGTTATCTGACTCAAGGGTGGATGTCCCATGTAGAGCTGATATGACTGAATTTTGGGAGAATTGGGATAGATCTATCCCTGTCCCAGTTGTCTGGGATGCATTTAAGGTGTGTATGAGAGGTAAGTTTCAAGACCGCATTGGTAAAGTTCGTAGAGGGGCCCGTGGGGAACTTGAGAGGGCAGAAGCTAGGGTGGGTGGGCTAGAGGCTGCCTACGTTAGAGACCGTACCTCTCAGACGTATGCTTCCTTGCAGGAAGCATTGAGAGACGTTTCTCTCATACGTACATCAATTACAAAACTCCATCTTCTGCATCAGAGTCAGAGGATCTTCAAGCAGGGGGAGAGAAGTGGTCGCCTATTGGCCTGGCTGTCAAGGGAGTATTCCTCCCCAGTATCTATACCCTGTATCCGGTCCCCTGACGGAGAAGCCCTAACGGATCCCTCACAAATAAATGAACAATTTGCAGCTTATTATCAAGAACTTTATAGATCTAGAGTGCAATTCACTGAACCTGAGTTGCAGGCGTACCTTGAGGGGATAGATTTACCATGCCTGACAGACGCTACCAGGGAGAGATTGGATGGTCCTCTTACCCTCAGGGAACTCCAGATAGCAGTGAAATCCCTACAGGGCGGTAAGACACCGGGACCGGATGGTTACCCAGCGGAATTCTATAAGCAATATGCAGAAGATATATTGCCTATCTACAGGGAGGTGTTGCTGAAAACACTTGAGAGTGGGGTTCTCCCCCCATCTATGTCTGAGGCGGTAATTGTTGTCCTCCCTAAGCCTGCTAAGGATTAGGAGCTGTGTTCCTCTTATCGCCCAATCTCGTTATTAAACGTGGATCTGAAAATACTTGCCAAAGCCTTGGCTGGGCGCCTAAATTCAGTAATCACAGCTTTGATCCACCCAGACCAGTTGGGGTTTATGCCGGGCAGAGGGACAGACATAAACATACGTAGACTTCGGACGCACCTAGATGCAGCACCGGAGGACAGCCCAGGGGTAGTGGTGTCTTTGGACGCCGAGAAAGCGTTTGATTCCGTTGAATGGGAATACCTCTGGGCTGTACTCCGGAAGTTTGGGTTTGGACCAACGTTTATCAGGTGGCTGCGCCTGATGTATACCTCACCCAGGGCCAAAGTACGTACGAGTAATTCACTATCGAGGGAATTCCCCCTATGCCGGGGAACTAGGCAGGGGTGTCCGCTGTCACCGGGGCTGTTTGCCCTGGCGGTGGAGCCCCTAGCGGCAAAGATTCGGGCAGAATCTAGGATTAGGGGGCTCCAAATGGGAGTGGTGGAGGAGAAAATATCCTTGTATGCGGATGACACTATCCTGTACTTTAATGATGTCTCCTCCTCACTCCCAGTAGCTCTACAGATGGTGGATGAGTTTGGGTCCTTCTCAGGAATTAGGGTCAACTGGAGTAAATCCCTGATTTATCCCCTGAGTCCCAACAGACCCAGACCACCCACTCGGAGTCAGTTGGTTTGGGTGGACAGGTTTAAGTATCTGGGGATCCAGCTGGGAGGAACAGTGGCCAAATACATGGATCTTAACCTAAACCCCTTATTGGCGCAGTTCTCCAAGAAGTGCGCTGAATGGAGGTCACTCCCCCTGACGCCAGTGGGGAGAGTGAATTTAATTAAGATGGTCTTCCTCCCAAAGTTCCTTTATCTGTTTAGGAATAGCCCAATACAGATCCCAGCCTCCTACTTTGCTAAAATAAAAGCTATAATTAGCTCCTTTCTGTGGTTGTGGAAGGTGCCCAGATTGGCGCTGACCACTCTACAGCTGACATTGGGACAGGGGGGGTTGGCTCTTCCGGACTTCCAGGTATATTATTGGGCGGCTATATTGGTGACGGCCAGATGGTGGTTTTCCCAGCCCAGAGATAACCCCGCAGTAATCTTACAGGCTGCGATTCTGGGCTCTTATGCCGCTCTCAGTAACCTGGTGTTCCGTGGACCCAAGGCCTATCCGAACTTGACGACCCTAATGCGCACTACCATCGCGGTCTGGCAGAAAGCCAGGGCGAGTTATCGTTCTGAAGGTAAAATATCCCCTCACACACCTCTTTGGGGTAACCCCAATCTTCCTCACCTACAAACGGTGCCGGACCCACAGGTCTGGGCAACTAAAGGCATAGTGACTCTTAAACATTTGGTAGTAGGGGGAAGGCTGATGACATTCCCGGAATTAAAAGGAAAATATAGACAGCCCAATTGGATGTTCTTTCACTTCCTGCAGGTGAGGCACGCGTTTCAGCATCAGTTTCCCGGGGGCGTCAACCTTGAGTCGGACCCGGTGGAGAAGTTAATCTCCTCAAAAATTTTGATAGCCCCCCTCTCAACAATATACTTTCACATAACAGCTTCTAGGCCCACAAAACTGGGAAAAATATTTACAAAGTGGAAAAAGGACTTGCCCTCTCTTGAGGAAGAGGAATGGGAGACATGTGTCTCTTCATACGTTTCTAACTTGATCTCTGCCAGGGACCGGTTCCTGCAACTAAAATTCCTGCATAGGGCTTATTATACGCAGCGCAGATTGGCTGTTATTTATCCAGACAGGTCTCCGGCTTGCCCGCGATGCGGAGACCTGGAAGCCTCCTTCTTGCACATGACGTTGTCATGTCCCGGATTGCGGGGGTATTGGGAGCGGGTTCTGGCGGACATCAACCAGACAGCAGAAAACTACGATTTCACTGTGCCCACGTGCATTACTGCTGAATGTATTGGCAGACTCTGGTATAGGGAAATATACCAAATTGTTTATAGCATTTGCCACATATTACGCCCGAAGGGAGATAATGCTGAGATGGAAGTTGAGTGAGCCGCCTGCCGTCAATGCCTGGAGGAAAACCCTAAATACTGTCTTGCCACTATATAAGATAACATATGTTAACAGGAATTGTCCGTCTAAATTTGATAAAATATGGTCTTCGTGGATTGACTCCTGGGGATCCCTCCCATTGGAGGTGTCTCCACCTAGCCCAGGTTTAGATCTGTAGATCATAATGGTAGAGATCTAATGCATGCTGATTTGCGAAATGCTGGTGGGCTTCCGCTCTCCCCTCCCCCTTCCCGGTCCCTCCCCCCCCTCTCATATGATCCTGCCGGTCTCCCCCCCCCCAGATGCTCATCCTGTAATCATTGGCTAGGGCGAGGGAGCTCTCTCCCCGACAAGGAACCACTGCCAGATCTCGAATAATTCAACAGATATCTGAATCTTAAATGCTTAACTACTGGTAATGCAAGTACCTATATGACAATTTCTGTGAATGTAATACATTAACGCTCCTTCTCTTCACATGTATGATACATTGTACACTGACGTGTTTGTTTTGATTGCAATAAAATTTACCTTTGTAAAAAAAAAAAAAAAATTGTGAGGTATATGGTCTCTCTTTTTTCTATCACACAAAAATTTCTTTATATCATTTTCCACTTTCTCTATATATACCTCTACTGCAGCACACGAGCTAGGTGGTACCTTGGTGCTTTTTGGTTTTAAGCCCATGTTTTTAATTAATAATATTGATAGTTCTTTAGTTGTGGCAGTGGACACACCAGAAAAATGCGCCTTGAATCTTAAATTCTGTTTAAGCACAAAATCATTTATTTTCTCTTTAGGGCAGAAGCCCAAACCCTTATTCAATACACTTAGTTCAGCTTTAGACAAAACAATGGAAGAAATATTATGTACCAGGTTTTCATCTAATGTCTCTGGCGGTTCTGGTGTCTGGTGGTTACACCCCCTGCTGTGTCCTTTCTTTGTTCGCCGGCCACCCCTCCTGGTCCGGATTCGGTCAGGTTCCCTGGTAAAAAAGGAGTAGTTGATACACTGGTGGATGACCCAGTAGATGTCATAGAAGAGTTTGAACTAGCAAGATGTTTACGTTGTGTTTTTCTGTAGCCTTTTGAATGGTATTATGTAGGATCAGTCCAATTGTAGACACGGTCATTTTTATAATCTTCACAATCTCGTTCAAGTTTTGTACGCTTACGGAGTTGAATATTGGTACGGAATCTCTCTAATTTGTCATTATTAGTTTTCTTGAATTCCTGTAGTTCCTCTTGATTAGAACATTGTTGTAGCTGTCTTTCAAGCTCAGCAATCTCCTGCTGTATGAGAGTCCTCTCTTGTTGTAAAAATTGTACAGTTAATGTCATGATATCAAAGGAACATTTGTTGAGGATCTGGGCAAATTTAGTTTTAAAGTCCATGTTCTGTGAGAATAGAGTTGGGATCAAACGAACTAATATCATGGGACGTCTCTAGTTTATTTACCATTATCCCACACGATCTGGGAGTGGAGGCATGTCAGCGATTATTAATCCAATCAGGCATTTATAAAACCGAACAAGTTTAATTTCTGCTTGACCTTTTGAAAATTACCCTTGAGGAGAACTATTTTCTTTTCAGGGATACTCATTTCTTACAACTGAATGGAGCAGCGATGGGTTCAAATGTTGCACCCCCATATGCGAATGCATTCATGAATATGATCGAGACGTCCTTTATTTATGTTAATGATTTATTTTTAAAACATTGCCAATGTTGGTACAGATTTGTGGACGATATCTTCGCTATATGGGATGGTAACATGGAAAGCCTATACCTATTTCATAAATACATTAACCACTTAGTATCTGGACTCAAGTTCAACATTGAAATCGGTAAAAATGAGATTTCTTTTCTTGACACTATACTTAAATTGAGTAATGGGCAGATTACTACTGACTTATATGTGAAACCCACGGATCGTAACCAATTGCTACACTTCAATAGCTTTCATCCCCCAAACGTTTTTTCATCCATCCCAAAGAGTCAGATGATGAGGGTGATCGTGAGTGACCCGCTGTGCCGTGATCAGAGACTCGATGAAATGAAAAAATAAACTTAATAGAAGATACCCACAAGCCTTAGTTAATATTGATTATTCTGATATAGACCATATTAGATCATCCCGAAGAGAAAACAAGAGAATCCCCCTTATTATGCAGTATCACCCCTTCTCTAACAAAATTTCTCAAATTGTTAAAAGACATTGGAACCTTTTAAGAACTAGTTACCCCACGGTACAAGAATTCTGGAACCCACCCATGTCCTCCTATAGAAAGGGCAGAACGATACGGGACCGATTGATAAAATCTGATCAACCTGTGGCTACAAAATTAACCTTTCTGGGACCAAAGAACCTGGGATCATATCCCTGCTTGTCATGCATACAATGTAACTCTATGATTAAAGGTAAATACTTTACACATCCACATAGGGGTTTCAATATCCCTATACGTGGTTACTTTACATGCCAATCTTCATATGTAATCTATGCCATAAAGTGCCCGTGCAGTTTAGTTTATGTAGGAGAAACTACACAAAAAATTAAAGATAGGATAACTAGACACAAATATTCAATACGCGATAAACTAACCCAATTACCGTTGGCGAGACACTTTTTGGAATTTGGCCACAATGTATCACAATTAAAATACATGGTCCTAGAAGGTATTGAGAAAAATAGGAGAGGGGGTAACCGTGAATTGATTCTAAGGAAAAGAGAAGTATACTGGATACATTTTTTAAGTACTATTGTTATATATGGCCTAAATGTTGATTTGGATCTTTATTTGTTTAATTGTTGGAATAAGCATTTAAAAATAGCCAGATAAAGCAATTCTAAGATGGGGATATCTTTTTGTTTCTATTCATAAATGTATTATTTTTCTGCACCTTTATAGGTACACTGAATATATTAAAGAATAGGAGTGAGGAGATAGAGAGATTTGACACTTGTTGCTTGTCCTTGTATTGATGGCATATCATAGATATATACACATATAGATGTTAAATGGTATGTGACTTGAATTAATTAGCCATATTGATTCCATGTGTGAAGTACTTCATTATACTTGTATTTAAATGAATGATTAAAATGAAACCTTCAGATGTGCTTCAACGGAACTTAGGAAGGGCGTAAGCATACTAGCCCGAAACGTAATGCACTCATATCTGAAACTGTGTAGGCATTTGTTGCCTTTGATATTGTTCGGAATGATTATGCTTGCTTTGTAAATCTTTCCTGAAGATGTTGTGAAATAAAGCAAGGAAGTTTTTTAAGTGCAGCAACCTCTTGGACTTTTTCTTTATATATGAGGTCGGTGGGAAGACCTGATTGCTGGCACTAAATTGCAAGCAGAGTGCGGTTCTCCTCTACAATTGAATACACATATATATATATATATATATATATATATACATAACGTTATTTATTATCCACACTTGTTTGGATGGATTCACTTTTTCTTTTTTCTATTCTGTTGCTTACACACCAGATGATCATGGAAGTTCCCATTTTAAAACCCATTCACCTAGCAGCAGGTGCTGAGACCTCGCACAGTTGATTTTCAGCTGTTTTTGATTTCTCGCATCATTATATGGTCACATGGCTTAAAACATAGGAGTTATAAATGTTTCCCATTCCCATGTTTGTCAGCTATGAGTAAGCACTTGTCATAAGTGTGAAACGTGTCAGATGATCTCTGTAAGTTCCTGCCGTAGTGTCTTGTGCATTCCATGTTCCAGTTTTTATCAATAAAGGCACTTGTATCTTGTCTGGTGTGCGGCCATCCAGATTACTTTGTCTACATTTGCACTGGGATAATTAGATAGGGAATTTATAGACAAGCCCCCTCCCCCTCTCTCTTTTCCTTCACTTCTAATTCCCATTTTTCCTCCACTCCCCCTCTCCTTCCCCTCCCTCCCCCTCTTTTCCTCCACTTTACTCCCCTTCCCCCCTCCCACTTTCCTTCCCTCCTATTCTTTCGATGTCCCCCCCTTTAGTGTAATGCTGGCATAAATTGTAAAAGTCGGATGGTGGGAGTGCAAACTCCTAGAGTAAAAAGTATAAACTCAGCTTGGTACGAGATCTCTTTTGTCTAGTTACTATACCGCAGGAATGTAAATTGTAAATTGTTGAATATATTGTAAATTGTTGAATGTAATGTATTATGTCAATTGTTAAATGTAATGTGTTATGTAAATATGTAATGAATATGGTTGTACCTTTTTATATATGTTGAGTCTTTTGAAACAATAAATAGAATTTAAACAAGAGTCCAGAAACTCATTGACCTTTTTATACACACACACACTAATTACTAGCAAACAGATCACAGGTGAGGATGGTTACCTTTAATAGCTATTCAAACCCCTTTGTGTCAACTTGTGTGCATGTTATCAGGCCAAAATCAGCAGGGTATGTAAACTTTTGATCAAGGTCATTTGGGTAGTTTCTGTTGTGATTATGATTTAAAAAGAGTAAACACAGTTGATTGATAATAAATGGCTTCAGTCAAACACTAACAATGAGTGAAAGAAAAGTTTTGTGTTATCATTCATATTCTCTGAAAAATGGCCTAGAAATCATAAATTGTGCCAGGGTGTCAGACTTTCACGTACCTGACTGACGAACCCGATACAGCAGGGGTAGGTCTCCCTTAAGTATCTGGTTCCCGGCCCCTGGTAGTATGAACAGAAGGCACGGGATCACAGAATGGTATGAGAGCCTGGTGGGTGACTTGCGGAGGTAAGGCCCAGGATTCTGGTGCAAGTGGACTGATGGTCCTTGGCAAGCTGAAGCACAGGCAGCAGATGCAGAGCAGGAGCAGGTAAGCAGGACCAGTCACCGACAGCGTTGGCCACAGGCGGTTAGCACAGTACAAGGGAGCAGGCAGGTTCAGAGTCCAGGTGACAAGCAGGGTTGGCAACAGGCGGGCAGCGTAGTACAAAGAAGCAGGCAGGTTCAAAGTCCAGGTCACAAGCAGGGTTGGTAACAGGCGGACAGCGTAGTACAAGGGGCAGGCAGGTTCAAAGTCAAAGGCAGGCCGGGGTCAGGTGCAGGCAGATAGAGGAATCCAATAGACAAGCCGGGTATCAGGGAGATCAAACGTTCAGACAGGTAAACAGGAAGCCCAGGTACTGGGAGCTGCAGATCGGACAGCACTGAGCAAAGTGCATCAATAGTTTAAAAAGGGCGATTGGCACCAAACATTGCGCGCACGCCCGCAAGCATCGGCGCACCCCAGGGCGCCTAGTACTGAGTCTGTTCTGGGAACCTCTCTGACAGTGCCCCCTCCTTAAGGGCAGCCTCCGGATGCCCATCTGGGCCAGTCTATCAGCGTGGGCACTCCGAAAATCCCTTAACAGTTCTTCAGCATGCAGGTTGCTTTCCGGTTCCCAGGAATTATCTTCTGGTCCATACCCCCTCCACTTGATTAAGTATTGGATTTGGTTGTGCCTCTTCCTGCAATCCAGGATTACTTCCACCTCAAATTTTTCCTTGTTGTTAATGATTACAGGTTCAGGTGGGCCGGTATTTCGACCAGGAAAATAATTGGGAATAACAGGTTTCAGCAAAGACACGTGAAAGACTGGGTGGACTTTCAATGTATCGGGTAAGACAAGCTCATAAGTCACATCATTAATTTTCCTCTTGACCGAAAAAGGACCCATGAATTTGGGACTCAACTTCCTTGAGGGGCAGGCCATTTTTAAATTAAGTGCAGACAGTCACACCTGGTTACCCGGTTCTAGGATGAGTTCTCCTCGCTTCTTCCTGTCAAACATCCTTTTATTGTATTCCTGGGTTTTAGCCATGGTCTCTCTTAGTAACTTATTGTTGGTAAGGAAGAAGTCCATTGTTTCGGAGACTGCAGGAATCGCACACTCGGGTAAGGAACCAGGCAAGAAGGATGGATGAAAGCCATAGTTGGCAAAGAATGGCGTTTGTTTAATGGCAGAGTGCACAGAGTTGTTGTAGGTAAACTCAGTAATAGGCATTAGAGAGACCCAATCGTCCTGTGAAAAGACAGAAAAGCAGCGGAGATATTGTTCCAGAGTCTGATTAGTAATCTCCGTCTGCCCATTCATCTGGGGATGGTAGGCAGACGAGAATGCTAATTCAATTTCGAGCGACCCACAGAGAGCCTTCCAAAACCTGGAAGTGAACTGAATACCTCGATCAGATACTATACTTGATGGAACTCCATGCAGTCTCACTACTTCCTTAATGAAAATTTTTGCTGTTTCCAATGCTGAAGGTGTGCCTTTCATGGGTAGTAAGTGAGCCATCTTAGACAATCTATCCACGATGACGAAGTTGGTGGAAAAACCCTCTGCCGGAGGGAGCTCTACGATGAAATCCATCAAAATCATCTTCCAGGGCCTTTCTGGAACAGGTAAAGGTCTAAGTAGGCCCCAGGCTTTTGTTCAGCTATTCTTATTCCCAGCACAGGTGGTGCATGATTCCACATAACTCCTGCAGTCGTTTGCCAGCTGAGGCCACCAAAATGTACATTGTACCAGCTCTGTCATTTTCAGAACACCAAAATGTCCGACCCTCAGATTCTCTGGAACCATAATTTTGTCCTTGTGCCAGAATAGACCATCTTGCATGCTCATATTGTCTTCAGTAGATGAGGAACAATCCACAAAGGCCTGTCTTATTTGGGATAAGATGTCCCCTTGAAATAGCAAGAAATATCCAGCAGGAAGGATGGTGTCTGGAGGTAAGGATTCTCCGGAATCATGGAACATGCGGGATAAAGCATCCGGCTTAATATTTTTAGAGCCAGGTCTGTACGTAATGTGGAACTGAAATCTGGAGAAAAACAGGGCCCACCTTGCCTGCCGTGGTCTCAGTCTTTTGGCGGTTCTCAAATACTCCAGGTTTTTGTGGTCAGTATAGACCAGGATGGGATGTGCAGAACACTCCAGTAGATAGCGCCACTCTTCTAGGGCGGCCTTGATGGCCAGAAGCTCCTGATCTTCCATGTCGTAATTTTTCTCCGCAGTGGAGAGCTTGCGTGAGAAAAAGGCTACTGGATATAGGAGGGCTTTGGCGCCTTGTTGCTGAGAAAGTACTGCCCCTGCTGCGAACTCTGATGCATCCACTTCAAGGACAAATGGTAGGGCAGGATCTGGATGTTTCAGGATGGAAGCAGAAGTAAATAGCTCTTTAAGTTTTTCAAAGGCGTTTTGCGCCTTAGGGGACCAACAGAATTGGTTCCCTTGCCTGGTTAGTTCAGTGATGGTGGCAATTATTGCAGAAAAGCCCCTTATGAACTTCCGGTAAAAGTTGGCAAAGCCAATGAAGCGTTGGACTCCTTTCTTATCGGAGGGAGTGGGCCAGTCCAGAATAGCTGCCACTTTTTGGGGATCCATCTTAATGCCGTTAATAGAAAATATTAGGCCGAGGAACTGGATGCACTGGAGTTCCAAGTTGCATTTTTCCAACTTGGCGTAAAGACCATGCTGCCTGAGCCGGGTTAATACATTTCGGACATGCCTGCGATGCTCAGTGACTGAAGAGGAAAAGATTAAGATATCATCTAAATACACTATCACATACAAGTCCACAAGGTTACAGAAGATATCATTCACAAAGTGTTGAAATGTCGCTGGTGCATTGCACAGGCCAAAGGGCATGACAAGGTACTCAAAGTGCCCGAACCGGGTACGAAAAGCTGTTTTCCATTCATCTCCCTCTCTAATGCGGATTAAATTGTAGGCACCACGGAGATGTAATTTAGTGAAGATTGTTGCAGAACCCAGTCTTTGGAAAAGTTCAGGCATGAGAGGTAGAGGGTAACGGTTCTTGATGGTTATTTTATTTAGTTCCCGGTAATCAATACAAGGCCGTAAAGAGTGATCTTTTTTCTCGACGAAGAAGATGCCGGCTCCGGCCGGTGAAGTGGATGGACGAATAAAACCACTCTTTAGGTTCTCATCAATATAAACCTTAAGGGTATCCAGCTCCTGCTCTGTTAGTGGAAAAATTCTTCCAAAAGGGACTTCAGATCTAGACAACAGTTCTATCGGGCAATCATAAGGTCTATGAGGAGGGAGGGTCTCTGCCCCCTTTTTGCTAAATACATCAGAAAAGTCCCGATATGGAGTGGGAATCGCCTGCTGCGATTCAGTGTCAATGTCCAGGCAGAGGAGTTGAGTGGGTTTTGCGGAGGTACTGTGCAGGCAGTGCTGTTGACAATAACTGGAGTGGAACTTGATTTCCCCAGAGACCCAGTCAATGCTGGGATTATGGGCCTGTAACCACGGCATTCCCAGCATAATAGGAAAAAGTGGTAAAGAGATAGCGTCAAATTGAAGAAGTTCCTGATGATGAGTGCCCATGATGGCCGGCAGAGGGATAGTCTCCTGAGTGACAGGACCAGAACTAAGGGTGTAGCCATCAGCGAGGTGTACAGCAATCCCTGCGACTTCGATTGGAGAGAGATGCGATGATTAGCAGCAAAAGTTAGGTCAATGAAGCAGCTGCATGCTCCGGAGTCAATTATGACTGAGACTGGCAGATCCTGTCCTGGAAGCTGTAGAACAATGGAGAGAGCAAGGTGGTTAGCAGGATTAGGCAAGGCAGGTGCATACTTAGGAGAGGTTAAAAGGGACTTGTTAGGGCAAGATCTCACGTAGTGACACGATTCCCCGCAATACATACACAGATTGTTGACACGTCGGCATTGCCGCTCTTCTGGAGTGAGAGACGGGCAGAGAAGACCGAGCTGCATTGGTTCGGGGGCATCGAGGACCGAGGTATGTGGTGCACGAGGACATTGGCCGACAGAGCTGGTAGCACTAGGGACCTTGGGGAGGACCCAGGTAGGACGGAATTGGTTGGTGGATCTCTCAGAGCGGCGCTCCCTGAGGCGCCAATCTATTTGAACGGACAAGTTGATGAGGTCATCCAGAGATTGGGGTATTCCAACCCGTGCAAACTCGTCTTTAAGCGTATCAGATAAGCCCATACGAAATTGGTAACGCAGGGCAGTGTCATTCCAGTCCGTATCCGAACTCCAACACCTGAATTCCAGGACATAATCTTCTGCAGGTCTATGCCCTTGTTGTAGAGCGTACAAGGCGGATTCAGCGGTGGCATTTAACTGGGGGTCCTCATATAGCTGAGACATGGCAGCGAAGAAGGCATCCAGGCTATCTAGAAATGCTGACTTTTGCTCCAGAAGACGGTGGGCCCAGGTCTGCGGTTCACCAGATAAAGAGAGAAATTACAAAGCCCACCTTGGTCGCTTCCAAAGAAAAGGTGCGTTGTTGTAAAGCAAAGTAAAGTTTGCAGGCGTTGCGGAAGGACCGGTATTTACAACGCTCTCCAGCAAATCTTTCGGGCGTAGGGAACCTAGGTTCAGGGGGTAGCATTACCACTGAGGGTGCAGATGAGAGTCCGGCAGCAGAAGCAACTTGAGGGTTAGCAGGTGAAGACAACACCTGGACTCGCTCTTCCAGTCTAGTATAGCCTTCCTGAGGGCTCTTAACAGCTTGTATGAGACCCGCCAGGTGTCTACAAAGTTCCTCCATGGGAGAAGTTCCCTGCTCGGGCTCGGACATGGCTGTCCGATACTGTCAGACTTTAACGTACCTGACTGACGAACCCGATACAGCAGGGGTAGGTCTCCCTTACGTATCTGGTTCCCAGCCCCTGGTAGTATGAACAGAAGGCACGGGAGCACAGAATGCTATGAGAGCCTGGCGGGTGACTTGCGGAGGTAAGGCCCAGGATCCTGGTGCAAGTGGACTGATGATCCTTGGCAAGCTGAAGCACAGGCAGCAGATGCAGAGCAGGAGCGGGTAGGCAGGACCAGTCACTGACAGCGTTGGCCGCAGGCGGTCAGCACAGTACAAGGGAGCAGGCAGGTTCAGAGTCCAGGTGACAAGCAGGGTTGGCAACAGGCGGGCAGCGTAGTACAAAGGACCAGGCAGGTTCAAAGTCCAGGTCACAAGCAGGGTTGGCAACAGGCATGCCGGTATCAGGGTATACATGCCGGTATACATGCCGGTATCAGGGTATCAGGGAGATCAAACGTTCATACAGGTAAACAGGAATCACAGGTACTGGGAGCTGCAGATTGGACAGCACTGAGCAAAGTGCATCAATAGTTTAAATAGGGCGCGCGCCCGCACAACAGCGCGCACCGGCGCGAGCCGGCACGCACCCCAGGGCGCCTAGTACTGAGTCTGTTCTGGAACCTCTCTGACACAGGCTATGTAAACTTATGAGCACAACTGTATGTACAATAACCCCACCTCAATGTGTTTCGTCAGGGAGCTGCCAGTTGCAAGTATCCTCACCTACCAATGAATAGATTTAGTGCCCGCCAAGGCACTATATTTTGTGAGTGGCCTTCTGTGTTGTTTTTATGCGGTTTGAATAAACACGTGGCACAATGATTCCTCCTCTTTCTGTGGCATTTTCATCTTATGGCATCATGGAGGAGTATAATTAAAGAGATTTCTGCTCCCTAGAGACCCCTGGTGGTTGGAGAGGTGATCCACAGTGCTGCTTTTCTAATTACGCTTTTGAGACCCATTATTAGCTTATAGGGTCATGTGGCTCTGGTCAGTGTGTTGACTTCTTGGTAGTGGCAGGGAGAGCACATTTGGGGTGGCTGTGACTGGCTCCCAGACATCATTTGTGTCGGGCACATTTATTCATCTCAACTATTCACAGTTATTGTGGATGCACTTTATTTTTGAATATGAACTTTTAAATGTATGTTTATTCACTATTTAACCACTTGACCTGAGGTTCAGTGTGGCGTGATTCTGGAAAAAGGTCAGGAAATTTTTTCTGCGTTTTTTCACACATAGGGCACTCCATGGAAATAAATGGGCTACCCTACATGTGAAGTGTGTGCCATCACACCTGTAGGCATGAAAAAGGAAAGAATTGTCATACGTTACTGTATGTTTTAGTACGCAATAATCACCTAAAACTCTATATTCACTTAAGGACCAGCCCCGTTTTGAGATCTTGGTGTTTACATGTTTAAAACAGGTTTTTTTTGCTACAAAATTACTTAGAACCCCCATACATTATATATTGTTTTTTTTTCTAACACCCTAGAGAATAAAATGGGCGTCATTGCAATACTTTTTTTGACACCGTATTTGCGCAGCGGTCTTACAAGCACACTTTTTTTGGAAAAAATTCACTTTTTTGAATAAAAAAAAGACAACAGTAAAGTTAGCCCAATTTTTTTTATATTATGAAAGATAATATTACGCCGAGTAAATTGATAACCAACATGTCACGCTTCAAAATTGCGCCCGCTCGTGGAATGGCGTCAAATTTTACCCTCAAAAATCTCCATAGGCAACGTTTAAAAAAATCTACAGGTTGCATGTTTTGAGTTACAGAGGAGATCTAGGGCTAGAATTATTGCTCTCGCTCTAACGTTTGCAGCGATACCTAACATGTGTGGTTTGACCACCGTTTACATATGCGGGCGATACTCACGTATGCGTTCGCTTCTGCACGCGAGCTTGTCGGGACAGGGCGTTTTTAAAAAAAATTGCTTTTTTTTTCTTATTTATTTTACTTGATTTTATTTATTTTTACAGTTTAAAAAAAAAAAATTGGGTCACTTTTATTCCTATTACAAGGAATGTAAACATTCCTTGTAATAGAAAAAAGCATGACAGGACCTCCTAAAAATGAGATCTGGGGTCAAAAAGTCCTCAGATCTCATATTTGGACTTAAATGCAATAAAAAAAAAAAATTGTCATTTGAAAAAATGACAACAGAAAAATGTGCCTTTAAGACGTATGGGCGGAAGGGACGTTTTGACGTCCCTTCCACCCAGCTATGGTATGGAGATGGGTGGGGGCCATCTTCCCCTCACTCATCTCCATACCCAGCAAGGGGACAGACGCGATCGCCTCCGCCGCTGCCGACGTCTCCGGTAAGCGGCGGAGGGCACCGAATCGCGGCGGGAGGGGGGGCTCTCTCCCGCCACCGATAAAAGTGATCTCGTGGTGAATCCGCAGCAGAGACCACTTTTATCTTGTAGCTGACCGCCGGCCGAACACGGGGATACCGGGGTTATGGCAGCTAGCTGCTGCCATAACAACGATATCCATCCCCAAAGTAGGGAAGTACATCGACGTGCGGCAGTCGGCAAGTGGATAAGCAACAACTATTTACACTTTTGTTTGCATGAAAAAATCTGTATTTCTTTGCTAGGAAATTACTTAGAACTCCCAAAGATTATATACAGTATCTCACAAAAATGAGTACACCCCTCACATTTTTGTAAATATTTTATTATATCTTTTCATGTGACAACACTGAAGAAATGACACTTTGCTACAATGTAAAGTAGTGAGTGTACAGCTTGTATAACAGTGTAAATTTGCTGCCCCCTCAAAATAACTGAACACACAGCCATTAAATGTCTAAACCGCTGACAACAAAAGTGAGTACACCCCTAAGTGAACATGTCCAAATTGGGCCCAAAGTGTCAATATTTTGTGTGGCCACCATTATTTTCCAGCATTGCCTTAACCCTCTTGGGCATGGAGTTCACCAGAGCTTCACAGGTTGCCACTGGAGTCCTCTTCCACTCCTCCATGATGACATCACAGAGCTGGTGGATGTTGGAGACCATGCGCTCCTCCACCTTTCATTTGAGGATGCCACACAGATGCTCAATAGAGTTTAGGTCTGGAGACATGCTTGGCCAGTCCATCACCTTTACCCTCAGCTTCTTTAGCAAGGCAGTGGTCATCTTGGAGGTGTGTTTGGGGTCGTTATGTTGGAATACTGCTCTACGGCCCAGTCTCCGAAGGGAGGGGATCATGCTCTGCTTCAGAATGTCACAGTACATGTTGGCATTCATGGTTCCCTCAATCAACTGTAGCTCCCCAGTGCCGGCAGCACTCATGCAGCCCCAGATCATGACACTCCATCCACCATGCTTGACTGTAGGCAAGACACGCTTGTCTTTGTACTCCTCACCTGCTTGCCGCCACACACGCTTGACACCATCTGAATCAAATAAGTTTATCTTGGTCTCATCAGACCAAGGAACATGTTTCCAGTAATCCATGTCCTTAGTCTGCTTGTCTTCAGCAAACTGTGGGCTTTCTTGTGCACCATCTTTAGAAGAGGCTTCCTTCTGGGACCACAGCCATGAAGACCTATTTGATGCAGTGTGCAGGGTATGGTCTGAGCACTGACAGGCTGACCCCCTCAACCTCTGCAGCAATGCTGGCAGCACTCATACGTCTATTTCCCAAAGACAACCTCTGGATATGAAGCTGAGCATGTGCACTCAACTTCTTTGGTCGACCATGGTGAGGCCTGTTCTGAGTGGAACCTGTCCTGTTAAACCGCTGTATGGTCTTGGCCACCGTGCTGCAGCTCAGTTTCAGGGTCTTGGTAATCTTCTTATAGCTTAGGCCATCTTTATGTAGAGCAACAATTCTTTTTTTCAGATCCTCAGGGAGTTCTTTGCCATGAGGTACCATGTTGAACTTCCAGTGACCAGTAGGAGAGAATGAGAGCGACAACACCAAATTCAACACATCTGCTTTCTATTCACAGCTGAGACCTTGTAACACTAACGAGTCACATGACACCGGGGAGGGAAAATGTCTAATTGGGGCCAATTTGGAGATATTCACTTAGGGGTGTACTCACTTTTGTTGCCAGCGGTTTAGACATTAATGGCTGTGTGTTGAGTTATTTTGAGGGGACAGCAAATTTACACTCTTATACAAGCTGTACACTCACTACTTTACATTGTAGCAAAGTGTCATTTCTTCAGTGTTGTCACATGAAAAGATATAATAAAATATTTACAAAAATGTGAGGGGTGTACTCACTTTTGTGAGATACTGTCTATTTTAAAGCAGAAGCCCTAGAGAATAAAATTGTGGGTTTTGCAATTTTTTATGTCACACATATTTTTTATGTCACACATGTATTTGGGCAGCATTTTTTCAAATGCAATGTTTTGGGGAAAAAATACACTTTTTAAAAATTTTAATGCAAAAAAACACATAATACATAGGCCAATGTTTTTCTAAAATATAAAAGATGATGTCACGTCGAGTAACTAGATACCAAACATGTCACGCTTTACAATTGCGTACGCCCATGCAACGACAACAAACGACCTACATTTTACTATCCATAGGGGACGCTTTAACCACTTAAGCCCCGGGCCAAAGACCAGAGCACTTTTTGCGATTCGGCACTGCGTTGCTTTAACTGACAATTGCACGGTCGTGCGACGTGGCTCCCAAACAAAATTGACATCCTTTTTTTCCCACAAATAGAGCTTAATTTTGGTGGTATTTGATCACTTCTTTTTTTTTTTTTTTTTTGCGCTATAAGCAAAAATAGAGCGTCAATTTTGAAAAAAACGCATTATTTTTTACTTTTTGCTATAATAAATATCCCCAAAAAATATATAAAAATGTTTTTTTCCTCAGTTTAGGCCGATACGTATTCTTCTACATATTTTTGGTAAAAAAAAAAAATCGCAATAAGCGTTTGATTGGTTTGCGCAAAAGTTATAGCGGTTAAAAAATAGGGGTTCGTTTTATGACATTTTTGTTAATAATTATTTTTTTATTAGTAATGGCGGCGATCTGTGATTTTTATCGTGACTGCGACATTATGGCCGACACATCGGACAATTTTGACATAATTTTGGGACCATTGTCATTTTTACAGCGATCAGTGCGATTAAATTGCACAGAATACTGTAAAAATGACACTGGCAGTGAAGGGGTTAACCACTAGGGGGCTAGGGAAAGGTTAAGGGTGTCCTAGGGAGTGTTTCTAACTGTGGGGGGAGGGGCTGTGTGTGACACATCACTGATCATAGCTCCCGATCACAGGGAGCTATGATCAGTGACAGTGTCACTAGTCAGAACAGGGAGATGCTTGTTTACATTAGCTTCTCCCCGTTCTTCCTCACCATGAGCCAATCGCTGGTGTCCCCGCGGACATCGAGTCCGCGGGACCTGCGGTCGGAATCATGGAGCTCGCAACGCGCACGCGATGGCACAGCGGCAAATTCAAAGGGACGTACAGGTACGCCCATTTGCCTGTCCATGCCATTCTACCAACGTACATCGCCGTGCGCCATTCGCTATGTGGTTACTAGCCTTTACAGGTCATGTCACACAAGTGTTTGAAGGTTGATCAAGTTATGGGGGTCTGGGTATCTTATAAGGGTCTGATTATTATTAATTTTTTTTTTAATATTTAAACTTTATTTGTTTTTTTATTATAAACAACACTGTATACATTTCAGTCCTCTCAGTTAAAAAAAAAAAAAAAAACATTACACCCTGTTACTCTCAAATACTTGCTATCCACAACACCATGTCGTTCACTCCAATTTCTCTTCAGATTCTTCCCTTCCCCACTACTTCTCTTCCTATCTATTACCTACTGCATCCACTTTTCTGTATACTTCCTAGTTTTCTTAAACTCTATCATTTTTTCCATATCTTATTGCATCTTGCTACCTGGCCCTCTTCTCTACTACTTAAATATTTCATTTTATAGATATGATCCATTCTCTCAAACCATTCTTTTATCATAGGTTTTCTCGGGTCCAACCATTTTTTGGTTACCACTTTAGATTTACAGAAGAGGTCTAGTGCTAGAGTTACTGCCCATGATCTGACGTTCGCAGTGATACCTCACATGTGTGGGACGATCTCTGTTTCCGTGCGTGCGGGACCGACCTGTGTTTGTCTTTGCGCATTCGTACAAGGGGACGGGGCACTTTAATTTTATTTTTAATTATCAATTTTTTTTATTTTATTACACTATTGCTTAATTTTTTAATTTTTTTTATCACTTCTATTGCTGTCACAAGGAATGTAAACATCCTTGTGACAGCAATAGACATGTGACAGGTACTCTTTATGGAGACCCCCGCATCCTTCCTCTGGCCTTAATAGCATTCAAAACAACAAGGTCAGTTTTTTTGAACGCTTTCAATTCTTTTTAAAATGGCGCCATTGACATCCGGGTAAACCAGAAGTGATGTCAAGGCATCGCTGTAGCAGAATGCCAATCAAAGCTGATCCCGGCTTTGTTCGCCTTCCAGCATGAAGGCAGACATGCTGGCTGGTTGCTTGGGTCTCCCAGTGGGATGGGAGAGCCCAAGAGAGACGTGGGAGGGGGAGGGTCATCCCCTCCTTCTGCTTGTAAAAGCAATCCAGCAACTAGTTAGCTAAAAGAGCTGACTGCCGGCTCTAAAAAAAACGGTACCTACGGGCATCATCCTGTTGTAACTGCTTGAAGTCCAGCGACGTATGGGTATGTCGCTGGGTGGCAAGTGGTTAATACAACTTCCCTTCCCTCTCCTCCTATCTATCCTGCATACCCAGTATAACTAAAAGATTCACGTGCTTATCCAATGTTAATTCAGTCCAGTCACATGATCCTGCAGCTTTAGCTCCCCTGTATCATGCAGCAGCTGCTGCAGGGGAGAGGAGGGAGCACTAACATCAGCTGGGCCATTGTCAGGAGCATCTAGAGCTCCTGCTTCATCATAGCTGCTCATTCCAGCATCCTGGTTATGGCTATGATGCATTTTCCCTGTCTGTCTTTCCCCCTGCAAGGTGATTGATGTAGCCAATCTCTGGGTGGAGACCAAACCTGATTTAAGCCAGCCAAGCCTGCAGTCTCATGCTTGTGATATTGTATTTGTAACACATGCTCAAAACTCCCCGTTTGTCTGCCCTGCTGATCAGATTTTTCTGTTCCCTGACTACTCTACAAACATTACTCATTCTCTTTAATTTCTTTTTATATAATGCATACAAAGAAGAGCAACACCCAGTTTACATGAAAATGGCACACGCATATGCAAATTCCATAGCATTTTATAATACACATACTGTATAGACTGATCATGTGAGCCTCAGTAAGAGCTTGAGAGTCCAAATGCTTTTTAATATTGAGGGTTACCTTGCAAGGCATATGGTGAACCCTTATCAATTATGATGTCCAGCAACGTAAATTCATCATCAATTTCATTATCCAGCAATATACTGCCTCATTCCTATCAATAAATGATGGATCTCTGACTCTGCAGTAATGTAAACAGAGCTCCTGGGATCCTCAGATGTTTGTTCATATGACAGCAACTGGGGATCAGGATGTGCAAACTGGCCAATTTGGACAGAACAGTCTACACAGTCTACAAGCATTTAGCAGCTTGGGTTCACCTCAGATCTAGGTCCAACCCAAACCAGAATCGCATCCCCATCCATCTTGTCTTCTCCCACTCAAAAATTAGAAAGCCCATGAAGACCACCCCTATTCTTATGCCCCATACACACAATTTAGATTTTCCGACAACAAATGTTGGATGCGAGTTTGTTGGTGGAAAGTCCGCCGAACATTTGTTGTCAGACTTTCTGCCAACAAATGTTGGCTAGCAGGTTCTCAAATTTTCCACCAACAAATGTTTGTTATCAGACTTTCCAATTGTGTGTACACAAGTCCGTCGGATAAAAGTCCATGCATGCTTGGAATCAAGTACGAGCCGGAAGCGCTCGGTCTTGTAAAACTAGCATTCGTAATGGAGATATCACGTACGTCTTGTATGTCATTACGGTCATAATTGTTGGCCAACATTTGTGTGACCGTGTGTATGCAAGACAAGTTGGAGCCAACATCCTTCGAACAAAAATCCATGGTTTGGTTGTAGGAAAGTCCGATCGTGTGTACGGGGCATTATACTTTTTGTTTACATATAAAAATCAGTATTTTTGTACTAGGAAGCTATTTAGAATCCCCAAACATTATAGATTTTTTTAAACAGAGGCCATAGACAATGAAATGGTGGGTTTTGCAATTTTTTATTTCAAAAAGTTTTATTTTGAGAAAAAACAGAAATACATAACAGAATTATACTTTGTCAAGTTCATGCTTTACAGAGTAGAGCGGTGTCAATACTGAAGAAACTAATACATTTGGCTTCGTTGCCGGACACCTCTGTTCAGGCATTTCTTGTTTCAAAACACATTCTAGTTTAAAGTGGTTATATAGTCATTTTTTTAACTTTTAACTACAGGTAAGCCTATAATAAGGCTTTCCTGTAGGTAAAAAAAATATCTCCTAAACCTGTACGGTTTAGGATATATTCCCCTTGCTATGAGCCGCTGACTGCAGCGTCGCATGCACACAGGAGATTCTCGGCTGAAGGCCCGGCAACTGCCGGACCTTGCCAGGAAAGAAATCTCCCGCGCATGCGCGGGAGTGATGACATCGCGGCTTCAGCCACTCACAGCGCTGGAGCCGCGATACCCGGAAGACACGCCGAGGCAACATGTCAGCTACCTCGGCGTGGACCAGGTAAGATACCGACACCTCGTTCTAAGGTAAGTATTTCATAATGAGCTAGTATGCGGTGCATACTAGCTCATTATGCCTTTTGCCTTACAGGGGTTAAAAAAAAAAAAAAAAATGTCAGCGGGTATACAACCGCTTTAAATAAGGATCCCTAGGGAGAGCCGCAGTCTGCCACTCATGAGATGAACCCCAACCTGGCACCCCTTATGGGAGCACACTGTGCCTGAGCGAGGAACCCCTACTTGATCTCAGGTAGACGAACTCTCCCCAGGGACCCTCGTATCCCCTAAAGATGAGTGAAGAATCAGGGCGGTAGAGGGGGAGGAAATCAAGGGACTCCCTTCTCCACCACTTATGTTGACACTGAACAATAATACAATATGAGAAAACAAAGTAACCGTGAGGCTGTATAAAACAAAAAACGAGGTCTGGAGGAGACCTGAGTAAGATAGAAAAGTGAGAGAAAGAAAAAAGGAGAAGGGTAGGGAGGGGGAGGGGGTAGTGGAACATCATTCTTGCGTTAACGATTTACTCTATAAGTTAACGCTAGGGGGACCTAGAGATATTCCCACCAAGCGGGCCCATCGATTCCATGTAACTTCAAATTTCTTCATAGTGTCCTGAACTATACTAGTGAGTTTTTCCTGGGACATAATCCAGGATATTTTCCTTTAGGCGGCTGGGAGCGAGACTCCCGGTTGTTTCCAAGCTCTGGCGATTGTGAGTTTAGCCCCTAGTAATACAAAGTGAGCCAGTCTGCGAGAGGATTTCAATATTCCCTGGATCGGGGCATTCAGAAGGGCAATTTGGGGAATTCTGGGGATCCGTGACTCGAGCAGTTCCTCCAGGATGTTAAATATTCTTTTCCAGAAGGAACGAATTCTGGGGCATTCCCACCATATGTGAGATATGGTGGCCTTAAGTTGACAACCTCTGAAACAGAGAGAGTCAGCCATTGGGTATATTGCGGCCAGTCTAGATGGAGTATAGTACCATCTGGAGATCACTTTCAGGCTGGCCTCTATTAAAGTGGTATTGAGGACACCCTGGAAGGATATAAAGCAAGATCTGTGCCAATCTTCCAACTTCCAATTGAAGCGGAGCTCGGATTCCCAGGCCTCCATATAGGTCGTTTTTGAGTCTGGCGATATAAGTGACGAGTAGATCACCGAGATCCCACCTCTCTGGTCTCTGGCCTGGCCACCCCACATCTCATATTCCAAAAATTTTGGAGGGCTTTCTTTGTCTTTGCAGATTGATTTTAAGAAATGTGAGATTTGGCTGAAATGGAAGTTTTCAGAAAGGGGCATGTCTAGTGTTTTGAGGCAGTGTTTTAGCGTGAATGGGCCTGCGCCCCTGAAAAATTGTCCTATCCTGTATAGGCCTTTATCAACCCACCACTTGAAGGCCAAAACATTGTTTCCTGGAGGGAAGTCTGGGTTGTTATAAATATGCGCGAGGGGTTTGTAGACCGATACTAATGCTGTCGTGGTACGTAAGATGTCCCATAGAGCAAAAGAGTGTGAAAGTGTTGGGGCCATTATAGAGGGTCTGTTTCTTGGGGGTATCCATAGGAGAAAGTCTAACGTGAAGTTAGGAACTGCTTGTTTTTCTATAGCGACCCAATCAGGTTTTTCCGAGTTAAAATATACTGTTGATATTTGGGCCAGTCTGGCGGCTTGGTAGTATTCGTAGAGGTGGGGCAGACCCAGGCCGCCCTTTTTCCTATGTAGATAAAGGGTTCTTTGGGGAATTCTGTATCCTGCCTAGCCCCAGATGAACTTTATCAGTTTGCTTTGGAAAGATCTAATATGGTCCTTCTGGATCGGGATGGGCAAGGCGCGGAACAGATATAGCAGTCTGGGTAGTAAAGTCATTTTGACTGAGTTCACCCTCCCCACCCAGGAAATCTTATGATGGGACCAGGTGTTTAGATCTGTTTCTAGTTTGCGATACATAGGGGGATAATTATGCCCATATAGAAGTTCGGTTTTGGCTGTTAAGTTAATACCTAAATATTTATTGGAGGAGTCACTCCATTTGAAGGGAAAGTTTTGTTGTAGGAGATTAACAGTGTCGGGTGGGAGTAATATATTGAGGGCTCGTGATTTAGAAAAATTAACTTCCAACCTGGACAGTTTGGCGAAGGCCTCTAAGGTTTTGCATAGATTAGGGAGAGAAATGACAGGGGAGGTGAGGAAGAGCAGGACGTCGTCCACGTATAACCTGCATTTGTGAGTTTGGGAGCCGCATGATACTCCTCAGATGTTAGGGTTATTTCGAATTGCAATAGCAAGCGTTTCGATGGCCATTGCAAATATGATCGGCGAGAGGGGGCATCCTTGTCTGGTTCCTTTTTTAATCATGATGGGTTTGGAAAAGTATCCTTGTAGGCGGATAGTGGCACTGGGGTTGGAGTATAACGCCCATGTCAGTCCGAGAAATCTTTGTCCGAAACCCCATTTTTCCAACATGTCAAAGATGTAAGGCCAGGAGACTGAGTCAAAGGCCTTTTGTAGGTCTAACGATAGGATCATGCCCATTTGTTTGGGGCCTTCCGCCCAATTAGTTTGGAGGACGGAGACCAAATCTATGGCCCGCCTGATTTGATCTGGACCTTGTCTGCCCGGAATGAAACCCACTTGATCCTTGTCTATATAGATTCTGATGAAGGAAGCCATGCGATTAGCAAGGGAACGATAATTCCCTACATCTTCCGGGTTCTTATCCGGTTTAGGGATCACTGCGATGTATACAGTGTTAAGTTGTGGATCAAGTGGGTTCCCCTGTGTTTTGAAATTGAAAAAGTGTGTTAAATGTATGGCTAAGGTATTGGAGAAAGCTTTGTAATAAGAGTTGGGCAGGCCGTCCGGGCCAGGGGCCGAACCATTTTTCAGTGCTTTTATTTCTCCAAGTACCTCTTCCTCCGTGAACGGGGCTTCGATGCTATCTTTATGTTCCGCTGAAAGCACTGGAAGAGAGAGATCGCCCAGAAAGGATTCCAGTGTAGTGTCCTGGGAGGGAGGTGTTGACGAGTAAAGGCTGCTATAAAAACCCTGGAAGGCCTCTAATATTTTGGAGGGGTCAGCCGTGGAGCCCTGGCCTGGGACCTTTATTTTGGGCATAGTGTATGCTTTAATTCGGGGAGTTAATTTAGCAGCCAGCATGGAACCCACCCTATCCCCTTGGGTGTAGAATTTGTGTTTATTCCATCGGATTTGTTTTTCAGCTTTAGCAGTCAGAGCTAGGCTAAGCTCCAACCTAGCCTTATCTATTTGGGAGATTGAGAGAGGGGAGAGGTTGGCTTTATGGAGAGTCCGAAGTTTAGAGTTTTCAGCTTCTAAGATTGCTATGTCCGCCTCTCTTTCCCTCTTCAGCTGGGAGGCTAGTTTAATTAGCTCCCCTCTAATTACAGTTTTGTGAGCAACCCATACTGTTTCAGGTGAAATGCCTTCGGTTTTGTTAAGGAGGAAATATTTCTTTAGAGATTTATTTATCATTGTGACATGGATTGGGTCTGAGAGAATGGATTCGTTAAGTCTCCATTGTCCTCTACCCGATCTGCGGTGGGGTGTGTGTATCTCCATGACCACAAGAGAATGATCGGATAGTAACATGTCTTTGATATGAAACTTTTTGATCAGGGGGATGGAATGTGTGTTGACGAGGAGGTGATCTATTCTGGCATAGGAGTTATGTGGGTGGGAGAAGTGGGTGTAGTCCCTTTTAGTAGGGTTAGATTCCTTCTAAACGTCTGCTAACCCATGAGCATGGATGAGTCTAGCTATTTTAAGGCTTTGTTTGGTAGGGCGGGTAAGCTGATTCTTAGGGGGGTTGGATTTATCCAGCCCTTGATCAAAGGCAGTGTTCGAGTCCCCACCAAAGATAACCGTACCTTCTAGTGATGGAGTCAGGGCACCCAGTAGGTTCTGGAAAAAGGCCGCTTGGCCCTTATTGGGGGCATAGTAGGAAACTAGTGACTAGATCTGCTCATCTATTTTACCCTTAATTAAGAGGAACCTTCCCTGCGAGTCTTTAATTTCGGTAAGCAAACTTAAATTGCAAGATTTAGCAAACACTATGGCCACCCCCTTGGATTTGTTTTCAGCGCTGGCAAAATAAAATTTCAGGTATTGGGTGTGGAGGAATTTGGGACAGTAATTGGCCGGGAAGTGCGTTTCCTGTAATAGTACAATATCAAGTTTGGAGGCTTTGAATAGGTTAAAGATTTTGCGTCTTTTAACAGGTATATTAGGGATGGAGGCAGCTGACAGCAGCTGGCAACTATCCCCTGCCAACTGGTCTTGGAGTTGCTCTGTGTGTGGTGCACCTTTTTGGTCCACACACACAGTCTTGTTTTGTAACATATTGTTTAGGCCATGTCTTATGCGTACGCATGAGCAACTTTTTATATGCGACGTACATCTGGAAGTCACATGTAATCTAACCGACATTCGGTACTATGCCCTGTGAACTGCCTCATTTAAAGTCCTTATGTCCTTGCTCCCTCTTTCTTCTCCCCTAACCTGTGATGGAGGCACTACCTTGCGCCTCATTCAAAGTCCCATTACAACTTTTTCATCGCTATACATTAGGGATGGAAGCAGTTTACAGGTACACTTAATTTCCTGCCATACAATTGCTGCTGGAACTCTGGGAATTATGGTTACATCTCGGCATAGTGTATGTGGGGTCTGATTCCCGGGCTATGTTTTGTCTCAAACCCGGAGCTGCGAAGCGCTCTGCACTGCCCCCCCCTCCCCCTTTGGGGATCGGGCGGCGGATCACAGCGCATCGGCGTCATGCCTCGCTCCTCCACGCGACGTCACTAGTTGGCGTTGCGGTGGAGGTACGCGCCTTTTCCAACTATCTGACCCAGCTGGACGTGGTGACGTCAGTCATGGGCGGGTCCCCACCGCCCAGGTTGTAGTCCCGCCTCACGCATTGTCGGCTCCTACGTGACGTTGGCGGTCACTGCCGACGCAGGCGGCGTGCATTTTTAGGCGCCTGTCTTTCTCCCCAGGACGCAGCCTTCACTCCCGCACACGTGCAGACGCCATGGCTTTAGGAAGCTTTTGTCCTAAGCAC
Source organism: Aquarana catesbeiana (assembly GCA_037953035.1). Taxonomy (NCBI): domain Eukaryota; kingdom Metazoa; phylum Chordata; class Amphibia; order Anura; family Ranidae; genus Aquarana; species Aquarana catesbeiana. The sequence goes on from JBBHAA010001587.1 coordinate 1,609,700, forward strand.
ATTAAGGTAACATTTAGTGGTTCCTCTTTTTGGTAATACTTTACTCTTTATACTCTTTTTGTCAACTACATTGGCTTATCTCAATGGACTTTTTCATCCATTTCAGATACACATCCATGATGACTTTGTGTTGGTTTTCGCTTTTTTGTTGGAGGTGATGGTCTGTGTTCTGGGGATGATACCTATGTATGCCTGTCCTGCGTTGGGTCCCTGGCCGCCTCAGCTCCGGGGGGAGAACAGATCGTTTTAGCCCGGTGCCTACCCTACGATACACCTTAGCTAGGTACATAGTGTAAGTATCCAGAAATCGACTCGCTGTCCTTTCTGGTTGCTCTTAGCTCATTGGTTGATGTTTTCACATTTTGTTATTTACAGATACCCCACTGCATCTGCCCCTGAAGAAGTGTTATTCACAGAAACGCGTCGGGCAATATGGATGCAGCTACTTTTGTTTTAATAGGATTTCATCCGGATCAATGTTTTTAGGAAATTATACTTTTATACGTACCCTTTACATCATGCTAGCATGTACCCCCCAGTGTTGTATATGTACTCCCTTTATGATGTATGCCAATTCTGATTTGTTGCTCAGATGTTATGTTATCTGCTGTATTAGCATATATTTATGCAGGTTTTGTTTAGCATGAATGCGCATGCAACCTTCTATGCACTATTGTGTTATGTATTTTTTGATGCCTATGCAATAAATTGACCTTTTATTTCAACTCCATCCTGCCAACAGCCTCATTTAAAGTCCAATGTCTTCCCTGTTTATTTTTCTTTAACAGGTGAGTTTAGGCCCTGTACATTATGAGTGGCTATTCTTAAAGTGCCGGGTGTGGGATCAGCCATAAGACCAGAGAGAGAGAATGCCACAGAGTCCCCCGCCACCTACCGTTGCTGTGACCTTCTGGAGCCGTTCCGACAGGGAATGCAGTGTTTTGTTTACCTTAGGAGCTTCCGATCCAGGGGATAATTCTCTGGACTGAGCTGTAAAGAAAAATACCTGTGAGTAATGTTCCATAAGTGAGGCGAGGGAGGGAGGAAAAGAGAGGGAGAAGAAAGGAAAAGAAAAAAGAGAAAGAGAGAAAGAAAACGGGGGAGTGCTCTCCCTCCAGGGCAAATACGAGCCCCAGGAGGATAGAGGACCCCTTCCAAGATCTCACTGTAACTCATGAGAAACATTGTCAAATGTCCGACCGAAGTTGGACTTCCTATCCCTCTGAAACCCGCAGGAGACCGAGGGATAGGAGGAGGCGCATGCAAACCGCCCCAAATCAGGGCGCCCTGTAACCTGTGGTAAATGTAAACTAAGATGCTGAAGTCAATTGAGAAAAAACAGGTCATTAACGGTTAAGGAGAAAAATATGAGGTTTCCGACCCCTAAACATACCTCCGCCTGACTGCGCTACTCTCCAATTCTCTATTGGGCAGAGAGTGGAGGCGTAGCAATGGGGACCTGAGCTTGAGCTTAATATTAGTAAAATTAAGACATATTACAAGCTAGGAGATTTCCAATTTTGCACTTGTACTCAAAAAATTGAGAGGTGGCAGAGAGTAATGATGCTCCCAAGGAGAGGGAGAGAGCCTGTTTCTTTTGTCAGGAGAACAGTCAATTTCAAGAGAGACCGTTATCCGAAGGCACCAAGGGTGTAGTAGACAGGTGGTCATGGGTGACCATGGTGGGAAGATCTTCTGGATTTGCTCTTGGACCAAAGAGGGTTAGGGGAACCGGCCGGAGGGGGACGCTTGTTGGAGCCTGCGGAGGAGGGGGGACCTCCCGTGTCCATTTCCTGTGAGATGATTTTCAGGTTGAGTAGAAGCTTCTCTCCCGACGTAAAGTTGGATAAGGTGTGGTTCTGACCTTTGAGAGAGAACTTTACTGCAAATGGGAAGGCCCATCTGTATTTGATATCCTTCTGCGCCATTGCTGATAGTAAGGGTTTCAGAGTTCTTCTGCGCTGTATGGTGGAGGGGGAGATGTCCGCAAAGATTTGCACCATGTGGCCTTGGCATAAAATTTGAGAGAGGGTCTGGGCCTGTTTCATAACAGCTTCTTTTACGCCGTAGTAATGTGGTTTAGCTATGATGTCCCTGGGGGAACCGTCCTTCCTGGGGGGTCCCAGAGCCCTCTGAACCCTGTCCAATTCCAGGCGTGCTGGTGGAATGTTTGGGATCAGGTCTTTCAGGAGGTCCTGCGTGGCCGCCTCGACGTCTAAGACTGATTTGGGGAGACCTCTGATCCTGAAGTTCAGCCTCCAAGATCTGTTCTCTAAGTCATCTATGCGGGAGTTGGCTGTTTCTAATTGATCTTGGAGTGATTGAATCAGATCCGAGTTCTGGTGGGATATTGCAGCAGTCTGTTCGAGCTTTCCTTCAATGGCGTCCATTCTGGAGCCTATATTCTGTAGGTCCGCCTTAATGTCTCTGGTAATTTTATCTGCCATGGCCTCTAGCCCCCTTTCCAGGAGAGAGGAGAATTTGGCAAAGAGATCCTCCATCGTAAAGTGGGGGTTCTAGGGCGATGAGCCGAGGGGGGTGGGCGCAGCAAAGATGGATGCCATCGGGCCTGCTGGGGAGAAGGCCTGATCTCCAAAAGCACGGCTGAGGGGGGATTCTGTGGAGGCCGGAGAGGGAGTTAAAGTTTGGAGTCCTGTATTGTGAGGGCCTGGGGTGATGTTGAGAAGGGCAGGGGACAGAACTTGCCTGTGGTCCGGGGTCCCTTCGTTCAGGGAAACATGGTGTTGTGCTGCTGCTGCGGCTGCCATCTTGGTACACCCAGCGCGGGTGGAGGCGGTGAATTTGGGTATCAGGCTTCTCCGGGCACCGGATCCTTGCATATGTGGATGTGCACCGGAGCTTGGGGGGTGCCTAAGCCGTCTCTGTAGCAGCCGAGCGGGGTCGGAAACGTGTGCTGGGCGCGTCTGATCTGGTGAGGTGCGGAGCTCCTGGCTCAGGCGGCCATCTCGGAGCTCTCGCACATGCTCACTCCGTTTTGCAATTTTTTATGTCACACGGTATTTGCGCAGGGTTTTTTCAAACACAATTTTTTGTGAAAAAAATACACTTTAACAACTTGCTTACCAGGCACTTAAAATACCATTCCTGCCCAGGCCAATTTTCAGCTTTAAGCGCTGTCACTCTTTGAATGACAATTGCGCGGTCATACACTACTGTACTCTTATGACATTTTTATCATTTTTTTTTTTTTTTACACAATTAGAGCTTTCTTTTGGTGGTATTTATTCACCACTGGGGGTTTTTTTTTTGCTAAACAAACAAAAAAATACCAAAAAGGTTTTCATAGTTTGTTATAAAATTTTGCAAACAGGTCATTTTTCTCCTTCATTGATGTGCACTGATGAGGCGGCATTGATGGGCACTCATGAGGCTGCACTGATAGGTGGCACTGAAGGGCACTGATAGGTGGCACTAATGGACACTGGTAGGTAGCACTGATGGACACTGGTAGGTGACACTGATGGGCAACACTGTTAGGTGGCACTGATGATGAGGCACTGATGGGCACTGATAGGCATTGATAGGTGGCACTGGTGGGCAATGATCGACACTGGTAGGTGACACTGATGGGCAGCACTGATAGGTGGCACTGATGAGGCACTGATTGGCAGCACTGATGGGCACTGATGGGCACTGTTAGGTGGCACTGGTGGGCACTGCTTAGCAGCAGTGGTTCTGGAGTATGCAGGGCCGATGTCAAAAGCCAATTACCGCCTCTGTTTACATCACATGATCAGCTGTCATTGACTGACAGCTGATCATGTGGTAAGGAGCCATACTAATGCCACTGGCTGGGTGACAGGGGTGCTCAGGAGGAAAATCAAGGGGGTAACTGTGTGTCTAACAAGTGTAATGTGTGGAGCTTTTATGCACAGATCTGGCTGTTTTTTTTCTTTGAACTCAGAGTTGATTTCAGGGAGAAGAAACAGCCAGATCGCTGTTTTGTGTGTTGATAAACAGAACTCTGTGCTGTAATTGGCTACAGCTGATCAGCAGGTATACAGCCAAAATCATTGACAAACACCTGCTGACAAACTCATGCTGTGTCCAATCACAACACAAGTCAGCAGGGGACACACGGGCACTTGCCCAAAAACCTGGAAACAGGCACAGCATACGGGCACATTGTGTAGCTTGCAGCTACAGCCCGATAGCAGTAGATCTACTGTTAGTGGGCGGAAAGTAGTTTAAACTCCTAAGATCACCCAAAATATTTTTTGGAGGACCTTTGGAGGGTTCTGTGTGCTTTTTTTTTAAAGAAGCCAGCAATGGAATGTCATTTACCAGCAATTTAATCTATACCTTGTATTTTTGTGTAAATTTTGTTGTAGCACATTCTGCAACAAGAATGAAAAAAACTGCACCCAAAAAACACACCGACTCTGTGAGTCTAGTATTTAATCTTAAGCTACTTTAACACTGAGGCGCTTTTCAGGCGCTAAAGGGCTAAAAATAGTGCCTGTAAAGAGCCAGAAAAACGCCTCTCCTGCCACTCCAGTGTGAAAGCTCGAGTGCTTTCTCACGGGAGTGGTGCTCTTGCAGGATGGGAAAAAAAGTCCTGCAAGCAGCATCTTTGGGGCGTTGCAGGAGCGGTGCTCCAGCAACGCCCCTGCCATTGAAATCAATGGCCAGCACTGCCGATTTTTAGCAGTGATTTACCATTGTTTTAGCTGCGCTTTTCATCGCTTTTTCGGTTAAAAGTGCCCGCAAAGCGCAACTTCCGAAGCGCTTTGTGGGCGTTTTTATCTGAAAAAAGCGCAGCTAAAACGATGGTACTGCCAACGCCCCCCCCGCCCCAGTGTGAAAGTGCCCTTAAGGTTGTTGAGAGCATTCTCTGAATGGTACCCGTGGCAAGCGGGTGAGTGTGTGAAAAAATACAAAAAATGTCATATTGGTACAGTGTAGCATGACTGAGTAATTGTCATTCAAAGTGTGACAGCACTGAAAGCTGAAAATTGGCCTGGGGAGGGCAGGGAGGGGGTGAAGGTGCCCGTTAGGCAAGTGGTTAACTGGACTGTGTCACTGCCAGGACTGCTGCCACAGGCTGGCGGCTGCCCTTTCCAACAATTCCTCTGTATTTTTGGCTAGCAGCTGCAGCAGCCTGACAGTCCCTGGTGGAGTAATCACATTTATAACCTTGTAACCTTATGACCTCCCCCCCCACTCCCACCCACCCCACCCCCCCACCCCCCCCCCCTCAGAAAATTCTTCCCACCATATCCTGTGGCAACCTTATGTTTAGATTTACACAGAAGTCCTGCAGATCTTCTATCCGTTTTAATCTAAAACTTCTCCCCTCTCTTATTACTAAAAGTGAAAATGGGTGACCCCAACTATACTTCAAATTACCCTCCCTTAGTGCGTCCAACAGTGGTTTTAGTTGTCTTCTCCTTGCGAGGGTTCTGGCTGACAAATCTGTGAAGATTTGGATGTCTATATTGTTATATTTCAGCGACTGGACTCCTCGCAAGTTCTTCCAAATCCTTTCTTTTTCTTCATAATGGTGAAACCTCACTATCACGTCTCTCGGTAGGTCTTCTCTGGTGTTTGGAGGTTTTCTTATTCTGTGGACACGTTCTATTTTAAGCTCCTCCTCCTTATTTCTTCCCAATATGGGATTGAATATTTCTTTCATTGCAGAGAGCAGATCTTCCCCTCCCTTTTCTGGGATGGCTCTGATTCTAAGGTTCTGCCTTCTGTTTTGATTCTCCTGCTCTTCGAGTTTAAGGAATATTTCCCTCTGATCCGCTTGTAGATTTTTAACTTGCGTTTTCAGGTCCTCAATCACAGCCATATGTTGCTCTGTTAGGTCTTCAACGATTTCCACTCTTTTCAGTAGGTGTCCCATATCTTCTCTGATATTAAGAATCTCTGCCTTCAGCACATTCTCTAATTTAGTAAACATGTCCTGAATCTCAACTTTTGTTGGGAATAGCTCCATGCCCACATCTGTGTTGGTTTCTAATTCAGACTCTGGTGAGGCTACTGTTCTGAAGTTGTTTCCTGTCGCTCCCTTATTTTTATTGGGATCTTTCTTTTTATCTTTCCCACTTTGTTGTTTATTTTCCATGCTTGGGCTTCTGGCTTGCGTTTCTGATATGTATTTTTGGATAGTGCTTGTATTTAAGCTATCTCTTGATTTTTTTGCTTCTGCAGCCTTAGTGGTGCGCCCTTTCATATTATATTTCTCCCACCTTTCTCCTTTCTTGTGTGGCTTCTCAGGTCACCCTGCTTGCTCTGTGCCCCCTGGCTCTACTCTCCTTATAGTCCTGCAACAGGTTGTTATGCACTTTATGATTTTTTTTTTTTTTTTTCAAAGTCCTACCTGTTGCTGTCTTGCGGCATGGGTCACAGAGCCCTCGTTCTTCCTCCTGCAGGGCTGACAGGGTCGACAGGGCTGACCGGGCTGCTCCTTTCTGATATCAGCGTTCCAGCAATTTCATAGCTTACTTCTCCAGGTCTTAAACTTTTTATACTGATATGCAAAAGTTCCCGAATTCCTTTCCTTTCCCCTTACATGGTGCGGATGGGGAGAATGGGGAGAATGGGGACAGTTAGCGGGGGTGGAGGGGTGTCTCGGGTCCTTCCTCCGTGTTGCTCCACGATTGTACGGGAGAGCGGGGACGCGGGGGGGGGGGAGTGCTTTAGCAAGCGTCCAGGGGGGACAGTGGATCCGGACCGGCTGCTGTGCTATATGGCATTTGGTTTGGCGTTTCCGGGGTTTGTCTCCCCCGAGCTCCACGTGCTGCTGCCTCTGCCGGCTCCGTGACTGACTCCGTGTTCAGGCTCCGGTACTGCTCTCCACGTCCACCGCCTATCCGCCGCTTCGATGCTGTTGCAGCTGTCTCACGGGCTCAGCGTGGCTCTCACCTCACGCTGTCGCCCTCGCCGCTCACCTCTCCTCCTCCGTCCTCACCTCCCCACCGCGAGGCTCCTCCCATACCCCTCACACGTCATCTCCCCCACACTGCAAGAGCGATCACTGCATTGTTCTGTTCTCTGTTTTCTGTTGTTTGATAACTATGGCAAACAGCCTGACACATAAAAGGGGTGAGTAGGGAGACACACACACACCATCATGCTTTGAAGATCAGAAGCCACCACTCATGATACAAGAACACTGCCTGATGCTCCAGGAGCTCACGAACATACAGTGACAGAAGAGATCACGAACATACAGTGACAGAAGATAAGTAACCTTTAAGTGTATTTGTACTATTATAGACCATAGGCTGTTTAGTTTGCTAGGCATTTTGCTTGTTATTGATCACGAACATACAGTGACAGAAGATCACGAACATACAGTGACAGAAGATAAGTAACCTTTAAGTGTATTTGTACTATTATAGACCATAGACTGTTTAGTTTGCTAGGCATTTTGCTTGTTATTGATATCTGTCAGTCTTGTATTGTATTCCTAAAATTGTAATAGTTTTGTATGTACAGCATCTTTGTATAGTAAAAGGCACATTTACACACTGCAGAAATCTCCGCTTCCTTGCTTATACCACAGAGTAACCTTGCTAGATAGACGCAAGCAAAACATTTGGGGGCTCGTGCCACGGTCTGTGCTATAGTTCAATTGAAGCAGACCTGTTTTTTCTGTAGTGTATTGTGTAGCTTGTGCTATAGTAAAATGCTGCGTAAGCTGTTTAGGAAAAGCAAGGCTGCAGAGGGTTCTGGTGGCCAGAAGGAAGTGTGCAGCTTACCTATCTGGGCCAGAGACAATGAGTGGGAGCCTCTTGCTAAAGAATTTGTGAAGTATGCTTCTCCCTTGAAGCTGACTTGGGGTGATAAAGTCTCAGATCATTTTGTAGATTTTAGCCTTAAGGGGTTGGATTTAAGTAAAAAAGAGAAGAGGACAGTGTCCACAGTAGGCTGGTATTTCCTTAATGCTATTTACACTGAATCACAGAAAAGGGAGCAGGCAGAGGCAGAAGTTAAGGTATTAAAAGACCAGCTAGCAGTTGCTTCAGAGTGTGCGTTCAACTGCTAGTCGGGCTGATGATTTGCAAGAGCGGTGTGCAGCCCTCATGACCAAATCAATTAATGCCTTAAGGAAAAGGAAGGGCCGTAAACCTGTTAGTAAAGCCAGGGTACGAGCCATTGTCACATCCCAAAATTGGGATTGTGAGGATATGCTCTCCTGAAATGATAGTGAAGATGAGGATAGTGATGATCTGCTAGTGCAAAAGAAAAAGTATGCCAGACCTCTCATTACTAAGCATAGGAAACGGCAACATGATAGAGAGGATATGGCAGATGGGGAGGTGCATTATCGCAACCCCACAGATGTTGAATTTGAAGAAGTACGGGAGTTTACACAAACTAAACTCCATGAGCTGGCAAAACAATACAAACAAAGGTCTGGGGAAACCCTAGTGAGTTGGCTCTTACGCTTATGGGATGAAGGGGCGGACAGTGTTGTTTTGTCAGGTAAGGAAGCAGTGACTATGGGAGTGTTAACCCATGATCCACAATTGCGTCAGGCAATGCGAAAAGCCCGAGAGTTTAGCGTGAATTTTTCACTGTTAGACCTCGTGAGAGATGGAATAGTCCGAGTATACGCTAGTCCTACTGACCTGGAAAATACCTACTCCTGGAGATCAATAGGAGAGGGTATTTCCAGGTTACGTGAGATGGGTTGTATAACCGGATTAAATAAGTTTCCAGAATGGATGGGTCCAGATATGGAACCCTTTACGTCTGCTCTGCGCTCTAAGCTGATGAAGTCTGCGCCATTTAATCTCAGGGCTCCATTATTGTCCTTGTTGGGAGGCCTGGGATTAAACAGCAAGATTCATGAAGCCACAACCCTTTTAAGCCAGTTGGGGGAGCTAGAGGAGATTAAAACAAAACCTGTCAAGGCCAAACAGGAAGAATACAAGCAGAAAAGAACAGAGAAGAAAGGGAATGGGGTAGAGAAGACAGGAGGTGAAGAGAAAACCAGGCTAGTTATTTCTAGGAAACAAATGTGGGTGGACCTATTAAAGGCAGGAGTACCTAAAGATGAGATAGATGGGATTTCTACTGCAGAAATGCTGAAGAGGTGGAAACATTTAGTAGGGAAAACTGTCAGGGTTAGAAACACTACTCCTAGTGAAGATAACATCAGCCTAGACTTAGAGGAAACAGAACAGACCCCTCCTGTTAGCCCCAAACCAATTCCAAAAACTGAACATGAACCCAAACCCAAATCCCTTTATCCTGGGGAGGAATTAGAGAGAACCAGAAAAGGGGATTGGGAGGTTCCTTATCCTTTATAAAGGGAAGGTGAGTCTCCTGTAATAGCTGTGAGGGCAGTGACAGCAGGAGACCGACGCCCATATGCACCTGTCACTGTATGGGGGGGGGAGTCATCTTCTCCTACACATGTAATGGCTTTAGTTGATAGCGGAGCTGAAGTTACACTTTTGCAAGGTAATCCTTCCCATCACAAAGGAGAATTGATTTGTGTTGAAGGTTTGGGAGGGCAAACCACACCAGCAGTTAGGGTACGGGTGAAATTGGCGATTGGCAAGGAATCAGGATTTATGACAAATGTTTTGGTATCAGAGTTACCCGAAAATATTCTTGGGATGGATGTACTTCAAGGTCAGTCAATTCAGACTGAAAGAGGTACATTCACATTCGAGTATCCTGATAAAGCGTATCTGGTTAGGGCGGTGAAGGCTGTGGTCAGAGGTCATGCGAAATGGACCCCTGTCTACATTCCTCCACCAGAGAAGCCAGTCTGTCTCAAGCAGTACAGACTTCCTGGAGGCCACAAAGAAATTGGGGAGACTATTCAAGAACTGTTGAGAGTAGGGATCCTTAGACCTGCTGTAAGTCCTTTCTCGTCTCCGGTGTTCCCAGTAAAAAAACCTGATGGGAAATATAGAATGACTGTGGATTACAGAGGTCTAAACAAAGTGGCACCTCCATTGAAGTTAGCTGTACCAGATATGATCTCAATTCTTGAGAAAATTGCTAAAAATGCAGGAGAATATCATGCTGTGATAGACCTGGCTAATGCTTTCTTTTCGATTTTAATAGACCCAGAGTGTCAAGACCAGTTTGCTATAGTGTGGGACGGCCGCCAGTACACTTTCACCGTGCTTCCTGATGACTATGTTCATTCTCCAACGATTTGTCATGGACTGATTGCCCGAGATTTAAGTACCCTGAGTTTGAAAGTCGCTGTGTTCCACTACATTGATGACATCATGATCTCTGGGACAAAAGATGTAACTGAAGCACTGCACCTGCTGATAGAGCACTTGGAGAACAGAGGGTGGGCTATCAACAGAGACAAAGTCCAAGGACCTGCCACAGAAGTGAAATTCCTGGGAATGATGTGGACTGGGCCGCAGAGGAAAATTCCAGAGACAGTTGTGCAAACTATCCAGGCGCTGTCGCCCCCTACTATCAAAAAGGAGGCACAGAAGTTCATTGGAGTTGTGGGGTTCTGGAGATCGTTCATCCCACATCTTGGACTGATTCTGAGGCCTATATATAATGTCACCAGAAAAAAGACTGAGTTCTCATGGGGTTCAGAGCAGCGGACTGCATTCCTGGCTGCTAAAGAAGCTATTTTGCAGCATCAGGGATTAGGACCTGTGAGACAAGGAGTACCATTTCAGCTGGATGTAGTGGAGCAGAATGGTGCCATATCTTGGAGTCTGTGGCAGCCAAATGAAAAGAAAGGACTGAGAGCAATACCCATTGGATTTTGGTCCAAACAACTGACAGGGGCACAGAAGAGATACACGCCACTAGAGAAGTACCTGTTTGGGGCCTACACAGCACTTCAACATGTAGAGACCATTACAGGAAAGGACACAGTCACCATCCATACTGCATTGCCAATAGCAGGATGGGTGAGAGATAATGGACTGACCACTAGGGCAGCTGTAGCCCAGAACCAGACACTGATGAAATGGAAGTGGTACCTTTAAGAAAGAGGGGGTATTGCAGCTGGGGATGTTAGAGACATTTCAAAACAGTTGGCTGGGCTTGTGACTTTTACCAGCACCCAGCCAGAAGAAGAAATTCCTGTGCAGCAGTCATTCAAGAGGCTCCACCCTTTGAGTCTCTGTCAGAAGACATGAAGGAGTCAGCGTGGTTCACTGATGGTTCAGCCAAAGTCACCTCGTCTGGACGTAAATGGACAGCAGCAGCCTACAGCCCAAGTACAGACACAGTCCTGCAGGAGACCGGAATCGGAGGGTCCAGTCAGTATGCAGAGTTGAAAGCTGTGGTGATGACTCTTCAGGAGGACCCTTCTTCCCATGTCACTATCTACACTGACAGCTGGGCGGTTTTTAAAGGACTGACAACTTGGATGCCCACGTGGAAGTCCAATGAATGGATGATTCATGGAAAGGTGGTGTGGGGAGGCAAGGAAATCTGGGACTACATCTGGAAGGAAGCTCACTCCCGCACCATAAAAGTGGGGCATGTTGATGCACATTTGCCCCTAGTCCCAGACTTTGAGAACTATAACAGAGTTGCAGATGAAATCGCCAAAGTGAAGGCAGTTGTGCCAATTGATCCTGTCTTGATGAACTTGGCCAACTGGGCCCACAAGCAATCTGGACATTTGGGGCAGAAAGCAACATATGAATGGGCACAGCAGAGAGGATTGCCTATATCCATGGACATGATAAAGACTGTAATAGGGAACTGTACAGTGTGTGGAGAAGTGCGACAATGGCCATTGCAAAAGTACTCCACCGGGTCGATTAAGAGGGGTGAGAGGCCTGCAGAGATCTGGCAGATTGATTTCATCGGTCCCCTGCCCCGGGGAAACAATGGACTGAGATATTGTTGCACTGCAGTGGACACCTATTCAGGACTTATGCTTGTTCATCCTTGCAAACGTGCAGATCAAGCCACAACGCTTCAACTGCTCCAGAAACTTGTCGTTGCTTATGGTTGTCCCAAACAAGTCCAAAGTGATAACGGCTCACACTTCACCGGATCAACAGTACAGCATTGGGCCAAAGATTCTGGAGTGTACTGGTTGTGCCACATCCCATACCATCCACAGGCAGCTGGTTTGATTGAAAGATACAACGGGCTATTGAAGGACCAGATATGCAAACTTACACATACACTAAGGGGATGATGATCGGGTCCTCACACAGGCAGTCATGTTGTTAAATTCTAGGCCAATAGCCAAAAGCACCCCATATGAGAGGATGGTAGGGGCTGGGGCACCGATTCCACAGCTGGAGTGCAGAGTTCAGTATTTATGTAAGGTTCCTGAAAGAACAGGGCTTAACAGATACCATGTTACTGCTTCCCATGACATAGAAACCAAGAGTGACATATCTGAAGCTGAAGCCTATCTAGGAATGAGAGGGAATCTGGCAGGAAGGTTTGAAGTTACATTTGCATTGACAGATGAGCTTCAAGACAGTGGCTGGGACTCTGACTGGTTAGTGGATACTTCCAGTGGTGTATTTAGGTTTTGTGCTGCCCTAGGCCTGACTAAACTTGTGCACCCCCCTCCAAATTTAAATTTGACCCACCCCTTGCTGTCAAGGCCACACCCCTTGCTGTTTAAGATCCGCCCTGAAATTTTCGAGTGGGGACACTAGTTTTGAGGGCCTGGGGGGGAGGCAATGGATTCCCTTCATTTGCATAGATTTCCTCTCATTTCCTGTTTGGCTATGGGGCAGGAAGTGAAGGGAAATCTCTGCAATGGGACAGCAATGGTAAAAAATAAACTGACAGGGGTTATAACCCTCCCTTATTCTATCCAAAATGAAAAAAAAAGTGTTGCCTATAGTTTTACTTTAAGCACAAATTTCTGATTTTTTATGGTAGTAATTTTCTAGCAAAAAAATGATGATTTTTACATGTAGGAGAGGAGTGCCAGAATAGGCCCGGTATTGAAGTGGTTAAGCAAAATTTCTGATAATTTTATGAAGAGGACTAAGAAGATATAACCATGCCAATGGTGCAGCATAAAACATATAGCACAGTGAGGAAGGTTTGTGGTCCAGGATGAGAGGACAGTCAAAATTGGAAGTGGTGCCCCCCCCACAGTTGCGGAAAGCCGGCCGCCCACATAACGGAAGCAGTGCAGCTGCTTTATGGGGGCGCTAGACTTATTTGCCTCTCAACCCAGTCCGCCCCATAAGACTGGCGCTACACTTATGCCCCGTACACACAATCGGCTTTTCCGACAACAAAACCGTGGATTTTCTTCCCGAAGCATGTTGGCTCAGACTTGTCTTGCATACACACGGTCACACAAATGTTGGCCCAAAATTCTGAACATCAAGAACGCGGTGACATACAAGATGTACGACGAGCCGAGAAAAAGGAAGTTCAATAGCCTTCTGCTTGATTCAGAGTATGCATGAATTTTTGTGCGACGGACTTGTGTACACATGATCAAACTTTCCCACAACAAGCTTTGTTGATGGAAAAGTTGAGAACCTGCTCTCAAACATTTGTGTGCGGAAATTCCGACAGCAAATGTTCAATGGAGCATACACACTGTCGGACTTTCCGACAACAAGCTCACATCGAACATTTCCCATCAGAAATTCAGATCGTGTGTACGCGGCATAACAGTGTAGTGCAAGCCGGCGTGGACTCTTTCCATGCTGCCCCCCCTGCAAAGTGTTGCCCTAGGCCTGGGCCTTGTCGCCTAGGCCAGGATACAGCATTGCCCAGCCTTCCTTGAAAGTCTTATGCTGCGTACACACAATCGGATATTTCGACAACAAAATCCTGGATTTATTTCCGACAGATGTTGGCTCAAACTTGTCTTGCATACACACGGTCACACAAATGTTGGCGGAAATTCCGAACGTCAAGAACGCGGTGACGTACAAGACGTACGACGAGCCAAGAAAAATGAAGTTCAATAGCCAGTGCGGCTCTTCTGCTTGATTCAGAGCATGCCTGGAACTTTGTGCGTCGGAATTGTCCACACACGCTTGGAATTTACGACAACGGATTTTGTTGTCGGAAAATTTGAGAACCAGATCTCAAATTTTTGTTGTCAGAAATTCCGACAACAATTGTCCGCTGGAGCCTACACAGGGTTGGGATTTCCGACAACAAGCTCACATCGAACGTTTGTTGTCGGAAATTCCGAGCGTGTGTACGGGGCATTATGCTCTCCTGTGCCCAATCCAGTGAACTCTCTCTCATAAGCTCTAAGGCCTGTACACACGATAAGAACCATAGACAACAATTTCCATAGGAGAACGGATCAGTCGATTACCTGATCGTACATATAGTACGACAGCCAATTCCAACTGTTCGGACAACAAAAACCCGAGGTGCAAGCTAGAAAAATGTTCTTGTACATGAACAAGGTCCGATTTTTGCTAAATGTGTACAGTCATCGTACAGAATAATCGAATATAAAACACTGTGCATGATCAGAAGAAAAGAACGACCCAGAAGACTCTAGTACGTATGTTTGCCTTTGTCATTTGAGAATTTTCATACAAGTTAATATCATTTTCGTTTACATCATAATACACACATTTGTAGAAAATCAGATGATCGGCCGTCCGTAGTATGTACTAGGGCAGTGGTCTCCAAACTTTCTAAACAAAGGGCCAGTTTATTGTCCTTAAGACTTTACGGGAGCCGTACTGTGGTCAGCGGGAGTGGAAATTTTCCTGGCATCAGTGGAAGTAAACATCGCCAGATTTGGTATCAGGGGGAAGAATAGTGCCCCATTGTTGGTGTCAGTGGGAGAAATATGAACACTCCAAAGGATCAACTGGAGAATGCACTGCACATGTGCAGAAGCAGCTCAGAAGATTCTGACAAATGGCTCAGCTGTTACACAGCAATACCTTGTTGTATTTAGGACAATTAAAGTTATTGTAAAGGCAGAAGGTTTTTTATGTTAATGCATTCTACGCATTAAGATAAAAATCCTTTTGTGTGCAGCAGCTCCCTTTAGCCCCCCCCCAATACTTACCTGAGCGCCCCCTCTATCCAGCGATGTTCATGAGTGCCATGACCGTCCGGGACTCTTTCTTCTGATTAACTGAGACACTGAGCCTTTGGCTCCTGCTGATGTTAATCAAACTCAGTTAGCCAATCAGGAGAGAGATGGGCGGGGCTGAACCACACCTTCCTGTCTGAATGGATACACGGAGCTGCAGCACTCCTCGGGGTGCCCCCCCATAGCAAGCAGCTTGCTGTTGGGGCACTCAACAGGAGTTGGGGGGGGCAGGAGCTCCAGACTAGGGACCCGAGAAGAGGAGGATCTGGTCTGCACTGTGCAAAACCACTGCACAGGGCAGGTAAGTATAACATGTTTGTTATTTTAATAGAAAAAAAAGAGACTTTACAATTACGTAAGTCTAATGCCCTGTACACACGGTCGGACTTTCCGACGGAATATGTGTGATCGGAGCTTGTTGTCGGAAATTCCGACTGTGTGTGGGCTCCATTGGACTTTTTCCATCAGAATTTCCAACACACAAAGTTTGAGAGCATGCTATAAAATTTTCCGACAACAAAATCCGATCCTTTAAATTCCGATCGTGTGTAGACAAATCCGACGGATCCATGCTCAGAATAAAGTAAGAGACGAAAGCTATTGCCCCGTTTATAGTCCCGACGTACGTGTTTTACGTCACCGCGTTCAGAGCGATCGGATTTTCTGACAACTTTGTGTGACCATGTGTATGCAAGACAAGTTTGAGCCAAGATCCGTCGGAAAAAATCCATGGATTTTGTTGTCGGAATGTCTGCTCAATGTCCGACCGACGTGTGTACGGGGCATAAGTCTTGTGGCAGGATGGGGGAAAGTACAGTTTAAATGTACCTACACCAAATGTGCCAGAGACAGAGTTTAACAGGCCTCATAGTGTTCTATGAGGTTCTACTGCGAAGGCATGGCCAAGAGACAGAGGACTTGCGGCACAGGAACAATCCCTAAAGGACATAGCTATCGGATCAATGTAACTCTGGAGGGGTGAAGGAAGTGGTGGGATCTGTTAGATCAACTTAAAGGTGCAAACAGGATAAATGCACATTCTCTCAAAGTGCCCTTATCCTTTAAAGCTTATATAATATTTTAGAGATTGGGTTTAGATCTATTTTAATCTTAACCTGTGAGCCCAAGACCCCATAACACTACTTTTGTTGTTTGATTTCCTTTAGATTTACCAAAACCATGTAGTGCAAGGGCCTGCCTGATTGCATACAAATTGAAACTTTTATGCCGCGTACACACGGTCAGAATTTCGGCCCGCAAAAGATCGATGAGATTTTTTCAATGGAAAATGTGACCGTGTGTATGCTCCATCGGTCTTTTGCTGGCGGAATTCCAGCCAGCAAAAGATTGTGAGCATGCTCTCAATTTTTCGGTCGGGAAAAGTTCCTATCCGAAAATGCGTGGCAATTCTGACGCGCAAAATCCCTACGCACGTTCGGAAACAATTCGACGCATGCTCAGAAGCATTGAACGTCATTTTCTCGGCTCGTCGTAGTGTTGTACTTCACCACGTTCTTGACGGTCGTAATTTCAGCAAACTTTTGCATGACCGTGTGTATGCAAGGCAAACTTGAGCGGAATCCCGTCGGAAAAGCCGTCATATCTTTTTCCGACGAGAAAACCGATCGTGTGGACGCGGCATTGAGGTTTGACCACATATTATATGGTTTTGGCAAATCTGAAGGAAAAAAATCTACAGAAAATTGAATAGTGTGTATCTAGCTTACGCCTGCAATATACTTTTAGATCTCTCTTGTTCTGCCCCACAGGCTGAATGAGGGAAAACTTTGGATCAGCGGTCTCAAACTGGTGGCCCTCCAGCTGTTGTGAAACTATAAGTCCCATCATGCCTGTGCTTGTGGGAGTCATGCTTGTAACTGTCAGCCTTGCAATGCCTCATGGGACTTGTAGTTTCGCAACAGCTGGAGGGCCGTCAGTTTGAGACCCCTGCTTTAGATCCTCCATCCATGCTAAATAGCAGAAAGTGCAGAAAGAACAGGTGGACAAAGCAAGCAGATCACAGGAAGGTTCCTGGCAAGTACCTTGTAATTCCTTTTGGAATATCTAATGCCCCAGCAGACTTTCAAGGCTTTGTTAATGATACGTGTATACCCTACTTGGGAAGATGTATGGTTACCTATTTAGATGACATTCACATTCTGCTGACATCAGAGTATCAGGCACTTATGTGGACTCTAGGGATTTGCTATAGGGGTTTTTGATTATAGGGGTTTCATTTCTGATTACATAATTTACTCTTCTGCACTTAGTATGGACCCATTCAAGGGATTTTGCACTTAGTTAAATCAACTAACCTACAGAGGTTTATAGGTTTTGACAATTTTTCAAAGGTTATAAAGTTGTTAATATTTTTATTTTTACATTGTTATTAGGTAATACATTTCTCCACCCCGGTTGCTCATCTGACTGATAATATCTACAATGTTTCTGACCCTCCCTCAACTAGCCACCCAAGGCATTGCAGCCTTGCCAAAAGCTTTCAACTCTGCACTCATTCTGCACCCATTCTAGTGAACCCCAACACCAGTCTAGTCTAGTTGAAGTAGATGCTTTGGAAACTGTCAATTGGGAGTTCTTGGGTGTTAAATTGGCCTTTGGAGAGAGGGAAGACACTGGGGCTGATTTATTAAAGACAAATAAGATGTTCACGTTGGAAAAGAATTTTCCCTTAGCTTACTGAATGAGGTGAAGCTCTGCTGGCTTCCATAATCCAGTCAAGTGCAAGGAAAAATATATATATTTTTTTTATTATTTTCTTTGCAAAGCTCTCTAAGCTAAGGGAATATTCTCTTGCAAAGTGAACAGCCTATATGCATTTAGTAAAATAACCTTCAATGCAAAAAAATAGCATATAAAATGGACAAAAACACACATAAAAGAATGCACTTAAGCTTAATTTCAACAATTGCTTGATAGTATTGTTCATTGACTGGAATTACTCTTAAAAGAGAAGTATGATTTTTTTTTTTTTTTTAGAACCATACTTACCTAGGTGGATGCAGCATCGCTCCGATGCTGCATCCAGGGCCGAAACTGGGGGAGGGGGGGGGGGGCGCCGGCACCCAGGCCAAATGACTGTATGAGCACAGACTGAGCTGCATTCCCACTAAACCGCCCGAACTCGCACACAACTGGCTGGACCTAGATTTCAGTTGCATCCTCCCCGCCTCCACTCTGGCCCGGCCCGCTAAACTCCTCCTTTCAGAGCCGGGATGGAACACAGCTGCAGTAAAGTGAAGGGGGATGGGCGCCAGTAGCGTCACTAGCGCTGGGATCCAAGTCCTGCCCCGCGGCTCCTGCACAATCTCTTCCGGACTGTTCTGATAGAACACGAGGAGGAGCCTAGGAATAAAAACACATCCCTTTGCGCCATTGAGCCGTCTGAAATCTGTGTATGGAAAGGGGATTGGCGAGGATGGAGGTAAAGAAGAATGTCCAGGGTGCAGAGTATGCAGTTATAGAGGAGAAGGAACACAGAAGCAGAGGGAATAGGAGGATTTATGTTGAAATTAGTACAAAAGGGTGGGATAATTATGTTTGGATGGCAGGAACCAGGCTTGTGCGTGTGTTTTTTTAGTGCTGGGGCGCTGGGCTGTGGGGGGGTGGGAACGGCCGGGTCAGGCTCTCAGCGGCTCACTGAGAGGCTGAGCTGGGTGCACCTCCAGGGATCTGGGCGAATCTGACTCGTGATGACGCCTGAGCCTGAACAACTCTGTAACATCAGCAGAAAGCTGTTGTCACATAAGTGCAAAACGAACTGCACTCCTGTGATCCATAGGAGAAGTCAGTAGTGTATTTAGGTTTTGTGCTGCTCTAGGCCTGACCAAACTCGTGTACCCCCTCATTTAAATATGACCCACCCCTTCCTGTCAAGGCCACACACCTTGCTATTTAAGACCCGCCCTGAAATTTTCGAGTGGGGACACAATGGATTCCCTTAATTTTCATAGATTTCCTCTCACTTCCTGTTTGGCTATGGGGCAGGAAGTGAAGGGAAATCTCTGCAATGGGACAGGGACGGTAAAAAATAAACTGGCAGGGGTTATAACCCTCCCTTATTCTATCCAAAATGAAAAAAAAAAAAGTGTTGCCTATAGTTCTACTTTAAGCACAAATTTCTGATAATTTTATGGAGAGGACAAAGAAGATATAACCATGCCAATGGTGCAGCAGAAAACATATAGCACAGTGGGGAAGGTTTGTGGTCCAGGATGAGAGGACAGTCAAAATTAGAAGCGGCGCCCCCCCACCACAGTTGCGGAATGCCGGCCGCCTGCATACCAGAAGCAGTGCATCCGCTTTATGGGGGTGCTAGACTAATTTGCCTCTCAGCCCAGTCCGCCACATAAGACTGGCGCTACACTAACAGTGTAGCGCAAGCCGGCGGGGACTCTTTCCGTGCTGCCCCCCTGCAAAGTGCTGCCCTAGGCCTGGGCCTTGTCGGCCTAGGCCAGGATACAGCGTTGGATACTTCCCAGCAAGAGTGGAAAGTGAGGCTACATAACAGCAAACCCTCCAAAATAAACAGCAGTGATCTTCTGGGAAATATCAGTATATTTCCTCTCCTCCCTATTGATGTTCTTTGGGAGGGTCAGAAGTGGGTACAGGCAGGGGGCAAAGTGTTAGTCAGATATCCAGGCAAGAAGCCATTTAGAGGAGAGATTTTAGCTGAAGGGCCTGGATCTACTGTTTATGTATTATTAGAAGGAACAGATAATCCGTTTAGTTTTCCACTCCACAGGCTGTCTCCGATTTGATCCATAGGAAGACCAGAGAAAAGTGGCTACATGATGGAAAGAATGACGGAAGCTTGCGAGCTGTGGAGAGCAAGGCCTTTGACGTATTACAAGCCTGGACTTGTTTCTAAAGAACTTTAGAATGGACTTTCTAATGAACTTTTTTTAGTTAAAGACTGAAACACCTTCTCAGTGACAGAAATGGGAGGTGTTGCTTTCAAGGAAAATTAATGTTTAAAATGAGTTTTCATAGTAATGAAGTGATTTTCTGTATGGAGTCTGAAAGGAAAAAAAAAAATAGGGCAGAATGTGTTGCGTTTGTTACAATATGATTTTTTTTTTATTAATCAGACTTGATACATGGGCCATAACAATATTACAATAGTGAGTTGGTCAGATTACTGTCAGTTTTTTTGGCTTGAGTAGATTTCTCAAACAAATGCTGTTTTATACAATGGGGGTAGATATCATTGTTGTATTTAATTGACAGTTCAATTAACAGGCTATTGACTCTATAGCTACAGTAAACAAGTAAGACATTACTTGTTTGGGATTCTTTCAGCTTTCAAACTGAAAGAATGGCTGTTAAATTACTGTCTTGGTTTGAGTAGACAATGGTACGTAGATACCATTTTTGTACGTAGATACAGATTTCAACAGTCTATTGTTTCTACATCTACCACAGAGTAACCTTGCTAGATAGACTGAAGCAAAACAGGAACCCCGTGCCAAAATTAAAAAACAAATGGTGTGGGGGTCCCCCCCCCAAATCCATACCAGGCTCTTCAGGTCTGCTATGGATACCTAAGGGGAACCCTGCACATTTACGTCACCCTCCCTTGGCTATATAACAGCTGTCAAAGCGAAAAGACGGCAGTCGCGGGGACACCTCCCATAGAGGCATAGTTTTTTTCTGGACCGTCGGATGCCGTGATTGACGATGGATTTACATTGTGGGACACTTTTAAAAAAAAAAAATTTAATAAAGGAATTGTCAAAAACTGTCTGTTGTCGTTTTTACTTTTTTGAAACTTTTTTGGTGAATGGGTAGGGGTTTAATGTACTCCATGCCCATTCACATAGGGGGGGCGATGGAATCCTGGGGCCCTCTTGTTAAAGGGGGCTTCCAGATTCCGATAAGCCCCCCCGCCCGCAGACCCCCACAAAGACCGGGCAAGGGTTGTGGGGATGAGGCCCTTGTTCCCATCGTCCCCCCCTTTTTCCTGCGGCCTGCCAGGTTGCATGCTTGGATAAGGGTCTGGTATGGATTTTGGTGGGACCCCCCCCACGCCATTTTTTTTATTTTGACCTGAAGGGCCTGGTATAAATTTTGGGGGGGACCCCACCAATTTATTTTTTTAATTTTGGCGTGGAGTTCCACTTAATATCCATATCAGACCCGAAGGGCCTTGTATAGACGGGGGGGGGACTACACGCCGTTTTTCTCAACAAATTTCTCTGTATATTGGCAGGAGCCAGCAATACATTACAGCTGCGAGCAATTTTAAATGAAATTTTTTCCTTTATAAATGTCATTTTGCTGCGGTACTGTTATAAACATGTGTAAGATGCGCTGCAGTGATAGGATAAACTTGACATTCGTGTATCGACACCACTGTGTTCCACCACCAGGAGTAGAGGCCGCTACTCTGCGCTAACAGATAGGTCACTCATGCAGTCCCTTCCACAGGGTAATTATAGAGATATAAACGCTGGCCACATATATTTTCCAAGACTTGCAGTATCCAAATGTCAATCTCATCAGCAAGTATAAATCATGTTAAAACAAAATAACAGGACATAGTGCTCTCCATATGGTAAAATAATGAATTTATTAAATATAAAATGTTACTCACAAAAATGGCACTGAATCCCAGTGGCTGTACTGACGTCAGGGAGCCCCTTGCACGCGTATCGTCTGTGGGTTAGGACTTCCTCAGCGAATCTCATTTGGGGCCCGTGCGTCAGCTCTTATATTTGGTACTAGTTCATCAAACAGATCATCAGGAGAAAACCCTGCCTTTCCTCCAATCAGAACCAAAATTAATGGACATACCTTATTGGTGGTTGGGGTCTGAGGCTTGGAGATAACAGAGGATCCAATAGGGCACAGACAAGTAAACACCTCTGTTGACCTCCTGATTACATACTACATCACCATCAGCTGCCATACCTTCCATAACCTAAACGTTATCATTTCCGGATGGAGGGAGACCCACATCCTCCAATGACAGCTGATGCTCACTCTTCCCAAGGGCAAGCCCGCCCTCCGTGTAACCGTTTCCCTAAAGACAGGAACAGGTGGCGTGAACGTACTCAGCGATCCGCCCATGTCGTCCACGTCACTCATAGGCTCAGACACAGCATAACTATAGGAGTTTATGCCGGTCTCCCTAGCGACGGGGACAGAGGCGTGTTCATGCTCAGAGGTTTGCCCCTAATGTTCACATCACACGTAAATCAACGTGAGTGTGTGAGCCAGTCCCCATGGTGATGGGCTAGGGGCACTGAGATCAGCCGCAGAACGAAAATACACAACAAACCTGCAATGATTAAAATAATTAGAATAATAAAAGGATAAGGGAAATGACCCAAATGGAAACGGGGACACCCCTAAAGGCTAAACAATAAGCCAATGGGAAAGTTAACTAAAAAGGTCACACCCGTCCCACTATGAACAATTGGCCATAAGCCAACATTCACCCCTTCCTGATAGAAAGTGTAGCGCGGAAACAAAGATAATTCCCACCGAGTAGTCACTAAAAGAAACTATATATGAATGATGGAATACCAGCAATAGGGCACAGATCAAACTGCCCGCTGGTAAATGGACAAACACAATCACCAATCTGTGAACTCCACGATCAGATGCTGTGTTATAAGTATAATAACTTTAAAAATTAAAAATGACATCAGTACAACCACCTTGTCCGTAAACATACCTAATCACACAAAACAAAAAAACAAAAAACTATTATAAAAATGTATAAATATACAAAATGAATACCCTCATGTCACTAACCATCTGAAATAAAACAATTGAGGTTGAACTCAACGTTCAACCCCAAAGGAACCCCCACCTTTGCCTCATACACCCAGAACGATTCCCGTCGACTAAGCTGCCGTATGAAATTCCCACCAGTGCTTCGTTAATTTCTCTATTCCCCAGAACTTCAGCCCGGCAGGGCTGCGATTATGGAAAAGTCGGAAGTGCTTGGAAACGTTATGTGTACGGAGACCACGTTTAATGTTGTTAACATGTTCCCCGATCCTCACATGGAGGGGCCTAGAGGTCCTCCCCACATATTGGAAGCCGCATTCACATTGCAGCATATACACAACACCGGCAGCATTACAAGTAATTAATTCCTTAATTTCATACCTTTTACCCATAGCAGAGGCCACAAAATCCTTCCTTTTCTTAACATTGTTTTTAGCCTGTCTACATGCAGGGCAATGTCCACAAGCGTAAAAACCGTTTAGAAAGCCCAACATCCTATTGGCAGGATAAATTGGGGGATCAATAACCCCCGGAGCCAACTTATCCCTAAAGGAAGGTGCTCTTTTATAGATAAAAAGTGGGCGATCTGGTAGGACCGGGCCCAGGGTTCTATCTAGTTTTAAAATGGGCCAATGCTTCTGTATGATCTTCTCCATTTGCTTATGTTGGCTATTAAAATCTAGGATCATCCTAATCTGCTTGGACTTGCCCTGAACTACCTTAGGGGCATTGGAAACTAACACCTTTCTGTCCATAGCACCAACATTTTCCATTTCTTTAATAAGACTGCATTTATCATAACCCTTTTCCATAAATCGAGAGACCAGGGTCTGGGATTGAGATAGAAAGTCACCTACATCAGTGCAGTTACGCCTAAGGCAGATAAACTGCCCTCTCGGTATGTTGCACAGCCACTTACTATGATGGCAACTTTCAACAGGAATAAAGGCGTTTCGATCCGTGGCCTTAAAGTGGGTAATCAACTAATCATATTAATTTGATCACCCTTTTTGGTCAATTGCAGATCTAAAAAGATTGCCCTATCCATGCTAATGTTCCAAGACAAGACGATATTTTTATTGTTAGCATTAGGTCTGGACACGAAAGCATCCAAACTATCTTTATCCCCATCCCAAATCATGATGAGGTCGTCAATGTACCTGTAGTAGCATATCAATTCAGGGGGTTTATTCTTATAAACAAATAAATATTAGAATAAATTTCGCGCAATATTAGCAATTGACATATGTGAAATAATGTGTAAATAAACAATAGTGACTATATTGGGTGATAATTGCTGCAATAATAGTCGCTAGATTCTGCGATCTGACTCAACAATCTCCAGGGTCAGTAATCTCTAAGTAGCAGGCTATAATAAATATTACTAACTGTGATAAAGTGCTGGTGTTATATTGAAGGAGTGAAAAAACATATATATGACTGATATATTATTGTGAGAAAACATCCGTGAATAAAAAACATGCTAAAATTGAACACATTCACGTGAATAAAGCTAAAAGTAAAAAATCCTCCTATGAAATGAATAATATACATAAATAGCCGTGAGGGAAAAAAAACTAAAAAAACTATAAGAATAAAAATATATATATGTGAAATAAATATGTAGCTTTATGAATAAAAATCCTTCTGTGAAATCAATATGCAACCAATCCAAGATGGTACCTAACAAATAGAGGGTGCCAGCAATGCTCTTTTTTTAAAAAGAAATGCAGTCACAGTTCACTAGAAAATATCTTTTTAAAATACAAGTGATAAATATAAAAAGTCCTTGGGGATAAAGAATAGGTGGCAATATATATAAAAGTTCATAAATAATTTCTCTGTTCAAACTGGTTCTTGGTTATATACTAAAAGTATATTATTTCTGTGGTAATGCCTCCTACAGTGGTCTCACAGAACTCTCACCTTAGATCAGTAATAATCAGGCTTTAAGTGATTGTGTCTTTCAGCAGTAGAAGCAGTATCATGAAGTCTCACTTTCTTTGCTGTTAACTCTCCATGGTTTCTTCTATATCACTCCGCTCTAATAAACTCAGTAAATAAAATGAGGGAGGAGGGGAGAGAGAAAGGAGGCTCCACTAGTGTATTAACGTTTTAAAACCAACAGGGGGATATTTATTTAAGTATTGCTCTTACATTTGTTACATTAAAAATAGGCAGAGTAAATAGATAAATGGTGTGGCGTTCTCAGCGCCCTCTCACTTGTGCTTCAGTCTGTGTGTGCCGCTCCAGCCAATCCCTACGCGTTACGACACCGTCACGTGTCTTCATCTGGGGAACCGGATTGGCTGTTCTATGTTCGCTTATGTATAGTTAAACCGGAAGTTCCAAAACCGCCATTTTACTTGTGGTTGTATTCGTTTTACTCGGCGGACTGTGTACTAGAAACGGAAGTACTAAATCCGCCATTTTACTTAAGGTTATATTCGTTTTTACTCGGCGGCCATTTTTCTTTGGATATTAGGAAGTTAGTTCTCCTTCATTTTGTTGTAGATATATGTAATATAATACTTCTCTATATGTTGTAATCCTATGTGCGCAGCCATTGTTTTGGTGGGATTGAAGATACATGTTACATCCTATTGCGATTTGCATCTATCACAACGGGAGTTATATTGTAGGAGTTCTAGAGCGTAATATAACAGGTTCCTTTGTTATATTCGCTACGATGTTTGAGGAAGTTGTTCTATAATAAACATGTGTGTAAAGTTAAATCTGTATAATTGCAACGTTTTCGTATTGGAGACATACTATAAATAAATTGCATATTACTAGTTATTTTAATTTATGAATGAAGCAGTGTGCCATGAACAAATTGGCAACACTGGGAGCAAAGCGTGCCCCCTCCTCAAGGGCAGACACCGGATGCCCAATTGGGCCAACTTGGAGGCATGTGAATCCTTGAAAGCTTGCAGGAGTTCCCTGGCATGCAAATTATCTTCTGGTTCCCATGAATTGTCCTCAGGGCCATATCCCTTCCACTTTATGAGGTATTGGGTTTGATTTAGTCTTTTTCTGCAGTCTAATATTGCCTCTACTTCAAATTCCTCCTCGTTGTCTACAAGGATGGGTTTGGGTGGACCGACAGTACGGCCAACAAAAGAATTGGGGATAAACGGCTTTTAGAGAGATACATGGAAGACCGGGTGCACCTTCAGGGAATTCGGCAGATCAAGCTCGTAGGCAAGATTATTAATTTTCCTCCTTACCAGGAAAGGACCCAGGAACTTAGGGCCTAGTTTTTTGGATGGACATGCCAGTTTCAGATTGGCGGTAGATAACCATACTGGGTTACCAGGTTCCAACACAAGTTCTCCACGCCTCTTTTTGTCAAACACCTTCTTATAACCTTCTTGGGCCTTGGCCATGGTATCTTGTAACAGGTTATTGTTCACCGAGAAGAAATTCAGGGTCTCGGATACTGCAGGAACAGAACATTCAGGTATTGATCCAGGTAAAAAGGTCGGATGAAAGCCATAGTTGGCATAGAATGGAGTCTGGTTGGTGGCTGAATGCAAGGAATTATAAGAGAACTCCGCAATAGGGAGTAGGGGGGGACCAATCGTCCTGGGAGAATGCGGAGAAGCAGCAGAGATACTGCTCCAGTGTCTGATTCGTCCTCTCAGTTTGCCCATTGGACTGGGGATGGTAGGCCAAGGAGAATTCCAACTCAATTTCCAAGGAGCCACAGAGGGCCTTCCAGAATCTGGAGGTGAATTGGACACCACGGTCAGAAACTATATTCTTCGGAACTCCATGTAGCCTGACAATTTCTTTAATAAACATATCAGCCGTCTCCGTGGCTGATGGGGTAGCCTTCATTGGGAGAAAATGAGCCATTTTAGACAATCTGTCTACCACGACAAAGATGGAGGAGAAGCCTTCTGATGGGGGGAGTTCAACGACAAAATCCATTGAGATCATGCTCCATGGTCTCTCTGGGACTGGAAGAGGTTTTAACAGTCCCCAAGCTCTGGCCCGGCTGGTTTTGCTTCTAGCGCAAGTATTGCAGGAATCAATGAACCTTCTACAATCCCTGATGAGATGAGGCCACCAGAAGGTACGTACCAGATCACTCGTTTTTCGTGAGCCAAAATGTCCAGCTAATTTGTGATCGTGACACAGTTCCAATACCTGTGCCCTTAGTTCTTCGGGGACCACAATCTTGTTTTCATGCCAAAATAGGCCATCCTTGGTACAGGCCCCAGCGGGCGGCGTCGCCCCCATAGAAGCCCGTCTGATTCGAGAGATTAGATCTTCCTGAAGAAGCAAGAAATTTCAAGGGGGAAGGATGGTATCTGGAGGTGCGGTTTCTTCCGAATCATGGAACATTCGTGAGAGAGCGTCAGATTTAATATTTTTGGATCCGGGTCTGAAGGTGACATGGAACTGAAATCGAGAAAAAAAAAGTGCCCATCTGGCCTGCCGGGGTCTTAACCTCTTAGCTGTTCTCAGGTATTCCAGGTTTTTATGGTCCGTGTAGACCAGTATGGGATAAGCAGCACCCTCCAGAAGGTAACGCCATTCCTCCAAGGCCGCCTTAATAGCTAGGAGTTCACGGTCACCCACATCGTAGTTTCTCTCCTGAAGGTGAGAGTTTTTGTGAGAAAAACCCCACAGGGTACAGAAGAGCTTTGGTGCCTTGTCGTTGTGAGAGAACGGCCCCTACCGCAATTTCGGAAGCGTCAACTTCCAACACAAATGGTAGAGCTGGGTTGGGGTGTTTTAAAATGGTGGCTGAGATAAATAGAGCCTTGAGTTCCTCGAAGGTCGACTGCGCCTTAGGAGTCCAGCAAAACCGACTTCCTTGTTTGGTAAGTTCAGTAATAGGAGCGATTATCGAAGAGGACCCTTTTATGAATTTTCTATAGAAGTTGGCAAAGCCAATAAAACGTTGTACCCCTTTCTTATCAATAGGTGCAGGCCAGTCCAGGATAGCAGATACCTTTTGGGGATCCATCTTGATGCCCTCAGGGGAGATGATCAGGCCCAGAAACTGAATGCATTGAAGCTCAAACTCACATTTCTCAAGTTTTGCATAGAGCCCATGTTGCCTAAGTCGGGTGAGAACATTTCGCACATGCCTGCGGTGGTCGGTCAGAGAGGCGGAGAAAATCAAAATATCGTCCAGATAGACTATGACATAGAGGTCTAGGAAGTCACGGAATACGTCGTTGACAAAGTGCTGGAAGGTGGCGTTGCACAGGCCAAAGGGCATGACAAGGTACTCATATAGTGCCCGAATCGAGTATGAAAAGCTGTTTTCCACTCATCCCCTTCTCTTATGCGAATTAAGTTGTATGCCCCGCGGAGATCCAGCTTGGTGAAAACTCTTGCGGTTCCCAGTCTCTGGAATAACTCGGGTACTAAGGGTAACGGGTATCTGTTCTTTATAGTATTTTGTTTAATTCCCGGTAGTCGATACAGGGACGTAGGGTGCGGCCTTCTTCTCCACAAAGAAAATGCCGGCACCGGCTGGAGACGTGGAAGGGCGGATAAACCCTTTCAGATGTAGTCAGATGAGAATTGGATTCTTCCTGTGGACCAGTCAATGCTGGGGTTATGTGCCTGTAGCCAGGGCATTCCGAGAATGATTGGGAAGAGAGGGGAGGAGATGACATCCAAACGTAAGAGTTCCTGATGTGCCGGGCCTATGGTGGCCAGTAGTGGAACAGTCTCACAGGTGACTGGACCTGAACTAAGGGTAGAGCCATCAGCTAGGAATACTGCAAGACCCTGGGTCTTAGGTTGAAGAGGAATGCCATGATTATTGACAAAGGTTTGATCGATGAAGCCGCTGCATGCTCCAGAGTCAATAATGACCGACACCGGGATGTACTTTCCGGGGAGCTGTAATACAACAGAGATAGTCAAATGGTTACCAGGTTTGGGCAAAACAGATGCACAAGCGGAAGAAGGCGTCAGACACTTATGTATCTTGTTAGGGCAGGTCCTCACAAAATGTCCTTGTTCCCCGCAATACAGGCATAGGTTGTGCGTACGTCTGCGCATCTTCTCTTCCGGGGTAAGGGATGACCAAGCTGCATGGGTTCGGGTGCTTCCGTGGCTGAAGTAGAGGAGAGAGGCAGTTGGTTAGGGGAACTGGGAACTCTAGGGAGCATCCAAATAGGACAAGGGTGACCAGAGGACCTCTCAGAGCGTCTTTTTCTCAGACGTCGGTCAATTTGAATAGATAGGTTTATAAGTTCGCCCAGAGTCTGGGGTATCCCAACACGTGCCAGTTCATCCTTAAGGGGATCAGATAACCCCATCCGAAATTGATGACGCAAGGCAGCGTCGTTCCACTCTGCATACAAGCTCCAACGACGAAACTCAACTGCGTAGTCTTTGGCCGCTCTGCGGCCTTGCTGCAGGGAATGCAGGGCTGCCTCAGCAGTAGTAGTAAGTTGAGGGTCCTCATACAATTGGGACATTGCCAGGAAAAAAGCGTCCAGGGTATCTAAGGATCTGGACTTCTGCTCCAGTAAATGATGAGCCCAAGTCTGGGGCTCGCCGGACAGCAGTGCAATGACAAATCCCACCTTAGTGGCGTCCAGAGAGAACATGCGAGGCTGTAGCGCAAAGTAGAGCTCGCAGGCGTTACGGAAGGCACGGTATTTGTGACGATCTCCAGTAAATTTCTCAGGTGTGGGTACCCTGGGTTCCGGAGGGAGCATTACTACGGAGGGTGCTGAGCAGAGTCCGGCAGATGGTGCCCCTTGGGGGGGAGGAGCAGCTGAGAGGGCTTGGACCTGACCCTCTTATCTGGTGTAGCCTTCTTGTAGGCTCTTGACTGCTTGGGTAAGGCCCGCGAGGTGCCTACAAAGTTCATCCATGGGGGAGGCCCCCTGCCCAGACTCGGTCATGGCTGCCTGATACTGTCAGGTCTCTCACTTACCAGACCGGAGAATCCACTTGGGCAGAGGGTAGGCTCCCTTACGTATCCGACTCACGGCCCCTGGTAGAGCAGACAGGAGGCCCACGAGTGCGGAGTGGTATGAGAGCCTGTGCAGGAGTCCGTGTTCCGGAGGTTAGCAGTCTTCAAACAGCAGATGATAGTCAGCGGCACAGACAACAGGTTCTGAGCAGGAGCTGGAGACAGGTTAGTGCACAAGCTGGGTTTGGCAACAGGCGGACAGCAGAGGTACAGAAGGAGCAGGCAGAAGCGAAGTCAAAACAGGCCGGGGTCAAATGCAGGCGGAGGTCAGGAGAGTCCAAAAGGCAAGCCGGGTCGTCAACAGATCAGGAACACAGGAGTCACAGGAACTAGGGACAGGAAACAGGAAACAGAAAGCAGGAACTATGCAGGGAGCTGTTGATCAGGCAGCACTGATCAGAGGGAGAAGCAAGCCTAAATAGGCTGATTGGCACCAAACGCCGCGTTCGCGCGCGTGTCGCTATGCACAGGCACCCGCACACCCGCGCGCACCCGAGCGCGCCCCCGGACAGCGGCATGCACACCAGCGCCACCAGGCGAACGCATAGCAGCGCCCATAGGCGAACGTACGCCACGGCCAGCTGGCATGGCAACACCAGTGCCCATAGAAGCAGGTGCCCGAGCACCCGCAGGAAAGCGCGCACCAACATGCCCCGGCGCGCGACGACGATCAATCAGGTAAGCTCTCTGACAGGGTCATTTGCTTTTCGAACCTTTAATGAATCCAAATCCTTCACCACCATATTCCTGAACACTTTCAAGTGCTCAGCATTGGTGGCTGGAGGATTGAACACTGACTTGTTCCGTAAGTTGGAATGATGACCCCCCTGAGTCGTGGTATTGGTAGTTCTCACCGACGGGGTATTTAAAAAATATTTTTTGATATTCAATGTACGTATGAATTTCTGTAAGTTGACATATGTTTGAAACTTATTTAGGTTACGAGTGGGAGCATACTTAAGGCTTATCAAGTACTTTAATTTCTTCTTCACTTAAGGGTGTAGAATAATTGGGTGGTGCAATATACTTATGATTTTTGGTTGGATGACTTTCTCTATAAGGATAAGAACCACTTACCAGCAAATCTCATTACGGCAGATGTGGGTTCCTTATATACGATCATCAGTCATGAGGATGCCTTATCCTCAGTACAGTGGGCTTTGGGATCCTCTGATTTGTCTAGGAGGCATCGGAATTTTTTGATTGATAGTTTGACCTTTTGCTTATCAAAAAACTATTTTTGGTATGACAAGCAGTTTTATCTCCAAACCAGAGGGGTAGCTATGGGGGCACGCTTTGCTCCCAGTGTTGCCAATTTGTTCATGGCACACTGGGAGGAGAAGGCTGTTTATAAGAATAAACCCCCTGAATTGATATGCTACTACAGGTACATTGATGACCTCACCATGATTTGGGATGGGGATAAAGATAGTTTGGATGCTTTCGTGTCCAGACTTAATGCTAACAATAAAAATATTGTCTTGTCTTGGAACATTAGCATGGATAGGGCAATCTTTTTAGATCTGGAATTGACCAAAAAGGGGAATCAAATTAATATGATTACCCACTTTAAGGCCACCGATCGAAACGCCTTTATTCCTGCTGAAAGTTGCCTTCATAGTAAGTGGCTGTGCAACATACCGAGAGGGCAGTTTATCCGCCTTAGGCGTAACTGCACTGAAGTAGGTTACTTTCTATCTCAATCCCAGACCCTGGTCTCTCGATTTACGGAAAAGGGTTATGATAAATGCAGTCTTATTAAAGAAATGGAAAATGTTGGTGCTATGGACAGAAAGGTGTTAGTTTCCAACGCCCCCAAGGTAGTCCAGGGCGAGTCCAAGCAGATTAGGATGATCCTAGATTTTAATATCCAACATAAGCAATTTGAAAAGATCATACAGAAGCATTGGCCCATTTTAAAACTAAATAGAACCCTGGGCCCAGTCCTACCAGATTGTCCACTTTTTATCTATAAAAGAGCACCTTCCCTTAGGGATAAGTTGGCTCTGGGGGTTAATGATCCCCCAATTCTTCCTGCCAATAGGATGTTGGGCTTTCTTAACGGTTTTTACGCTTGTGGACATTGTCCTGCATGTAGACAGGCTAAAAACAATGTTAAGAAAAGGAGGGATTTTGTGGCCTCCGCTATGGGTAAAAGGTATGAAATTAAGGAATTAATTACTGCCGGCATTGTGTATATGCTGCAATGTGAATGCGGCTTCCAATATGTGGGGAGGACCTCTAGGCCCCTCCATGTGAGGATCGGGGAACATGTTAACAACATTAAACGTGGTCTCTGTACACATAACGTTTCCAAGCACTTCCGACTTTTCCATAATCGCAGCCCTGCCGGGCTGAAGTTCTGGGGAATAGAGAAAGTAACGAAGCACTGGAGAGGTGGAATTTCATACGGCAGCTTAGTCGACGGGAATCGTTCTGGGCGTATGAGGGAAAGGTGGGGGTTCCTTTTGGGGTTGAACGTTGAGTTCGACCTCAATTGTTTTATTTCAGATTGTTAGTGACATGAGGGTATTCATTTTGTATATTTATACATTTTATACATTTTTATAGTAGTTTTTTTTTTTTTTTGGTTTTTTTTTTGTTTTGTTTTTTGTTTTGTGTGATTAGGTATGTTAACGGACAAGGTGGTTGTGCTGATGTCATTTTTAATTTTTAAAGTTATTATACTTATAACACAGCATCTGATCGTGGAGTTCACAGATTGGTGATTGTGTTTGTCCATTTACCAGCGTGCAGTTTGATCTGTGCCCTATTGCTGGTATTCCACCATTCATATTCAGTTTCTTTTAGTGACTACTTGGTGGGAATTATCTTTGTTTCCGCTCTACACTTTCTATCAGGAAGGGGGTGAATGTTGGCTTATGGCTAATTGTTCATAGTGGGACGGGTGTGACCTTTTTAGTTAACTTTCCCATTGGCTTATTGTTTAGCCTTTAGGGGTGTCCCCATTTCCATTTGAGTCATTTCCTTTATCCTTTTATTATTCGAATTATTTTAATCATTGCAGGTTTGTCGTGTATTTTTGTTCTGTGGCTGATCTCAGTGCCGTTAGCCCGTCACCATGGGGACTGGCTCACACACACTCACGCTGATTTATGTTTGATGTGAACGTTAGGGGTGGACCTCTGAGCATGAACACGCCTCTGTCCCCGTCGCTAGGGAGACCATCATAAACTCCTATAGTTATGCTGAGTCTGAGCCTATGAGTGACGTGGACGACATGGGCGGATCGCTGAGTACGTTCACGCCACCTGTCCCTGTCTCTAGGCAAACAGTTACACGGAGGGCGGGCTTGCCCTTGGGAAGAGTGAGCGTCAGCTGTCATTGGAGGATGTGGGTCTCCCTCCATCCGGAAATGATAGGGTTTAGGCTATGGAAGGTATGGCAGCTGATGGTGATGTAGTATGTAATCAGGAGGTCAACGGAGGTGTTTACTTGTCTGTGCCCTATTGGATCCTCTGTTATGTCCAAGCCCCAGACCCCAACCACCAATAAGGTATGTCCATTCATTTTGGTTCTGATTGGAGGAAAGGCGGGGTTTTCTCCTGATGATCTGTTTGATGAACTAGTACCAAATATAAGAGCTGACGCACGGGCCCCTAATGAGATTCGCTGAGGAAGTCCTAACCCACGGACGATACGCATGCAAGGGGCTCCCTGACGTCAGTACAGCCACCTATCTGGTTTTATATATACATGTTCTACACTCCTGCACTGGGATTCAGTGCCATTTTTGTGAGTAACATTTTATATTTAATAAATTCATTATTTTACCATATGGAGAGCACTATGTCCTGTTATTTTGTTTCAACATGATTTATACTTGCCGATAAGATTGACATTTGGATACTGCAAGTCTTGGAAAATATATGTGGCCAGCGTTTACATCTCTATAATTACCCTGTGAAAGGGACTGCGTGAGTGACCTATCTGTTAGCGCAGAAGGTCTACTCAATGAGGTAAGCGGCCTCTACTCCTGGTGGTGGAACACAGTGGTGTTGATACATGAATGTCAAGTTTATCCTAGCACTGCACCCTTTTTTTACCATCTGACATGTTTCCTTTTTATTTGTGGACATTTACTCATTTCCTCGGATCAAGATATAATTTGGGACTCTGCCTCATATGTTTTATGTTTTATATTTATTTGTTCATTTAAGCTCTGCACTGCTTTATTTTGTGAGTTACTATTAAGGATTTTATATTGGCCTTCAGTGTTCAGCTGCTGGGTTTTCATTTTGGTTTTTGCGCTGTCTGTTTTTCTTCTTTGAGCTCTACACATAAGGATTCCACCTTCTCCCTTGCTTCCTTAGTGATGTCGTCCATCACATTCACTTGTACATCATTTTTGAAATACAGGCATACCCCTCCCCTTTTTTACCCTCTCTATCCCTGCGATATAGGGAATACCCTTGAATGGTTGCCAGCAAATCATGAGAGCTGTTGAACCAAGTCTCTGAAATTCTTACAAAATCTAAATCCTCCTCGTACAACAGTATCTCTAGTTCTCCCATCTTGTCTGCCAGACTCCTGGCATTGGTGAACATGCCACACAGTTTAGACCGGTCGCATACTCTCTCCTTATTGGGTGTTCTGAGGTTGCAAATAGGACTTGTTACTCTATTTACCTTGGGTTTGGATGCTTGGGAGAGGCGGGAAAATCTGAGGAGAAGCTGTGAGACTAGTGGTAGGTATCCTCAGCCAATCACAGGAGAGGAGCTGAGAGGAAAGAAAACCTGTGGAGACAGCAGAGAGATGAGTAATAGGAAAGAAGACATCTGTGAGGTGAGTGGCAGGCTTTCCTCAGCAAATCACATGAGGAGCCAAGAGGTAAGAAAAGCTGAGGAGACAGCTATGAGGGGAGTGGCAGGTAATCTCAGCCAATCACAGGAGAGGAGCTGAGAGGCGGGAAAATCTGAGGAGAAGCTGTGAGGGGATATGACTGAGTGACAGTGACTAGGGATGAGCTTCGCGTTAGAGTCGAACATCGTCTGTTCGATCATTCGCCGAATTGCGAACGATATGGGCCGTTTGCGCCAAATTCGTGTGGCGCGTCACGACCCATAATTCACTGCAGTATCACAGTGCATTGCTGACTGATGATTGGCCAAGCATGCACTATGACCCGCATGCTTGGCCAATCACAGCGCTGTCAGTAGAGAGAGCTGTAATTGGGCAAAGCCAGGGTGGCTTTGGCCAATTATGTCTCAAGGGGTTTAGAACACGCCCCACACTATATAAGGCTGCCTGCACGGCGGTCCTGTGTAGTGTGTTCCGGCGTGTTTAGAGAGAGAGACAGGGTCATTTAATTTGAGTTAGCTAGATTAGTATTGTGTGTGTGTGTGTGTGTATGTGTGTATATATATATATATATATATATATATATATATATATATATATATACACACACACATCCCAGGTGTTGTGTGTGTGTGTATATATATATATATATATATATATATAAATATATACACATATATACACTGTATTCAGTTTAGCTAGATCCGTTCCTGTTATCTTCCTACTGACAGGCAGGCTTGTCTTGTTACAGTATTTACAGCTACCTGAAGAAAATTGCTGGTGTTCTTTTGATCCTATTAGTACCACAGTCAGGCAGCTAGACTATTTACAGTTAGTGTAGTGCGTCCTCCTCACAGTGTTCAGTTAAAGCTACAAGTTAGTTTAGTGTGACCTCTGCACAGTGTTCAGCTAAAACTACAAGTTAGTGTAGTGCGTCCTCCTCACAGTGTTCAGCTAAAGCTACAAGTTAGTTTAGTGTGACCTCTGCACAGTGTTCAGCTAAAGCTACAAGTTAGGGTAGTGCGTCCTCCTCACAGTTTTCAGCTAATGCTACAAGTTAGTGTAGTGTGACCTCTGCACAGTGTTCAGCTAAAGCTACAAGTTAGTGTAGTGCGACCTCTGCACAGTGTTCAGCTAAAGCTACAAGTTAGTGTAGTGCGACCTCTGCACAGTGTTCAGCTAAAGCTACAAGTTAATGTAGTGCGTCCTCTGAACAGTGTTCAGCTAAAACTGCAAGTTAGTTTTTTGCGAGCTCTGCACAGTGTTCACCTAAAGCTACCTGTAGAAGGTTGGTGGTGGCAGACAGTCACAAGCCAATAAAATAGGGCAAGTAGGCTCTGTGTCTAGAGGCAACAGTGCTGGTCCTGGAGATGGTGCATCCTCATCAGCACGTGGCTGTGGGACACGCTTGGCCTTTTTTTCGGCAGCTGGCCGTGTTGAGCCGCAACATGCGGAAGACTTGGTCGAGTTGATGACCAAGCCGTCCTCATCCTCCTCATCCTCTCTCACCTATGCTCAGGGTACTTTGTCTGGCAAAGCAGCTGCCAACACGGCCTCTTCCCTCGGCTCAATGGCATCAGTGACTCCTTCCCTAGCCCCACCATGTCCTCCTGAGGAGTCCCTCGAACTGTTTGACCACAGTGTTGGGTACATGCTCCAGGAGGATGCCCAGCGTTTAGAAGGCTCTGATGATGATACTGAGCTAGATGAAGGCAGTAACGTGAGCACGGACAGAGGGGGTGCCCAAGAAGGACAGCAATCTGGCAGTCATGCTCCCCCTGCTGCAGCATACTGGCAGGTTTGCTCCAGTGATGAGGAGGGAGGGGATGATGAGGTCACTGACTCAATGTGGGTGCCTGATAGGAGAGGGGAGGAGGAGGAGGAGGCACATCACCAACGAGGCAGTATGCCCTCCAGGGGCCAGCCTAAGGGCAGCGCGCTGACTGCATCACACCCCAAAGCTC
The DNA here is from genome assembly GCA_037953035.1 of Aquarana catesbeiana. Taxonomy (NCBI): domain Eukaryota; kingdom Metazoa; phylum Chordata; class Amphibia; order Anura; family Ranidae; genus Aquarana; species Aquarana catesbeiana. The sequence continues at coordinate 1,646,190 of JBBHAA010001587.1, forward strand.
CGCATGTGCAGGGAGCTGCAGTCTCTGTGCGTTATTCCAAAAGTTCTTTGGTGTGGGCCTTTTTTGAGACGAGTGCATCAGATCGCACCGCTGCTATTTGCAACATATGTCTCAAGCCTATCTCGCGTGCCAAAAACATCTCCCGCTTGGGCACCACATGCTTGACCAGACATATGTTGACCTGCCATGCAGTTCGTTGGCAAGCGTATCTAAAAGACCCACACCGAAGAACAAAGAGGACCTCTCCTTGCTCCTCATCAGCTGAGATCTCCAACCCCACTATACCTTCAGTCCTCTCTGAGACCTGCCCTGAGAGGAATGAAGGTGTAAAACTAGGTGTGTCACAGCCAAGTACTTGTGGGCAATCTGCTTTCGGTACACCGACGTCAGATTGTACCAGGCAAATTTCCCTGCCCCAGCTGCTGCACCGCCGAAAGAAGTTCACTCCCAGCCATCCACATGCCCAGCGGTTGAATGCTAGCTTGGCAAAATTGCTAGCACTTCAACTGCTGCCTTTTCAGTTGGTAGACTCTGCCCCCTTCAGTGAGTTTGTGGAATGTGCGGTTCCTCAGTGGCAGGTACCCAAACGCCACTTTTTCTCACGGAAGGCGATTCCGGCTCTCTACCGACATGTGGAAGGCAATGTCTTGGCCTCGCTGGACAGGGCGGTCAGCGGTAAGGTGCATATTACCGCTGACTCATGGTCCAGCAGGCATGGACAGGGATGTTACCTAAGTTTCACCGCGCATTGGTGACTCTGCTGGCAGCTGGGAAGGATGCAGGACAAGGTGCAGTAGTGTTGGAGGTTGTTCCGCCACCACGCCTCCAAAATGCCACTACTAATGATTGTGACACACCTCTCTCCTCCACCCCCTCCTCTTCTTCTTCCTCCATGGCCTCTTCCTGTGCTTTGTCCTCGGAACCAGCGGTGCTCCGTAGCCGTTCAAGGGGCTACGCAAGTATGCAGGCCAAAAGATGCCATGCGGTGCTTGAGCTGGTGTGCTTGGGGGACAGGAGCCACACTGGGGCAGAGGTTCTGTCAGCTCTGCAGGGGCAGGTTCAGAGGTGGTTGACGCCATGCCAACTTAAGGCAGGAATGGTGGTTTACGACAATGGCACCAACCTCCTCTCTGCCCTCCGACAGAGACAAATGACCCATGTGCCCTGTTTGGCGCACGTCCTTAACTTGGTGGTGCAGCGGTTCTTGGGCAGGTACCCGGGCTTACAGGATGTCCTGAGGCAGGCCAGGAAAGTCTGTGTGCATTTTCGCTGGTCATATAATGCCAGTGCTCGGCTGGCAGACCTCCAAAAGGAGTTTAACCTGCCCAAGAACCGTCTAATCTGTGACATGCCCACCAGGTGGAACTCAACGTTGGCCATGCTGCAGTGGCTGCACATGCAGCAGAGGGCCATCAATGAGTACCTGTGCGACTATGGCACCAGGACAGGGTCAGGGGAGCTTGTTTTTTTTCCCCACGCCAGTGGGCCATGATCATGGATGCATGCACTGTCCTGTCACCATTTGAGGAGGCCACGAGGATGATGAGCAGTGACAGTGCATGTATCAGTGACACTGTCCCCCTTGTCCACCTGTTGGAGCACACGCTGCGTGGAATAATGGACAGGGCACTTGAGGCAGAACAGAGGCAGGAAGAGGAGGACTTCCTTAGCTCTCAAGGCCCCCTTTATCCAGGCAGTGTTCCTGAGTGCCCGCCGATCACACAGGAAGAGGACGAGGATGAGGGGGAGGAGGATTGTGTCAGTATGGAGGTGGAGCCTGGCACTCAGCATCAGCAGCAGTCTTTAAGGGATCAGTCCCAAGAAACACATGGACTTGTACATGGCTGGGAGGAGATGGATGCGGACCACGTCGTCCTTAGTGTCCCAGAGCACTCCGGACCGAATGCCTCAGCAAACCTACGCTGCATGGCCTCCCTGATCCTGCAAAGCCTGCGTAAGGATCCTCGTATTCGTGGTATCAACGAGAAGGACCAATACTGGCTGGCAACCCTCCTTGATCCACGTTACAAGGGTAAGGTTGCGGACCTTATCTTGCCATCGCAGAGGGAGCAGAGGATGAAACATCTTCGGGAGGCCTTGCAGAAAGGTCTGTGCAACGCGTTCCCAGAGGCTGGGAGGTTACAAACTCCTGTTTCTGGACAACGTGTTGCTGAGGCTTCGGTCAGTCAAAGAAGGAGAGGTGGAGAAGGTGGCTGTCTGACTGATGTGTTCAGACAATTTTTTAGTCCACAGCCCCAAGGTATGATCGGTTCCAGCAACCATCGCCAGCGTCTGTTTTACATGGTGCAGGAATACCTAGGGGCAAGATCTGACTTGGACACCTTTTCCACCGAAAATCCTCTGGGTTACTGGGTCTTGAGGATGGATCACTGGCCAGAGCTTGCACAGTATGCAATTGAGCTACTGGCCTGTCCTGCATCCAGCATTCTTTCGGAACACACATTCAGTGCTGCTGGAGGCTTTGTAACCGATCACAGGGTGCGTCTGTCCACCGACTCGGTCGATCGACTGACCTTCATAAAAATGAATCAGTCTTGGATCACCACCAGCTACCAAGCACCTGATGCTGATGTAACCAAATTATTTTTTTTGAAATCTCAGATCCCTTCAAAGACTGCCTATGCTGATGCTGAGTGACTATCCTGAGTAATTATCCTCTTCCTCCTCAATGATCACGCTGATAGCTTGTAAGAACATTTTTGGTTCTGGGCGCCACCACCAGTGCCTAAGGCCCAATTTTTCTGCCCCTGTTTAACAGGGGCATGTAATTACAATTTTTGATGCAATACTTTTCAGCAGGGCTCGTTCCTGCGTTCCAACTAGAGTATCTGTGAGGGGTTGCAGTGTTGTGGTACCAGCACCAGTGCCTAAGGCCCAATTTTTCTGCCCCTGTTTTACAGGGGTGTGTAATTACAATTTTTGAGGCAATACTTTGCAGCAGGGCTCGTTCCTGTGCTCCAACTAGAGTATCTGTGAGGGGTTGCAGTGTTGTGGTACCAGCACCAGTGCCTAAGGCCCAATTTTTTTGCCCCTGTTTTACAGGGGTGTGTAATTACAATTTTTGAGGCAATACTTTGCAGCAGGGCTCGTTCCTGTGCTCCAACTAGAGTATCTGTGAGGGGTTGCAGTGTTGTGGCACCAGCACCAGTGCCTAAGGCCCAATTTTTCAATTTTTACAATTCTTGATCTAATATTTCACAGCAGGGCCCGTTTCTGCGCCCACCAAGACCGAGTGAGGGCTTACAGTGTTGTGGCACCAGCACCACCACCACCAAAGGTCCAATTTTTCTGCCCCTGTTCAACAGGGGCATGTAATTACAATTCTTGATCTAATATTTCACAGCAGGGCCCTGTGAGGGCTTACAGTCTTGTGGCCACAACAACACCTAAGGCCCAAATTTCTGCTGAGTATATAGGGCAGGCCTCTACTTTCAAACATCCAACTTACAAACGACTCCTACTTGCAAACGGAAGGAGACAACAGGAAGTGAGATGAAATCTACCCCTAGGAAGGGAAATTCTCTCCTGTAAGAGTTAATATGGGAAAAACATTTCTCCTTTCCACTGATGCTTTATCACCAATCCTTGTTTCACAAAAAACCCCAAATTTTCAAAAAACATTTTGTCATTGGGACAAAAAGTGAGGTGAAATCTTTTGAAGAGGAGCACAGACAGCAAAACAAATGTCACAGGGGTGATAACCCTTCCCTATGTTTTCCAAAAAGCTTAAAATAGATTTTTTGGCTGGAGCTAAACACGTTTAAAAATGTACCAGTTCAAAATTACAAACAGATTCTACTTAACAACAAACCTACAGTCCCTGTCTTGTTTGCACCGCCTGTATACTGCTGTTCAGAGTACAGAGCCTGTAAACTGCTGTTTCCTTTTTTAATTTGGGTGCGGGGTTCCCCTTAATATCCATACAAGACCCAAAGGGCCTGGTAATGGACTGGGTGGTACCCATGCCATTTGTCTCACTGATTTTCATCCATATTGTCAGGACCTGACATTACATTAAAGCTGCATGCAGTTTTAAATGACTTTTTTTCTTTTAAAAATGACATTTTGTGCAGGGACTGTTCTAAGCACGGGAAACACGCGCCACTTTACAGGCATACTATAGACACCACCCAGGTACGATATTTAAAGGAATATTTTACTTTTTTTTTTTTTTTTTTTTTTTTTTTTACTTTAAGCATCATTAAAATCACTGCTCCCGAAAAACGGCCATTTTTAAAAGGTTTTTTTGCATTGATACATGTCCCCTGGGGCAGGACCCGGGTCCCCAACCCCTTTTTAGGACAATACCAAGCAAATTAGCCTTTAAAATGAGCACTTTTGATTTCGAATGTTCGAGTCCCATAGACGTCAATGGGGTTCTAAAGTTCATGCGAATTTTCGGTACGTTCACAGGTTCTTGTGCGAACCGAGCCAGGGGGGGGGGGTGTTTGGCTCATCCCTAACAGTGACTATCCTTAGCCAATCATAGGAGCACTGCTGCGAGGTGGGGATAGCTGTGAGGTGAGTGATGGGTTTTCTCACCCAATCACAGAAGAGGATCATAGAAATAAAAAAACCTGAGAGTGAAAGGCGTAGCTCAGCCAATCACAGGAGAGGAGTTGGGAGGTGAGAACACCTGAGGGGACAGGTGTGGTGATTTGAGTGACAGGTTTTCTTCAGCAAATCACAGGAGAGTATCTGGGAGGTGGAGACAGCTGTGAGGTGAGTGACCAATCTCCTGAGGGGAAAGCTGTGAGGAGAGTGACATGCCAGTCACAGGAGAGGAGCTGGGAGACGGGAACACCTGAGGAGACAGCTATGAGGTGAGGTGAATGACAGGCGTCCTCAGCCAATCACAGGATAGAACTTGAAAGGCGGGAACACCTGGGGGGGGACTGTGGTGAATGACAGGTCTCCTCAGCAAATCACAGGATAGAAGTTGAAAGGCGGGAACACCTGGGGGGGAGAACTGTGAGGTAAGTGACAGGTCTCCTCAGCCAATCACTAGAGTAGCTGGGAGGTGGGAAAACCCAAAAGGACAGCTGTGAGGTAAACAGTCAGTTATAGGAGATAAGCTGTGAGGTGAAGGACAGTCTTTCCTCAGACAACTACAGGAGAGGAGCTGGGAGGCTGGAAAACCTGAGGTAACATCTGTGACGGGAGTGACAGGTCTCCTCAGCCAATCACAGGACTGGATGTGTGAGGGAAGTGGGCGGTCTCTCTCAAAAGATAAGACTCCTCCTCCTAGTGATGAGTCCCCCAGACTCGGTAAGTCCCCTCCCCCGGGGCAGTTCTCTGTGTCCTGTTATGGAAATCCCCTCCCCCTCCTCATATACACACACCCTGAGCCCTCCCCCTCCTCATATACACACACCCTGACCCCTCCCCCTCATATACAGACACCCTGACCCCTCCCCTCCTCATATACACACACCCTGACCCCTCCCCTCCTCATATACAGACAACCTGACCCCTCCCCCTCATGTACAGACAACCTGACCCCTCCTCATACAGTTCTCTGTGTCCTGTTATGGAAATCCCCTCCCCCTGCTCATATACACACACCCTGACCCCTCCCCCTTCTCATATACAGACACCCTGACCCCTCCCCTCATATACACATACCCTGAACCCTCCCCCCTCCTCATATACAGACAACCTGTCCCCTCCCCCTCCTCATATACAGACACCCTGACCCCTCCCGCTCCTTATTTATGCACACCCTGACCCCTCCCCCTCCTCATATACACACACCCTGACCCCCCCTCCTCATATACACACACCCTGACCCCTCCACCTCATATACACACACCCTGACCCCTCCCCCTCATATACACACACCCTGTCCCCTCCCCCTCCTCATATACACACACCCTGACCCCTCCCCCTCATATACACACCCTGACCCCTCCCCCTCCTCATATACACACACCCTGACCCCTCCCCTCCTCATATACAGACAACCTGACCCCTCCCCCTCATATACAGACAACCTGACCCCTCCTCATATACACACACCCTGACCCCTCCCCCTCCTCATATATAGACAACCCGACCACTCCCCCTTCTCATATACAGACACCCTGACCCCGCCCCCTCCTTATATACGCACACCCTGACCCCTCATAAACACACACCCCTCCCCTTCCTCATATACGCACACACCCCTCCCCCTCCTCATATACACACACCCTGACCCCTCCTCCTCTACATTCACTATATCTGGTCCCCCCAGGAACCTGCATTCACTATATCTGATCTCCCACAGTACACAGAACATGGAAATGCAATTATTTTTGTAAATATATCCTGCTAAATACCTTTTCTCATCAACAGTATATAGCAGTCTTGTGTCTTCTATCAGTACCTGGTTAAGTCAGTCTCTAGTTTGCTTGTAGGATGAGTTTTCATTCTCCTCTGATTGTCCTATGAGACTGCAGGATCCCAGACCCTCTGTCTGGACAGTGCTGAATGGTCCTGTGCTGAATCCTATCACATGCACCCCTCCCAAGAAAAAAAAAGCTCTCTAGCAATACACAGCAAACTGATCATGTGCAGAGTGACACCAAAGGCTCTGTTCTATCAACAGATAGATTAGGGACAGTGGAAGAAGGTGGATCAGAGAAGATAGGCTCAAACACCCTTTTTACACAATGCAGAGGATTAACCCCTTAGGTTCCACAGTGAGTATAACAAACATGCTTTATTGCATATACAGACTGATTTTACTATTGTAGGTTTAGTAACACTTTAAATCCGGACTTTGACTAGGCCACTCCAAAACTGTAACTTTACGTATTTAAGCCGTTCAGAGGTGGACTTGCTGGTGAGTTTTGGATCATTGTCCTGCTGCATAACCCAAGTGCACTTGAGCTTGAGGTCAGGAACAGATGGCTGGACATTCTCCTTCAGGATTTTCTGGTAGAGTGCAGACTTCATGGTTCCATCAATTATGGCGGGTCATCCAGGTATTGAAGCTGCACAGCCGCCCCAGACCATCACACTACCACCACCATGTCTGACTGTTGGTATGATGTGCTTGTTATGAAATTATGTATTAGTTTTATGCCAGATGTAACGGGAGGCACACCTTCCAAATAGTTCAACTTTTGTCTCATCAGTCCACAGAATATTTGCCCAAAAGTCTTGGGAATAATCCAGATGTTTTTTGGGAAATGTGAGACGAGCCTTTGTGTTCTTTTTGGTCAGCAGTGGCTTTGGCCTTGGAACTCTCAGATGGAGGCAATTTTTGCCCAGTCTCTTCCCTATTGTTGAATCATGAATACTGGCCTTAAAGTGGATGTAAACCCTCATGTCAATGACTTTATTTCTCATTTGTTCTTAAATGATGTGTTGCTTTTTGAGTTCTTTTAGCATGCTTCACTTTATCAGACAGCTTCTATTTAAGTGATTTCTTGATTCAACAGATCTGGCAGTAATCTGGTCTGGGTGAAATTTAAGTCAGCTTTCCAAATAATGTGGTTAATTACAGTTCTTCCATGATTTAGCAAGGGGGGGGGGCAATATTGTTTTTCACAGCACCATTATATACATGGGATATATATATATATGTGCACTTAAAAATGTATTACAACAGTTTTAAACCACTTCAGCCCCAGTAGATTTACCCCCTTAATGACCAGGCCATTTTTTGCGATACAACACTGCGTTATTTTAACTGACAATTGTGCAGTCATGCGATGTTGTACCCAAATAAAATCGATGTCCTTTTTTTCCCCACCAATAGAGCTTCCTCTATAAAAAATATCCGAACCAAAAAAAATTAAAAATCAAATCCCTTCATCAGTTTAAGTAAATATGTATTCTGCTACATATTTTTGGTTTAAAAAAACCCCCCAATAAGCCTATATTGATTGGTTTGCGCAAAAGTTATTGCATCTACAAACTATGGCAGGGCTCAAAATTTCAAGTCCTGGGTTACTAGGCAGGCCTCAAGGGTTACTCGCCACCAGTTGCCCCACTCAACCCCTACCCTGCCCCGCCCCTAATTCTGCCCCTAATCACGCCCTCATAAATTATCTCATGAAATGACACCTAAATGTTTTATGCAGAATTAAGTTACAAAAATAAAATATTAACAACAACTTTATTAGTTCCCCTCAGCACAGCCTCACCTGTGCCAATCATTGCAGCATGACCTGTGCCCAGCATTACTCGGCAAACGATCCCCCCTTGTTCCTAGACATCACTAAATCCCTCCAACAATGGACTAAATATCCTCTCTCTCTCTCTCCTATGAAGGGTTAATGTTCTAAAAATGTCTATCCTGCATAGGCTACTCTACAGTACCACTTTGAAACTTTGCCAATAGCCATACCTCTTTCTCAACTTAAAGCTATCCAGCGGGCCTTCCTTAAATTTATTTGGAATGGCAAAACTCATCGCATTGCGAGCTCGGTGGTTTTCTCCCTACGATCAAGGGGGAGTCTGGCTGCACCGGATATTATTAAATACTACTATGCTTCCCACTTGAGGACAATTGTCTCTTGGTCTAACATGCAGATCCCCAATCACTAGTCAGACATTGAGAAAGGGGCTTTGTATCCGGTCCATCCAAATTCCCTGGTATGGTCACAACTCTCTCACGTTGACCCTATTCTTAGAGATAAATGTACTGCCCCAATGACCTTTACTCTTACTGTCTGGCGTACCTGTCAACAAAAATTCTCTCTCTCCTCGCTAGGCCCTCCCCTTATGAATATACTTTTTAACCCTTCTATCCCGGATAGCTTATCATCCTACCATGGATGCAGGCCTCTTTATTTCAACTATGTAACCTAGTACAACCAGTTACTCGTAGACTAGACACTTTTCCTTGTTAAAAGATTTTATTGCATGTACATATAGCATACAGATTAGATACAATAATGATTATTCAATCAAAATGATGAATTTTACTCACATAGATCCAAAAGTATTATTATCATTAACTGAATTCAGTTAAGATATAAATGGTAAGTTATTAATGAATCCTTATCTAATAAACTATAATATTAATAATTTGAAAATCAAGGATCTTGTAAAATTAGCTGTGATCCTCGGAATTCTAGTTAAAGTGGATGTAAACCCAATATCATCCTTTCTAAACGACAGTACTTCCATAGGGGTTATCTATAAGGATATACATGCCTCCTGCATGTACCTTTACCTGTCAAATGTCTCCCCTCTGTCTGTTATTAGACCCAAAAAACTGCAGTTTCTGTGGGTGGGTCTGTTGTCTGGAGCTCGGTGGGTGGAGTCGTGATGTCAGTAGACTCCCCGCCCACCTCTACACTCCCCTTGTCTATATGCATTTTCTCCTGTGTATTTCTAACACAGAACTTCTGCTATGATCTCTAACATCCAGTGAAAAGACAGGAAAGTAACCACATGATTTCAGCATGCCAAATCATGCTGAGGTGTGGAACAGCCAATCCTTGCAGAGCTGCTGAAGAAAGGAGTGGGGGAGGGAATTGAAAAATAATGCCTGTGTCTTAGGCTAGTGCACGAGATATGTAAATCACCTGTCACTCACAGCAAGGGGGAGTATTTGACAACGTTTTTCTCAGTTTGTCAAGATTTTTCTCGCTGAACAATAAAAGAGGATTGCTCAGAGATGTATTAACTCTGTGTGGCAAGACTGGGCTCAAATGATAGGAAATCTTATACTCTACAGTATGATATATAAAAAAAAAAAAAAATTTCGGGTTTACATCCACTTTAAGTAAAAACATCTTGTGGGGATGGCGGCTTGAGAGAAGAGCTCCTGCACACGGAGAACGGAGAAAAGATTTTAACGGGATCCATACGTCCTAAGAACATGGGCAAATCCACCAGAAGCTCATCAACGCCCTGCACATTAAAAGATACCGGGACCCAGCTCAGCAATAATATCCCGGAGATGTTCCAGACCCGGCCGACAGGACAGCACATGGAGACGCAGGCCTCACAGGCCTCATCCCCGGCCTCAATTTACAGAGCGGCTGAATCATTGGCGGAGAGCGACGGCGCTACGGCTCCCAATCCAAGCCTGCTTGATCTCCAGAGGGATTTGCAGAGAGTAGCCCTAGATATCAAGCATACACTGACGGCGGCAATCTCGGATCTTAAATCGGACATCCAAACAATGAATCGTCGCCTTACTGAAGTGGAGGAAACTTCCCATATTCAGGCAGCAGTGATAAGGCAAGTACAACAGACTTATGACTCACAGCTACCACACATATTTCAACTCCACAGACAAGTGGAAGACTTAGACAACAGGGGCCGCAGACCTAACATTAGGGTGAGGGGGGTCCCCGAAGGAGTGGAACAGGCTGCACTTCCACAAACGGTATGCGCAATTCAATGACTTACTCGATCGTCCAGCAGATACCCCGATCGAGATGGAACGACTGCATCGGGCTCTGAGACCCCCTCCCCGTGACTCTGAACCACCCAGAGACATTGTGTGCTGTATTGTTAACTTCCCTCTAAAAGAGGAGATACTCCGGAAGGCAAGAGACAGGGGCCGCATTTTGTTTAATGGCGTGGATATTAAGTTATTCCAAGATCTCTCTCAGATAACTTTGCATAACAGGCGCACTCTGCACCCCCTGCTGCAAGCACTACGCGCTCACAACATCCAATACAGGTGGAAGTTCCCGTTCTGTCTCTCGGCTTCCTCTAGAGGCCGCACTGCACTCCTCTGGACCCCAGAGGACTTGCCGCATTCTGCGAGCAACTTGACATCACGCCACTTGACTTACCTGATTGGTACTCCTTCTACTTCCTTGCAGAGCCCTGGAAGCCAGTATCGCATTCTTCATCGCCGAAAGCTCAAAGGCAACGCTCCAGGTGGCGGAGGCTGGACCCCACATCACCCAATGATCTCCATACACTCAGGGACCAACCCTCACAAGCACCGGGGTCTGCCGCCACCCCTCGTAGAGGTCACCAAGACGCTTAATACCGGCTCATGTCATCCCTCAGCTCAACAGTAGCCAAAGGGAGTTATCTTCTGTTTGTTTTGTTTGTTATGTTGGTTTACAATCCTTTGCTTGTCTCCCTCTCCAACTCCACTGTATAAGCAGTCTCGGGAAGGTTATCAACACACCACAAAGATCTCGGCCACATTGCCCTCCTGGAACCCGGATGACCCGAACCTCAGAACTCTCCAATACAGGTACTGTTATGGCCTACTTATTGATAAACCTTCAAGGACCCATCTGCAATACTGGATGACATGCTTTGTCCCCCACTGTCCTCTCAGGGCGCATTGGAAACTCTGCCTACCACTCGTTTCTCCCCCAGAGACTATGCTTAATAACTATATATGATAGTAATGCTCAGGAACACAGAACGCTTACAGGTTGTGTGATGTTGCCTGCACATAACAACAGCTTCGGACATCCATTAGCTGTAACTTGGGGGGGTACCCAATCCCTAATAGTCTTTAGGATGTCTCTCCGCTCCTAAATTGCCTCCCCTCTGATATGGGTCCGTGCTTCGGGCCTTTACAGCTGTAGGAGGGGCTTCAGGCTTGATCCCTTTCGCGGTGGAAAGCATTGACATTCCTCCTGGGGGGGTTCGGGGTTCCCCTCAAATGTGTCGCTACCGTTATGCTTCCGATATGGGTTTTAAGGTATGATCCCATCACACTGTGTACATCTATCATTCAAGATGATTATTTTGGAAAATTGATGATAACCTGGTAAGACATGCAGCCCACCTGGGGGAAGGGGGGGCAATGGTCTCTGGGACGGGTGATGGGTTTTCCTAGATGGGAGCTCTTTGGGATGTCCTCTCCCCTGCCTTCTAAACTAAAGGATACATTGGAGCTCAGATTCAGTATCCACCCTGAGAGTAATCTCAAGCACGATGCCTATCTCAATTAACCACTACTTATGTACACAGGCTCCGGGTGACGTTGTTGTACCCTAGGGTCTCGTCTGAGATAACTGGCCATAGATAGATATTACCAATATACAGGATCTCATGGCATGCCATTACCTGTGGAAGCTGCTCAATTAGCTGCTCCTAAGCATGAAATGCAAGCGTTCGGAAGGGTGTGCCATCCAGTCCCACAATAGCAGCGAGCAATCTTCCTGATGAGGAAAGGGAGATATAGATATATATATATATATATATATATATATATATATATATATATATATATATATATATAATATATATATATATATATATAATATATATGGACATATATGATATATCTATAGAAATTTCTGTTACCGGTTTAAATGTTGTTATGTTCATAAATTTACAATTTTAAAGGTCTATTTGATTGTTTAGATTAAACTCTAATCCCCCAGTAATACTCAACCATACTTGGTAGCTGTTGGTCTTTCCAAGGGTTACCGGTGCTATATTTCTGTTAATCTGGGTTTCTACCTGTCTGGCTCCCACCTTTTATACATCATATACCCACTTCACAACCGCAACAAATTATGTTTTCTGAGCTAAGTAAGTTCTCACGCCCGGTAGCCTCTGCGTGAACCCATTAGTTTTTAAGCCTGGTTCTATAAAACCAGCCAAATTTTACTCAACATCCTTTGATTACCAGTTTGCTAGTATCTCCTTAGTGCTAAATCTCATGTTCCGTACATAGTTTACTGCTCCCCCTCAGATTCCCTAATAGAATGAAACAGACACTCCGGAATCTCCCCCATTAGGTGGTTAGGAGTGCCTATAACCGCCTCCGGTAATCTCTCGCACTAGTTGTCGGTGGATCCCACGACGGTGCGATTTCTAATCTCTTAGCCTTACCCCTTTTCCCCACTTGGTGATCCGGTCACCCTAGATTTATCCCTCCCTACTTCATTTCCTCCTTCTAAAGTATTCCCCCTCCCCCCTTTTTTTTTTCTCTCTTTCCTCTTTCTCTAACTCTCTCTATTAGTGGGGGTCACTCCTCCTTACCCCCCTCTCGCAGAACCCGGTGGATTTTCCTCGGGCGCCATAAAGGCATGCGGGTTGCATCCACGGGACCCTCGCATATATATTCTACCCCCCATTAACTTATAAAATGCGGAAAGACCTGATGCTTAAACAACATTTGTCACTAAAATGCCTCTCGCTAAATGTCAAAGGCTTAAACCTCCCAGAAAAAAGGTCACAGATTCTAACAGCACTGTCCAAACACAAAGCCCATTTTATCTTACTGCAGGAAACACACTTCCGATCGGACGCAATCCCCAAACTTGAGAATCATATATATAAACGGGTAATTAATTCCACAAACCCAGATTCTAAAACAAAAGGAGTTTCAATATTAATTTCCAAACACGCAGACTTCCAACTATTAGACTCAAGGGTAGACCCTGATGGTAGATATATCTTTATTAAAGGAAAATATGCTTCCAAACCGATCACGTTGGCAAATATATACTGCCCTAATGAATACCAAATATCATTTTTCAGGAAAACGTGTGACCTCCCCTCTTCGTTCATGGAAGGAATTGTTATACTGGGAGAAGACTTTAACGTTCCACTCAACCCGGCCCTAGACACTTCCAAAGGCACAACTGCTCTTTCATCCAGAGCACTTTGCCAAATCAAAATCCAACTACAACACCTAGCACTCCACGACACATGGCGCACTATGTTCCCTAATGACAAAGACTACACCTTCTTCTCCCCTCCACATCAAAAATATTCCAGGATTGACTACTTCTTCCTCTCACAAACAGACTTATCACTCCTCACACAGGCCACCACAGAACCGATGTTTCTGTCAGACCACCATCCCATTACAGTAACCCTCACATTTCCGGAAACAAACAAAACATCGAAAACCTGGAAACTAAACCCATCCCTGTTGAAAGACTCCGAAAATCTTAGACAAATAGGTGCCCAAATCCAAATGTATTTTAAAGAAAATTCTACTCCAGACGTTACACCCAGAACGCTTTGGGAAGCACATAAGTGTGTTATAAGGGGGAAATTAATATCAATGGCAACAATAGCTAAAAGAAGGCATCAAGAGCAGATCAAATCACTTATCAAAACAATTAACCGCCTAGAAATAGCCCATACACGAACATCCCTACAAGCTACACTACAGGATCTTTTACATGCCCGCTCCACTTTGTTAGATGAGCTAGGAAAACGCACTAGAAGGAGATATGTTCTCAAACAGAAAGTGTTTTACGAACATGGAAACAAAAGCGGGAGACTCCTGGCCCGCACAATAAAGGCAGCTAAGACCTCTTCTGTAATACACCACATTCGAGATAGTCAAGGTACACTGTTCTCAAAGAACGAAGACATGAGCCAATCATTTTGAAAAATTCTACTCGAAACTCTATATCTTAACATGGGAGGGGCGAGAATTGACCAATACGCTCAACAGTTCCTCTCAAATAAGCAAATTCTTAGCTCAATACTGCCCTAAACCAATTACTGCAAAACAGGCGGAAGACATGGAAAGTCCAATATCCAGGGAGGAATTAAACTTGGCAATAAAACAATTGAAAGTAGGTAAAAGCCCGGGTCCCAATGGCCTCCCTTTACTATACTACAAATGTTTCTTAGATGAACTAACACCTAAAATGTTACAAACATTTAACTCTTTTTCAAGTCCTCATGCGCCCTTAGGCAGAATGCTAGAAGCCCACTTAGCAGTTATTCCAAAAGAAGGCAAAGATCCCTCACAAGTCTCCAACTATAAGCCAATTTCCCTACTCAATGTAGATATAAAATTATATGCAAAGATACTAGCAAATAGGTTGCTCCCCCTGATTCCTGGTCTTATATCATCAGATCAAGTGGGATTTATCCCGGGTAGGGAGGCCAGGGATAATACTATTCGCACTTTAAACATACACCATCAACTTACTCTGTCTGGGACCAGGGGTTTTCTCCTTTCTCTTGATGCCAAGAAGGCGTTTGACAGGGTGGCATGGGATTATATGCGGGAGGTACTAAAAGGAATAGGCATCCTACCCCGCATGTTCATGCATATCAACGCTCTGTAAACTAATCCCTCAGCTAGGGTGAAAACTAACGGTCTCCTGTCAAACGACTTCTCTAGAAGCAATGGTACCCGTCAGGGATGCCCATTATCCCCCTTGATTTTTTTCTTGAGGTTAGAGCCCCTGTTAGACTGCGAAGCAATACGGATATCAAAGGAGTCCCCCTTGATCATAGGGAGTTTAAGGTGGCGCCGTTTGCCGACGATATACTGCTTTCCTTACAAACTCCCCGGCTATCCCTACCTAGCTTGCTGAAGGACTTAAAACATTTTGGTGAGTTATCAAATCTTAAAATTAATTATTCTAAATCGTATGCCCTAAATATAACACTATCCTCACAGGATGTCTCTCATTGCCAAGATACTTTCCCCTTTCAATGGAAGGCGGAAGTCATCACCTATCTTGGCATTCAAATCACCAGAAAACTATCTGACCTGTATAACCAAAATTTTTCACCCATACTCTCTAAAATCCAAGCAGACTTGAAGGAATGGGCTAATCTAAACATATCTTGGTTTGGTCGATCAGCTCTCATTAAGATGGTTATCCTCCCTCGCCTTCTATATTTAATGCAGACGATCCCAATTCACCTACCCCCCTCCTTCTTTGCGATATTCAGGAGATCATGCACAACTTTCATATGGAAAAATACTGCTCCACGCATTAAATTCTCATGGTTGACTTGTAGCAAAGTTAAAGGTGGAATTGGCCTGCCTGACCTATATAAGTATTATCTAGCTTGCCATCTAACCAGAGTAGTAGACTGGAAAATCCACAAACAGGGGAAAGTATGGGTGACATTAGAAAACTCTTATACGCGAACCCCAACACACACACTTCCATGGCTACCACCCCGTTTCTGGCCCCAGACCATTAAGCTACACCCGCTCATTCTCCCCTCATTAATGGCCTTTAGGAAAGCAGTTTCTCTCTTCAACCTATCCTCACAACCAGGACCATTAACTCCCATAAGGGGCAACCCTGAGTTCCTGCCAGGAGACTCTTCCACATTCCTTCAACAGGAATGGCCACACGAGGAGGTTCTAGCTTGTCACTTCTTTCACAAAGGCCACCGACGTTCCTTGGAAGACCTGAGGTCAGGATCGCGCACCAGCACATTTCCTTTCTGGTCCTACTGACAGCTGACACACTTTCTTACCTCCTCAGGTCCAACCATCACATGGAATAGACAGCTTACACCATTCGAAACACTTTGTTCACCTAACACACCACAGCGACACCTCATATCATACATTTATACCCTACTCCAAGATGACAGCGACCTTTCCATGACACAACCCGCTCAGGCATCTTGGGAAGCAGAC
The DNA here is from genome assembly GCA_037953035.1 of Aquarana catesbeiana. Lineage (NCBI taxonomy): Eukaryota > Metazoa > Chordata > Amphibia > Anura > Ranidae > Aquarana > Aquarana catesbeiana. Next base: position 1,662,505 of record JBBHAA010001587.1, read on the forward strand.
CGAAATAAAAGAAAAACAAGGGCGCACCAGCCTTGTGCATTAACTTTTTAAAAAAATATTTAATAAAAAAGGTAAAATGAAACAACTCACAAGCAATAGATGGAGGAGTCGTGGAGAGACGCACAAATATCACAATCAGCTAATCAGCTAACACGTTTCGAAGGGAACGTCCCTTCTTCATCAGAGCTGTGCAGTGATCCCTCCTTCAGCAGTCCCTTCTTATAAGTGACTGAGTGTCGAATGAAAAAAGGGGGGTGGGATATGGGGCTCCTCCCCCTCAGGGGATCCCTCCCTCTTGTGCCCTCCAATCATACGGGCAACACTCCAATTAGTAAAAGGAAATAGTTTGTATGGTATAAATAATAATAATAATAGTATATATATATATATATATATATATATATATATATATATATATATATATATATATATATTAAATTGACAATGATGATTTACCAGAAGCAAGCTGAACCATTGGTGATAAAACATGGCATGCTGTGCATACAGAATGCAGCAGATGACAAAAGCATAAGGTGTACCGGATAGAGATCATGGTGAGCAATAGTAGACATGGTAGGTGGGAACCTCCCACTCCACTAAACCACCAGTCCCACAAACCAATGTGCACAAATACAGAGCTGTGAAAGATGATGAGTACATACATAACTAAATATGTTGAATCATAGATGAGGAAGAACGAGTACCTGCAGTGCTATCTCAGGGGGTCAGCGCAAGTAGAGCACCTCTGTATCAGGTGCACAGCGGGTCGGTGACAGCGTGGCTGCATCCGGATGGAACGAGTACCTGCAGTGCTATCTCAGGGGGTCAGCAGAGAAGCAGATCTACATATGACACTCAGGGACGATGATTGGGATTCCATCTACACATTCGCTCATAAAGGATCGTTGAATGTAGCGATCCAGGAAAATGGATATAAAATCATAACCAAATGGTATAGGACTCCGGCCCGCTTACACAAATTTTCACCTTCAGTTTCAAAAGTCTGTTGGAGATGCTAAGGAGCAATTGGCTCCATGATCCACATTTGGTGGGAGTGCCCTGCGCTCCAACCATTCTGGAGGGAAGTTCATTCTATAATATTGCGGGTCACCACCTGCACCCTAGATTACAATCCTGCCCAATACCTTCTACATCATTCAACCCTACCCAAACATACATATCAGAAATCTTTGGCCATGCATATGATCAATGCGGCCAGACTCTGCATTCCCACACATTGGAGGTCGACAGATACCCCAACCATTAGAGAATGGTTGTCCAGAATAGCCAAGATAGAGGAAATGGAAGAATTAATATATACCTCCCAAGAACGCATCCAAAAATTTACTAAGACCTGGGCCTGCTGGACACACTTTAAAAATTCGGACTATCACAAGTCCTTCTTTCCTTTATAGCATTCTTTTGTCCAGAATGCCCACTAAAGATTCCCTGGCGTCATTGATGGATCTGGGGACGAGGAGCGACCCCCACTATCTTTTATCTTTCATCTATTATCCTTCATCTTTTACTCATTGTGAGGCTGTTGGAACTCTGTGTAAGTGGAACTGGTCTAAGTGGTGAGTTAAAAACCAGAGGGAGAGTGAACAAGTCTTACTTTTTGTTTGCTGGGTTGCATTTTTGGGGCTTTTCCTTTTTAGCTTTTCAGTCACCTTTTTCTGTCACTTTTTAAATAGCTTTTTTTTTTTCTTTTTTTCTTCTTTGGTTTCAGACTAACAATTAAGGGGAGTGGTTAATTGCTCACAGGTGCTTGAGGCCTATATAACTCTATGTAGGACTCATAAGTGAGCCTGCTCATTGTGAGGCTGTTGGAACTCTGTGTAAGTGGAACTGGTCTAAGTGGTGAGTTAAAAACCAGAGGGAGAGTGAACAAGTCTTACTTTTTGTTTGCTGGGTTGCATTTTTGGGGCTTCTCCTTTTTAGCTTTTCAATCACCTTTTTCTGTCACTTTTTAAATAGCTTTTTTTTTTTTTTTCTTCTTTGGTTTCAGACTAACAATTAAGGGGAGTGGTTAATTGCTCACAGGTGCTTGAGGCCTATATAACTCTGTGTAGGACTCATAAGTGAACCTGCTCATTGTGATGCTGTTGGAACTCTGTGTAAGTTGAACTGGTCTAAGTGGTGAGTTAAAAACCAGAGTGAGAGTGAACAAGTCTTACTTTTTGTTTGCTGGGTTGCATTTTTGGGGCTTTTCCTTTTTAGCTTTTCAATCACCTTTTTCTGTCACTTTTTAAATAGCTTTTTTTTTTTTCTTTTTTTCTTCTTTGGTTTCAGACTAACAATTAAGGGGAGTGGTTAATTGCTCACAGGTGCTTGAGGCCTATATAACTCTGTGTAGTACTCATAAGTGAACCTGCTCATTGTGAGCCTGTTGGAACTCTGTGTAAATGGAACTGGTCTAAGTGGTGAGTTAAAAACCAGAGTTTAAAACAGGAGGTTATAACAGGGGTCATAGTACCTGTGTAGTGTAAGTACCTGAGTGTTGTCTGAGTAGTGTGTGTGGATCGTTAGTACTTGTGTATTGTGTACTGTATACTTGTGTATTGCAAGTGCACATAGGTCTGTGAGTACCTGTGTATTTTGTTGTGTACCTGTGTATTGTCTTGAGTACCTGTTTATTGTCTTGAGTATTAGTGCCAGGAAGCTAGCTGTTAGGTAATTTGGACAGGGTAAAATCCCCAATCCTCACTAAATTTAATAGGTACGATGCCCTGAGGGTGTGGAGAGGCAACTCTTTGTACATCTTGCTGCATGTATGCGTTCCTTGATCATCCGATCGAGGGCGAATACTGCTGTGCAAAATGTAAGCACATTGTTTCCCTGGAAGCCCAGGTTCTGAATCTGGGGAAGCAACTGTCAGCACTGAGAAGTCCCTCCATACTAAAGGAGAGCCAGGAACGTACACGGCAGGGGCCAGCACAGAGGCGGGTGGAGACAAAGAGGTGCAGGCACTAGCAAAGAGTAGATGGGTGACAGGAAGGGTAGAGGGGGAAGTGCCAGGGAGGCCGATCCAGGACTGGAGCATCCCAATAAGTACGCTCCATTGAGTGACATTGGTGAAACCAGTCAGGGACCAGCACTGCTGGAGCTGAGGGACTCTCCTAGCTGCCGGGGGAAGAACTCCTCCAGTGAGAGTGGGGGGGCAGCAAAGGGAAAGGAAAGACAGATTCTGGTGGTAGGGGACTCAATTCTTAGAAGGACAGAGAGGGCAATCTGTAACCAAGACCTGAAGCGCCGAACAGTATGTTGTCTACTGGGCGCTCGGGTTCGGCACATCACGGATCTTGTGGATAGATTACTGGGAGGGGCTGGGGAAGACCCGGCTGTCATGGTGCACGTTGGCACCAATGACAAAATCAGAAGCAGATGGAGTGTCCTAAAGAACGCCTTTTTTTACCATCTGAGATATTTCCTTTTTATTTGTGGACATTTACTCATTTCCTCGGATCAAGATATAATTTGGGACTCTGCCTCATATGTTTTATATTTATTTGTTCATTTAAGCGTTGCACTGCTTTATTTTGTGTTTTATGTGTAGAGCTACAAAGGGATGAAGCTAAGGGGAAAGTAATACTAGGAGTATGCTATAGGCCCCCTAACTAGAGGGAGGTGGCGGACCTCCTATCACAGTTTGGATTAGCGGCAAGGATGGGAAGTGTCATTATAATGGGGGATTTTAATTATCCAGACATACACTGGGCAGAAGGAACCGTGCACTCATCTAAAGCTCACCATTTCCTAAATGTCTTGCAGGACAATTTCATGGGTCAGATGGTGAATGCACCAACTAGAAACAAAGTATTACTAGACCTACTGATTACCAACAATACAGACCTGATCACGGATGTGGAAATACAAGGCAATTTAGGAAACAGCGATCACAGGTCAATTAATTTCAGTATAAATCACACAAATAGGAAACATAAAGGTAACACAAAGACACTGAATTTCAAAAGAGCCAACTTCCCGAAAAACTTTGATCCTTGCTAGAAGATACTAAATGGGATAAAATCTTAGGAACAAAGAACATGGAGGAAAAATGGGTGTGCTTTAAGAGCATATTAAATAAGGGTATTATCCAGTGCATCCCAATGGGAAATAAATTTAAAAGAGCTAATAAAAGTCCTGGGTGCCTTAACTGCAATGTAAAAATGCTTAAAAAAGCAAAGGAGAAGGCCTTAAAAAAATGCAAGGCTGAGGGATCATCGTCAGCATTCCAACTTTACAAAGAATGCAACAAGAAATGTAAGGGTGCAATCAGGGCGGCTAAGATAGAACACGAAAGGCACATAGCGGAGGAGAGTAAAAAAAAACTCAAGAAATTCTTTAAGTACATAAATAGTAAGAAAGGGAGGTCAGCACATATTGGTGCCATAAAGAATGATGAAGGGAATCTGGTTACGAAGGATGGAGAGATGGCGAAGGTATTGAATTTATTCTTCTCCTCAGTCTTCACAAGGGAATCGGGGGGCTTTAGTAACCAAAACTGCAATGTTTATCCTCATGACATGTTACAGGAAGAACCCTCATGGCTAACAGAGAACAGAATTAGAAATAGACTTGAAAAATGTAACATTAATAAGTCACCGGGTCCAGAGGGCTTGCACCCGAGGGTCCTTAAGGAACTCAGTCAAGTAATTGCCAGACCATTGTTCCTAATTTTTATTAACAGTCTATTGACTTGAATGGCACTAGCTGATTGGAGAAAAGCCATTGTAGCACCAATATTTAAAAAAGGGCCAAGATACATCCCTGGGAATTACAGACCAGTTAGCCTAACATCAATACTATGCAAGCTCTTGGAGGGGATAATAAGGGACTATATACAAGATTTAAGTAATGACAACTGTATCATTAGCAGTAATCAGCATGGATTCATGAAGAATCATTCTTGCCAAACCAATCTATTAACCTTCTATGGGAAGTGAGCTGCCATCTAGATAAAGGAAGGCCCGTAGATGTGGTGTATCTGGATTTTGCAAAAATATTTGACACAGTTCCCCATAAATGTTTACTGTACAGTAAGGTCTGTTGGCATAGACCATAGGGTGAGTACATGGATTGAAAACTGGCTACAAGGGCGAATTTAAGGGGTGGCGATAAATGGGGAGTACTCGGAATGGGCAGGGGTGGAAAGTGGGGTCCCCCAGGATTCTGTCCTAGGAACAATCCTATTTAATTTATTCATAAACAACCTGGAGGATGGGGTAAACAGTTCAATCTCTGTATTTGCGGACGATGCTAAGCTAAGCAGGGCAATAACTTCTCCGCAGGATGTGGAAACCTTGCAAGAAGATCTGAACAAATTAACGGGATGGGCAACTACATGGCAAATTAGGTTTAATGTATAAAAATTTAAAATAATGCGTTTGGGTGGCAAAAATATGAATGCAATCTACTCACTAGGGGGAGAACCTCTGGGGGAATCCAGGATAGAAAAATACCTTGGGGTCCTAGTAGATGATAGGCTCAGCAATGGCATGCAATGCCAAGCTTCTGCTAACAAAGCAAACAGAATATTGACATGCATTAAAAAGTGGATAAACTCCAGGGATAAAACGATAATTCTCCCGCTCTACGAGACTCTGGTCCGGCCGCACCTGGTGTATGCTATCTGGGCACCGGTCCTCAGGATGGATGTGCTGGAACTGGAGAGAGTCCAGAGAAGGGCAACAAAACTAATAAAGGGACTGGAGGACATTAGTTATGAAGAAAGGTTACGAGCACTGAACTTATTCTCTCTGGAGAAGAGACGCTTGAGAGGGGATATGATTTCAATGTACAAATACCATACTGGTAACCCCACAATAGGGATAAAAATTTTCTGCGAAAGGGAATTTAATAAGACACGTGGCCATTCACTAAAATTAGAAGAAAAGCAGTTTAACCTTAAACTGTGTAGAGGATTCTTTACTGTAATGCCCCGTACACACGATCGGATTTTCTGACAACAAAACCGTGGATTTTTTTCCGAAGGATGTTGGATCAAACTTGTCTTGCATACACACGGTCAAACAAATGTTGTCGTAAATTCCGAACGTCAAGAACGCGGTGATGTACAACACGTACGACGAGCCGAGAAAAATTAAGTTCAATATCCAGTGCGGCTCTTTTGCTTGATTCCGAGCATGCGTGGACTATTATGCGTCAGAATTGTGTACACACGCTTGGAATTTCCGACAACAAGTCTTGTTGTCGGAAAATTGGAGAACCTGCTCTCAAACATTTGTTGGTGGAAATTCCGACAACAAATGTTCTATGGAGCATACACATGGTCAGACTTTCCGACAACAAGCTCACATCCAACATTTGTTGTCGGAAAATCCTATTGTGTGTATGGCCCATAAGAGCAGTAAGAATATGGAATTCTCTCCCACAGGTAGTGGTTTCAATGGGGAGCATCGATAACTTTAAAAAACTATTATATAAGCACCTGAATGACCACAACATACAGGTATATACAATGTAATACTGACATATAATCACACACATAGGTTGGACTTGTCGGACTTGTGTCTTTTTTCAACCTCGCCTACTAAGTAACTATGTAACATTTCAATCGGGGGATATCTGGTAATTAGGGATGAGCTTTATGTTCGGGTCGAACATGAGTTCGACCCAAACATTAGCTGCTTGCCCGTTTACTGAATAGCGAACAATTTGGGGTGTTCGTGGCAAATTCGAAAGCCGCGGAACACCCTTTAAAAGTATATGGGAGAAATCAAAAGTGATAATTTTAAAGGTTAATATGCAAGTTATTGTCATAAAAAGTGTTTGGGGACCCGGGACCTGCCCCACGGGACATGTATCAATGCAAAAAAAAGTTTTAAAAACAGACGTTTTTTCGGGAGCAGTGATTTTAATAATGCTTAAAGTGAAACAATAAAAGTGAAATATTCCTTTAAATTTCATACCTGGAGGGTGTCTATAGTATGCCTGTAAAGTGGCACATGTTTCCCGTGTTTAGAACAGTCAGAGAGCAAAATGACATTTCAAAGGAAAAAAAAGTACTCACGGCTATTATTGAATTGTCAGTCCCGGTAATACACATATTGAAAAAAATTTAAAAAAATGGCATGGGATTCCCACACAGTCCATTACCAGGCCCTTTGGGTCTGGTATGAATATTTAGGGGAACCCCAAGCCAAAATTAAAAAAAAAAAAATTGCGTGGGGGTCCCCCCAAATTCCATACCAGGCCCTTCAGGGTCTGGTATTGTTTTTGACAATTCCTTTATTAATGTCTTCTTCTTTCTCCGCTTCTACTTCCATCTTCTTCTGGTCTTCCTTCGGTTTTCTTCCTCTTCCTCCATGTTGTTCTTCCCCCGCTTCTTCTTCTGCTTCTTTCTCCGGTCTTCTCCTCCGGCATCTTCCTCCGGCTTCTTCCCTGCTTCATCCTCCGGACGACCCGCCTCAATGGGAGACTGCCATTGAGGCGGATCCTCCGGAGGACAAAGCGGGGGAGGAACAACATGGAGGAAGAAGAAGAAAACCGAAGGAAGACCAGAAGAAAATGGAAGAAGAAGCGGAAAGAAGACATTATTAAAAGGAATTGTCAAAAACCGGCTATTGTCTTTTTTAACATTTTTGACACTTTTTTTGTGAAATGGTAGGGGTACATTTGTACCCCATTACCATTTCACACAGGGGGGTGGGATCTGGGGGTCCCCTTGTTAAAGGGGGCTTCCAGATTCCGATAAGCCCCCCGCCTGCATACCCCCACAACCACCGGGCAAGGGTTGTGGGGATGAGGCCCTTGTCCCCATCAACATGGGGACATTCTCCCCATGTTGAGGGCATGTGGCCTGATACGGTTCAGGAGGGGGCACTCTCTTGTCCCCCTCTTTCCTGCGGCCTGCCAGGTTGCGTGCTCGGATAAGGTTCCGGTATGGATTTTTAGGGGGACCCCCACGCATTTTTTTTTTTCTAACTCTGGTTCGGGGTTCCCCTTAATATTCATACCAGACCCAAAGGGTCTGGTAATAGACTCTTGGGGAATCCCATGCCGTTTTTTTCAATTACTTTTATGTGTATTGCAGAGATCCGACAATTCATTATAGCCACAAGTACTTTTGAATGACTTTTTTTTCCTTTAGAAATGTCATTTTGCTCTCGGACTGTTCTAAACACGGGAAACATGCGCCACTTTACAGGAATACTATAGACACCCCCCAGGTACGAAATTTAAAGGAATTTTTCACTTTTATTGTTTCACTTTAGGCATTATTAAAATCACTGCTCCCGGAAAAACGGCCGTTTTTAAAACTTTTTTTGCATTGATACATGTCCCCTGGGGCAGGACCCGGGCCCCCAAACACTTTTTATGACAATAACTTGCATACAGTGGGGCAAAAAAGTATTTAGTCAGCCACTAATTGTACAAGTTCTCCCACTTAAAAAGATGAGAGAGGCCTGTAATTGTCATCATAGGTATACCTCAACTATGAGAGACAAAATGTGGAAACAAATCCAGACAATCACATTGTCTGATTTTTGAAAGAATTTACCGTATTTGCAAATTATGGTGGAAAATAAGTATTTGGTCACCTACAAACAAGCAAGATTTCTGGCTCTCACAGACCTGTATCTTCTTCTTTAAAAGGCTCCTCTGTAATAGTGGCACCTGTTTGAACTTGTTATCAGTATGAAAGACACCTGTCCACAACCTCAAACAATCACACTCCAAACTCCACTATGGTAAAGACCAAAGAGCTGTCGAAGGAAACCAGAAACAAAATTGTAGACTTGCACCAGGCTGGGAAGACTGAATCTGCAATAGGCAAGCAGCTTGGTGTGAATAAATCAACTGTGGGAGCAATAATTAGAAAATGGAAGACATACAAGACCACTGATAATCTCCCTCGATCTGGGGCTCCACGCACGATCTCACCCCGTGGGGTTAAAATGATCACAAGAACGGTGAGCAAAAATCCCAGAATCACACGGGGGGACCTAGTGAATGACCTGCAGAGAGCTGGGACCAATGTAACAAAGGCTACCATCAGTAACACACTACGCCGCCAGGGACTCAGATCCTGCAGTGCCAGACGTGTCCCCCTGCTTAAGCCAGTACATGCCCGAGCCCGTCTGAGGTTTGCTAGAGAGCATTTGGATGATCCAAAAGAGGATTGTGAGAATGTCATATGGTCAGATGAGACCAAAGTAGAACTGTTTGGTAGAAACACAATTGTTTTGGAGGAGGTGTTTGGAGGAGAGAGAATGCTGAGTTGCAACCAAAGAACACCATACCTACTGTGAAGCATGGGGGTGGCAACATCATGCTTTGGGGCTGTTTCTCTGCAAAGGGAACAGGACGACTGATCCGTGTACATGAAAGAATGAATAGGACCATATATCGTGAGATTTTGAGTGCAAACCTCCTCCCATCAGCAAGGGCATTGAAGATGAAACGTGGCTGGGTCTTTCAGCATGACAATGATCCCAAACACACCGCCTGAACAACAAAGGAGTGGCTTCGTAAGAAGCATTTCAAGGTCCTGGACTGGCCTAGCCAGTCTCCAGATCTCAACCCCATAGAAAACCTTTGGAGGGAGTTGAAAGTGTTGCCCAGCGACAGCCCCAAAACATCAGTGCTCTAGAGGAGATCTGTATGGAGGAATGGGCCAACATACCAGCAACAGTGTGTGACAACCTTGTGAAGACTTACAGAAAACGTTTGAACTCTGTCATTGCCAACAAAGGATATATAACAAAGTATTGAGATGAACTTTTGATATTGGCCAAATACTTATTTTCCACCATAATTTGCAAATAAATTCTTCCAAAAATCAGACAATGTGATTGTCTGGATTTGTTTCCACATTTTGTCTCTCATAGTTGAGGTATACCTATGATGACAATTGGAGGCCTCTCTCATCTTTTTAAGGGGGAGAACTTGCACAATTGGTGGCTGACTAAATACTTTTTTGCCCCACTGTATTAACCTTTAAAATTAGCACTTTTGATTATTCATGTTCGTGTCCCATAGACTTTAACGGTGTTCTCGTGTTCAAATAAATTTTTTGCCTGTTTGCATGTTCTGCTGCGAACCGAACCAGGGGGTGTTCTGCTCATCCTTACTGCTAATACCGCTACTAGCAAGCAGTAAACAGAGGGAATTGTGTGCATGCATGTCCGTACATGGGAATGGTAAAGTACTCTCCACATTCAGTCACACAGTCACGAATGACCGGACATTCACTGTGCTGTTTTGCATTTGCACACAGCATGAAGAGCCTGCAATATTGAGGCTTAATGTTCTCATATGTACATGTACTACATCTGTCATTGTCCAGCTGGGATATTCTTCCATGTGATCATTCCAGCACTCACAGTGTGAGTTCACAGTGTAGAAGGCGCTTTAGCTCCTCCAGGCTCAACACTATAATCACGGCTGTGGGAGAGATGTCCACCAGAGGATTTGTACCTGCAGCTTAAATGCACAGCACAGAGCACTCAACTTTCTTATTACTTGGACGCTGACTACTGCAAGACTGCTTATGCCCAGGTTCATCAGCAACTGTGTCATCACCACTTGGGTTGTCATAATCAGGGCTTTTTTTTCCTCAGAGAATAGGTGCAGGAACTCCCCCCTTATGAGTCACCCTTCGTCTCTACCCCCCTGCCCACCTCCAAGCACTGTCTCTTGGCTCCACCCCCTACCCACCTCCCAGTACTGCTCCTTTTAGAAAGTACAGAACCAAGTATCATTTTGTGCTACTAAATTGTATGGATATTGATAGACTCTACCCAAGCAGCAACAGACCCCACCACAGAAACAATAGATCCCCCCACACACAGCAGACCTCCCCCCAGCAACAATGGATCCCCCACAACAAAATACTAACCCAGAAACAATAGACCTCCACAAAAAATAGATCCCCAGTGACAATAGATCCCCCACAGACAACGACAGACCTCCCCCCCAGCAACAGTGGACCTCCCACAACAAAATACCACCCCAGCAACAATAGACCCCCACAAAAAAATAGATCCCCAGTGACAATAGATCCCCCATCAGTCAGCATCAATTGACCCTCCAGCACACCTTGCCATAGAATACAATCAGTGCCGTAACTGCGTTCCCCCGCGTTCCCGCTGAAAAAAAGCCCTGGTCACACTACTATGCAACTATAAGCTCTTTAGATCTTAAGGACCCTTTGGCTCCCCTGCCCTTCATCATATTTTGCACCTTCCTTCTTGCCAATACTTGATATATTCCAGCCAATTTTTGCTATACCTGCTCACTTTAACATCACCAGCTGGCTCCTCCCCCCTGGGGCTATACACAGACAGGATGTCTTTTTTTCAATGGGACCTCCCAGGTGTACTCAAATACTTAGGCAACTATTTTGCTCGACATCCAGTCTGTGTATCGCTACTTGCCGTCCGGACGTCCCTTTTCCCCAGTGTGTCTATGTTGTCATGTTTCTTGTTAGTTTTGTTTGTTTAGTAGCCACACCATACGTACTCATTGTAGTATAGATGTAGAAGCCGCTGTCATTGTGAAGCTACAGCATCCACTTTGGCTATTAATATCACAATTTGCCTTTTTATCTTGTTGATACCAATAAATTACATTTTTTAGATTATACTCTGGTATGATCCATCTGTTACCAATAGTAACCCCTTGCCTTCCTGGTGTTCTATACTGGGTGTCTTTTTGCATTAAAATTCTGGGAGGGCATACATAGACATCCTCCCATCCAGGCCATGTTGCGGGTGCACTGTGATCGGCAAGTTCTTGGGCCTCGGCTGATTGAGGTAAAGGGCCAATCACAGCGGGCCCTTTACTACGTGATCAGCTGTCAGCCAATGACAGCTGATCACAGAAGTAAACAGAAGCCGGTTATCGGCTTGTGTTTTTCTTCACGCTGTCAGTGTGAAAAAAAGAAGAAAGCCCGTTGACCAGCTTCTGTTAGATGGACATCGGTCCCCTTAGTGCCCACCAGTGCTGCTAATCAGTGCCATCTCTCAGTGCCCATCAGTACTGCTAATCAGTGCCCATCGGTACTGCTATTCAGTGCCCACCAGTGCCACCTATCAGTGCCCATCAGTGCTGCCAATCAGTGCCCATCAGTGCCGCCTACCAGTGCTTATCAGTAACCTGAGAAAAGTGTGTGGGCTGCTCAGGCTCGATAGGGAGGGGGGTATGTAGACAATGCCTCCGCAGCTGCTGCTAGAGTGCTGACAGGGGATGGAGCCCATCCTAGCTCCTGCAAAGGTTCGAGAAAGGAAGGATGACCCCTGGAATTTGCACATCTATAGTGTCCTGCTGCAATGAATGGATTCTTACCAGGCCATGCCCCCAACACGTTTCACTCCACCCCCCAGGAGCCCCCCCCCAGAGCTTAGTAATGGGGAACAGTGCTGCCCATCAGTGCCAACTCTCCATGCCTGCTATCAGTGCCCATCAGTGAAGGAGAAAAATTACCTGTTTGCAAAATTTTTTAACAAAATAAGAATTTTTTTTTCTGGTCTTTTTTTGTTAGTCTAGCAAAAAAAAAACCCAGTGGCGATTAACCTCCCTGACGGTATTCCCGAGTGTGGCTCGGGGTGAGTTTTCACTACCATTAGCGGTAACCCCAAGCCACACTCGGGATTGCATCGCAGTAACCAGGCAAAGTTACTTACCTTGTCCCTAGGATCCTGCGATGTCCTCCTGCTGTGTCCTCAGGCTGTGTCCTCCACCCGATTCATCACTGTGCCGGGCTCTGTTCCCTGCGAGCGTTTGCGATGCACGGGGGCGGAGCCCGGCGGCAAATTCAAAATAGTGAAAAATACATAACACATACAGGACACTGTAATCTTACAGATTACATTACTGTATGAAATCATTTCATATCCCTTTTGTCCCTAGTGCTTTGTCCAATGCCCTGCATGCAGTTTTATATGATATATACTGTTCTTTCTGCCTGGAAAATTTGGATTGTCCATAGCAACCAAAAAGTGTCCCTTTACGTCAAAAGTGGTTTTAGGCCAGCTAGAAAACAGCGATAATAAATTAGAATCACTTGCAGAATTGAGCGATAGTGAATCGTGGGGAAATTTGTCATGAGACTCTGAAAGTGATGGCAGCGACAATTCTGCAACTGAGCAAATTTCAGTGGTTTTGATTTGATTCAATTATTGAATAAAATTTATTATTGTTATATTATTATTTTGTATAATTATTTATAGTTTCAAACTTTATCATACCCGGAATGTCTACTAGACTCTTGTTTGAACAGAGGTTAACCGGTTCCAGATCAGCCGTCGCAGTTTTACTGCGGCAGAATGGCACGAGTGGGCAAAGCGACGTTACCTTAAGTCAGTTCACCTTTTGACCACTAGGCCACGATGAGAGTGCCCAGCGGGCACGATGACTGCCGGGCACCTGCAATCGCTCATGACAGAGCGAGAACCAGGATCTGTGTGTGTAAACACACAAATCCCGGTTCTCTCAGGGGAGAGGAGACAGATCATGTGTTCATACGTATGAACACCGATTTCTCTCTCCTCCTAGTCAGTCCCATCCCCCCCACAGTTAGAACACACACTAGGGAACACAATTAACCCCTTGATCGCCCCCTAGTGTTAGCCCCTTCCCTGCCAGTGACATTTATACAGTAATCAGTGCCGTTTTATAGCACTGATCACTGTATAATTGTCACTGGTCTCAAAAAATGTGTCAAAAGTGTCTGATCTGTCCGCAGTCTGTTGCGCAAACCAAATCAATATACACTTATTGCGATTTTTTTTTTACCAAAAATATATAGAAGAATACATATTAGCCTAAATTGAGTAAAAAAAATTGTTTTTTTTAAAAACAATTTAGGATACTTATTATAGCAAAAAGTAAAAGATATTGTGTTTTTTTTTTTTTTTTTTAATTGTCGCTCTTTTTTTGTTTATAGCGCAAAAAATAAAAACTGCAGAGGTGATCAAATACCACCAAAAGAAAGCTCTATTTGTGGGGAAAAAGGGACGCCAATTGTGTTTGAGTACAATGTCGCAAGGCCGCGCAATTGTCAGTTAACCACTTCGCGAGGGGAGGGCGTCCAGGGACGTCCTTGACTTTCTGGGGTTATATCTGAATGATAGGTGCAGCTGCAGACATCATTCAGATATCGGCTTTTTCAGTCAGCAATTCCCTACACCATAAGAACAATCTTAGCTGTTCTGCCGCTTGATCATTCTTATGGGTGGTGCTTCTACCGACTCACCGCTTCCATCTGTGAGTCGGAGACAGGATCCGCCGGCCCTGGATGGTGATCATAGAGATTTCCGGCAGACCAGATGGTCACCAGAGTCTCTATGATCATTCGGAGGCCGGGCGCGATGTTATGACATCACGCCCGGCCTCTGCATTCAAAAAAACAGCGCCGTCTCAGCTGGGAAGCTGTGATCTTTTTTTTTTTTTTTTTTTTAGGCTTCCCAGCCTAGAGGTGAGATGTGCGGTCTTATTGATCTCATATCTCACTGTAAAAAGGACCGATCATGCCATATTCCTAGGGATGTCTACATTGTAATAGGAATAAAAGTGATCAAAAAAACATTTTTTTTTTTAAGTTTCAAACTAAAAAAATAAAAGTCAAATTAACAATAAAAAAAAAAAAATTTAAAGTGCCCCTGTCCCTGTGAGCTTGCACGCAGAAGCGAACACATACGCAAGTCCCGCCCACATATGAAAACGGTGTTCAAACCACACATGTGAGGTATCGCCGCGAACGTTAGAGCGAGAGAAATAATTCTAGCCCTAGACCTCCTCTGTAACTCAAAATGTCTAACCAGTAAAAAATTTTAAAATGTCGCCTATGGAGATGTTTAAGTACCAAAGTTTGGCGCCATTCCACGAGCCTGTGCAATTTTGAAGCATGACATGTTGGGTATCTATTTACTCTGCGTAACTTCATCTTTCACATTATGCAAAAAAATTGGGCTAACTTTAATGTTTTGTTTTTTTTTTAAAGCATGAAACATTTTTTTTTTTTTCCAAAAAAAAGCGTTCGAAAAATTGCTGCACAAATACTGTGCAAGATAAACGACCGCCATTGTATTCTCTAGGGTCTTTGCTAAAAAAAACACATATAATGTTTGGGGGTTCTATGTAATTTTCTAGCAAAAAAATGATGAATTTTACATGTTGGAGAGAAATGTCAGAATTGGCCTGGGCACGAAGTTAAAGCGGCGCAGTGCCGTATCGCAAATAATGCTCTGGTCATTAAGGGGGTAAAACTTTCTGGGACTGAAGTGATTAAGCTCCTGTAGTAAATATAGTTCATAGTCTAGGCAAGCAGCCAGAATGTCTCATGACAGCACGGTGCAGATATCTGACCTCCCCCTTGGCTTTGGGCCAGGGTCGCCCAATGAGAAAATGCTTTGGCTTAGTTAACATAAAAAGTATTATAAAGTTTTACAAAGAACTAGATAGAGGCAGGACAGCCCGAAGTCATCGCCCCGATGACAGCTGTTACAACGATCGGGTCTCACAAGTCTAGGTGTGCTCAGTCAGTAAGGACGGTACCAGATTTCTTAATCTTATGCCCTGTACACACGGTCGGATTTTCTGACGGAAAATGTGCGATCGGAGCTTGTTATCGAAAATTCCGATTGTGTGTGGGCTCCATCGGACTTTTTCCGTTGGAATTTCCGACACACAAAGTTCGAGAGCAGGCTATAAAATTCGATCGGTTAAATTCTGATCGTGTGTACACAAATCCGACGCACAAAGTGCCACGCATGCTCAGAATAAATTAAGAGACGAAAGCTATTGGCTACTGCCCTGTTTATAGTCCCGACGTACGTGTTTTACGTCACCGCGTTCAGAACGATCGGATTTTCCGACAACTTTGTGTGACCGTGTGTATGCAAGATAAGTTTGAACCAACATCCGTCGGAAAAAAATCCATGGATTTTGTTGTCGGAATGTCCGATCAATGTCCGACCGTGTGTACGGGGCATAAGAATGATTTCAAAGATGAATAAATTGGTGGTCAGCAGTCCAACACTGCAGCTTTTATTGCTGATGGAGCTCTGAATCCACACCTCCTGCCTCCTAGCGAGGATTTTATCCTGAGACTTTTCAGGATGGGGTGTGACAAACACACACTTACTCTTTTAAGGCTCAGCGGAGACCAGCAGATCAATTGCGAAAAGTGAAAGACAGCACAGGGGAGAGTGAAAGACAAGGAAAGGATCGGTTAGTACTCTGCTTTATAACATCTAACTTTTTTTTTTCTATTCTTTCACTTAGCAAGGGGTCTGCTTAGCAAAGACCACTCTTGCCCACAAGCTCTCACACAGTCATACAATCTCCGTGGGATGAGACAGCTGAGATAGCCTCTCCCCTTTAGGCCTCATGCACACCGGACATTTTCATAGCAGCTGTTTTTGGCTTCAGACGTTTTCTTTCTACAGTCAATAAACTCCCCAGCATGTTATCTTATGTATCCATGCACACATAGGCTGTTATCAACTGTTTTTGGTTGGAGCGTTTTTGGCTGTAAAAAATACCCCAGACTTAAGCCCCGTACACACGAGCGGAATTTCCGTCAGAAAAAACTTGGATGTTTTTTCCGACGGAATTCCACTCAAGCTTGGCTTGCATACACACGGTCACACAAAAGTTCTCTGAACTTTCCACCGTCAAGAACGCGGTGACGTACAACACTACGACGTGCCGAGAAAATTAAGTTCAATGCTTCCGAGTATGCGTCGAATTGTTTCCGAGCATGCCTGATTTTTTGCGCATCCAAATTGCATACAGACGATCGCATTTTCGGATAGGAACTTTTTCCGACTGAAAAAATAGAGAACCTGCTCTCAATCTTTTGCTGGCTGGAATTCCACCAGCAAAAGTCCGATGGAGCATACACACGGTCGCATTTTCCGACCAAAAGCTCTCATCGGTCTTTTGCTGGCGGCATTTCCGATCGTGTGTACGCGGCATAAGGCCTCATGCACACTGGATGTTATAATAACATTCTAAAAATGCCAGTAGCTTTGCAGTGAGTTTTGCAATGTTTTTGCAATAGCGTTTTTTAGCGTTTAACCGCTTCAGCCCCGGAAGATTTGGCTGCTCAATGACCAGAATATTTTTTGTGATTCGACACTGCGTCGCTTTAACTGACAATTGCACGGTCGTGCGGCGCTGTACCAAAACAAAATTGATGTCCTTTTTTTCCCCACAAATAGAGCTTTCTTTTGGCGGTATTTGATAACCTCTGCGATTTTTATTTTTTGCGCTGTAAACAAAAAAAGAGCGACAATCTGGAAAAAAAAAAAAAAACACAATATTTTATACTTTTTGCTATAATAAATATCCCCATTTTTTTTTAAAAAAAAAGCTAATTTTTTCTCAGTTTAGGTCGATATGTATTCTACATATTTTTGGTAATAAAAATCGCAATAAGCGTATATTGATTGGTTTGCGCAAAAGTTATAGCATCTGCAAGGGGATAGATTTATAGCATTTTTATTATTATTTTTTTTTTACTAGTAATGGTGGCGATCTGTGATTTTTATTTGGACTGCGACATTATGGCGGACACTTCGGACACTTTGGGCACATTTTTGGGACCACTGGCATTAATACAGCGATCAGTGCTATAAAAATGCACTGATTACTGTAAAAATGTCACTGGCATTGAAGGGGTTAACACTAGGGGGCGATCAAGGAGTTAACTGTGTTCCCTCTCTGTGTTCTAACTGAAGGGGGGGATGGGACTGTGTAGGGGAGATGACAGATCGCTATTCATACTCTGTATGAACACACGATCAGTCTCTTCTCCCCTCAGAGAACCGGAATTTGTGTGTTTCCACACAGAGAACCCGGTTCTCGGTTTGTCACGAGCGATCGCAGGAGCCCGGTGGTCATCGCACTCGCCTGGCACTCGCATCTGCTCCAGGAGAAAGCAGCGGGCACGCGCCCCTAGTGGCCACAGGGCGAAGCGATGTTACATAACGTAGTTTCGCCCAGCCGTGCCATTCTGCTGCAGTAAAACTGCGGCGGCTGGTCGGGAAGTGGTTAAATAAAATCATTTTTTTTCAATGGATCCAAAACATTAAAAAACGTGGTTGAACCGCGTTTTTGAGCGCTTATCGCCGGTTTTGGACATTAGAGTGTTTTTACAGCTGTAAACTGCCTCTCAGAACCCACTAGCTTTGTTTTTTTTTTGTTTTTTTACAGCCAAAAAAATGCCCCAGCCAAAAACAGTTGATAACAGCCTATGTGTGCATGGACACATAGGATAACATGCTGGAGAGTCTACTGAATGTAGAAAAAAAACGTTTGAAGCCAAAAACAGCAGCTGTAAAAACGTCCAGTGTGCATGAGGCCTAGTGGGTTCTGAGAGGAGTTTTTCAGCTGTTTTCAGCTTTAAAAATGCCCAAAAACGCCCATAAACGTGACTCACCAGCGTTTTTTTAAGTTTTTGAGCCCATTGAAAAAAAATAAAACGTTGAAAAATGCTAGCGCTAAAAAAAGCTGGAAAACGCTATTGCAAAAACATTGAAAAACTCACTGCAAAGCTCCTGGCGTTTTTTGTAACGTAATTATAAGGTCCAGTGTGCATGAGGCCAGGGCCAGATTAAGAGCATCATGGGCCTGGTGCTGAGGATTTTGGTGGGCCTTTTTATGGAAACAAAATGAAAATGCAAAAATGTTTTGCTAAAACAAATTAAATCTACTCTCACCAGTAATACCAGCTGTGCAGCCTCTGAGCAGCAGCAACACCACCAATACCACCTGCTATGCGGTCTCTCACTAACAGCAACATAGGGTGACCTACATTTCCAAACTGCCATTCAGGGACATCCCCCCTTCCCAAAAAAAGAGGGGGATGTAGTCTCGGGGTTGATGGGGAAATAGGTGGCAGGGGTGATTTTTCGGGCAAATGGCTGGTGTTAGCATTTAAAATCATCCTGACACCATGCTTGATATGGCGTCAGGATGATCAAATTCCATTATTTCTATTACTACATTGTAATATGAATAGTGAAATAGTTCAACTCACCATAATGCAGAATCAGTGGAAACCTGAGCTTGTGACTTCCCACCAGATGCAGCATGTCACTTGCCACCATCGCCTGCCGCCAGATGAAGCATGCCAGATGCCACCCATAGCCTGCCATCAGATGCAGTGTGCCACTTAACACCCGCAGCCTGCCACCAAATAAAGTGTGCCACTTGCCACCAGCAGCATGCCACCAGATACGGTGTGCCACTTGCCACCAGATACAGTGTGCCACTTGCCACCAGCAGCCTGCCACCAGATACATTGTGCTACTTGCCACCCACAGCCTGCCACCATACACAGTATGCAACTTGCCACCCACAGCCTGCCACCAGATACAGTCTGCCACTTGCCACCAGCAGCCTGCCACTCCCTCCAGGACTCTGCCCGGACGGATAAAAGGGACAGGGCCTGCATAGTCAATCAAATCCCTGGAGCCCCCACCCCTCCTGAGCTAGGATGGTATGGCCGTGTGTGTGTATGCCAGGAGTATTGATCAGACCAAGTTCTACAGGGGGAGGGTATTGTGTGTTCAAGTCTTTGGGCTCACACTGGTGTGCTGCAGTCGGCCGCACTGCTTGTGTATCTGCAGTTTTAGCTTGTAGTTCTATTGATATATATCAGGTTGCAGGTTTTTGCTGCATTTTCTGACAGTGCGCCAAAGATGCAGCATGCAGGAATTTTGGTGTGCTTTCAGAAAATGCAAAAAAAACACACAACCTAATAGAAATCAGTAGGACTGTGGGTAAAAAACATGAAAACTGGGGATACACCAGCAATGGGCCAAAACATAGCAAATCAGTGTGAACCCACCTAAAAGCACAAGGGACCGAGCACTACCACAGGCTGAGGACACAATTCTAAACACTTTGGCTGCAGTTATAAGAGCTACTGCTGGAGAAAAAAGTTAAAACCGAGGGGAAGGGAGATAAGTCACTGAGCTCACATTTGGATGGTCCCTGGAGGCTCATCACTCAGAGATATCCTGTTCACCTTCTATCTGCCGGTGTCTTGCCGAGAATGTTCCCTCGGCGGATAAGTTCCCCCCCTGTACTGCGCAGCGCCTGCGCAGTACATACTACTCTCAGCCGCCGGAGATAGCCGAAGCTCAAATGCTTCAATCAGCTGTACACGGCGCCTGCGCTCTGGGTCCAGGTTCCTTCCCCACCATCCAAGTGGACCTAGAGGGGGAATCTAAAAGTGCCGAGCGCAGCGAGGCCGTGCCCGAAGCGTGGCGAGCGAAGCGAGCCCGCGAGGGGCCCTCTTACAGGCGCCGTGTACAGCTGATTTTCAGCTGTTCTGCTTCGGCTATTTCCGCCGATACCTACTGCGCAGGCGCAGTAGAGGGGGGAACTTATACGCCGAGCGGAACTTTCTCGGCAGAACACCGGAGTTCTGTTCATAATTTCCCACCCACACGGCTCCTTCACTGCACACAGGGAGAGGGGAAAGGCAGAGCCAACTCAGCCTCTCCCATTCGTGTAGGGGGGGAACTGTGACGCTGTAATAACCACAGTGAGCAAACACAGATGCAGCCAGACACCCCTACATTTACACACAGCTTCTCCTGTCCCATAGAAGCTTATAGACAGGAGAAAATCAGGCTTATACTGCTGGCTGGGAGGGCCGATTTTAAGGCAGGGGCCTGGAGCTGCAGCTCCTAAAGCCCCTATGTTAATCACACCGCTCAAGTTAGTATGACAGGATAAGTAAACAGCAACATGTCACACAGACAGACAGGGACAAACACAACAGTACAACAATAGAATTAATAATTAACTCTCTTGTCTGGGTTTTTTTAACTACGGTACGTGTTTTAGCATCACATATCACAATGCTCTCCC
This sequence comes from Aquarana catesbeiana, assembly GCA_037953035.1. NCBI lineage: Eukaryota > Metazoa > Chordata > Amphibia > Anura > Ranidae > Aquarana > Aquarana catesbeiana. The sequence continues at coordinate 1,683,361 of JBBHAA010001587.1, forward strand.
CAGCCCCCACAAGCACAGACAAGCATATATTATGTGAGTAAAAAGTACCCACCCAGGCCAGAGGTATAACTAGAAACTTCAGGGCCCCAGTGCAAGAAATCATGGGGGGGTGGCATCAGTGGCAGTGGTGGTGGTATTGAGGTGGGGTGGCAGTGGTAGTGTTGAGAGGGGGTGGCAGCGGCAATGGTGTTGAGGGGAGGTGGCAGTGGTAGTGTTGAGAGGGGGTGGCAGCGGCGATGGTGTGGAGGGGAGGTGGCAGTGGTGGTGTTGAGGGGGGGTGGCAGCAGCGGCAGTGGTGGTGTTGAGGGGGGTGGCAGTGGTAGTGTTGAGAGGGGGTGGCAGCGATGGTGTTGAGGGGGGTGACATTGGTGGCAGTGGTAGTGTTGAGAGGGGGTGGCAGCGGCGATGGTGTTGAGGGGGGGTGGCAGAGGTGGCAGTGGTAGTGTTGAGGGGGTGGCAGTGGTAGTGTTGAGGGGGGGTGGCAGAGGTGGCAGTGGTAGTGTTGAGGGGGTGGCAGTGGTAGTGTTGAGGGGGGGTGGCAGTGGTGGTAGTGTTGGGGGGGCAGTGGCAGTGTTGAGGGGGTTGGCAGCGGTGGTAGTGTTGGGGGGGGCAGTGGTAATGTTGAGAGGGTTGGCAGTGGTAGTGTTGAGGGGGGGTGGCAGTGGTGGTAGTGTTGGGGGGGCAGTGGTAGTGTTGAGGGGGTTGGCAGCGGTGGTAGTGTTGGGGGGGGCAGTGGTAATGTTGAGAGGGTTGGCAGTGGTAGTGTTGGGGGGGTGGCAGCGGCGGCAGTGGTAGTGTTGAGGGGGGGTGGCAGTGGTAGTGTTGAGGTGGGGTGGAAGTGGTAGTGTTGAGGGGGGGTGGCAGTGGTGGTGTTGAGGGGGGGTGGCAGTGGTATTATTGAGGTTGGGTGGAAGTGGTAGTGTTGAGGGGGGGTGGCAGTGGTGGTGTTGAGGGGGGGGTGGCAGCGGTGGTGTTGAGGGGGGGCAGCGGTGGCAGTCGTAGTGTTGAGGGGGGTGACAGCGGTGGTGGTGTTGAGGGGGGGGTGGCAGCGGCGGTGTTGAGGGGGGGTGGCAGCGGCGGTGGTGGGGGATGGGGTCAGTAAGAGGCAGAGGTTGTGGAGGTTGGGATCGATTGCACTGGCAATTTGTCACTTACTTAAGCAATCGATTCCTCCTCAGAATTCTGTCACACGGTGCCTCCAGCCTAAGGATGCCTTTGCCTCATGGGGACTCCTGGCAATCACAGAGGAGATAGCTCCTCCCCCTTCATACGATTGGTGTCAGCTGACTATTTTTTTCAGTGACCGCCCTTGCTTCCCTACATTCTCTCTGGATAGGGGCGGGGCGGTCCACAGTCTCAGCTCTGCCTTCTCTCCCCTCAACGCTATCAGCAGACGAAAGCCCGCGGGCCCCCCTGAAGTGGCGGAACTGCAGGGCCCAGTCGCAAGTGCGACTTCTGTGACCCTGATAATTCCGCCACTGACCCGAGCCTATCTCTTGTCTGCTGTTATGGGGTTGGGAAGACCACAGTGACATAAGCTAGCGTATGAGTCAAACGGCACCAAATAAATGAGAAGAGATTTTCAAACTCAAGTTCCTTATTCTACAGGAAACCTGTGGAATTACTTTTAGGCTGAGAGAGTTCCAAATCATGTTTATTTGTTAGGTAATTACATTACATAATTACGGAGAGCACACACATACAAGGCTATCAAAGTATGCTCTATTGTAAGTATCACACTGACCCCTTTTATAGGGTTTCCTTATCAAAAGCAACATGACACTGGCATACATGCTAGGCATACATGGCAATTTGCCTATGGTCTTATCCTGATAAGCATATTAATAAAAAGACATGTTTACAGAAAACTCTCAGAAACGCTATTTTAGCTTTACTTCTATAAAATGGAGAATACATTAAGATATCATATACTAATTTATCATTATCTGTTTTAACCCTTTCACGCCTAAGCCTATTTCTGACATTTGTTGCTTACAAGTAAAAAAAAAAAAGCAGAGACCCTAGAGAATAAAATAGTGATTGTTGCAATATTTTATGTCACATGGTATTTGCTCAGCGGTCTTTCAAATGCAATTTTTTGGGAAAAAATACACTTTCATGAATTAAAAAAACAAAACTAAACAGTAAAGTTAGCCCAATTTTTTGTTCAAAGATGATGTTACACCGAGTAAATAGATACCTAACCTGTCATGCTTTGAAATTGGAACTGATGTATATGTAAATTGACAGTGCGATATAAGTAAGTGAAAATAAATAAATAAGTTGACATTCAATTAATTTTAGACATTTGTTTAGTTCCGTTCCATTTCGTATTAGCCGTTAATGCGTTAGGTTCGTTAACTTTTCGTAACAATTACGAGCGTTCGTTATGATGAATTTAAAAAGCAAAAAATACCTTTCTCAATCTGGCAGTCGTCGGACTCATTATGCTCATTATGAGGGGCTCTCACCAAACCTGTACTGTGATGAGTTCCTCCTGGGTTTGTACCCATGCTGTGCTCATTATGAGGGGCTCCCACCATCCATGTGCTGTGATGACTTCCTGGGTTTGTCCCCCTGCTGTGCTCATTATGAGGGGCTCCCACCATCCCTGTGCTATGCTGACTTCTTGTGTTTGTACCCTGCTGTGCTCATTATGAGGGGGATCCCACCATCCCTGTGCTGTGATGACTTCCTGGGTTTGTCCTCCTGCTGTGATCATTATGAGGGGCTCCCACCATCCCTGTGCTGTGCTGACTTCCCCGAGGAAGTCAGCACAGCACAGGGATGGTGGGAGCCCCTCATAATGAGTACAGCACAGGGATGGTGGGAGCCCCTCATAATGAGCACAGTGGGGTACAAACCCAGGAAGTCAGCACAGCACAGGGATGGTGGGAGCCCCTCATAATGAGCACAGCAGGGATACAGCCCCAGGAGGAAGTCAACACAGCACAGGGATGGTGGGAGCCCCTGATAATGAGCACAGCACAGGGATGGTGGGAGCCCCTCATAATGAGCACAGCAGGGGTACAAACCCAGGAAGTCAGCACAGCACAGAGATGGTGGAAGCCCCCTCATAATGAGCACAGCAGGGGTACAAACCCAGGAAGTCAGCACAGGGATGATGGGAGCCCCTCATAATGAGCGCAGCAGGGGTACGGCCCCAGGAGGAAGTTCCTCCTGGGGCTGTACCCCTGCTGTGCTCATTATGAGGGGCTCCCACCATCCCTGTGCTGTGCTGACTTCCTCCTGGGGCTGTACCCCTGCTGTGCTCATTATGAGGGGCTCCCACCATCCCTGTGCTGTGCTGACTTCCTGGGTTTTTAACTTCATCATAACGAATAATCGTAATTATTATGACAATATTAAAGCGATATTAACAAACATTCTTATTTTGTTTGATTCTGAATCTCCCATTGACTACCAGTACTAGTCTCCCACTCCCATATTAAAAAAGGTAATTTTCCCAACCCTCACTCAGCAGCAGAAGAAACCCTCTGATTGGTCAACAAAACACCAGTCACGTTTCCGTTGTAACGGAATTTGGATCCGAAATTCGTCAATGAAATTTCGTATTTCGTATACAATTCAGAAGCATAGAAATTGGTATTTCAGATGCTTCTGAATTAACAAATTTTCGGAAATTTGTATGAATTTTCAATTCATACGAAACGAACCTCACATGTCTAAGTTAATTTCCAAGTATAAAATAGAGGGGACAACTGAAAAAGAAAATAAGCTTTCAAGGAGTGCACAGTTGTCTCCAACAGGGAAATATTCGGAGTGTACGATTTGACTTAATTGACATGAAATCGACCATTGTTTTCAAGCATATGAAAAAAATTAAAGGAGCAGGATGAAAATTTTTGCAGTGAATATTGTTTTCGTTCGGGAAGTTCCATTCATTCCAAATTTAATTGTAAAGTCAAATGCAAATTTAGAGTACTTTTGAAAAACCTTTATCAGGTCTCAGTTGTCATTATTTATAACACAAAAGAATAAAAAGTTCCCTGCAATACCTCACTATGTATAGAATAAGGCTACCTCCTACTTTTTCACTACTTACGCTCCTCGAACAAAGAGTCTGCCATTTCCAGACCCCTAAGTACTGGAGCAGTATTCTCACCAATTGAGGACAGGGAAGAATCGGGAAACTTCAGAGGGGATCAAGCCAGGGACCCAGCCAGCGCAGGTGACGCTTGCAGAGCAGCCTTGTGTGTCAAGCCTGGGACTGAGCAGGCCAGTGGGGTGAAGCTTGAGAAGTATCTGAAGTGCCAAGCTAGGGACCCAGCAAAGAGGTGGGTGACGCTTGAGGAAGATACTACAGTAAAGATTGGAGGAACTCAAGGGATTCAGTGGCAGTGAATCATCTAGTCTAGTGAGAGAGACTGGGAGCTTAGTGGGCTGAAGAACTACAAGAAGTGATTGTAGTGGAAGTGAAGGAATTGTTACCCTTTGCGTTAGAAAGACTGTTGCCATAGGAGACAGCATTCCTACACAGGCAGATGTGGCCTCTTGCTGGATGCCTTTCCCAGCATGACTGTCCTCCTGTAGAAGTCTTGGAGTCTGCCAATTAACATTGCAACTACCTAAGGGAGTCCTGGCCCTAACCCAAAGTTCTGTTTAAGAGAAATAAAATTCTGTTTAAGAGAAATAAAATCTCTTTGCATTCAAGAAGTGTCTGGCGCCCATGAATCTACCTTGAATTACACCCACTATGCCTTGCAACCCACCATATACAGAAGGATGTCAGCTATCTCAGGCCCTAGAGGTTCTTATTAGAATGAAGGAGGCCTGGGACCTTGCTACATTTGGCACCCAACGTGGGGCAAAGGTGTTATTTTCGCCACATTTGCCCCTAGCAACCGTCTACAGCTTCATTGGGATTTCGTCTGGCTCCATGGGAAGGTGGCAGATAACATCTATACTGCTTATAGACTGTGTTTTGTGCATACTACCAATGTGGGGAAGAACCAACAAGTCTCATTGCTCATGGGAGAGGATCAGCCTGGTCTTTTGACACTTCCCGTCAGCGTTGTGAGGGTTAAAATAGAGTCCAAAATGGACTCCATTACAGTTTTTGCACGCCGCAGCACGAAGGCAGGCGCTACAGTTCCCTGAGAACATCTGCACCAATCCGTTGGCAGGGGGAGGAGTCTCCGCTCTGCAGAGGAGGATAAGGAAGTGATTCCACGTGTGTCTGGTTGTGGGTTAGAGAGAAAGATGCCGCAGATCCTAAGTGAGATGGCAGATTGGAAGAAGTACGCTCCAGTGTTTGTTTCGGTCCAAATGATGCAAAACCTGTCCTGACTGACACCGGAGTGTGGTATACATCAAAGGGTAAGCTTGCCCTATATATGGCTGGAGGCTATGAGGTCTTGGGACTGATTTGTGAGAGATGTTCCAGCCTGACCACGCAGTTGAGGCCTTGGATTGCCTGTGGAGAGCAGCTGTTAAAGTTGTCCCACCATCTCAACCTCTGCGGATACTACAGGTCGATTGGGACAAGAATGTCACTATCCCAGCTGGGAGTGATATCAAGAGCTCACCTGCCAACACCAGAGTCGTGCAGGAAGCTGCTACCCCTGCCTCAACGACTACACCAGGACCCTGTGCACCTGTCGCTCCTTGAGGCCGCAGTCAGGCCCAACTGCTTGCCTTAATGTCTGGGCCACCGGGGAAAAGAGTACCAGAGCCGGGTAAGCCAGCGAGGAGTGATAGTGTGCCTGTAGGGGAGATGATGCCTGTGACCGTTAAAGGGGATAAGAGGTGACGCTTGCAGAGAAGCCTTGTGTGTCAAGCCAGGGACCGAGCAGGCCAGTGGGATGAAGCCTGAGAAGTATCTGGAGTGCCAAGCTAGGGACCCAGCAGAGAGGCAGGGGCGACGCTTGAGGACGATACTATAGTGAAGATTAGAGGATCTCAAAGGATTCAGTGGCAGTGAATCAGAGGGTCTAGTGAGAGGCCAGGAGCTCAGTGGGCTGAAAAACGACAAGAAGTCATTGTAGTGGAATAGAAAGGAACTGTTAAGCTTCGTGTTAGGAACTGTTAAAGACTGTTGCCATAGGAGACAGCATTCCTACACATGCAGATGTGGTGTCTTGCTGGATGACTTTCCCAGCATGGCTGTCCTCCTGTAGAAATCTCGGAGTCTGCCAATTAATATTGCAACTACCTAAGGGTGTCCTGGCCCTAACCCTCTCTCCTAAAGTTCTGTTTAAGAGAAATAAAATCTCTTTGCATTCAAGAAGTGTCTGGCGCCCATGAATCTACCTTAAATTACACCCACTATATCTTGCAACCCGCCATATACAGAAGGATGTCAGCTATCCCTGGCCCTGGAGGTTCTCATTAGACTGAAGGAGGCCTGGGACCTTGCTACATTTGCTTAGGGGTTAAAAAGTCCAAATCTCACAAAACTAGATAAAAAAAAAAAAACTCTATATCTTGATTCCTTGAGATCTGGGAGTTAAACAGTGTGTTGCCCTAAGCAGGGGCGTAACTACCACCATAGCGACCCATGCCGGCGCTATGGGGCCCACAGCCGAGTGGGGCCCAGTGAGGATAAGAGCACGGCCGGCACAGTCTCCCAGCCAGGGGAAGAGAGAGGAAAGGAAGAGGCGAGCTGTCCATATCAGCAGAGAGCTGAATTGCCCGATGTAAGAGCTTTCATTAGAACTTCCAGTGTTCCCGGGGCTCACGTCACATAGCTCCACCTTTTGGTCCGGTGCCTTTGATAGACAGAACGCCAATCCAATGCGGGACATGTGACATCATGAAAGGCGTCGGGCCAAGAGGTGGGGCTATGTGACGATGAGCCCCGGGAAGACAGGAAATTCAAATGAAAGCTATTACAGCGGGCAATCCCACTCTCTGCTGATCCGGGTGGCTTGCCTCTTTCTCTGCATAGGTGGCGCTGTATGGGGCACAGGCAGACCAGGCTGTATGGGGCACAGGTCACGCTGTATGGGGCACAGGTCACGCTGTATGGGGCACAGGTCACGCTGTATTGGGCACAGGTCACGCTGTATGTGGCACAGGTCACGCTGCATTGACACTAGGGCAGTTGTGGGGAGGGCTGTTTACAGGGGGGCCCCTTACAACATTTTGCTATGGGGCCCTGCTATTTCTAGTTACGCCCCTGGCCCTAAGGGTTAAATGCATGAGAAACTTGGAATAACTCCCACGCTGTTAAATTAGGAAATAAGGATGCCCTGCAGCAAGCACTTGGTAAACTGATCCTTGACAGAAAAATGGGTGAATGAATAAATAATGATGTTACGCTGTGTGCATGCTAATACAATAAAGGTGTGTGCAGTAGAAGACTGCTTAAATGTTAAAGTGCCAAGTGGGGAATATCACAAATACACTTGCTTGGGATGAATAGATAAACAATAGTGGTTATGAGTGGTAGCTAATTATAAAACATATAACGTACATCAAACAAATGAAATATTAACCACTTCAATACCAGGTACTTAGACACCTTCCCGCCCAGGCCAATTTTCAGCTTTCAGCGCTGTCGCAATTTGAATGACAATTGTGCGGTCATGCTACACTGTACCCAAACAATTTTTTTATGATTTTGTTCCCACAAATAGAGCTTTCTTTTGGTGGTATTTGATCACCTCTGCGGTTTTTATTTTTTGCGCAACAAATTAAAAAAGACCGAAAATTTTGAAAAAAAAACAAGTTTTTCTTTGTTTCTGTTAAAATTTTTTGTAAATAAGTACGTTTTCTTCTTCAATGACGGGCACTGATATGGCTGCACTGACGGGCACTGATACGGCGGCACTGATGGGCACCGATGAGGTGGCACTGATGAGGTGGCACTGACGGGCACTGATGATGGGCACTGATAGGCGGCACTGATATGCGGCATTGGTGGGCACTCATAGGTGGCACCGATGGGCACTCATAGGCGGCACTGATGGGCACTCGTAGGTGGCATTGATGGTTACTTATGGGTGGCACTGATAGTTGGCACAGATGGGCAAGGATGGGCACTGATAGGTGGGCACTGATGGGCACGGATGGGCACTGACAGGTGTTACCGATGGACACTGATGGGTGGCACTGATGACACTGGTTATTTGCAGTGATGCCCCTAAGGGTGGCATTGCTGGGCATCACTGCAACATAATGGTGCCAATCAGTGCCCATTTGTGGGCACTGATTGGCACAGATTGGGCACACTGGGCACATGTGGATGGCATGGGGTACATACTTGGCCATCCACATGTTGCCCCTTCCCTGGTGGTCCTAGTGGCAATCCCTGGTGGTCCAGTGTGGTGATCTGAGGGGGGGCTGCGCTGATAAACAATCAGCACAGACCCCCCCTTCCAGGAGAGCTGCCGACTGGCTCTCCTCTACTCGCGTCTGTCAGACGCGAGTGAGGAAGAGCCGATCAACGGCTGTTCCTATTGACAGCGTGATCAGCCGTGATTGGACACGGCTGATCACGTGGTAAAGAGCCTCCACCGGAGGCTCTTTACCAGGATCGGTGTAGCCGTGTGTCAGACTGACACACTGATCGCCGCGATGCGCGCCCCCGTGGGCGCGCGGCGGCATGTTATCCTGCTGGATGTCATATGACGCCCAGTCAGGATAACAGAACCACTTCCCGGACGTCAGTCCACCATAGGGCGGGCGGGAAGTGGTTAAACAAGTGAAACAAAATAACATAAGTCCAATATGCCCAACTAAATATAAAATATTAAAGGTGCAGTCCAAGCAAAATTGTGACAGTCCAACGATTGGAAGATGTGATCCAAAAAATGACTGTGACAGTCTAAAAAGTTTTTCACATAAATAGTTGATCCCTCCACCGTGAAACAACAAAAGCTGGTGCCTGGCCAATCCTCTGTGATGGCACATATGTGTGTACAAGCCCCTCGGCTGACTACCGTAAGGTTACAGCATGAATCAATCACAGGCAGCGATCTTCAGAGGATCCCTCTTGGTTATATATGAAATTTCCTTCGCTAGTATGCTCGATTTGCGGGTGTTAAGCATAGGAAAGAAAGGTGCCCATAGCGTAATCCCATTTAAAAAAAGGATTTATTACAGCAAACAAAATAGATACACTCACTTTTAAAATATGACAAACGGCAACAATCCACGAGCGCCAAGCTCGTTTACTTCCGTCCAATCTTAGTATTGCCTATTGCTCCAATCCTGACACGTATCATCACATCACGTGACTTCATCAGGAGTTGACAATCGGCTGTATTTTCTGTCCTTAAATAGTGTGTTGAATTGGATTGACGGCGACATTTTCGCGTAGTCAGCCATTGAAATATATGGTGTCGGCCATTTTGCCTTGGTCTCCCATAAGATAACATTATGGCGGCCATTTTCCATTGGTTTTTGCATATATTAGTATTGCGGCGGCCGTACACAGCTGGTCTCGATGTAAACTAACACCAGACTATATGGAATGGGGCCACACCGAGACTGGCAAAATCCACACTACGCTCACCGACGCACTTGGGGGGATTAGCACTTCCCGGTTTTAGAGTCTATTATTGGGCAGCAATGTTGGTTACCGCCTACTGTTGGTTTGAGGCAAAGTGGTCTAATGCAGCGGTCTAAGTAGAGGCTGCCTGCCTGGGTTCACTGCAGGAACTGCAAAATCTGGTGTATAGAGGAGCAAGGGCTTATGGGGAACTCCCGCCCCTACTAGGGCAACAATAAGGGTCTGGATTGCGGCCCGACGCAGATTCCTCCTGGAGGGTCGCTGGTCTCCGGTCCAACCTCTCTGGGGAAACCCTAATCTGCCCCATTTTAGATCAATACCGGATCCCCAAGTATGGGCGAGATTTGGCATTAAGACATTAAGGGATATTATGCCCACAGGCACATTAATGTCATTTTCACAATTAACCAGGAAATATCGCTTGCCTGGGTGGATGTTCTTCCGCTATGCCCAGTTGAGACATGCGGCCAGGGCCCAATTCCCAACGCCACCTATTTTGCAATTGGACCCTGTGGAGAATTTATTGTCCAATGCAGACCTGAAGAAGCCACTTTCAGCTCTTTATGGTATTTTGCTTCCAATTGATAGTTCAAAAATGGATAGACTTTGGGAACAATGGAAGGCTGATATCCCAACATTAGAAAGGGAAGACTGGGAGGATAGTCTTGAACAAGGCCCTAAGCTAGTTATAGCTGCAGGTGATAAACTCCTACTAACTCCTACTTTCTCCATAGGGTTTACTTCACCCCGCTTCGTATATCTAGAATATACCCGGATAGAGATTCACGATGTCCTCGATGCTTGACACATCCAGGTACATACTTACACATGTTTTGGGACTGCCCTATGTTGTCGTCTTTTTGGGCGGAAGTTTTCGACCAATTAAATGTTCGCCTTGAATTGAAGGTCCACGTGACACCTGAATTGGCCTTACTAGGTATTCATGATGATGATCAGCGCTCACATCATAGCAAACTGCTAACTTCATATTTGCTTTATTATGCCAAGAAGGAAATACTGTGTAAATGGAAATCTCCTGTCCCCCCGGATATAGCTACATGGGAAAAGAAAGTTAATGCTGCCCTTCCACTATATAAATTGACGTTCATCAATCGTGGATGTCCATGGAAATTCGACAAAGTGTGGTTGACGTGGACATCAATCTAGTGAATAGGAAACTAATAACAGAGCCATGGGTCATGTCAATCTGTTTCATGTTCCCTTCTGTCTCTTGAGCGTTCCCCCCCCCCCCCATTTTTTTATCTCTTGTTCCTTGTTGGTCCCTCCTTTCCTATTATATTTCTTGTATACTCTCCCCCTTTCACTCAGGGATCATGCCCCTGAACAAGAGAATATAATTTGTATTGCGCTTGGTACTGGAATACGATATACTTGATAACTATTTATGGATGTATGTACTATGAGAAATACTGTTAATAATGTGATAAGTGTAACCTGTAATACTCTAAATGTATATTTGATTATACTGTAATTTCTTGTCTTTTAATTAGATCTCCCCTGTGCATATGTGTTACTTCCAGGATTTTTCCCTTTAATAAATTCCTCGTTGTATCCTTTCTGTACAAATCTATCACCAATCTTATTGGCCTGTATAAGAAAGTCCCCATACATTGGTGCAATTACGTCTAAGTCGCATAATCTGTCCTTTTGGAATATTGAACAGCCAGTTTTTATGGTGGCAACTTTTAATCGGTAGTAGTTTCGATCAACGTTTTTAAAATCGGTTTTGGTGACAAATTTGTCATTTGTCACGAGAAACTTGGTTATATAGTCTGTGTCAAAACGTCAGGGTGAGACTACACGGAAATAGGGAGTGAGAGCCAGGTGTGAAGCGGATCTGTGGGAGCGGTGAGACCTTATGCAAAACATTGATGGCCTCAGCTTGTTATATTGATGAGCGTATTTGATCCTTTAAAATTGTGAGTGTGCATTTTATACATTTTAACCACTTAAGGACCGGGCCTCTTTTTGAGATTTGTTGTTTACAAGTTAAAAACATTTTTTTTAGCTAGAAAATTACTTAGAACCCCCAAACATTATAACATTTTTTTCCTAACACCCTAGAGAATAAAATGGAGGTCATTGCAATACTTTCTGTCACACCGTATTTGCGCAGCGGTCTTACAAGCGCACTTTTTTTTGGAAAAATACACTTTTTTGAATTAAAAAATAAGACAACAGTAAAGTTAGCCCAATTTTTTTTTTTTTATATTGTGAAAGATAATGTTATGCCGAGTAAATTGATAACGGCAACAAACTTTTACCCTTAAAAATCTCCATAGGCGACGTTTAAAAAATTCTACAGGTTGCATGTATTGAGTTACAGAGGAGGTCTAGGGCTAGAATTATTGCTATCACTCTACCGATTGTGGTGATACCTCATATGTGTGGTTTAAACATCGTTTTCATATGCGGGCGCTACTCAAGTATGCGCTCGCTTCTGCGCGCGAGCTCGGCGGGACGGGGTGCGTTTAAAAAAAAAATTTTTCTTATTTTTTTATCTTTTATTTTAAATTTTTACACTGTTCTTTTAAAATAAAAATTGTGTCACTTTTATTCCTATTACAAGGAATGTAAACATCCCTTGTAATAGAAAAAAAGCATGACAGGACCTCTTAAATATGAGATCTGGGGTCAAAAAGACCTCACATCTCATATTTACACTAAAATGCAATAAAAAATTTGTACGCACTTCTGTCATTGAAAGGTGATGGCTTCTCTACTGTATCTATCTGCCGAAGTGGTTATGCTTCATCTTGGAAATCTTGGAAATGAACTTTAAAGTGTCCGGAGCCGCATGACGTCACTCCCGTGCATTCGCGCGGAAGCCGCCGGTCATGGCACATGCTTCTGAAGAAATGGCACGGGCGGCCGTTCCTTCAGAGCGCATCATCGGCGCAGTATACAGTAAATATCTCCTAAACGGTGCATGTGTAGGAGATATTTACAGTACCTATAGGTAAGCTTTATTCTAGCCTTACCTATAGGAACAAAGTATAGAGGAAGGTTTACTTCCTCTTTAATGGCACCCTTAGAATTATTGCTCTCACTCTCCTGTTCACAGTAATACCTGATATGTGTAGAAAAAATTGGCAATTTTTTTACATAGCCGCTCCATCCACATGCATTTACGTATACCTGCCCTTTAAAAATGTTTAGTGTTTTTTAGGGCTGCAACTAATTATTATTTTCATAATTAATTAGTTGGCCATATATTGTTTCGATTAATCAGCTATAAACTTCAATATGCGTTTTTTTTGTATTTTTAAAACAATTTCCAAAAATTATTTAAACTTTACATTAACCACTTCAGCCCTAGAAGGATTTGCCCCCTTAATGACCAGAGCACTTTTTACAATTTGGCACTGTGCTGCTCTAACTGGTAATTGCGCGGTCATGCAATGCTGTACCCAAACCAAATTTATGTCCTTTTTTCCACACAAATAGAGCTTTCTTTTGGTGGTATTTGATCACTTCTGCGGTTTTGATATTTTCTACTTTTTGTTATTAAAAAAAATACAATAAACTCATTTTTAGTCATATATTTAGGCCAAAATGCATTCAGCCACATGTCTCAAGTGAAAAAAAATTCAATAAGCGTATATTTATTGGATTGCACAAAAGTTATAACGTCTACAAACTAGGGTACATTTTCTGGAATTTACACAGCTTTTAGTTTATGACTACCTATCTCATTTCTTGAGGTGCTAAAATGACAGGGCAGTACAACCCCCCCCCCCCAAATGACCCTAATTTGGAAAGTAGACACCCCAAGGAATTTGCTGAGAAGCTTGTTGAGAACTATTATTTTTTTGTCACAAGTGATTGAATAATGACAAAAAAAAAAAAATTACACAAAGTTGTCACTGAAATTATATATTGCTCACACATGACATGGGTATATGTGAAATTACACCCCCAAAATACATTCTGCTACTTCTCCTGAGTACAGGGATACCACATGTGTGAGACTTTTTGGGAGCCTAGCCGCATACAGGACCCCGAAAACCAAGCGCCGCCTTCAGGATTTCTAAGGGCGTAAATTTTTGATTTTACTACCTATCACAGTTTCGGAGGCCATGAAATGACCATATAGCACAATACCCCCCCAAAGACCCCATTTTGGAAAGTAGACACCCCAAGCTATTTGCTGAGAGGCATGTTGAGTATTTTGCAGATTTCGCTTTTTGTAACAAAGTTTTTAAATTTGAAAAAAAAACAATAACAAATGAGATCTGCAAAATACTCACCATGCCAGAGGAAGCATTTCATTCACCAGAACCGATCAGCAGGTCCAGGCCAAAAATCATTGGCCTGTACTTGAAGACAGGATCAGTTCTGTAACAAGTCCGATCTCTGTGGGCACGGTGGGGGGCGCGCGGCCCCCACCCACGGGCGTGAGCGCCGTATGGGTACGGCGATTTGCACAGCGCTGCCACTCTGCCGTAGTATATCAGCGTGAGCTGGTCGGCAAGTGGTTAACATTACACAACTGTACAATATATTAAAGGAGAAAAAAAAAAAGATTTTGTTCTAAAACTTTGCATCGTAAAATAAGAATGTTAATTATTCCACCTTCTCAGGTCTAGACAGGCTCTGTATTTTACAAACTGTTGCCTGCAGCAGGGAATAGGCACTCTGACGGCGTGGAGGTGCTCGGGATACACAACAAGGATTTCGCTGGTTTTGCCAAGGTAGGATATTTCTCTTGGTTACTCTTCTGCCAATTCTAAGGGTTTCCCTACTTGGCAAGGGGCTTCCCTAAAAAATAAAAGAATAAAGGTATCAGCTGTAAAAGAACTTAATAATCACACCCTTGCAGAATAGGCTTAGTAAAATATACAAAACTTTATTGATGAGTAAAAAAACTCAATTGGATAAAAATATATAGAAGAACACCTTCCAATAACTTGGTAACTTGGGGGGAGGGGGGTTGGATAGAAAAAACATAAAGAAAGAAGAAGAGGAAAGGGTGAGGGCAAGGATAAGAGATCAGCTGAATAAGAAATCATCAAAATGTAGTCAAGTGATACAATCTATACAAGTTTTTGCAACAATATCTCATCTTGCTGCCTATGAACTTACTCATCTCTGCTGTGCAATCTGCCAATACTGTTATCCCATTGTGAAGAGTCTATCCAGCCGTTTTGCTTTCACTGCCAACTTGCTGCTATTTTCATTAACCTACTAAAACAAAGAAAAAGGAAAACGGGTCTGCTAAACATAACCCTCAGGTAAGGGTGATTTGCACGCACCCTAGTCCAGACAAAGCTAGGCTAATCAGTTAGCGAAACGCATTGACATCACAGAGGTCACGTGAAGCCAACCCACGGCATGCCCCGTACCAACTACATGGGGAGATAGGAGACGTCGCTTGCGCGCCGGCTGCACGGAATTGATATCGCATCTCACCAAGATCACTAGTTGTACACTAGCCCTGTATCCTCAACGGTTTTGTCGGGAGTGGATGAGAGTGGAGGAGACTGCCCCATCACAAATGAACCACCATGAGGACAGCTGATGTGAAGGGTCTGTGATCTGCACTAGGATGAGACGGTACATTCAATGACTATGCCGAGCAAGCCGAGTATGGTAAAGTACTGAAGTCTCTCTTCTTTCTCACCTTGTGTTATCCGAATCAATGAAACAGTGCTGTCTGGATCAGCCTGTGTGACAAATCCCATAATTTCAGTTCATTTATAAGAGTGTCAAGATACCCACTAGTTACTTGGACAGTAATCCAATATCAACAGTCCAGTGCAGGTCACACAGCTGCTATACTAGAAGTGAACTTTTTGACTACCATTTATTAACATACTGGATTTGAATTATTGCCAGCTACTCACCCTCAGGACATTTGCAAATCAGCAGGGACATAGATGCAACCATAGGTCATGAAGGGGTGAGATAGAGAGCAGTATTCAAATAAACTCCCTACATCCTTGTGGTGTAAAACTACATTTTTTTTTCTGTACAAAATAAGCCTGAACTTCATTTCTTACTTAAATATTGTCAGGTCTGTACAGAATATGGACCTACAGCACTGCTCCCAGCTGGCCAGGTCCATATGCCATACAGACCTACATTCCTCACTTCAGTGACCATAAACTTACAGTGCCTTGAAAAAGTATTCATACCCCTTGCAATTTTCCACATTTTGTCATGTTAAAACTAAAAACATAAATATATTTTATTGGGCTTTTATGTGATAGACCAGCGCAAAGTGGCACATAATTGTGAAGTGGAAGGAAAATGATAAATGGTTTTCAATTTATTTTACAAATAAATATGCGAAAAGTGTGTGTGGGGGGGCATTTGTATTCAGACCCCTTTTACTCTGATACCCCTAACTAAATTCTAGTGGAACCAATGGCCTTCAGAAGTCACCTAATTAGTAAATAGAGTCCTCCTATGTGTAATTTAATCTCAGTATAAGTACAGCTGTTCTGTGAAGCCGTCAGAGTTTTGTTAGAGAACCTTAGCAAACAAACAGCATCATAAAGGCCAAGGAACACACCAGGTTATGAAAAAAATATGTGTGCAAACAATTGTAGCAGAATCTCTTACCTCTTCCAGTCTAATGAGGACCTCCAAGGCCAAAGATAGCTGACATCCTTCAATATGTAGTTAGTTGTGAGGCATAGTGGGTGCAAAAAAAGTCATTGGGTGCCAGACACTTCTTGGATGTAAAAGAGGTTTTATTTCTTTTGACGGTCCTTTTTATATATTTTGGTGGAAAGGGGTTTAGGGCCAGGACACCCTTAGATAGTTGCAAACTCAATTGGCAGACTCTGAGACTTCAATAGGAAGACAACGGTACAGGGAAAGGCCCCAGCAAGGCGCCACTTATGCATGTGCAGGATTGCTGTCTCCTATGGTAACAGTCCTTTAACAGTTCCTAACGCAAACGTATCAGTTCTTTCAGCTCCACTACAACTACTACTTGTAGTTCTTCAATACTGAGCTCCTGGTCTCTCACTGGGCCCACTGATTCACTGATATGAATCCCTTGAGCTCCTCCAAGGTTTGTGGTGGTCTTTTTGACCCCAGATCTCATATTTACAAAGTCCTGTCGTGCTTTTTTTCTATTACAAGGGATGTTTTGTAATAGGAATAAAAGTGACACAACTTTTTTTTTAAAGAACAGTGTAAAAAAAAAAAATGCCTATGGAGATTTTAAAGGGTAAAAGTTTGTCGCCATTCAACGAGTGGGCGCAATTTTGAAGCGTGGGTATCAATTTACTCGGCATAACGTTATCTTTCACAATATAAAAAAAATTGCGCTAACTTTACTGTTGTCTTATTTTTTAATAAAAAAATTGTATTTTTTCCAAAAAAAGTGTGCTTGTAAGACAGCTGCGCAAATACGGTGTGACAGAAAGTATTACAACGACCGCCATTTTATTCTCTAGGGAGTTCGAAAAAAAAAGTACATATGTCAAAAAAGAGTCTCGGTCCTTAAGTGGTCAATGATCACTTGCTGGACCACAGGCTGAACACTCCCCATGCTGCTGAAGAAATTCCAACAGGATCTTTGTGTGTGTGTGTCCACTAGGGATGAGCTTCGTGTTCGAGTCGAATCCATGTTCAACTTGAACATGGGCTGTTCGGTCGATCGCGAATGTTATGGGTTGTTCGCGCCAAATTCGTGTGGCGCGTCACGGCCCATAATTCACTGCGGCATCGCAGTGCATTGCTGGCTGATGATTGGCCAGGCATGCACTATGACCCGCATGCTTGGCCAATCACAGCGTCGTTGGTAGAGAGAGCTGTAATTGGTCAAAGCCAGGGTGGCTTTGGCCAATTATGGCTCAGGGGGTTTAGAACACGCCCCACACTATATAAGGCCGCCTGCACGGCGGCCCTGTGTAGTGTGTGTTCCGGCATTGAAAGAGAGAGAGATAGACAGAGAGACAGTGTCATTTCATTTGAGTTAGATAGATTAGGCAGGACAATCAGTGAGTTAGCTGCACTTACAGTGTATTGTGTATATATATGCATCCCAGGTGTTGCATATATATATATACACTGTATTCAGTTTAGCTAGATCCGTTCCTGTTATCTTCTTACTGACAGGCAGGCTTGTCTTGTTACAGTATTTACAGCTACCTGAAGAAAATTGCTGGTGTCCTTTTGATCCTATTAATACCACAGTCAGGCAGCTAGACTATTTACAGTTAGTGCAGTGCGTCCTGCTCAAAGTGTTCAGCTAAAACTACAAGTTAGTGTAGTGAGACCTCCGCACAGTGTTCAGCTAAAGCTACAAGTTAGTGCAGTGCGTCCTGCTCACAGTGTTCAGCTAAAACTACAAGTTAGTGTAGTGAGACCTCTGCACAGTGTTCATCTAAAGCTACAAGTTAGTGCAGTGCGTCCTGCTCACAGTGTTCAGCTAAAACTACAAGTTAGTGTAGTGAGACCTCTGCACAGTGTTCATCTAAAGCTACAAGTTAGTGCAGTGTGTCCTGCTCACAGTGTTCAGCTAAAACTACACGTTAGTGTAGTGAGACCTCTGCACAGTGTTCATCTAAAGCTACAAGTTAGTGTAGTGCGTCCTGCTCACAGTGTTCAGCTAAAGCTACAAGTTAGTGCAGTGCGTCCTGCTCAGTGTTCAGCTAAAACTACAAGTTAGTGTAGTGAGACCTCTGCACAGTGTTCATCTAAAGCTACAAGTTAGTGCAGTGCGTCCTGCTCACAGTGTTCAGCTAAAACTACAAGTTAGTGTGGTGCGTCCTCCTCACAGTGTTCAGCTAAACCTACAAGTTAGTGTAGTGAGACCTCTGCACAGTGTTCATCTAAAGCTACAAGTTAGTGCAGTGCGTCCTGCTCACAGTGTTCAGCTAAACCTACAAGTTATTTTTTTGCGAGCTCTGCACAGTGTTCAGCTAAAGCTACCTGTAGAAGGTTGGTGGTGTTCTCATACTACAGGCAGGCAGTTGATTTTGCTAGCTGCAGTATCAGTACATTATATATATATATATATATATATATCTATATCCCAGCTTAGTGCAGCTACAGGCCATTAGTATGTCTGGAAGGCCAAGAAGGAGAGGCAGACAGTCACAAGCCAATAAGAGAGGGCGAGCAGGCTCTGTGTCTAGTGCTGGTCGTGGAGACGGTGCATCCTCATCAGCACGTGGCCGTGGGACACGCTTGGCCTTTTTTTCAGCAGCTGGCCGTGTTGAGCTGCAACATGCAGAAGACTTGGTTGAGTGGATGACCAAGCCATCCTCATCCTCTTCATCCTCTCATACCCATGCTCAGGGTACTTTGTCTGGCAAAGCAGCGGCCTCTTCCCTCGGCTCAATGTCATCAGTGACTCCTTCCCTAGCCACACCATGTCCTCCTGAGGAGTCCCTCGAACTGTTTGACTACAGTGTTGGGTACATGCTTCAGGAGGATGCCCAGCATTTGGAAGGCTCTGATGATGATACCGAGCTCGATGAAGGCAGTAACATGAGCACGGACAGAGGGGGTGCCCAAGAAGGACAGCAATCTGGCAGTCATGCTCCTCCTGCTGCAGCATACTGCCAGGTTTGCTCCAGTGATGAGGAGGGAGGGGATGATGAGGTCACTGACTCAACGTGGGTGCCTGATAGGAGAGAGGAGGAGGAGGAGGAGGCGGCACATCACCAACGAGGCAGGATGCCCTCCAGGGGCCAGCCTAAGGGCAGCACATTGACTGCATTACACCCCAAAGCTCCACATGTGCAGGGCGCTGCAGTCTCTGCGCGTTATTCAAAAAGTTCTTTGGTGTGGGCCTTTTTTGAGATGAGTGCATCAGATCGCACCGCTGCTATTTGCAACATATGTCTCAAGCGTATCTCGCGTGGCCAAAACATCTCCCGCTTGGGTACCACATGCTTGACCAGACATATGTTGACCTGCCATGCAGTTCGTTGGCAAGCGTATCTAAAAGACCCACACCAAAGAACAAAGAGGACCTCTCCTTGCTCCTCTTCAGCTGAGATCTCCAACCCCACTATACCTTCAGTCCTCTCTGAGACCTGCACTGAGAGGAATGAAGGTGTAGAATTAGGTGTGTCACAGCCAAGTACTTGTGGGCAATCTGCTTTCGGTACACCGACGTCAGATTGTACCAGGCAAATTTCCCTGCCCCAGCTGCTGCACCGCCGAAAGAAGTTTGCTCCCAGCCATCCACATGCCCAGCGGTTGAATGCTAGCTTGGCAAAATTGCTAGCACTTCAACTGCTGTCTTTTCAGTTGGTAGACTCTGCCCCCTTCCGTGAGTTTGTGGAATGTGCGGTTCCTCAGTGGCAGGTACCCAAACGCCACTTTTTCTCACGGAAGGCGATTCCGGCTCTCTACCGGCATGTGGAAGGCAATGCCCATGCCTCGCTGGACAGGGCGGTCAGCGGTAAGGTGCATATTACCGGTGACTCATGGTCCAGCAGGCATGGACAGGGACGTTACCTAAGTTTCACGGCGCATTGGGTGACTCTGCTGGCAGCTGGGAAGGATGCAGGACAAGGTGCAGTAGTGTTGGAGGTTGTTCTGCCACCATGCCTCCAAAGTGCCACTACTAATGATTGTGACACACCTCTCCTCCACCCCCTCCTCTTCTTCTTCCTCCATGGCCTCTTCCTGTGCTTTGTCCTCGGAACCAGCGGTGCTCCGTAGCCGTTCAAGGGGCTACGCAAGTACGCAGGCCAAAAGATGCCATGCGGTGCTTGAGCTGGTGTGCTTGGGGGACAGGAGCCACACTGGGGCAGAGGTTCTGTCAGCTCTGCAGGGGCAGGTTCAGAGGTGGTTGACGCCACGCCAACTTAAGGCAGGAATGGTGGTTTGCGACAATGGCACCAACCTCCTCTCTGCCCTCCGACAGGGACAAATGACCCATGTGCCCTGTTTGGCTCACGTCCTTAACTTGGGGGTGCAGCGGTTCTTGGGCAGGTACCCGGGCTTACAGGATGTCCTGAGGCAGGCCAGGAAAGTCTGTGTGCATTTCCGCCGGTCATATAATGCCAGTGCTCGGCTGGCGGACCTCCAAAAGGAGTTTAACCTGCCCAAGAACCGCCTAATCTGTGACATGCCCACCAGGTGGAACTCAACGTTGGCCATGCTGCAGCGGCTGCACATGCAGCAGAGGGCCATCAATGAGTACCTGTGCTACTATGGCACCAGGACAGGGTCAGGGGAGCTTTTTTTTTTTTTTCCCTATGCCAGTGGGCCATGATCAGGGATGCATGCACTGTCCTGTCACCATTTGAGGAGGCCACGAGGATGGTGAGCAGTGACAGTGCATGCATCAGTGACACTGTCCCCCTTGTCCACCTGTTGGAGCACACGCTGCGTGGAATAATGGACAGGGCACTTGAGGCAGAACAGAGGCAGGAAGAGGAGGACTTCCTTAGCTCTCAAAGCCCCCTTTATCCAGACAGTGTTCCTGCGTGCCCGCTGATCACACAGGAAGAGGACGAGGGGGAGGAGGAAGATTGTGTCAGTATGGAGGTGGAGCCTGGCACTCAGCATCAACAGCAGTCTTTAAGTGATCAGTCCCAAGAAACACATGGACTTGTACGTGGCTGGGAGGAGGTGGCTGCGGACCATGTCGTCCTTAGTGACCCAGAGGACTCCGGACCGAATGCCTCAGCAAACCTATGCTGTATGGCCTCCCTGATTCTGCAAAGCCTGCGGAAGGATCCTCGTATTCGTCGTATCAAGGAGAAGGACCAATACTGGCTGGCAACCCTCCTTGATCCATGTTACAAGGGTAAGGTTGCGGACCTTATCTTGCTATCGCAGAGGGAGCAGAGGATGAAACATCTTCGGGAGGCCTTGCAGAAAGGTCTGTGCAACGCGTTCCCAGAGACTGGGAGGTTACAAACTCCTGTTTCTGTACAACGTGTTGCTGAGGCTTCGGTCAGTCAAAGAAGGAGCGGTGGAAAAGGTGGCCGTCTGACCGATGCGTTCAGACAATTTTTTGGTCCGCAGCCCCAAGGTATGATTGGTTCCAGCAACCATCACCAGCGTCTGTTTTACATGGTGCAGACATACCTAGGGGCAAGATCTGACTTGGACACCTTTCCCACCGAAAATCCTCTGGGTAACTGGGTCTTGAGGATGGATCACTGGCCAGAGCTTGCACAGTATGCAATTGAGCTGCTGGCCTGTCCTGCATTCAGCGTTCTTTCGGAACGCACATTCAGTGCTGCTGGAGGCTTTGTAACTGATCACAGGGTGCGTCTGTCCACCGACTCGGTCGATCGACTTGGATCACCACCAGCTACCAAGCACCTGATGCTGATGTAACCGAATAATTTTTTTTGAAATCTCAGATCCCAGATCTCAGATCCCTTCAAAGACTGCCTATGCTGATGCTGAGTGACTATCCCTGAGTAATTATCCTCTTCCTCCTCAATGATCACGCTGATAGCTTGCAAGAACATTTTTGGTTCTGGGCACCAGCACCAGTGCCTAAGGCCCAATTTTTCAGCCCCTGTTTAACAGGGGCGTGTAATTACAATTTTTGATGCAATACTTTGCAGCAGGGCTCGTTTCTGCGTTCCAACTAGAGTATCTGTGAGGGGTTGCAGTGTTGTGGCACCAGCACCACCACCAAAGGCCCAATTTTTCTGCCCTTGTTCAACAGGGGCATGTAATTACAATTCTTGATCTAATATTTCACAGCAGGGCCCATTTCTGCGCCCACCAAGAGCGAGTGAGGACTTACAGTGTTGTGGCAACAGCACCACCACCACCACCAAAGGCCCAATTTTTCTGCCCCTGTTCAACAGGGGCATGTAATTACAATTCTTGATCTAATATTTCACAGCAGGGCCCTGTGAGGGCTTACAGTGTTGTGGCCACAACAACACCTAAGGCCCAAATTTCTGCTGAGTATATAGGGCAGGCCCCTACTTTCAAACATCTAACTTACAAACGACTCCTACTTGCAAACGGAAGGAGACAACAGGAAGTGAGATGAAATCTACCCCTAGGAAGGGAAATTCTCTCCTGTAAGAGTTAATATGGCAAAAACATTTCTCCTTTCCACTGATGCTTTCCAATCCTTGTTCCACAAAAACCCCCAAATTTTCAAAAAACATTTGTCATTGGGACAAAAAGTGAGGTGAAATCTTCTGAAGTGGAGGACAGACAGCAAAACAAATGTCACAGGGGTGATAGCCCTTCCCTATGTTTTCCAAAAAGCTTAAAAAAGATTTTTTGGCTGGAGCTAAACACGTTAAAAATGTACCCGTTCAAAATTACAAACAGATTCTACTTAACAACAAACCTACAGTCCCTGTCTTGTTTGCACCGCCTGTATACTGCTGTTCAGAGTATATAGGGCCTGGTGGCCCCACACCTTTCCTTATTTTAATTTGGGTGCAGGGTTCCCCTTAATATCCAAAGAAGACCCAAAGGGCCTGGTAATGGACTGGGGGGTACCCATGCCGTTTGTCTCACTGATTTTCATCCATATTGCCAGGACCCGACATTACATTAAACCCGCAAGCAGTTTTAAATTAGATTTTTTCCTTTAAAAATGACATTTTGTGCAGGGACTGTTCTAAACACGGGAAACACGCGCCACTTTACAGGCATACTATAGACACCCCCCAGGTACGATATTTAAAGGAATATTTTACTTTAAGCATCATTAAAATCACTGCTTCCGAAAAAATGGCCGTTTTTAAAAGTTTTTTTTGCATTAATACATGTCCCCTGGGGCAGGACCCGGGTCCCCAAACCCTTTTTAGGACAATACCATGCAAATTAGCCTTTAAAATGAGCACTTTTGATTTCGAACGTTCGAGTCCCATAGATGTCAATGGGGTTCTAACGTTCGTGCGAATTTTCGGTCTGTTCGCAGGTTCTGGTGCGAACCGAACCGGGGGGTGTTCGGCTCATCCCTAGTGTCCACCAGGGTTATGATCAGTCGCTGGGATTCACATTAGACACTGGCTTGAAGTGTTCAAAAATAAGCGTGTTGGAGAGGTAGAAAAAAGTTCATAGTGCATTAAATTTTTAAACAGATAAAAGTTTAATAAAAAGTTGCACTTACAAAAAATTTGATAAAATAGCACAATAATATGAGCATGACCCCCTGCAGTATGATCTGTGCTCTAAAACGCCACACTGCTAGCTCCTTGTCCAGTGCATTTCCCATGCATTTCCCCTGTATAGGCCTCCAATACCAGTTGATGACTGCTCAGAGGGAACGTGAAGCGCGCCACAGGTCCCCATCTCCCTGGTAGGGGCCCTAGTACATTACTTTGCCCAGGGGCCCATGATTTTAATATGTTGGCCCTGGCTGCATGGTGTGGCTAGTGCAGTGGATACTGGTCCACCCATTCTTGTCCTGAAACTGTACTTCATAGGCACGCACAGCAGGGCTTAGCCACGCTCCCTGCTTCCTCCTCAATTAATTTGATTGAAAGCAGAAGGAGCTAATGACTTCTGCTTCTGCTCAAGTCCCTGTGGGAAGAGAGGGAAGAAAAGATGCAGCCAGAGACTAACCCTCGTGTCATAGCGCGCCAATTAATGTTTACAACATCCAGTGGCGGACCTTTAGGGGTCACTGCAGTCGCATTTGGAGATGTGGAAGGAGGTGGAAGGTGGCGATCGGAAGCTCTATGGTGCCTGTGTGGGCGGCGGGATCTCCCTGGGGCTTGTAGTACTCTCTCCAGTGTCAGTGTATACAGTGGAGAGGGGAAGGGAGGGGCCTCTGACCCGGGCAGGTATCAGTTTCACTTTCACTCTGCTTGAACACTGTTGCTAATGCCCGGGTCAGAGGCCCCTCCCCTCTCCGCTGTATAAATTTGGAGATAGAACTACTAGCCTCAGGGAGATCCCCCTGCCTGTGGACACCATAGAGCTGCCGATCGCCGCCTCCCACCTCCACCAGCCAGGTAAGGGGAACCTCTGCAAGGGGGGGAGTTAGCTGCATGGGGACCCTGATGTAAGAGGGGGGCTTTCTGGGGACACTGATGTAAGAGGGGGGCCTCTGGGGACACTGATGTAAGAGGGGGGCCTCTGGGGACACTAATGTAAGAGGGAGGCCTCTGGGGACACTAATGTAAGAGGGGCGCTCTCTGGGGACACTAATGTATGGACGGGGCCCTCTGGGGACACTGATGTAAGAGGGGGGCTTTATGGGGACACTAATGTATGGATGGGGCCCTCTGAGGACACTGATGTAAGAGGGGGCCCTCTGGGGACACTAATGTTAGGACGGGGCCCTCTGGGGAGACTGATGCAAGTGGGAGCCCTCTGGGGACACTGATGTAAGAAGCGGGCCCTCTGGGGACACTAATGTAAGAGGGGGGCTCTCTGCGGACCCTGTGTAAGGAGGGGCTCTCTGGGGACCCTGTGTAAGGAGGGGCTCTCTGGGGACACTAATGTAAGAGGGAAGGCTCTCTGGGGACACTAATGTAAGGGGAGGCTCTCTGGGGACCCTGATGTAAGGGGGGCTCTCTAGGGACCCTGGTGTAAGGTGGGCTCTCTGGGGACTCTGGTGTAAGGGGGGGCTCTCTGAAGACCCTGATGTAAGGATGGGCTCCCTGGGGACCCTGGTGTAAGTAGGGAGGCTCTCTGGGGACCCTGATGTAAGGGGAGGCTCTCTGGGGACCCTGATGTAGGTGGAGACTCTCTGGGGACCCTGATGTATGTAGGGAAGTTCTGTGGGGACCCTGATGTAAGGAGGAGCTCTCTGAGGACACTGATGTAAGGAGGGGCTTTCTGGGGACCCTGATGTAAGGGGAGGCTCTCTGGGGACCCTGATGTAAGGGGAGGCTCTCTGGGGACCCTAATGTAGGAGGAGGCTCTCTGGGGACCTTAATGTAGGGGGAGACTCTCTGAGGGCACTGATTTAAGGGGGGCTCTCTGGGGACCCTGATGTAAGGGGAGGCTCTCTGGGGATCCTGATGTAAGGGGAGGCTCTCTGGGGATCACGGCATCACAGGTCAAGTAGAGGGCCCCTTAGCAGAATTTTGCTTAGGGCTCCAGGGAGGTCAGGATCGGCACTGGATGCAGCCATGCAGAGCGCTGGATCTCTCTTCCCCTTCACACAGAGGAGGGGGGAGGACAGAAAGCAGGGAATGCATTAAGGTAAATAACATTTTGGCTTTAGAAACCCTTTAATTTACCTCCGATCTATCAGACTTCAGCTTCTCTGGGTTCTGATGTTAATCTTCCCTGTACAGAGTTCATCGCTTCCTTCTCCTGCCCAGAACTACATGTCCCATGAGGCATTGCTCTTCACACATTCACAAGTTCTCAGGCACATACTAACGTGTATGAACGGTGTACTGATCTGTATGTGTGCTGCACTATGTATACTGACATATAAACAAATAATGCATTCTGTATGAAAGCCAACTAATTAGCTGACTAATTAATCAATGATAAGCAGCTATTTTTAATATTGATGATGTATATTTGTTTTTTTTTTCAGTCCTAGTGTTATTGATTTTTATTAACTTTATTTCTTAACCTATATTTATTGCTATTACAGTACAGTGGAAGAAACAGATTATCTTTAATGAGACAGCAGGGGTCTATTATCACATATATGTGATTTTTATCAGTTTGTAGAGTGCAGGGTTGCATTGCTTGCCTTCAAAAATGTAAACATTTTAATTTAGTGGTGTATTAGTAAATACGAAAGTCTACTAATTTGTGACTTAGTGTCTGCCCAGAGTTCTGTAAAAGATGGCTCTGATTTTTAGTTTTGAATATACCGTAATAAAAAATAAAATTCCACAAAGATTTCAGTCTGCAGTATTTAACGGATCCTGAGCCATCGTATTTTTTCTGGTCGATCTGCGTAACACAGCAGCCATTAGTGACAATGTATTTCTGTGTCTAGGTGTTCCATGACATGACATGACTGGGATTCTGCTGTAAAAGAACTAAGAGCAAAAAGATGGGGGCGAACCACGGAAAAAACATCAATCTCGGTAATCAGAGATCAGTCACTGTTTGTCTTTTATATATATGATCAGTTTTGTGGAAATATTACTAAATATATGAAGCAACAATGACTGAATGCATCTATTTCTTTATTTATTAACTTGTTAAATATTTTTGCAAAGTAATTCATTGCTATATACATTATAGTCAGTGTTTATCTGGTGCTAAAATGGAGTAATCCTTAGGGGTATAGTCTGTGGCTGTAATAGCTGGACGGTGATGTATCCATAGGTTGGGTGGTTGGAAAAGAAAGAGGTATTAAGGGTTAAAAAGGAAGGCACCCATCCTTCAGAGTGTGTCCAGACTCTGCAAGATATGTAAGGAAAAAACAGGGAGGGGGAGGCGCCGACCTAAATGTAGTGTTAAAAAAATGACTTTAATAGGATAAGATTAAAAACGCTTACAAGATGATAGAAAATGCATGCTTGTCAAAGTAAAGTGCAGTCCTGGCATTCCACATGGGTCCCAAAGCTGTTCCGGGTAGCTGGAAAGGATTGGGCAGCTGGCTGGAAAGGATCACAGTGTTTATCCAGGAGCAAGGAACCCGGAAGCTTCACACTGACCAGCATGGACCGTGGAACAGGAAGTGATGTCACCAGCGTCTGATTGGACCAAGGCAGATTCTTGTCAATCAGGGCTGCAGTGGTGAAGGCTGCACACTCGGAGCTGGCTGCTCCACTATTGGCCTCTATTGGCCACACTGCTGCACTGTGTCTCACTCCTCTCCTCACACACTGTATCGGTGTGAGGAGAGGAGAAAGCTGAACTGGACATGATGCTGGTTTGTTGACAAAGTGATTGCTCTGTCATTGGTAAAGGGCCCTTTACCCCCATCGCAGACCCAGCGATCATGGACACTTCCAGGTGCGCACCCCAGTGGGCATGTGAGAAGCAGGTGCATGGGAGGATGTCAAAAGATGCCCTTCCAGAACTAGCCGGCCACGCTGTAGCCATCATTCAACGATAGCGCGGTCAGCAAGTGGTTAAATATGCAAAACTGTATATAAAAAATATATAAAAAT
This sequence comes from Aquarana catesbeiana, assembly GCA_037953035.1. Classification (NCBI taxonomy): domain Eukaryota; kingdom Metazoa; phylum Chordata; class Amphibia; order Anura; family Ranidae; genus Aquarana; species Aquarana catesbeiana. Next base: position 1,710,817 of record JBBHAA010001587.1, read on the forward strand.
TAAAATGAAGCTGAAAATTCTGAATTATCTTAATTAATTATGAAAAAGAGAGTAAAAAACTGTATTTATGTAAAAATTATTTTATTTATATAAAAAAACGATCCTGTAGTCTTCCTTTACAAAGACAAAAATCATAAAATACACCAAAAAAACATTTAAAAAGTTTCAGACTTCCAATAAAGTCACAAAAACCAGAGAAATGGATATCTAACTGTTGTTAATAAAGGCATTGACATCCCATTCAATATTTAAACCATGTGGCAAAAAAGCTCTCAAATCATATATTGATTTAGTCTACAATTTAGAAATCTCCCTTTTAACGGAGCTACCCCTCCAATGTGGCTATTAATAGCCATAAAAAGAGTGCAGGAGGGGTCCCTGTTATGTACACATGCGTAATGTTTCGATATGCTTTGGTCTTTGAAACCCCTCCTTATATTTCCTACATGTCCACCCAAGCATACTTGTAAAGTAGTACAACCTAAATATTGCAAGCCACAAGGGCACTACAACAAGTAAACCACGTTATGTGTGGAGCAGGTATTAATTGCATAAGACTCAGATGAAGGCTAGACTTAAAAGATGTAATTCTCTTATTCCCTAACTTATTGATCTGACAGATGTTACATATTTTGCAAGGGTAAAATCTCTTCATATCCTAAAAGAAGGCCGGTCTCACTGGTGGATCCAAAACATTAGGCACAAATAGAGATACAAAATTTCCAGAAATGTTGAAACCATGGGAAAATAACATTTTTTTCCTTTCTTTTTTTGGGAAAAATTAAAAAAAAATGTGTGGAGTAGTTTTAGGCTGGGTTCACACATGTGAGGCATGAATTGAAGTTCCATTTTCACAGCTAATTGACAAAGTAGTTAAGTGTTCCAGCAGTGGCGGCTGATGAAGTTTTAGGATGGGGGGGCGTCAGACCCCGCCCTTCCTTTTTGATCTCTCCCACTTCTCATAAGCCCCACCCCTTACAGAATCCACCCACTCCATCCCCTGTATTCCACTTGCTGCCACCCATAGTGTCAGGAGTAAACAACTCTGCGTCACAGGGCAGAGTAGATAGTGTGTCCAGACTCTGCAAGATATGTAAGGAAAAAACAGGGAGGGGGAGGCGCCGACCTAAATGTAGTGTTAAAAAAATGACTTTAATAGGATAAGATTAAAAACGCTTACAAGATGATAGAAAATGCATGCTTGTCAAAGTAAAGTGCAGTCCTGGCATTCCACATGGGTCCCAAAGCTGTTCCGGGTAGCTGGAAAGGATTGGGCAGCTGGCTGGAAAGGATCACAGTGTTTATCCAGGAGCAAGGAACCCGGAAGCTTCACACTGACCAGCATGGACCGTGGAACAGGAAGTGATGTCACCAGCGTCTGATTGGACCAAGGCAGATTCTTGTCAATCAGGGCTGCAGTGGTGAATTCTGCACACTCGGAGCTGGCTGCTCCTTCTATTGGCCTCTATTGGCCACACTGCTGCACTGTGTCTCACTCCTCTCCTCACACACTGTATCGGTGTGAGGAGAGGAGAAAGCTGAACTGGACATGATGCTGGTTTGTTGACAAAGTGATTGCTCTGTCATTGGTAAAGGGCCCTTTACCCCCATCGCAGACCCAGCGATCATGAACACTTCCAGGTGCGCACCCCAGTGGGCATGTGAGAAGCAGGTGCATGGGAGGATGTCAAAAGATGCCCTTCCAGAACTAGCCGGCCACGCTGTAGCCATCATTCAACGATAGCGCGGTCAGCAAGTGGTTAAATATGCAAAACTGTATATAAAAAATATATAAAAATTAAAATGAAGCTGAAAATTCTGAATTATCTTAATTAATTATGAAAAAGAGAGTAAAAAACTGTATTTATGTAAAAATTATTTTATTTATATAAAAAAACGATCCTGTAGTCTTCCTTTACAAAGACAAAAATCATAAAATACACCAAAAAAACATTTAAAAAGTTTCAGACTTCCAATAAAGTCACAAAAACCAGAGAAATGGATATCTAACTGTTGTTAATAAAGGCATTGACATCCCATTCAATATTTAAACCATGTGGCAAAAAAGCTCTCAAATCATATATTGATTTAGTCTACAATTTAGAAATCTCCCTTTTAACGGAGCTACCCCTCCAATGTGGCTATTAATAGCCATAAAAAGAGTGCAGGAGGGGTCCCTGTTATGTACACATGCGTAATGTTTCGATATGCTTTGGTCTTTGAAACCCCTCCTTATATTTCCTACATGTCCACCCAAGCATACTTGTAAAGTAGTACAACCTAAATATTGCAAGCCACAAGGGCACTACAACAAGTAAACCACGTTATGTGTGGAGCAGGTATTAATTGCATAAGACTCAGATGAAGGCTAGACTTAAAAGATGTAATTCTCTTATTCCCTAACTTATTGATCTGACAGATGTTACATATTTTGCAAGGGTAAAATCTCTTCATATCCTAAAAGAAGGCCGGTCTCACTGGTGGATCCAAAACATTAGGCACAAATAGAGATACAAAATTTCCAGAAATGTTGAAACCATGGGAAAATAACATTTTTTTCCTTTCTTTTTTTGGGAAAAATTAAAAAAAAATGTGTGGAGTAGTTTTAGGCTGGGTTCACACATGTGAGGCATGAATTGAAGTTCCATTTTCACAGCTAATTGACAAAGTAGTTAAGTGTTCCAGCAGTGGCGGCTGATGAAGTTTTAGGATGGGGGGGCGTCAGACCCCGCCCTTCCTTTTTGATCTCTCCCACTTCTCATAAGCCCCACCCCTTACAGAATCCACCCACTCCATCCCCTGTATTCCACTTGCTGCCACCCATAGTGTCAGGAGTAAACAACTCTGCGTCACAGGGCAGAGTAGATAGCTCCAGCATCACAGGACAGAGTATACAGCTCCAGCATCACAGGACAGAGTATACAGCCCCAGCATCACAAGACAGAGTATATGGCTCAGCATCACAAGACAGAGTATATGGCTCAGCATCACAGGACAGAGTAAATAGCTCAGCATCACAGATCAGGGTATATAGCTCAGCATCACAGATCATGGTATATAGCGCAGCTTTGCAGATCATGGTATTTAGCACAGCCTCACAGATCATGGTTAAGCGCAGCCTCACAGATCATGATATATAGCATAGCCTCGTAGATTATGGTACATAGCACAGCCTCACAGATCATGATATATAGCACAGCCTCACAGATCATGGTATAGCACAGCCTCACAGATCATGGTATAGCACAGCCTCACAGATCATGGTATATAGCACAGCCTCACAGATCATGGTATATAGCACAGCCTCACAGATCATGGTATATAGCACAGCCTCACAGATTATGGTATATAGCACAGCCTCACAGATCCCTCCATTTACAGATCATATATATAATGTATACCATGTATATGTACAGGACAACCAGCTGTGTGTCTGTATACCCCCTAGATATATAAGATATATAATATATACCCTAGATGTGTGTCTGTGTACCAGATATATAATATATACTCTCCATAGATAATATATATATTCAATGTAGTTGAGGAAAGCTGCACCCAGTCTGCAGTTAGTGCAAAGCAATCTGGTCTTCCCACTGACCATACATATGAGAAAAAGTCCAGAGGATTGCTGCACTTAAAAACTTTGTTTATTTGTTCAAAGATTTAAAAGGTTACATCTCAAAAAGTGTTCATAAAGTTTTCCGTTTCTGGCTCACATGCTCACGCCCTTCCTCCATAGATCACGTATGATGATTGGCAGGTGTAGTGGCCCTTAATTGTCCTACCCTTTCTATATGAAGGTAATGGTAAATTCCAAAATTATTCTATAGTGGGATAACTTTTCCTCAATGGATTCCAATGTTTCTTAATTATATTGAAAACAATATGTGAAGACGGATGAAATTGTGTAACAAAAGGTGGTGTGTTTTTTATTTGTTCTAATCTTATTTAAATTCAAACGTTCCTTTCTTATTGATGTTTCTGGATAATTTCTGTTAATTTAGTTTCCATTTCTTTCAATCTTTCTTCACGACGTTGCGGATCACTAACTATGCTCTGAACTCTCATTAGTTGGCTCTTGGGAATAGATTTAAAAACAGATTGGGGATGAAAACTGTCAAAATGTAGCAGTTGGTTGCAATCTGTACTTTTGACATAGAGATCACTTTCAATTTTCAACTGGTTGATTTTCAACATAGTGTCCAGAAAGGGAATTCGGTCCCACTGTACACCATATTGAACTTCAAACCAGGAATAAGATAATTAAGATATTGATCAAACAATAATAGGGTTCCAATGTCGTCACCCCACACTGCAAACACATCGTCCACAAATCTATACCATCCTTGGCAATGTTCCAGGAAGATTTTATCATTATATATATATATATATATATATATATATATATATATATATATATATATATATATATATAATGTTTTGATTATATTCATGAATGTGTTTGCATATGGGGGTGCAACATTGGAATCCATCGCTGCCCCTTTAAGCTGTAAATAGTGAGTTTCCTTGAAGAGAAAATAATTCTCCTCAAGGACAATTTTTAGTAGATTAAAAAAGTGCAGCAATCCTCTGGACTTATATATATATATTATATAATATTATATATATATATATATATATATATATATATATATATATATATATATATATATATATATATTATATAATATTTATGATGTGTCCATCATATATAGAAAATAAACTCTGTATACAATGTATCGGACAACCAGCTGTGTACATTTTATATATACACCCCATCCAATCATATCGCCATCGTATAGAGATGTTATAATCTATTCACTTCACAATATACAACCCCCCCCCCCCATATACAATGTATACACAATGAGGGTCCCATTCCATATATAAGATCTACACACTGTACAATCTATATTCTACAATTTATACTGTACGATGTACACCCCATACATTCTATACAATCCTGAGCGATGTATAGAAGGAAGATACAATCACCTCCCAGATAATATATACAAATCACCAATCCCATACAATCTACACCATATTATACAATGTATATCATCCACACATTGTACAATCCTCACCACAACCACCAGGGAGACTCTTCCTACACATTGTACAATCATCTGTAAAGACACTTTTCCTGAAACCAGCTACGCAAAAGAGCTTTTAATGATGGAAGATGAACTTAGACTGGCATTAAGAGGCATAAAAAGGGCCATGGAATATATAACATTACATCAATATTATTTGCTTTACTTACCAAAATGGCTCCGCTCGGGTCGCGTGTTCCACGGAGCTGATGACGTCACTTGTGGTTTATCACTGGCACAGGGAAACCGAAAGTGATGTCATGACTCGGAGGGAAAGCACCGCCCATGTGTGTCCTAGATTGGCACCGCCCATGTCCTAGGGCGGTGCCAATCTAGAACAAAGCACACGGCCGTAGTGATACTACGAGCGGAAGACCGGAAGTAGTCTGGCGCGATGGATTGCAGCACAAGGCATGTCAAAACCCTGCAAATGAAGCGTCTCGTCTGCAATCTTGTGATTTCATAGATGTGGCACTTCTCATAGTGCACTGTGTCCGTCGCCCGAACACAGTGCACTTAGAAGACCTTTTTTTAATGTTTTTTAAAAAAAAAATTGTGACTGTGGGGGGGCCGTGTGCCCCCTATGGACGGGTCGCCACTGTGTTCCAGGTCAGTTTTTGATCAGGATAAGGTCAGGTTTGCATCAGTATCAAGTCAGCTTTACATCAGAATGCGTTTTGTCATCCTTATAGCATTTGGAAAATAATATTTCTTCTCACAATTTTTGCAAATTTGCTCTCAGCAGAAATTGCACTGTGGAAATGTTTCCAAACTCCAGATGTTGGTGTCACTATTTTACTGAGAGGTGGAAAAGAAAAAACAATTTACTGAGCAGACAGTATGCTGTGATAGTGGAGAATAATAATAGAAATCATTTAAAAATGACCCTCTTACCTGTCAATTAAGGCCTGAGAGGACAGAAACTATCATCTACTGCAGGGGTAGGCAACCTTAGAGAGATGGAGATCTACTTGATCAACAATGAAGTCAAAGATCACCGGGCACAATGTCCTATTGTTAAGGTTGGTTCACACCAGAACGTGATGCCAGAAAGGCAAAACATGTGTGTTTCCTGCATCGTGTTTAAAACGCACTGCCTTTGTGATCTACTGTGGGTGATGATACATTGTTATCCCAAAAATAGAGGCCAAACACAGTGGACACAAAAAAGTATTACAAAATAGTGCAGTATTTAGGAGTGCGTTACGCTCAGAATGCAGGGATCAGGAGTGCGTTACGCTCAGAATGCAGGGATCAGGAGTGCGTTAGGCTCAGAATGCAGGGTTTATGAGTTTGTTACACTCAGAATGCAGGGTTAAGGAGTGTGTTGTGCTCAGAATGTAGGGATCAGGAGTGCGTTGTGCTCAGAATGTAGGGATCAGGAGTGCGTTACACTTAGAATGCAGGGATCAGGAGTGCATTATGCTCAGAATGCAGGGATCAGGAGTATGTTACGCTCAGAATGCAGGGATCAGGAGTATGTTACGCTCAGAATGCAGGGATCAGCAGTATGTTATGCTCAGAATGCAGGGATCAGGAGTGCGTTGTGCTCAGAATGCAGGGATCAGGAGTGCATTATGCTCAGAAT